>OY720448.1:0-620000 GCA_963082715.1 Harpalus rubripes
AAAATTGAAAAAAAGCAAAGGGGTACCCCTTTGCATTTTTTCAATTTTTAGACTTTTCCTTCTGGAGACCGTAATAGTTGTTCAAACATTATGAAAATTGGTATACTTATGTAATTTTGCACGTAGAATTTAATGGTGCAAACCGCAGTCGCGTATCTTTAACCGTTTTTGAGTTATGGCCCAAAAACGAAAAATTGAAAAAAAGCAAAGGGGTACCCCTTTGCATTTTTTCAATTTTTAGACTTTTCCTTCTGGAGACCGTAATAGTTGTTCAAACATTATGAAAATTGGTATACTTATGTAATTTTGCACGTAGAATTTAATGGTGCAAACCGCAGTCGCGTATCTTTAACCGTTTTTGAGTTATGGCCCAAAAACGAAAAATTGAAAAAAAGCAAAGGGGTACCCCTTTGCATTTTTTCAATTTTTAGACTTTTCCTTCTGGAGACCGTAATAGTTGTTCAAACATTATGAAAATTGGTATACTTATGTAATTTTGCACGTAGAATTTAATGGTGCAAACCGCAGTCGCGTATCTTTAACCGTTTTTGAGTTATGGCCCAAAAACGAAAAATTGAAAAAAAGCAAAGGGGTACCCCTTTGCATTTTTTCAATTTTTAGACTTTTCCTTCTGGAGACCGTAATAGTTGTTCAAACATTATGAAAATTGGTATACTTATGTAATTTTGCACGTAGAATTTAATGGTGCAAACCGCAGTCGCGTATCTTTAACCGTTTTTGAGTTATGGCCCAAAAACGAAAAATTGAAAAAAAGCAAAGGGGTACCCCTTTGCATTTTTTCAATTTTTAGACTTTTCCTTCTGGAGACCGTAATAGTTGTTCAAACATTATGAAAATTGGTATAGCTTATGTAATTTTGCACGTAGAATTTAATGGTGCAAACCGCAGTCGCGTATCTTTAACCGTTTTTGAGTTATGGCCCAAAAACGAAAAATTGAAAAAAAGCAAAGGGGTACCCCTTTGCATTTTTTCAATTTTTAGACTTTTCCTTCTGGAGACCGTAATAGTTGTTCAAACATTATGAAAATTGGTATACTTATGTAATTTTGCACGTAGAATTTAATGGTGCAAACCGCAGTCGCGTATCTTTAACCGTTTTTGAGTTATGGCCCAAAAACGAAAAATTGAAAAAAAGCAAAGGGGTACCCCTTTGCATTTTTTCAATTTTTAGACTTTTCCTTCTGGAGACCGTAATAGTTGTTCAAACATTATGAAAATTGGTATACTTATGTAATTTTGCACGTAGAATTTAATGGTGCAAACCGCAGTCGCGTATCTTTAACCGTTTTTGAGTTATGGCCCAAAAACGAAAAATTGAAAAAAAGCAAAGGGGTACCCCTTTGCATTTTTTCAATTTTTAGACTTTTCCTTCTGGAGACCGTAATAGTTGTTCAAACATTATGAAAATTGGTATACTTATGTAATTTTGCACGTAGAATTTAATGGTGCAAACCGCAGTCGCGTATCTTTAACCGTTTTTGAGTTATGGCCCAAAAACGAAAAATTGAAAAAAAGCAAAGGGGTACCCCTTTGCATTTTTTCAATTTTTAGACTTTTCCTTCTGGAGACCGTAATAGTTGTTCAAACATTATGAAAATTGGTATACTTATGTAATTTTGCACGTAGAATTTAATGGTGCAAACCGCAGTCGCGTATCTTTAACCGTTTTTGAGTTATGGCCCAAAAACGAAAAATTGAAAAAAAGCAAAGGGGTACCCCTTTGCATTTTTTCAATTTTTAGACTTTTCCTTCTGGAGACCGTAATAGTTGTTCAAACATTATGAAAATTGGTATACTTATGTAATTTTGCACGTAGAATTTAATGGTGCAAACCGCAGTCGCGTATCTTTAACCGTTTTTGAGTTATGGCCCAAAAACGAAAAATTGAAAAAAAGCAAAGGGGTACCCCTTTGCATTTTTTCAATTTTTAGACTTTTCCTTCTGGAGACCGTAATAGTTGTTCAAACATTATGAAAATTGGTACACTTATGTAATTTTGCACGTAGAATTTAATGGTGCAAACCGCAGTCGCGTATCTTTAACCGTTTTTGAGTTATGGCCCAAAAACGAAAAATTGAAAAAAAGCAAAGGGGTACCCCTTTGCATTTTTTCAATTTTTAGACTTTTCCTTCTGGAGACCGTAATAGTTGTTCAAACATTATGAAAATTGGTATACTTATGTAATTTTGCACGTAGAATTTAATGGTGCAAACCGCAGTCGCGTATCTTTAACCGTTTTTGAGTTATGGCCCAAAAACGAAAAATTGAAAAAAAGCAAAGGGGTACCCCTTTGCATTTTTTCAATTTTTAGACTTTTCCTTCTGGAGACCGTAATAGTTGTTCAAACATTATGAAAATTGGTACACTTATGTAATTTTGCACGTAGAATTTAATGGTGCAAACCGCAGTCGCGTATCTTTAACCGTTTTTGAGTTATGGCCCAAAAACGAAAAATTGAAAAAAAGCAAAGGGGTACCCCTTTGCATTTTTTCAATTTTTAGACTTTTCCTTCTGGAGACCGTAATAGTTGTTCAAACATTATGAAAATTGGTATACTTATGTAATTTTGCACGTAGAGTTTAATGGTGCAAACCGCAGTCGCGTATCTTTAACCGTTTTTGAGTTATGGCCCAAAAACGAAAAATTGAAAAAAAGCAAAGGGGTACCCCTTTGCATTTTTTCAATTTTTAGACTTTTCCTTCTGGAGACCGTAATAGTTGTTCAAACATTATGAAAATTGGTATACTTATGTAATTTTGCACGTAGAATTTAATGGTGCAAACCGCAGTCGCGTATCTTTAACCGTTTTTGAGTTATGGCCCAAAAACGAAAAATTGAAAAAAAGCAAAGGGGTACCCCTTTGCATTTTTTCAATTTTTAGACTTTTCCTTCTGGAGACCGTAATAGTTGTTCAAACATTATGAAAATTGGTATACTTATGTAATTTTGCACGTAGAATTTAATGGTGCAAACCGCAGTCGCGTATCTTTAACCGTTTTTGAGTTATGGCCCAAAAACGAAAAATTGAAAAAAAGCAAAGGGGTACCCCTTTGCATTTTTTCAATTTTT
The DNA here is from genome assembly GCA_963082715.1 of Harpalus rubripes. NCBI lineage: Eukaryota > Metazoa > Arthropoda > Insecta > Coleoptera > Carabidae > Harpalus > Harpalus rubripes. Next base: position 3,091 of record OY720448.1, read on the forward strand.
AGACTTTTCCTTCTGGAGACCGTAATAGTTGTTCAAACATTATGAAAATTGGTATACTTATGTAATTTTGCACGTAGAATTTAATGGTGCAAACCGCAGTCGCGTATCTTTAACCGTTTTTGAGTTATGGCCCAAAAACGAAAAATTGAAAAAAAGCAAAGGGGTACCCCTTTGCATTTTTTCAATTTTTAGACTTTTCCTTCTGGAGACCGTAATAGTTGTTCAAACATTATGAAAATTGGTATACTTATGTAATTTTGCACGTAGAATTTAATGGTGCAAACCGCAGTCGCGTATCTTTAACCGTTTTTGAGTTATGGCCCAAAAACGAAAAATTGAAAAAAAGCAAATGGGTACCCCTTTGCATTTTTTCAATTTTTAGACTTTTCCTTCTGGAGACCGTAATAGTTGTTCAAACATTATGAAAATTGGTATACTTATGCAATTTTGCACGTAGAATTTAATGGTGCAAACCGCAGTCGCGTATCTTTAACCGTTTTTGAGTTATGGCCCAAAAACGAAAAATTGAAAAAAAGCAAAGGGGTACCCCTTTGCATTTTTTCAATTTTTAGACTTTTCCTTCTGGAGACCGTAATAGTTGTTCAAACATTATGAAAATTGGTATGCTTATGTAATTTTGCACGTAGAATTTAATGGTGCAAACCGCAGTCGCGTATCTTTAACCGTTTTTGAGTTATGGCCCAAAAACGAAAAATTGAAAAAAAGCAAAGGGGTACCCCTTTGCATTTTTTCAATTTTTAGACTTTTCCTTCTGGAGACCGTAATAGTTGTTCAAACATTATGAAAATTGGTATACTTATGTAATTTTGCACGTAGAATTTAATGGTGCAAACCGCAGTCGCGTATCTTTAACCGTTTTTGAGTTATGGCCCAAAAACGAAAAATTGAAAAAAAGCAAAGGGGTACCCCTTTGCATTTTTTCAATTTTTAGACTTTTCCTTCTGGAGACCGTAATAGTTGTTCAAACATTATGAAAATTGGTACACTTATGTAATTTTGCACGTAGAATTTAATGGTGCAAACCGCAGTCGCGTATCTTTAACCGTTTTTGAGTTATGGCCCAAAAACGAAAAATTGAAAAAAAGCAAAGGGGTACCCCTTTGCATTTTTTCAATTTTTAGACTTTTCCTTCTGGAGACCGTAATAGTTGTTCAAACATTATGAAAATTGGTATACTTATGTAATTTTGCACGTAGAGTTTAATGGTGCAAACCGCAGTCGCGTATCTTTAACCGTTTTTGAGTTATGGCCCAAAAACGAAAAATTGAAAAAAAGCAAAGGGGTACCCCTTTGCATTTTTTCAATTTTTAGACTTTTCCTTCTGGAGACCGTAATAGTTGTTCAAACATTATGAAAATTGGTATACTTATGTAATTTTGCACGTAGAATTTAATGGTGCAAACCGCAGTCGCGTATCTTTAACCGTTTTTGAGTTATGGCCCAAAAACGAAAAATTGAAAAAAAGCAAAGGGGTACCCCTTTGCATTTTTTCAATTTTTAGACTTTTCCTTCTGGAGACCGTAATAGTTGTTCAAACATTATGAAAATTGGTATACTTATGTAATTTTGCACGTAGAATTTAATGGTGCAAACCGCAGTCGCGTATCTTTAACCGTTTTTGAGTTATGGCCCAAAAACGAAAAATTGAAAAAAAGCAAAGGGGTACCCCTTTGCATTTTTTCAATTTTTAGACTTTTCCTTCTGGAGACCGTAATAGTTGTTCAAACATTATGAAAATTGGTATACTTATGCAATTTTGCACGTAGAATTTAATGGTGCAAACCGCAGTCGCGTATCTTTAACCGTTTTTGAGTTATGGCCCAAAAACGAAAAATTGAAAAAAAGCAAAGGGGTACCCCTTTGCATTTTTTCAATTTTTAGACTTTTCCTTCTGGAGACCGTAATAGTTGTTCAAACATTATGAAAATTGGTATGCTTATGTAATTTTGCACGTAGAATTTAATGGTGCAAACCGCAGTCGCGTATCTTTAACCGTTTTTGAGTTATGGCCCAAAAACGAAAAATTGAAAAAAAGCAAAGGGGTACCCCTTTGCATTTTTTCAATTTTTAGACTTTTCCTTCTGGAGACCGTAATAGTTGTTCAAACATTATGAAAATTGGTATACTTATGTAATTTTGCACGTAGAATTTAATGGTGCAAACCGCAGTCGCGTATCTTTAACCGTTTTTGAGTTATGGCCCAAAAACGAAAAATTGAAAAAAAGCAAAGGGGTACCCCTTTGCATTTTTTCAATTTTTAGACTTTTCCTTCTGGAGACCGTAATAGTTGTTCAAACATTATGAAAATTGGTATACTTATGTAATTTTGCACGTAGAATTTAATGGTGCAAACCGCAGTCGCGTATCTTTAACCGTTTTTGAGTTATGGCCCAAAAACGAAAAATTGAAAAAAAGCAAAGGGGTACCCCTTTGCATTTTTTCAATTTTTAGACTTTTCCTTCTGGAGACCGTAATAGTTGTTCAAACATTATGAAAATTGGTATACTTATGCAATTTTGCACGTAGAATTTAATGGTGCAAACCGCAGTCGCGTATCTTTAACCGTTTTTGAGTTATGGCCCAAAAACGAAAAATTGAAAAAAAGCAAAGGGGTACCCCTTTGCATTTTTTCAATTTTTAGACTTTTCCTTCTGGAGACCGTAATAGTTGTTCAAACATTATGAAAATTGGTATACTTATGCAATTTTGCACGTAGAATTTAATGGTGCAAACCGCAGTCGCGTATCTTTAACCGTTTTTGAGTTATGGCCCAAAAACGAAAAATTGAAAAAAAGCAAAGGGGTACCCCTTTGCATTTTTTCAATTTTTAGACTTTTCCTTCTGGAGACCGTAATAGTTGTTCAAACATTATGAAAATTGGTATGCTTATGTAATTTTGCACGTAGAATTTAATGGTGCAAACCGCAGTCGCGTATCTTTAACCGTTTTTGAGTTATGGCCCAAAAACGAAAAATTGAAAAAAAGCAAAGGGGTACCCCTTTGCATTTTTTCAATTTTTAGACTTTTCCTTCTGGAGACCGTAATAGTTGTTCAAACATTATGAAAATTGGTATACTTATGTAATTTTGCACGTAGAATTTAATGGTACAAACCGCAGTCGCGTATCTTTAACCGTTTTTGAGTTATGGCCCAAAAACGAAAAATTGAAAAAAAGCAAAGGGGTACCCCTTTGCATTTTTTCAATTTTTAGACTTTTCCTTCTGGAGACCGTTAGTTGTTCAAACATTATGAAAATTGGTATACTTATGTAATTTTGCACGTAGAATTTAATGGTGCAAACCGCAGTCGCGTATCTTTAACCGTTTTTGAGTTATGGCCCAAACACGAAAAATTGAAAAAAAGCAAAGGGGTACCCCTTTGCATTTTTTCAATTTTTAGACTTTTCTTTCTGGAGACCGTAATAGTTGTTCAAACATTATGAAAATTGGTATACTTATGTAATTTTGCTCGTAGAATTTAATGGTGCAAGCGGCAGTGGCGTATCTTTAACCGTTTTTGAGTTATGGCCCAAAAACGAAAAATTGAAAAAATGTCAAGGGGTACCACTTGACATTTTTTCAATTTTTAGACTTTTCTTTCTGGAGACCGTAATAGTTGTTCAAACATTATGAAAATTGGTATACTTATGTAATTTTGCACGTAGAATTTAATGGTGCAAACCGCAGTCGCGTATCTTTAACCGTTTTTGAGTTATGGCCCAAAAACGAAAAATTGAAAAAAAGCAAAGGGGTACCCCTTTGCATTTTTTCAATTTTTAGACTTTTCCTTCTGGAGACCGTAATAGTTGTTCAAACATTATGAAAATTGGTATACTTATGCAATTTTGCACGTAGAATTTAATGGTGCAAACCGCAGTCGCGTATCTTTAACCGTTTTTGAGTTATGGCCCAAAAACGAAAAATTGAAAAAAAGCAAAGGGGTACCCCTTTGCATTTTTTCAATTTTTAGACTTTTCCTTCTGGAGACCGTAATAGTTGTTAAAACATTATGAAAATTGGTATACTTATGTAATTTTGCACGTAGAATTTAATGGTACAAACCGCAGTCGCGTATCTTTAACCGTTTTTGAGTTATGGCCCAAAAACGAAAAATTGAAAAAAAGCAAAGGGGTACCCCTTTGCATTTTTTCAATTTTTAGACTTTTCCTTCTGGAGACCGTTAGTTGTTCAAACATTATGAAAATTGGTATACTTATGTAATTTTGCACGTAGAATTTAATGGTGCAAACCGCAGTCGCGTATCTTTAACCGTTTTTGAGTTATGGCCCAAACACGAAAAATTGAAAAAAAGCAAAGGGGTACCCCTTTGCATTTTTTCAATTTTTAGACTTTTCTTTCTGGAGACCGTAATAGTTGTTCAAACATTATGAAAATTGGTATACTTATGTAATTTTGCTCGTAGAATTTAATGGTGCAAGCGGCAGTGGCGTATCTTTAACCGTTTTTGAGTTATGGCCCAAAAACGAAAAATTGAAAAAATGTCAAGGGGTACCACTTGACATTTTTTCAATTTTTAGACTTTTCTTTCTGGAGACCGTAATAGTTGTTCAAACATTATGAAAATTGGTATACTTATGTAATTTTGTACGTAGAATTTAATGGTGCAAGCGGCAGTCGCGTATCTTTAACCGTTTTTGAGTTATGGCCCAAAAACGAAAAATTGAAAAAAAGCAAAGGGGTACCCCTTTGCATTTTTTCAATTTTTAGACTTTTCCTTCTGGAGACCGTAATAGTTGTTCAAACATTATGAAAATTGGTATACTTATGTAATTTTGTACGTAGAATTTAATGGTGCAAGCGGCAGTCGCGTATCTTTAACCGTTTTTGAGTTATGGCCCAAAAACGAAAAATTGAAAAAAAGCAAAGGGGTACCCCTTGACATTTTTTCAATTTTTAGACTTTTCTTTCTGGAGACCGTAATATTTGTTCAAAAATTATGAAAATTGGTATACTTATGTAATTTTGCTCGTAGAATTTAATGGTGCAAGCGGCGGTCGCGTATCTTTAACCGTTTTTGAGTTATGGCCCAAAAACGAAAAATTGAAAAAAAGCAAAGGGGTACCCCTTTGCATTTTTTCAATTTTTAGACTTTTCCTTCTGGAGACCGTAATAGTTGTTCAAACATTATGAAAATTGGTACACTTATGTAATTTTGCTCGTAGAATTTAATGGTGCAAGCGGCAGTCGCGTATCTTTAACCGTTTTTGAGTTATGGCCCAAAAACGAAATATTGAATAAATGTCAAGGGGTACCCCTTGACATTTTTTCAATTTTTAGATTTTTCTTTCTGGAGACCGTAATAGTTGTTCAAACATTATGAAAATTGGTACACTTATGTAATTTTGCTCGCAGAATTTAATGGTGCAAGCGGCAGTCGCGTATCTTTAACCGTTTTTGAGTTATGGCCCAAAAACGAAAAATTGAAAAAATGTCAAGGGGTACCCCTTGACATTTTTTCAATTTTTAGACTTTTCTTTCTGGAGACCGTAATAGTTGTTCAAACATTATGAAAATTGGTATACTTATGTAATTTTGCTCGTAGAATTTAATGGTGCATGCGGCAGTCGCGTATCTTTAACCGTTTTTGAGTTATAGCCCAAAAACGAAAAATTGAAAAAATGTCAGGGGTACCCCTTGACATTTTTTTAATTTTTAGACTTTTCTTTCTGGAGACCGTAATAGTTGTTCAAACAATATGAAAATTGGTATACTTATGTAATTTTGCTTGTAGAATTTAATGGTGCAAGCGGCAGTCTTTAACCGTTTTTGAGTTATGGTCCAAAAACGAAAATTTGAAAAAATGTCAAGGGGTACCCCTTGACATTTTTTCAAATTTTAGACTTTTCTTTCTGGAGACCGTAATAGTTGTCCAAACATTATGAAAATTGGTATACTTATGTAATTTTGCTCGTAGAATTTAATGGTGCAAGCGGCAGTCGCGTATCTTTAACCGTTTTTGAGTTATGGCCCAAAAACGAAAATTTGAAAAAATGTCAAGGGGTACCCCTTGACATTTTTTCAAATTTTAGACTTTTCTTCCTGGAGACCGTAATAGTTGTCCAAACATTATGAAAATTGGTACACTTATGTAATTTTGCTCGTAGAATTTAATGGTGCAAGCGGCAGTCGCGTATCTTTAACCGTTTTTGAGTTATGGCCCAAAAACGAAAAATTGAAAAAATGTCAAGGGGTACGCCTCGACATTTTTTCAAATTTTAGACTTTTCTTTCTGGAGACAGTAATAGTTGTCCAAACATTATGAAAATTGGTATACTATGTAATTTTGCTCGTAGAATTTAATGGTGCAAGCGGCAGTCGCGTATCTTTAACCGTTTTTGAGTTATGGCCCAAAAACGAAAAATTGAAAAAATGTCAAGGGGTAATTTTAGACTTTTCTTTCTGGAGACCGTAATAGTTGTTCAATCATTATGAAAATTGGTATACTTATGTCATTTTGCTCGTAGAATTTAATGGTACAAGCGGCAGTCGCGTATCTTTAACCGTTTTTGAGTTATGGCCCAAAAACGAAAAATTTAAACTTTTCTTTCTGGAGACCGTAATAGTTGTCCAAACATTGTTCCTTGTAAATCAACCTTAAACTTGAGCGTGTCACATAAAATAATTTAATAATTTTTTGTAAGTTGTATACTTAATTGTCTAATGAATAATTCTTTAAATATGCAATGTAGGAATTCCAAGGAACAATCCTAGCACTTTGCCGTATCCGGCTGACCCGTAGTATACTTGTAAATCAACCCTAAATTTGATCGTGTCACATGAAATAATTTAATAAATTATTGTATGTTGTATACTTAATTGTCTAATGAATAATTCTTTAAATATGCAATATAGGAACCCCAAGGAACAATCCTAGCACTTTGCCGTATACGGCTGACCCGTAGTATACTTGTAAATCAACCCTAAATTTGATCGTGTCACAAAATAATTTAATAATTTTTTGTAAGTTGTATACTTAATTGTCTAATGAATAATTCTTTAAATATGCAATGTAGGAACCCCAAGGAACAATCCTAGCACTTTGCCGTATCCGGCTGACCCGTAGTATACTTGTAAATCAACCCTAAATTTGATCGTGTCACATGAAATAATTTAATAATTTTTTGTAAGTTGTTTACTTAATTGTCTAATGAATAATTCTTTAAATATGCAATATAGGAACCCCAAGGAACAATCCTAGCACTTTTCCGTATCCGGCTGACCCATAGTATACTTGTAAATCAACCCTAAACTTGACCGTGTCACATAAAATAATTTAATAATTTTTTGTAAGTTGTATACTTAATTGTCTAATGAATAATTCTTTAAATATGCAATGTAGGAACCCCAAGGAACAATTCTAGCACTTTGCCGTATCCGGCTGACCCGTAGTATACTTGTAAATCAACCTTAAACTTGAGCGTGTCACATAAAATAATTTAATAATTTTTTGTAAGTTGTATACTTAATTGTCTAATGAATAATTTTTTTAATATGCAATGTAGGAACCCCAAGGAACAATCCTAGCACTTTGCCGTATCCGGCTGACCCGTAGTATACTTGTAAATCAACCTTAAACTTGAGCGTGGCACATAAAATAATTTAATAATTTTTTGTAAGTTGTATACTTAATTGTCTAATAAATAATTCTTTAAATATGCAATGTAGGAACCCCAAGAAACAATCCTAGCGCTTTTCCGTATCCGGCTGACCCGTAGTATACTTGTAAATCAACCTTAAACTTGAGCGTGGCACATAAAATAATTTAATAATTTTTTGTGAGTTGTATACTTAATTGTCTAATAAATAATTCTTTAAATTAGCAATGTAGGAACCCCAAGGAACAATCCTAGTACTTTGCCGTATCCGGCTGACCCGTAGTATACTTGTAAATCAACCTTAAACTTGAGCGTGGCACATAAAATAATTTAATAATTTTTTGTAAGTTGTATACTTAATTGTCTAATAAATAATTCTATAAATATGCAATGTAGGAACCCCAAGGAACAATCCTAGAACTTTGCCGTATCCGGCTGACCCGTAGTATACTTGTATATCAACCCTAAACTTGAGCGTGTTACATAAAATAATTTAATAATTTTTTGTAAGTTGTATACTTAACTGTCTAATGAAAAATTCTTTAAATATGCAATGTAGGAATCGCAAGGAACAATCGTAGCACTTTGCCGTATCCGGCTGACCCGTAGTATACTTGTAAATCAACCTTAAACTTGAGCGTGTCACATAAAATAATTTAATAATTTTTTGTAAGTTGTATACTTAATTGTCTAATAAATAATTCTTTAAATATGCAATGTAGGAACCCCAAGGAACAATCCTAGCACTTTGCCGTATCCGGCTGACCCGTAGTATACTTGTAAATCAACCTTAAACTTGAGCGTGTCACATAAAATAATTTAATAATTTTTTGTAAGTTGTATACTTAATTGTCTAATGAATAATTCTTTAAATATGCAATGTAGGAACCCCAAGGAACAATCCTAGCACTTTGCCGTATCCGGCTGACCCGTAGTATACTTGTAAATCAACCCTAAACTTGAGCGTGTTACATAAAATAATTTAATAATTTTTTGTAAGTTGTATACTTAATTGTCTAATGAATAATTCTTTAAATATGCAATGTAGGAACCCCAAGGAACAATCCTAGCACTTTGCCGTATCCGGCTGACCCGTAGTATACTTGTAAATCAACCCTAAACTTGAGTGTGTTACATAAAATAATTTAATAATTTTTTGTAAGTTGTATACTTAATTGTCTAATGAATAATTCTTTAAATATGCAATGTAGGAACCCCAAGGAACAATCCTAGCACTTTGCCGTATCCGGCTGACCCGTAGTATACTTGTAAATCAACCCTAAACTTGAGCGTGTTACATAAAATAAATTAATAATTTTTTGTAAGTTGTATACTTAATTGTCTAATGAATAATTTTTTTAATATGCAATGTAGGAACCCCAAGGAACAATCCTAGCACTTTGCCGTATCCGGCTGACCCGTAGTATACTTGTAAATCAACCCTAAACTTGAGCGTGTTACATAAAATAATTTAATAATTTTTTGTAAGTTGTATACTTAATTGTCTAATGAATAATTCTTTAAATATGCAATGTAGGAAACCCAAGGAACAATCCTAGCACATTGCCGTATCCGGCTGACCCGTAGTATACTTGTAAATCAACCTTAAACTTGAGCGTGTCACATAAAATAATTTAATAATTTTTTGTAAGTTGTATACTTAATTGTCTAATAAATAATTCTTGAAATATGCAATGCAGGAACCCCAAGGAACAATCCTAGCACTTTGTTATATCCGGCTGACCCGTAGTATACTTGTAAATCAACCTTAAACTTGAGCGTGTCACATAAAATAATTTAATAATTTTTTGTAAGTTGTATACTTAATTGTCTAATGAATAATTCTTTAAATATGCAATGTAGGAACCCCAAGGAACAATCCTAGTACTTTGCCGTATCCGGCTGACCCGTAGTATACTTGTAAATCAACCTTAAACTTGAGCGTGTCACATAAAATAATTTAATAATTTTTTGTAAGTTGTATACTTAATTGTCTAATGAATAATTCTTTAAATATGCAATGTAGGAACCCCAAGGAACAATCCTAGCACTTTGCCGTATCCGGCTGACGCGTAGTATACTTGTAAATCAACCCTAAATTTGATCGTGTCATATGAAATAATTTAATAATTTTTTGTAAGTTGTATACTTAATTGTCTAATGGATAATTCTTTAAATATGCATTGTAGGAACCCCAAGGAACAATCCTAGCACTTTGCCGTATCCGGCTGACCCGTAGTATACTTGTAAATCAACCTTAAACTTGAGCGTGGCACATAAAATAATTTAATAATTTTTTGTAAGTTGTATACTTAATTGTCTAATGAATAATTCTTTAAATATGCAATGTAGGAACCCCAAAGAACAATCCTAGCACTTTGCCGTATCCGGCTGACACGTAGTATACTTGTAAATCAACCCTAAATTTGATCGTGTCACATGAAATAATTTAATAATTTTTTGTAAGTTGTATACTTAATTGTCTAATGAATAATTCTTTAAATATGCAATATAGGAACCCCAAGGAACAATCCTAGCACTTTGCCGCATACGGCTGACCCGTAGTATACTTGTAAATCAACCCTAAATTTGATCGTGTCACAAAATAATTTAATAATTTTTTGTAAGTTGTATACTTAATTGTGTAATGAATAATTCTTTAAATATACAATGTAGGAACCCCAAGGAACAATCCTAGCACTTTGCCGTATCCGGCTGACCCGTAGTATACTTGTAAATCAACCCTAAATTTGATCGTGTCACATGAAATAATTTTTTGTAAGTTGTATACTTAAATGTCTAATGAATAATTCTTTAAATATACAATGTAGGAATCCCAAGGAACAATCCTAGCACTTTGCCGTATCCGGCTGACCCGTAGTATACTTGTACATCAACCCTAAATTTGATCGTGTCACATAAAATAATTTAATAATTTTTTGTAAGTTGTATACTTAATTGTCTAATAAATAATTCTTTAAATGTGCAATGTAGAAACCCCAAGGAACAATCCTAGCACTTTGCTGTATCCGGCTGACCCGTAGTATACTTGTAAATCAACCTTAAACTTGAGCGTGGCACATAAAATAATTTAATAATTTTTTGTAAGTTGTATACTAAATTGTCTAATAAATAATTCTTTAAATATGCAATGTAGGAACCCCAAGGAACAATCCTAGCACTTTGCCGTATCCGGCTGACCCGTAGTATACTTGTAAATCAACCCTAAACTTGAGCGTGTCACATAAAATAATTTAATAATTTTTTGTAAGTTGTATACTTAATTGTCTAATAAATAATTCTTTAAATATGCAATGTAGGAACCCCAAGGAACAATCCTAGCACTTTGCCGTATCCGGCTGACCCGTAGTATACTTGTAAATCAACCCTAAATTTGATCGTGTCACATGAAATAATTTAATAATTTTTTGTAAGTTGTATACTTAATTGTCTAATAAATAATTCTTTAAATATGCAATGTAGGAACCCCAAGGAACAATCCTAGCACTTTGCCGTATCCGGCTGACCCGTAGTATACTTGTAAATCAACCCTAAACTTGAGCGTGTCACATAAAATAATTTAATAATTTTTTGTAAGTTGTATACTTAATTGTCTAATGAATAATTCTTTAAATATGCAATGTAGGAACCCCAAGGAACAATCCTAGCACTTTGCCGTATCCCGCTGACCCGTAGTATACTTGTAAATCAACCCTAAACTTGAGCGTGTTACATAAAATAATTTAATAATTTTTTGTAAGTTGTATACTTAATTGTCTAAAGAATAATTCTTTAAATATGCAATGTAGAAACCCCAAGGAACAATCCTAGCACTTTTCCGTATCCGGCTGACCCGTAGTATACTTGTAAATCAACCCTAAACTTGAGCGTGTTACATAAAATAATTTAATAATTTTTTGTAAGTTGTATACTTAATTGTCTAATGAATAATTCTTTAAATATGCAATTTAGGAAACCCAAGGAACAATCCTAGCACATTGCCGTATCCGGCTGACCCGTAGTATACTTGTAAATCAACCTTAAACTTGAGCGTGTCACATAAAATAATTTAATAATTTTTTGTAAGTTGTATACTTAATTGTCTAATAAATAATTCTTGAAATATGCAATGCAGGAACCCCAAGGAACAATCCTAGCACTTTGTTATATCCGGCTGACCCGTAGTATACTTGTAAATCAACCTTAAACTTGAGCGTGTCACATAAAATAATTTAATAATTTTTTGTAAGTTGTATACTTAATTGTCTAATGAATAATTCTTTAAATATGCAATGTAGGAACCCCAAGGAAAAATCCTAGCACTTTGCCGTATCCGGCTGACCCGTAGTATACTTGTAAATCAACCCTAAACTTGAGCGTGTTACATAAAATAATTTAATAATTTTTTGTAAGTTGTATACTTAATTGTCTAATTAATAATTCTTTAAATATGCAATGTAGGAACCCCAAGGAACAATCCTAGCACTTTGCCGTATCCGGCTGACCCGTAGTATACTTGTAAATCAACATTAAACTTGAGCGTGTCACATAAAATAATTTAATAATTTTTTGTAAGTTGTATACTTAATTGTCTAATGAATAATTCTTTAAATATGCAATGTAGGAACCCCAAGGAACAATCCTAGTACTTTGCCGTATCCGGCTGACCCGTAGTATACTTGTAAATCAACCTTAAACTTGAGCGTGTCACATAAAATAATTTAATAATTTTTTGTAAGTTGTATACTTAATTGTCTAATGAATAATTCTTTAAATATGCAATGTAGGAACCCCAAGGAACAATCCTAGCACTTTGCCGTATCCGGCTGACGCGTAGTATACTTGTAAATCAACCCTAAATTTGATCGTGTCATATGAAATAATTTAATAATTTTTTGTAAGTTGTATACTTAATTGTCTAATGGATAATTCTTTAAATATGCATTGTAGGAACCCCAAGGAACAATCCTAGCACTTTGCCGTATCCGGCTGACCCGTAGTATACTTGTAAATCAACCTTAAACTTGAGCGTGGCACATAAAATAATTTAATAATTTTTTGTAAGTTGTATACTTAATTGTCTAATGAATAATTCTTTAAATATGCAATGTAGGAACCCCAAAGAACAATCCTAGCACTTTGCCGTATCCGGCTGACACGTAGTATACTTGTAAATCAACCCTAAATTTGATCGTGTCACATGAAATAATTTAATAATTTTTTGTAAGTTGTATACTTAATTGTCTAATGAATAATTCTTTAAATATGCAATATAGGAACCCCAAGGAACAATCCTAGCACTTTGCCGCATACGGCTGACCCGTAGTATACTTGTAAATCAACCCTAAATTTGATCGTGTCACAAAATAATTTAATAATTTTTTGTGAGTTGTATACTTAATTGTGTAATGAATAATTCTTTAAATATACAATGTAGGAACCCCAAGGAACAATCCTAGCACTTTGCCGTATCCGGCTGACCCGTAGTATACTTGTAAATCAACCCTAAATTTGATCGTGTCACATGAAATAATTTTTTGTAAGTTGTATACTTAAATGTCTAATGAATAATTCTTTAAATATACAATGTAGGAATCCCAAGGAACAATCCTAGCACTTTGCCGTATCCGGCTGACCCGTAGTATACTTGTACATCAACCCTAAATTTGATCGTGTCACATAAAATAATTTAATAATTTTTTGTAAGTTGTATACTTAATTGTCTAATAAATAATTCTTTAAATGTGCAATGTAGAAACCCCAAGGAACAATCCTAGCACTTTGCTGTATCCGGCTGACCCGTAGTATACTTGTAAATCAACCTTAAACTTGAGCGTGGCACATAAAATAATTTAATAATTTTTTGTAAGTTGTATACTTAATTGTCTAATAAATAATTCTTTAAATATGCAATGTAGGAACCCCAAGGAACAATCCTAGCACTTTGCCGTATCCGGCTGACCCGTAGTATACTTGTAAATCAACCCTAAACTTGAGCGTGTCACATAAAATAATTTAATAATTTTTTGTAAGTTGTATACTTAATTGTCTAATAAATAATTCTTTAAATATGCAATGTAGGAACCCCAAGGAACAATCCTAGCACTTTGCCGTATCCGGCTGACCCGTAGTATACTTGTAAATCAACCCTAAATTTGATCGTGTCACATGAAATAATTTAATAATTTTTTGTAAGTTGTATACTTAATTGTCTAATAAATAATTCTTTAAATATGCAATGTAGGAACCCCAAGGAACAATCCTAGCACTTTGCCGTATCCGGCTGACCCGTAGTACACTTGTAAATCAACCCTAAACTTGAGCGTGTCACATAAAATAATTTAATAATTTTTTGTAAGTTGTATACTTAATTGTCTAATGAATAATTCTTTAAATATGCAATGTAGGAACCCCAAGGAACAATCCTAGCACTTTGCCGTATCCCGCTGACCCGTAGTATACTTGTAAATCAACCCTAAACTTGAGCGTGTTACATAAAATAATTTAATAATTTTTTGTAAGTTGTATACTTAATTGTCTAAAGAATAATTCTTTAAATATGCAATGTAGAAACCCCAAGGAACAATCCTAGCACTTTTCCGTATCCGGCTGACCCGTAGTATACTTGTACATCAACCCTAAATTTGATCGTGTCACATAAAATAATTTAATAATTTTTTGTAAGTTGTATACTTAATTGTCTAATAAATAATTCTTTAAATATGCAATGCAGGATCCCCAGGTAACAATCCTAGCACTTTGCCGTATCCGGCTGACCCGTAGTATACTTGTAAATCAACCTTAAACTTGAGCGTGTCCCATAAAATAATTTAATAATTTTTTGTAAGTTGTATACTTAATTGTCTAATGAATAATTCTTTAAATATGCAATATAGGAACCCCAGGGAACAATCCTAGCACTTTGCCGTATCCGGCTGACCCGTAGTATACTTGTAAATCAACCTTAAACTTGAGCGTGTCACATAAAATAATTTAATAATTTTTTGTAAGTTGTATAGTTAATTGTCCAATAAATAATTCTTTAAATATGCAATATAGGAAACCCAAGGAACAATCCTAGCACTTTGCCGTATCCGGCTGACCCGTAGTATACTTGTAAATCAACCTTAAACTTGAGCGTGGCACATAAAATAATTTAATAATTTTTTGTAAGTTGTATACTTAATTTTCTAATGAATAATTCTTTAAATATGCAATGTAGGAACCCCAAGGAACAATCCTAGCACTTTGCCGTATCCAGCTGACCCGTAGTATACTTGTAAACCAACCTTAAACTTGAGCGTGTCACATAAAATAATTTAATAATTTTTTGTAAGTTGTATACTTAATTGTCTAATAAATAATTCTTTAAATTTGCAATGTAGGAACCCCAAGGAATAATCCTAGCACTTTGCCGTATCCGGCTGACCCGTAGTATACTTGTACTTCAACCCTAAATTTGATCGTGTCACATAAAATAATTTAATAATTTTTTGTAAGTTGTATACTTAATTGTCTAATATATAATTCTTTAAATATGCAATGTAGGAACCCCAAGGAACAAACCTAGCACTTTGCCGTATACGGCTGACCCGTAGTATACTTGTAAATCAACCCTAAATTTGAGCGTGTCACAAAATAATTTAATAATTTTTTGTAAGTTGTATACTAAATTGTCTAATGAATAATTCTTTAAATATACAATGTAGGAACCCCAAGGAACAATCCTAGCACTTTGCCGTATCCGGCTGACCCGTAGTATACTTGTAAATCAACCCTAAATTTGATCGTGTCACATGAAATAATTTAATAATTTTTTGTAAGTTGTACACTTAATTGTCTAATGAATAATTCTATAAATATGCAATGTAGGAACCCCAAGGAACAATCCTAGCACTTTGCCGTATCCGGCTGATCCGTAGTATACTTGTACATCAACCCTAAATTTGATCGTGTTACATAAAATAATTTAATAATTTTTTGTAAGTTGTATACTTAATTGTCTAATAAATAATTCTTTAAATATGCAATGTAGGAACCCCAAGGAACAATCCTAGCAATTTGACGTATCCGGCTGACCCGTAGTACACTTGTAAATCAACCTTAAACTTGAGCGTGTCACATAAAATAATTTAATAATTTTTTGTAAGTTGTATACTTAATTGTCTAATAAATAATTCTTTAAATTTGCAATGTAGGAACCCCAAGGAACAATCCTAGCCCTTTGCCGTATCCGGCTGGCCCGTAGTATACTTGTAAATCAACCTTAAACTTGAGCGTGTCACATAAAATAATTTAATAATTTTTTGTAAGTTGTATACTTAATTGTCTAATAAATAATTCTTTAAATATGCAATGTAGGAACCCCAAGGAACAATCCTAGCTCATTGCCGTATCCGGCTGACCCGTAGTATACTTCTACATCAACCCTAAATTTGATCGTGTCACATAAAATAAATTAATAATTTTTTGTAAGTTGTACACTTAATTGTCTAATAAATAATTCTTTAAATTTGCAATGTAGAAACCCCAAGGAACAATCCTAGCACTTTGCCGTATCCGGCTGACCCGTAGTATACTTGTAAATCAACCTTAAACTTGAGCGTGTCACATAAAATAATTTAATAATTTTTTGTAAGTTGTATACTTAATTGTCTAATGAATAATTCTTTAAATATGCAATGTAGAAACACCAAGGAACAATCCTAGCACTTTGCCGTATCCGGCTGACCCGTAGTATACTTGTACATCAACCCTAAATTTGATCGTGTCACATAAAATAATTTTATAATTTTTTGTAAGTTGTATACTTAATTGTCTAAGAAATAATTCTTTAAATATGCAATGTAGGAACCCCAAGAAACAATCCTAGCACGTTGCCGTATCCGGCTGACCCGTAGTATACTTGTAAATCAACCTTAAACTTGAGCGTGTCATATAAAATAATTTAATAATTTTTTGTAAGTTGTATACTTAATTGTCTAATGAATAATTCTTTAAATATGCAATGTAGGAACCCCAAGGAACAATCCTAGCACATTGCCGTATCCGGCTGACCCGTAGTATACTTGTAAATCAACCTTAAACTTGAGCGTGTCACATAAAATAATTTAATAATTTTTTGTAAGTTGTAAACTTAATTGTCTAATGAATAATTCTTTAAATATGCAATGTAGGAACCCCAAGGAACAATCCTAGCACTTTGCCGTATCCGGCTGACCCGTAGTATACTTGTAAATCAACCTTAAACTTGAGCGTGTCACATAAAATAATTTAATAATTTTTTGTAAGTTGTATAGTTAATTGTCCAATAAATAATTCTTTAAATATACAATATAGGAAACCCAAGGAACAATCCTAGCACTTTGCCGTATCCGGCTGACCCGTAGTATACTTGTAAATCAACCTTAAACTTGAGCGTGTCACATAAAATAATTTAATAATTTTTTGTAAGTTGTATACTTAATTGTCTAATGAATAGTTCTTTAAATATGCAATGTAGGAACCCCAAGAAACAATCCTAGCACTTTGCCGTATCCGGCTGACCCGTAGTATACTTGTACATCAACCCTAAATTTGATCGTGTCACATAAAATAATTTAATAATTTTTTGTAAGTTGTATACTTAATTGTCTAATAAATAGTTCTTTAAATATGCAATGTAGGAACCCCAAGGAACAATCCTAGCACTTTGCCGTATCCGGCTGACCCGTAGTATACTTGTAAATCAACCTTAAACTTGAGCGTGTCACATAAAATAATTTAATAATTTTTTGTAAGTTGTATACTTAATTGTCTAATGAATAATTCTTTAAATATGCAATGTAGGAACCCCAAGGAACAATCCTAGCACTTTGCCGTATCCGGCTGACCCGTAGTATACTTGTAAATCAACCTTAAACTTGAGCGTGTCATATAAAATAATTTAATAATCTTTTGTAAGTTGTATACTTAATTGTCTAATGAATAACTCTTTAAATATGCAATGTAGGAACCCCAAGGAACAATCCTAGCATTTTGCCGTATCCGGCTGACCCGTAGTATACTTGTAAATCAACCTTAAACTTGAGCGTGTCACATAAAATAATTTAATAATTTTTTGTAAGTTGTATACATAATTGTCTAATAAATAATTCCTTAAATATGCAATGTAGGAACCCCAAGTAACAATCCTAGCACTTTGCCGTATCCGGCTGACCCGTAGTATACTTGTAAATCAACCTTAATCTTGAGCGTGTCACATGAAATAATTTAATAATTTTTTGTAAGTTGTATACTTAATTGTCTAATGAATAATTCTTTAAATATGCAATTTTGGAACCCCAACGAACAATCCTAGCACTTTGCCGTATCCGGCTGACCCGTAGTATACTTGTACATCAACCCTAAATTTCATCGTGTCACATAAAATAATTTAACAATTTTTTGTAAGTTGTATACTTAATTGTCAAACGAATAATTCTTTAAATATGCAATGTAGGAACCCCAAGGAACAATCCTAGCACTTTGCCGTATCCAAATGACCCGTAGTATACTTGTAAATCAACCTTAAACTTGAGCGTGTCACATAAAATAATTTAATAATTTTTTGTAAGTTGTATACTTAATTGTCAAACGAATAATTCTTTAAATATGCAATGTAGGAACCCCAAGGAATAATCCTAGCACTTTGCCGTATCCGGCTGACCCGTAGTATACTTGTACATCAACCCTAAATTTGATCGTGTCACATAAAATAATTTAATACTTTTTTGTAAGTTGTATACTGAATTGTCTAATAAATAATTTTTTAAATATGCAATGTGGGAACCCCAAGGAACAATCCTAGCACTTTGCCGTATCCGGCTGACCCGTAGTATACTTGTAAATCAACCTTAAACTTGAGCGTGTCACATAAAATAATTTAATAATTTTTTGTAAGTTGTATACTTAATTGTCTAATAACTAATTCTTTAAATTTGCAATGTAGGAACCCCAAGGAACAATCCTAGCACTTTGCCGTATCCGGCTGACCCGTAGTATACTTGTAAATCAACCTTAAACTTGAGCGTGTCACATAAAATAATTTAATAATTCTTTGTAAGTTGTATACTTAATTGTCTAATGAATAATTCTTTAAATATGCAATGTAGGAACCCCAAGGAACAATCCTAGCACTTTGTTGTATCCGGCTGACCCGTAGTATACTTGTACATCAACCCTAAATTTGATCGTGTCACATAAAATAAATTAATAATTTTTTGTAAGTTGTATACTTAATTGTCTAATGAATAATTCTTTAAATATGCAATGTAGGAACCCCAAGGAACAATCCTAGCACTTTGCCGTATCCGGCTGACCCGTAGTATACTTGTACATCAACCCTAAATTTGATCGTGTCACATAAAATAATTTAATAATTTTTTGTAAGTTGTATACTTAATTGTCTAATGAATAATTCTTTAGATATGCAATGTAGGAACCCCAAGGAACAATCCTAGCACTTTGCCGTATCCGGCTGACCCGTAGTATACTTGTAAATCAACCTTAAACTTGAGCGTGTCACATAAAATAATTTAATAATTTTTTGTAAGTTGTATACTTAATTGTCTAATAAATAATTCTTTAAATATATAATGTAAGAACCCCAAGGAACAATCCTAGCACTTTGCCGTACCCGGCTGACCCGTAGTATACTTGTAAATCAACCTTAAACTTGAGCGTGTCACATAAAATAAATTAATAATTTTTTGTAAGTTGTATAGTTAATTGTCTAATGAATAATTCTTTAAATATGCAATGTAGGAACCCCAAGGAACAATCCTAGCACTTTGCCGTATCCGGCTGACCCGTAGTATACTTGTAAATCAACCTTAAACTTGAGCGTGTCACATAAAATAATTTAATAATTTTTTGTAAGTTGTATACTTAATTGTCTAATGAATAATTCTTTAAATATGCAATGTAGGAACCCCAAGAAACAATCCTAGCACTTTGCCGTATCCGGCTGACCCGTAGTATACTTGTACATCAACCCTAAATTTGATCGTGTCACATAAAATAATTTAATAATTTTTTGTAAGTTGTATACTTAATTGTCTAATAAATAATTCTTTAAATATGCAATGTAGGAACCCCAAGGAACAATCCTAGCACTTTGTTGTATCCGGCTGACCCGTAGTATTTTTGTAAATCAACCTTAAACTTGAGCGTGTCACATAAAATAATTTAATAATTTTTTGTAAGTTGTATACTTAATTGTCTAATGAATAATTCTTTAAATATGCAATGTAGGAACCCCAAGCAACAATCCTAGCACTTTGCCGTATCCGGCTGACCCGTAGTATACTTGTAAATCAACCTTAAACTTGACCGTGTCACATAAAATAATTTAATAATTTTTTGTAAGTTGTATACTTAATTGTCTAATAAATAATTCTTTAAATATGCAATGTAGGAACCCCAAGGAACAATCCTAGTACTTTGCCGTATCCGGCTGACCCGTAGTATACTTGTAAATCAACCTTAAACTTGACCGTGTCACATAAAATAATTTAATAATTTTTTGTAAGTTGTATACTTAATTGTCTAATAAATAATTCTTTAAATATGCAATGTAGGAACCCCAAGGAACAATCCTAGCACTTTGCCGTATCCGGCTGACCCGTAGTATACTTGTACATCAACCCTAAATTTGATCGTGTCACATAAAATAATTTAATACTTTTTTGTAAGTTGTATACTGAATTGTTTAATAAATAATTTTTTAAATATGCAATGTAGGAACCCCAAGGAACAATCCTAGCACTTTGCCGTATCCGGCTGACCCGTAGTATACTTGTAAATCAACCTTAAACTTGAGCGTGTCACATAAAATAATTTAATAATTTTTTGTAAGTTGTATACTTAATTGTCTAATAAATAATTCGTTAAATTTACAATGTAGGAACCCCAAGGAACAATCCTAGCCCTTTGCCGTATCCGGCTGACCCGTAGTATACTTGTAAATCAACCTTAAACTTGAGCGTGTCACATAAAATAATTTAATAATTCTTTGTAAGTTGTATACTTAATTGTCTAATGAATAATTCTTTAAATATGCAATGTAGGAACCCCAAGGAACAATCCTAGCACTTTGTTGTATCCGGCTGACCCGTAGTATACTTGTACATCAACCCTAAATTTGATCGTGTCACATAAAATAAATTAATAATTTTTTGTAAGTTGTATACTTAATTGTCTAATGAATAATTCTTTAAATATGCAATGTAGGAACCCCAAGGAACAATCCTAGCACTTTGCCGTATCCGGCTGACCCGTAGTATACTTGTACATCAACCCTAAATTTGATCGTGTCACATAAAATAATTTAATAATTTTTTGTAAGTTGTATACTTAATTGTCTAATGAATAATTCTTTAGATATGCAATGTAGGAACCCCAAGGAACAATCCTAGCACTTTGCCGTATCCGGCTGACCCGTAGTATACTTGTAAATCAACCTTAAACTTGAGCGTGTCACATAAAATAATTTAATAATTTTTTGTAAGTTGTATACTTAATTGTCTAATAAATAATTCTTTAAATATATAATGTAAGAACCCCAAGGAACAATCCTAGCACTTTGCCGTATCCGGCTGACCCGTAGTATACTTGTAAATCAACCTTAAACTTGAGCGTGTCACATAAAATAATTTAATAATTTTTTGTAAGTTGTATAGTTAATTGTCTAATGAATAATTCTTTAAATATGCAATGTAGGAACCCCAAGGAACAATCCTAGCACTTTGTTGTATCCAGCTGACCCGTAGTATACTTGTACATCAACCCTAAATTTGATCGTGTCACATAAAATAAATTAATAATTTTTTGTAAGTTGTATACTTAATTGTCTAATAAATAATTCTTTAAATATGCAATTTTGGAACCCCAACAAACAATCCTAGCACTTTGCCGTATCCGGCTGACCCGTAGTATACTTGTACATCAACCCTAAATTTGATCGTGTCACATAAAATAATTTAACAATTTTTTGTAAGTTGTATACTTAATTGTCTATTAAATAATTCTTTAAATGTGCAATGTAGGAACCCCAAGGAACAATCCTAGCACTTTGCCGTATCCAAATGACCCGTAGTATACTTGTAAATCAACCTTAAACTTGAGCGTGTCACATAAAATAATTTAATAATTTTTTTGTAAGTTGTATACTTAATTGTCTAATAAATAATTCTTTAAATTTGCAATGTAGGAACCCCAAGGAACAATCCTAGCACTTTTCCGTATCCATCTGACCCGTAGTATACTTGTAAATCAACCTTAAACTTGACCGTGTCACATAAAATAATTTAACAATTTTTTGTAAGTTGTATACTTAATTGTCTATTAAATAATTCTTTAAATGTGCAATGTAGGAACCCCAAGGAACAATCCTAGCACTTTGCCGTATCCGGCTGACCCGTAGTATACTTGTACATCAACCCTAAATTTGATCGTGTCACATAAAATAAATTAATAATTTTTTGTAAGTTGTATACTTAATTGTCTAATGAATAATTCTTTAAATATGCAATGTAGGAACCCCAAGGAACAATCCTAGCTTTTTGTCGTATCCGGCTGACCCGTAGTATACTTGTACATCAACCCTAAATTTGATCGTGTCACATAAAATAATTTAATAATTTTTTGTAAGTTGTATACTTAATTGTCTAATGAATAATTCTTTAAATATGCAATGTAGGAACCCCAAGGAACAATCCTAGCACTTTGCCGTATCCGGATGACCCGTAGTATACTTGTAAATCAACCTTAAACTTGAGCGTGTCACATAAAATAATTTAATAATTTTTTGTAAGTTGTATACTTAATTGTCTAATAAATAATTCTTTAAATATATAATGTAAGAACCCCAAGGAACAATCCTAGCACTTTGCCGTATCCGGCTGACCCGTAGTATACTTGTAAATCAACCTTAAACTTGAGCGTGTCACATAAAATAATTTAATAATTTTTTGTAAGTTGTATAGTTAATTGTCTAATGAATAATTCTTTAAATATGCAATGTAGGAACCCCAAGGAACAATCCTAGCACTTTGCCGTATCCGGCTGACCCGTAGTATACTTGTAAATCAACCTTAAACTTGAGCGTGTCACATAAAATAATTTAATAATTTTTTGTAAGTTGTATACTTAATTGTCAAACGAATAATTCTTTAAATATGCAATGTAGGAACCCCAAGGAACAATCCTAGCACTTTGCCGTATCCGGCTGACCCGTAGTATACTTGTACATCAACCCTAAATTTGATCGTGTCGCATAAAATAATTTAATACTTTTTTGTAAGTTGTATACTGAATTGTCTAATAAATAATTTTTTAAATATGCAATGTAGGAACCCCAAGGAACAATCCTAGCACTTTGCCGTATCCGGCTGACCCGTAGTATACTTGTAAATCAACCTTAAACTTGAGCGTGTCACATAAAATAATTTAATAATTTTTTGTAAGTTGTATACTTAATTGTCTAATAAATAATTCTTTAAATTTGCAATGTAGGAACCCCAAGGAACAATCCTAGTACTTTGCCGTATCCGGCTGACCCGTAGTATACTTGTAAATTAACCTTAAACTTAAGCGTGTCACATAAAATAATTTAATAATTCTTTGTAAGTTGTATACTTAATTGTCTTATGAATAATTCTTTAAATATGCAATGTAGGAACCCCAAGGAACAATCCTAGCACTTTGTTGTATCCGGCTGACTCGTAGTATACTTGTACATCAACCCTAAATTTGATCGTGTCACATAAAATAATTTAATAATTTTTTGTAAGTTGTATACTTAATTGTCTAATGAATAATTCTTTAAATATGCAATGTAGGAACCCCAAGGAACAATCCTAGCACTTTGCCGTATCCGGCTGACCCGTAGTATACTTGTACATCAACCCTAAATTTGATCGTGTCACATAAAATAATTTAATAATTTTTTGTAAGTTGTATACTTAATTATCTAATGAATAATTCTTTAGATATGCAATAAAGGAACCCCAAGGAACAATCCTAGCACTTTGCCGTATCCGGCTGACCCGTAGTATACTTGTAACTCAACCTTAAACTTGAGCGTGTCACATAAAATAATTTAATAATTTTTTGTAAGTTGTATACTTAATTGTCTAATAAATAATTCTTTAAATATATAATGTAAGAACCCCAAGGAACAATCCTAGCACTTTGCCGTATCCGGCTGACCCGTAGTATACTTGTAAATCAACCTTAAACTTGAGCGTGTCACATAAAATAATTTAATAATTTTTTGTAAGTTGTATAGTTAATTGTCTAATGAATAATTCTTTAAATATGCAATGTAGGAACCCCAAGGAACAATCCTAGCACTTTGCCGTATCCGGCTGACCCGTACTATACTTGTAAATCAACCTTAAACTTGAGCGTGTCACATAAAATAATTTAATAATTTTTTGTAAGTTGTATACTTAATTGTCTAATGAATAATTCTTTAAATATGCAATGTAGGAACCCCAAGAAACAATCCTAGCACTTTGCCGTATCCGGCTGACCCGTAGTATACTTGTACATCAACCCTAAATTTGATCGTGTCACATAAAATAATTTAATAATTTTTTGTAAGTTGTATACTTAATTGTCTAATAAATAATTCTTTAAATATGCAATGTAAGAACCCCAAGGAACAATCCTAGCACTTTGCCGTATCCGGCTGACCCGTAGTATTTTTGTAAATCAACCTTAAACTTGAGCGTGTCACATAAAATAATTTAATAATTTTTTGTAAGTTGTATACTTAATTGTCTAATGAATAATTCTTTAAATATGCAATGTAGGAACCCCAAGGAACAATCCTAGCACTTTGCCGTATCCGGCTGACCCGTAGTATACTTGTAAATCAACCTTAAACTTGAGCGTGTCATATAAAATAATTTAATAATCTTTTGTAAGTTGTATACTTAATTGTCTAATGAATAATTCTTTAAATATGCAATAATCCTAGCACTTTGCCGTATCCGGCTGACCCGTAGTATACTTGTAAATCAACCTTAAACTTGACCGTGTCACATAAAATAATTTAATAATTTTTTGTAAGTTGTATACTTAATTGTCTAATAAATAATTCTTTAAATGTGCAATGTAGGAACCCCAAGGAACAATCCTAGCACTTTGCCGTATCCGGCTGACCCGTAGTATACTTGTAAATCAACCTTAAACTTGAGCGTGTCACATAAAATAATTTAATAATTTTTTGTAAGTTGTATAGTTAATTGTCTAATGAATAATTCTTTAAATATGCAATGTAGGAACCCCAAGGAACAATCCTAGCACTTTGCCGTATCCGGCTGACCCGTAGTATACTTGTAAATCAACCTTAAACTTGAGCGTGTCACATAAAATAATTTAATAATTTTTTGTAAGTTGTATACTTAATTGTCTAATGAATAATTCTTTAAATATGCAATGTAGGAACCCCAAGAAACAATCCTAGCACTTTGCCGTATCCGGCTGACCCGTAGTATACTTGTACATCAACCCTAAATTTGATCGTGTCACATAAAATAATTTAATAATTTTTTGTAAGTTGTATACTTAATTGTCTAATAAATAATTCTTTAAATATGCAATGTAGGAACCCCAAGGAACAATCCTAGCACTTTGTCGTATCCGGCTGACCCGTAGTATACTTGTACATCAACCCTAAATTTGATCGTGTCACATAAAATAATTTAATAATTTTTTGTAAGTTGTATACTTAATTGTCTAATGAATAATTCTTTAAATATGCAATGTAGGAACCCCAAGGAACAATCCTAGCACTTTGCCGTATCCGGATGACCCGTAGTATACTTGTAAATCAACCTTAAACTTGAGCGTGTCACATAAAATAATTTAATAATTTTTTGTAAGTTGTATACTTAATTGTCTAATAAATAATTCTTTAAATTTGCAATGTAGGAACCCCAAGGAACAATCCTAGCACTTTGCCGTATCCGGCTGACCCGTAGTATACTTGTACATCAACCCTAAATTTGATCGTGTCACATAAAATAATTTAATAATTTTTTGTAAGTTGTATACTTAATTGTCTAATGAATAATTCTTTAAATATGCAATGTAGGAACCCCAAGGAACAATCCTAGCACTTTTCCGTATCCGGCTGACCCGTAGTATACTTGTAAATCAACCTTAAACTTGAGCGTGTCACATAAAATAATTTAATAATTTTTTGTAAGTTGTATACTTAATTGTCTAATAAATAATTCTTTAAATATATAATGTAAGAACCCCAAGGAACAATCCTAGCACTTTGCCGTATCCGGCTGACCCGTAGTATACTTGTAAATCAACCTTAAATTTGAGCGTGTCACATAAAATAATTTAATAATTTTTTGTAAGTTGTATAGTTAATTGTCTAATGAATAATTCTTTAAATATGCAATGTAGGAACCCCAAGGAACAATCCTAGCACTTTGCCGTATCCGGCTGACCCGTAGTATACTTGTAAATCAACCTTAAACTTGAGCGTGTCACATAAAATAATTTAATAATTTTTTGTAAGTTGTATACTTAATTGTCTAATGAATAATTCTTTAAATATGCAATGTAGGAACCCCAAGGAAATATCCTAGCACTTTGCCGTATCCGGCTGACCCGTAGTATACTTGTAAATCAACCTTAAACTTGAGCGTGTCACATAAAATAATTTAATAATTTTTTGTAAGTTGTATACTTAATTGTCTAATGAATAATTCTTTAAATATGCAATGTAGGAACCCCAAGGAACAATCCTAGCACTTTGTCGTATCCGGCTGACCCGTGGTATACTTGTAAATCAACCCTAAATTTGATCGTATCACATAAAATAATTTAATAATTTTTTGTAAGTTGTATACTTAATTGTCTAATAAATATTTCTTTAAATATTCAATGTAGGAACCCCAAGGAACAATCCTAGCACTTTGCCGTATCCGGTTGACCCGTAGTATACTTGTAAATCAACCTTAAACTTGAGCGTGTCACATAAAATAATTTAATAATTTTTTGTAAGTTGTATACTTAATTGTCTAATGAGTAATTCTATAAATATGCAATGTAAGAACCCCAAGGAACAATCCTAGCACTTTGCCGTATCCGGCTGACCCGTACTATACTTGTATATCAACCCTAAATTTGATCGTGTCACATAAAAAAATTTAATAATTTTTTGTAAGTTGTATACTTAATTGTCTAATAAATAATTCTTTAAATATGCAATGTAGGAACCCCAAGGAACAATCCTAGCACTTTGTCGTATCCGGCTGACCCGTGGTATACTTGTAAATCAACCCTAAATTTGATCGTATCACATAAAATAATTTAATAATTTTTTGTAAGTTGTATACTTAATTGTCTAATAAATATTTCTTTAAATATTCAATGTAGGAACCCCAAGGAACAATCCTAGCACTTTGCCGTATCCGGTTGACCCGTAGTATACTTGTAAATCAACCTTAAACTTGAGCGTGTCACATAAAATAATTTAATAATTTTTTGTAAGTTGTATACTTAATTGTCTAATGAGTAATTCTATAAATATGCAATGTAGGAACCCCAAGGAACAATCCTAGCACTTTGCCGTATCCGGCTGACCCGTACTATACTTGTATATCAACCCTAAATTTGATCGTGTCACATAAAAAAATTTAATAATTTTTTGTAAGTTGTATACTTAATTGTCTAATAAATAATTCTTTAAATATGCAATTAAGGAACCCAAAGGAACAATCCTAGCATTTTGCCGTATCCGGCTGACCCGTAGTATACTTGTACATCAACCCTAAATTTGATCGTGTCACATAAAATAATTTAATAATTTTTTGTAAGTTGTATACTTAATTGTCTAATAAATAATTCTTTAAATATACAATGTAGGAACCCCAAGAAACAATCCTAGCACTTTGCCGTATCCGGCTGACCCGTAGTATACTTGTACATCAACCCTAAATTTGATCGTGTCACATAAAATAATTTAATAATTTTTTGTAAGTTGTATACTTAATTGTCTAATAAATAATTCTTTAAATATGCAATGTAGGAACCCCAAGGAACAATCCTAGCACTTTGCCGTATCCGGCTGACCCGTAGTATACTTGTAAATCAATCTTAAACTTGAGCGTGTCACATAAAATAATTTAATAATTTTTTGTAAGTTGTATACTTAATTGTCTAATAAATAATTCTTTAAATATGCAATGTAGGAACCCCAAGGAACAATCCTAGCACTTTGCCGTATCCGGCTGACCCGTAGTATACTTGTAAATCAACCTTAAACTTGAGCGTGTCACATAAAATAATTTAATAATTTTTTGTAAGTAGTATACTTAATTGTCTAATGAATAATTCTTTAATTATGCAATGTAGGATCCCCAAGGAACAATCCTAGCACTTTGCCGTATCCGGCTGACCCGTAGTATACTTGTAAATCAACCTTAAACTTGAGCGTGTCACATAAATTAATTTAATAATTTTTTGTAAGTTGTATACTTAATTGTCTAATGAATAATTCTTTAAATATGCAATGTAGGAACTTCAAGGAACAATCCTAGCCCTTTGCCGTATCCGGGTGACCCGTAGTATACTTGTAAATCAACATTAAACTTGAGCGTGTCACATAAAATAATTTAATAATTTTTTGTAAGTTGTATACTTAATTGTCTAATAAATAATTCTTTAAATATGCAATGTAGGAACCCCAAGGAACAATCCTAGCACTTTGCCGTATCCGGTAGACCCGTAGTATACTTGTAAATCAACCTTAAACTTGAGCGTGTCACATAAAATAATTTAATAATTTTTTGTAAGTTGTATACTTAATTGTCTAATGAGTAATTCTATAAATATGCAATGTAGGAACCCCAAGGAACAATCCTAGCACTTTGCCGTATCCGGCTGACCCGTACTATACTTGTATATCAACCCTAAATTTGATCGTGTCACATAAAAAAATTTAATAATTTTTTGTAAGTTGTATACTTAATTGTCTAATAAATAATTCTTTAAATATGCAATTAAGGAACCCAAAGGAACAATCCTAGCACTTTGCCGTATCCGGCTGACCCGTAGTATACTTGTACATCAACCCTAAATTTGATCGTGTCACATAAAATAATTTAATAATTTTTTGTAAGTTGTATACTTAATTGTCTAATAAATAATTCTTTAAATATACAATGTAGGAACCCCAAGAAACAATCCTAGCACTTTGCCGTATCCGGCTGACCCGTAGTATACTTGTACATCAACCCTAAATTTGATCGTGTCACATAAAATAATTTAATAATTTTTTGTAAGTTGTATACTTAATTGTCTAATAAATAATTCTTTAAATATGCAATGTAGGAACCCCAAGGAACAATCCTAGCACTTTGCCGTATCCGGCTGACCCGTAGTATACTTGTAAATCAATCTTAAACTTGAGCGTGTCACATAAAATAATTTAATAATTTTTTGTAAGTTGTATACTTAATTGTCTAATAAATAATTCTTTAAATATGCAATATAGGAACCCCAAGGAACAATCCTAGCACTTTGCCGTATCCGGCTGACCCGTAGTATACTTGTAAATCAACCTTAAACTTGAGCGTGTCACATAAAATAATTTAATAATTTTTTGTAAGTAGTATACTTAATTGTCTAATGAATAATTCTTTAATTATGCAATGTAGGATCCCCAAGGAACAATCCTAGCACTTTGCCGTATCCGGCTGACCCGTAGTATACTTGTAAATCAACCTTAAACTTGAGCGTGTCACATAAATTAATTTAATAATTTTTTGTAAGTTGTATACTTAATTGTCTAATGAATAATTCTTTAAATATGCAATGTAGGAACTTCAAGGAACAATCCTAGCCCTTTGCCGTATCCGGGTGACCCGTAGTATACTTGTAAATCAACATTAAACTTGAGCGTGTCACATAAAATAATTTAATAATTTTTTGTAAGTTGTATACTTAATTGTCTAATAAATAATTCTTTAAATATGCAATGTAGGAACCCCAAGGAACAATCCTAGCACTTTGCCGTATCCGGTAGACCCGTAGTATACTTGTAAATCAACCTTAAACTTGAGCGTGTCACATAAAATAATTTAATAATTTTTTGTAAGTTGTATACTTAATTGTCTAATAAATAATTCTTTAAATATGCAATGTAGGAACCCCAAGGAACAATCCTAGCACTTTGCCGTATCCGGCTGACCCGTAGTATACTTGTAAATCAACCTTAAACTTGAGCGTGTCACATAAAATAATTTAATAATTTTTTGTAAGTTGTATACTTAATTGTCTAATGAATAATTCTTTAAATATGCAATGTAGGAACCCCAAGGAACAATCCTAGCACTTTGCCGTATCCGGCTGACCCGTAGTATACTTGTAAATCAACCTTAAACTTGAGCGTGTCACATAAAATAATTTAATAATTTTTTGTAAGTTGTATACTTAATTGTCTAATAAATAATTCTTAAAATATGCAATGTAGGAACCCCAACGAACAATCCTAGCACTTTGCCGTTTCCGGCTGACCCGTAGTATACTTGTAAATCAACCTTAAACTTGAGCGTGTCACATAAAATAATTTAATAATTTTTTGTAAGTTGTATACTTAATTGTCTAATAAATAATTCTTTTTAATATGCAATGTAGGAACCACAAGGAACAATCCTAGCACTTTCCCGTATCCGGCTGACCCGTAGTATACTTGTAAATCAACCTTAAACTTGAGCGTGTCACATAAAATAATTTAATAATTTTTTGTAAGTTGTATACTTAATTGTCTAATAAATAATTCTTTAAATATGCAATGTGGGAACCCCAAGGAACAATCCTAGCACTTTGTCGTATCCGGCTGACCCGTGGTATACTTGTAAATCAACCCTAAATTTGATCGTATCACATAAAATAATTTAATAATTTTTTGTAAGTTGTATACTTAATTGTCTAATAAATATTTCTTTAAATATTCAATGTAGGAACCCCAAGGAACAATCCTAGCACTTTGCCGTATCCGGTTGACCCGTAGTATACTTGTAAATCAACCTTAAACTTGAGCGTGTCACATAAAATAATTTAATAATTTTTTGTAAGTTGTATACTTAATTGTCTAATGAGTAATTCTATAAATATGCAATGTAGGAACCCCAAGGAACAATCCTAGCACTTTGCAGTATCCGGCTGACCCGTACTATACTTGTATATCAACCCTAAATTTGATCGTGTCACATAAAAAAATTTAATAATTTTTTGTAAGTTGTATACTTAATTGTCTAATAAATAATTCTTTAAATATGCAATGAAGGAACCCAAAGGAACAATCCTAGCACTTTGCCGTATCCGGCTGACCCGTAGTATACTTGTACATCAACCCTAAATTTGATCGTGTCACATAAAATAATTTAATAATTTTTTGTAAGTTGTATACTTAATTGTCTAATAAATAATTCTTTAAATATACAATGTAGGAACCCCAAGAAACAATCCTAGCACTTTGCCGTATCCGGCTGACCCGTAGTATACTTGTACATCAACCCTAAATTTGATTGTGTCACATAAAATAATTTAATAATTTTTTGTAAGTTGTATACTTAATTGTCTAATAAATAATTCTTTAAATATGCAATGTAGGAACCCCAAGGAACAATCCTAGCACTTTGCCGTATCCGGCTGACCCGTAGTATACTTGTAAATCAATCTTAAACTTGAGCGTGTCACATAAAATAATTTAATAATTTTTTGTAAGTTGTATACTTAATTGTCTAATAAATAATTCTTTAAATATGCAATGTAGGAACCCCAAGGAACAATCCTAGCACTTTGCCGTATCCGGCTGACCCGTAGTATACTTGTAAATCAACCTTAAACTTGAGCGTGTCACATAAAATAATTTAATAATTTTTTGTAAGTAGTATACTTAATTGTCTAATGAATAATTCTTTAATTATGCAATGTAGGATCCCCAAGGAACAATCCTAGCACTTTGCCGTATCCGGCTGACCCGTAGTATACTTGTAAATCAACCTTAAACTTGAGCGTGTCACATAAATTAATTTAATAATTTTTTGTAAGTTGTATACTTAATTGTCTAATGAATAATTCTTTAAATATGCAATGTAGGAACTTCAAGGAACAATCCTAGCCCTTTGCCGTATCCGGGTGACCCGTAGTATACTTGTAAATCAACATTAAACTTGAGCGTGTCACATAAAATAATTTAATAATTTTTTGTAAGTTGTATACTTAATTGTCTAATAAATAATTCTTTAAATATGCAATGTAGGAACCCCAAGGAACAATCCTAGCACTTTGCCGTATCCGGTAGACCCGTAGTATACTTGTAAATCAACCTTAAACTTGAGCGTGTCACATAAAATAATTTAATAATTTTTTGTAAGTTGTATACTTA
Source organism: Harpalus rubripes (assembly GCA_963082715.1). Lineage (NCBI taxonomy): Eukaryota > Metazoa > Arthropoda > Insecta > Coleoptera > Carabidae > Harpalus > Harpalus rubripes. Next base: position 35,172 of record OY720448.1, read on the forward strand.
ATTGTCTAATAAATAATTCTTTAAATATGCAATGTAGGAACCCCAAGGAACAATCCTAGCACTTTGCCGTATCCGGCTGACCCGTAGTATACTTGTAAATCAACCTTAAACTTGAGCGTGTCACATAAAATAATTTAATAATTTTTTGTAAGTTGTATACTTAATTGTCTAATGAATAATTCTTTAAATATGCAATGTAGGAACCCCAAAGAACAATCCTAGCACTTTGCCGTATCCGGCTGACCCGTAGTATACTTGTAAATCAACCTTAAACTTGAGCGTGTCACATAAAATAATTTAATAATTTTTTGTAAGTTGTATACTTAATTGTCTAATAAATAATTCTTAAAATATGCAATGTAGGAACCCCAACGAACAATCCTAGCACTTTGCCGTTTCCGGCTGACCCGTAGTATACTTGTAAATCAACCTTAAACTTGAGCGTGTCACATAAAATAATTTAATAATTTTTTGTAAGTTGTATACTTAATTGTCTAATAAATAATTCTTTAAATATGCAATGTAGGAACCCCAAGGAACAATCCTAGCACTTTGCCGTATCCGGCTGACCCGTAGTATACTTGTAAATCAACCTTAAACTTGAGCGTGTCACATAAAATAACTTAATAATAATTTTTTGTAAGTTGTATACTTAATTGTCTAATATATAATTCCTTAAATATGCAATGTAGGAACCCCAAGGAACAATCCTAGCACTTTGCCGTATCCGGCTGACCCGTAGTATACTTGTAAATCAACCCTAAATTTGATCGAGTCACATGAAATAATTTAATAATTTTTTGTAAGTTGTATACTTAATTGTCTAATGAATAATTCTTTAAATATGCAATGTAGGAACCCCAAGGAACAATCCTAGCACTTTGCCGTATCCGGCTGACTCGTAGTATACTTGTACATCAACCCTAAATTTGATCGTGTCACATAAAATAATTTAATAATTTTTTGTAAGTTGTATACTTAATTGTCTAATAAATAATTCTTTAAATATGCAATGTAGGAACCCCAATGAACAATCCTAGCACTTTGCCGTATCCGGTTGACCCGTAGTATACTTGTAAATCAACCTTAAACTTGAGCATGTCACATAAAATAATTTAATAATTTTTTGTAAGTTGTATACTTAATTGTCTAATAAATAATTCTTTAAATATGCAATGTAGGAACCACAAGGAACAATCCTAGCACTTTGCCGTATCCGGTTGACCCGTAGTATACTTGTACATCAACCCTAAAATTGATCGTGTCACATAAAATAATTTAATAATTTTTTGTAAGTTGTATACTTAATTGTCTAATAAATAATTCTTTAAATATGCAATGCAGGAACCCCAATGAACAATCCTAGCGCTTTGCCGTATCCGGCTGACCCGTAGTATACTTGTAAATCAACCCTAAATTTGATCGTGTCACATGAAATAATTTAATAATTTTTTGTACGTTGTATACTTAATTGTCTAATAAATAATTCTTTAAATATGCAATGCAGGAACCCCAATGACCAATCCTAGCGCTTTGCCGTATCCGGCTGACCCGTAGTATACTTGTAAATCAACCCTAAATTTGATCGTGTCACATAAAATAATTTAATAATTTTTTGTAAGTTGTATACTTAATTGTCTAATAAATAATTCTTTAAATATGCAATGTAGGAACCCCAAGGAACAATCCTAGCACTTTGCCGTATCCGGCTGACCCGTAGTATACTTGTAAATCAACCTTAAACTTGAGCGTGTCATATAAAATAATTTAATAATCTTTTGTAAGTTGTATACTTAATTGTCTAATGAATAATTCTTTAAATATGCAATAATCCTAGCACTTTGCCGTATCCGGCTGACCCGTAGTATACTTGTAAATCAACCTTAAACTTGAGCGTGTCACATAAAATAATTTAATAATTTTTTGTAAGTTGTATACTTAATTGTCTAATAAATAATTCTTTAAATATATAATGTAAGAACCCCAAGGAACAATCCTAGCACTTTGCCGTATCCGGCTGACCCGTAGTATACTTGTAAATCAACCTTAAATTTGAGCGTGTCACATAAAATAATTTAATAATTTTTTGTAAGTTGTATACTTAATTGTCTAATAAATAATTCTTTAAATATGCAATGTAGGAACCCCAAGGAACAATCCTAGCACTTTGCCGTATCTGGATGACCCGTAGTATACTTGTAAATCAACCTTAAACTTGAGCGTGTCACATAAAATAATTTAATAATTTTTTGTAAGTTGTATACTTAATTGTCTAATAAATAATTCTTTAAATTTGCAATGTAGGAACCCCAAGGAACAATCCTAGCACTTTGCCGTATCCGGCTGACCCGTAGTATACTTGTACATCAACCCTAAATTTGATCGTGTCACATAAAATAATTTAATAATTTTTTGTAAGTTGTATACTTAATTGTCTAATGAATAATTCTTTAAATATGCAATGTAGGAACCCCAAGGAACAATCCTAGCACTTTTCCGTATCCGGCTGACCCGTAGTATACTTGTAAATCAACCTTAAACTTGAGCGTGTCACATAAAATAATTTAATAATTTTTTGTAAGTTGTATACTTAATTGTCTAATAAATAATTCTTTAAATATATAATGTAAGAACCCCAAGGAACAATCCTAGCACTTTGCCGTATCCGGCTGACCCGTAGTATACTTGTAAATCAACCTTAAATTTGAGCGTGTCACATAAAATAATTTAATAATTTTTTGTAAGTTGTATAGTTAATTGTCTAATGAATAATTCTTTAAATATGCAATGTAGGAACCCCAAGGAACAATCCTAGCACTTTGCCGTATCCGGCTGACCCGTAGTATACTTGTAAATCAACCTTAAACTTGAGCGTGTCACATAATATAATTTAATAATTTTTTGTAAGTTGTATACTTAATTGTCTAATGAATAATTCTTTAAATATGCAATGTAGGAACCCCAAGAAACAATCCTAGCACTTTGCCGTATCCGGCTGACCCGTAGTATACTTGTACATCAACCCTAAATTTGATCGTGTCACATAAAATAATTTAATATTTTTTTGTAAGTTGTATACTTAATTTTCTAATAAATGATTCTTTAAATATGCAATATAGGAACCCCAAGGAACAATCCTAGCACTTTGCCGTATCCGGCTGCCCCGTAGTATACTTGTAAATCAACCTTAAACTTGAGCGTGTCACATAAAATAATTTAATAATTTTTTGTAAGTTGTATACTTAATTGTCTAATGAATAATTCTTTAAATATGCAATGTAGAAACCCCAGGGAACAATCCTAGCACTTTGCCGTATCCGGCTGACCCGTTGTATACTTGTATATCAACCCTAAATTTGATCGTGTCACATAAAACAATTTAATAATTTTTTGTAAGTTGTATACTTAATTTTCTAATAAATATTTCTTTAAATATGCAATGTATTAACCCCAAGGAACAATCCTAGCACTTTGCCGTATCCGGCTGACCCGTAGTATACTTGTAAATCAACCTTAAACTTGAGCGTGTCACATAAAATAATTTAATAATTTTTTGTAAGTTGTATACTTAATTGTCTAATGAATAATTCTTTAAATGTGCAATGTAGGAACCCCAAGGAAATATCCTAGCACTTTGCCGTATCCGGCTGACCCGTAGTATACTTGTAAATCAACCTTAAACTTGAGCGTGTCACATAAAATAATTTAATAATTTTTTGTAAGTTGTATACTTAATTGTCTAATGAGTAATTCTATAAATATGCAATGTAGGAACCCCAAGGAACAATCCTAGCACTTTGCCGTATCCGGCTGACCCGTAGTATACTTGTACATCAACCCTAAATTTGATCGTGTCACATAAAATAATTTAATAATTTTTTGTAAGTTGTATACTTAATTGTCTAATAAATAATTCTTTAAATATACAATGTAGGATCCCCAAGGAACAATCCTAGCACTTTTCCGTATCCGGCTGACACGTAGTATACTTGTAAATCAACCTTAAACTTGAGCGTGTCACATAAAATAATTTAATAATTTTTTGTAAGTTGTATACTTAATTGTCTAATAAATAATTCTTTAAATATGCAATGTAGGAACCCCAAGGAACAATCCTAGCACTTTGCCGTATCCGGCTGACCCGTAGTATACTTGTAAATCAACCTTAAACTTGAGCATGTCACATAAAATAATTTAATAATTTTTTGTAAGTTGTATACTTAATTGTCTAATGAATAATTCTTTAAATATGCAATGTAGGAACCCCAAGGAACAATCCTAGCCCTTTGCCGTATCCGGCTGACCCGTAGTATACTTGTAAATCAACCTTAAACTTGAGCGTGTCACATAAAATAATTTAATAATTTTTTGTAAGTTGTATACTTAATTGTCTAATGAAAAATTCTTTAAATATGCAATGTAGGAACCCCAAGGAACAATCCTAGCACTTTGCCGTATCCGGCTGACCCGTACTATACTTGTATATCAACCCTAAATTTGATCGTGTCACATAAAAAAATTTAATAATTTTTTGTAAGTTGTATACTTAATTGTCTAATAAATAATTCTTAAAATATGCAATGAAGGAACCCAAAGGAACAATCCTAGCACTTTGCCGTATCCGGCTGACCCGTAGTATACTTGTACATCAACCCTAAATTTGATCGTGTCACATAAAATAATTTAATAATTTTTTGTAAGTTGTATACTTAATTGTCTAATAAATAATTCTTTAAATATACAATGTAGGAACCCCAAGAAACAATCCTAGCACTTTGCCGTATCCGGCTGACCCGTAAGTATACTTGTACATCAACCCTAAATTTGATCGTGTCACATAAAATAATTTAATAATTTTTTGTAAGTTGTATACTTAATTGTCTAATGAGTAATTCTATAAATATGCAATGTAGGAACCCCAAGGAACAATCCTAGCACTTTGCCGTATCCGGCTGACCCGTAGTATACTTGTACATCAACCCTAAATTTGATCGTGTCACATAAAATAATTTAATAATTTTTTGTAAGTTGTATACTTAATTGTCTAATAAATAATTCTTTAAATATACAATGTAGGATCCCCAAGGAACAATCCTAGCACTTTTCCGTATCCGGCTGACACGTAGTATACTTGTAAATCAACCTTAAACTTGAGCGTGTCACATAAAATAATTTAATAATTTTTTGTAAGTTGTATACTTAATTGTCTAATAAATAATTCTTTAAATATGCAATGTAGGAACCCCAAGGAACAATCCTAGCACTTTGCCGTATCCGGCTGACCCGTAGTATACTTGTAAATCAACCTTAAACTTGAGCGTGTCACATAAAATAATTTAATAATTTTTTGTAAGTTGTATACTTAATTGTCTAATGAATAATTCTTTAAATATGCAATGTAGGAACCCCAAGGAACAATCCTAGCCCTTTGCCGTATCCGGCTGACCCGTAGTATACTTGTAAATCAACCTTAAACTTGAGCGTGTCACATAAAATAATTTAATAATTTTTTGTAAGTTGTATACTTAATTGTCTAATGAATAATTCTTTAAATATGCAATGTAGGAACCCCAAGGAACAATCCTAGCACTTTGCCGTATCCGGCTGACCCGTACTATACTTGTATATCAACCCTAAATTTGATCGTGTCACATAAAAAAATTTAATAATTTTTTGTAAGTTGTATACTTAATTGTCTAATAAATAATTCTTAAAATATGCAATGAAGGAACCCAAAGGAACAATCCTAGCACTTTGCCGTATCCGGCTGACCCGTAGTATACTTGTACATCAACCCTAAATTTGATCGTGTCACATAAAATAATTTAATAATTTTTTGTAAGTTGTATACTTAATTGTCTAATAAATAATTCTTTAAATATACAATGTAGGAACCCCAAGAAACAATCCTAGCACTTTGCCGTATCCGGCTGACCCGTAAGTATACTTGTACATCAACCCTAAATTTGATCGTGTCACATAAAATAATTTAATAATTTTTTGTAAGTTGTATACTTAATTGTCTAATAAATAATTCTTTAAATATGCAATGTAGGAACCCCAAGGAACAATCCTAGCACTTTGCCGTATCCGGCTGACCCGTAGTATACTTGTAAATCAATCTTAAACTTGAGCGTGTCACATAAAATAATTTAATAATTTTTTGTAAGTTGTATACTTAATTGTCTAATAAATAATTCTTTAAATATGCAATGTAGGAACCCCAAGGAACAATCCTAGCACTTTGCCGTATCCGGCTGACCCGTAGTATACTTGTAAATCAACCTTAAACTTGAGCGTGTCACATAAAATAATTTAATAATTTTTTGTAAGTAGTATACTTAATTGTCTAATGAATAATTCTTTAATTATGCAATGTAGGATCCCCAAGGAACAATCCTAGCACTTTGCCGTATCCGGCTGACCCGTAGTATACTTGTAAATCAACCTTAAACTTGAGCGTGTCACATAAAATAATTTAATAATTTTTTGTAAGTTGTATACTTAATTGTCTAATGAATAATTCTTTAAATATGCAATGTAGGAACCCCAAGGAACAATCCTAGCCCTTTGCCGTATCCGGCTGACCCGTAGTATACTTGTAAATCAACCTTAAACTTGAGCGTGTCACATAAAATAATTTAATAATTTTTTGTAAGTTGTATACTTAATTGTCTAATGAATAATTCTTTAAATATGCAATGTAGGAACCCCAAGGAACAATCCTAGCACTTTGCCGTATCCGGCTGACCCGTACTATACTTGTATATCAACCCTAAATTTGATCGTGTCACATAAAAAAATTTAATAATTTTTTGTAAGTTGTATACTTAATTGTCTAATAAATAATTCTTTAAATATGCAATGAAGGAACCCAAAGGAACAATCCTAGCACTTTGCCGTATCCGGCTGACCCGTAGTATACTTGTACATCAACCCTAAATTTGATCGTGTCACATAAAATAATTTAATAATTTTTTGTAAGTTGTATACTTAATTGTCTAATAAATAATTCTTTAAATATACAATGTAGGAACCCCAAGAAACAATCCTAGCACTTTGCCGTATCCGGCTGACCCGTAAGTATACTTGTACATCAACCCTAAATTTGATCGTGTCACATAAAATAATTTAATAATTTTTTGTAAGTTGTATACTTAATTGTCTAATAAATAATTCTTTAAATATGCAATGTAGGAACCCCAAGGAACAATCCTAGCACTTTGCCGTATCCGGCTGACCCGTAGTATACTTGTAAATCAATCTTAAACTTGAGCGTGTCACATAAAATAATTTAATAATTTTTTGTAAGTTGTATACTTAATTGTCTAATAAATAATTCTTTAAATATGCAATGTAGGAACCCCAAGGAACAATCCTAGCACTTTGCCGTATCCGGCTGACCCGTAGTATACTTGTAAATCAACCTTAAACTTGAGCGTGTCACATAAAATAATTTAATAATTTTTTGTAAGTAGTATACTTAATTGTCTAATGAATAATTCTTTAATTATGCAATGTAGGATCCCCAAGGAACAATCCTAGCACTTTGCCGTATCCGGCTGACCCGTAGTATACTTGTAAATCAACCTTAAACTTGAGCGTGTCACATAAATTAATTTAATAATTTTTTGTAAGTTGTATACTTAATTGTCTAATGAATAATTCTTTAAATATGCAATGTAGGAACCCCAAGGAACAATCCTAGCCCTTTGCCGTATCCGGGTGACCCGTAGTATACTTGTAAATCAACATTAAACTTGAGCGTGTCACATAAAATAATTTAATAATTTTTTGTAAGTTGTATACTTAATTGTCTAATAAATAATTCTTTAAATATGCAATGAAGGAACCCCAAGGAACAATCCTAGCACTTTGCCGTATCCGGTAGACCCGTAGTATACTTGTAAATCAACCTTAAACTTGAGCGTGTCACATAAAATAATTTAATAATTTTTTGTAAGTTGTATGCTTAATTGTCTAATAAATAATTCTTTAAATATGCAATGTAGGAACCCCAAGGAACAATCCTAGCCCTTTTCCGTATCCGGCTGACCCGTAGTATACTTGTAAATCAACCTTAAACTTGAGCGTGTCACATAAAATAATTTAATAATTTTTTGTAAGTTGTATACTTAATTGTCTAACGAATAATTCTTTAAATATGCAATGTAGGAACCCCAAGGAACAATCCTAGCACTTTACCGTATCCGGCTGACCCGTAGTATACTTGTAAATCAACCTTAAACTTGAGCGTGTCACATAAAATAATTTAATAATTTTTTGTAAGTTGTATACTTAATTGTCTAATAAATAATTCTTTAAATATGCAATGAAGGAACCCCAAGGAACAATCCTAGCACTTTGCCGTATCCGGTAGACCCGTAGTATACTTGTACATCAACCTTAAACTTGAGCGTGTCACATAAATTAATTTAATAATATTTTGTAAGTTGTATACTTAATTGTCTAATAAATAATTCTTTAAATATGCAATGTAGGAACCCCAAGGAACAATCCTAGCACTTTGCCGTATCCGGCTGACCCGTAGTATACTTGTAAATCAATCTTAAACTTGAGCGTGTCACATAAAATAATTTAATAATTTTTTGTAAGTTGTATACTTAATTGTCTAATAAATAATTCTTAAAATATGCAATGTAGGAACCCCAAGGAACAATCCTAGCACTTTGCCGTATCCGGCTGACCCGTAGTATACTTGTAAATCAACCTTAAACTTGAGCGTGTCACATAAAATAATTTAATAATTTTTTGTAAGTAGTATACTTAATTGTCTAATGAATAATTCTTTAATTATGCAATGTAGGATCCCCAAGGAACAATCCTAGCACTTTGCCGTATCCGGCTGACCCGTAGTATACTTGTAAATCAACCTTAAACTTGAGCGTGTCACATAAAATAATTTAATAATTTTTTGTAAGTTGTATACTTAATTGTCTAATGAATAATTCTTTAAATATGCAATGTAGGAACCCCAAGGAACAATCCTAGCCCTTTGCCGTATCCGGCTGACCCGTAGTATACTTGTAAATCAACCTTAAACTTGAGCGTGTCACATAAAATAATTTAATAATTTTTTGTAAGTTGTATACTTAATTGTCTAATGAATAATTCTTTAAATATGCAATGAAGGAACCCAAAGGAACAATCCTAGCACTTTGCCGTATCCGGCTGACTCGTAGTATACTTGTACATCAACCCTAAATTTGATCGTGTCACATAAAATAATTTAATAATTTTTTGTAAGTTGTATACTTAATTGTCTAATAAATAATTCTTTAAATATACAATGTAGGAACCCCAAGAAACAATCCTAGCACTTTGCCGTATCCGGCTGACCCGTAAGTATACTTGTACATCAACCCTAAATTTGATCGTGTCACATAAAATAATTTAATAATTTTTTGTAAGTTGTATACTTAATTGTCTAATAAATAATTCTTTAAATATGCAATGTAGGAACCCCAAGGAACAATCCTAGCACTTTGCCGTATCCGGCTGACCCGTAGTATACTTGTAAATCAATCTTAAACTTGAGCGTGTCACATAAAATAATTTAATAATTTTTTGTAAGTTGTATACTTAATTGTCTAATAAATAATTCTTTAAATATGCAATGTAGGAACCCCAAGGAACAATCCTAGCACTTTGCCGTATCCGGCTGACCCGTAGTATACTTGTAAATCAACCTTAAACTTGAGCGTGTCACATAAAATAATTTAATAATTTTTTGTAAGTAGTATACTTAATTGTCTAATGAATAATTCTTTAATTATGCAATGTAGGATCCCCAAGGAACAATCCTAGCACTTTGCCGTATCCGGCTGACCCGTAGTATACTTGTAAATCAACCTTAAACTTGAGCGTGTCACATAAATTAATTTAATAATTTTTTGTAAGTTGTATACTTAATTGTCTAATGAATAATTCTTTAAATATGCAATGTAGGAACCCCAAGGAACAATCCTAGCCCTTTGCCGTATCCGGGTGACCCGTAGTATACTTGTAAATCAACATTAAACTTGAGCGTGTCACATAAAATAATTTAATAATTTTTTGTAAGTTGTATACTTAATTGTCTAATAAATAATTCTTTAAATATGCAATCAAGGAACCCCAAGGAACAATCCTAGCACTTTGCCGTATCCGGCTGACCCGTAGTATACTTGTAAATCAACCTTAAACTTGAGCGTGTCACATAAAATAACTTAATAATTTTTTGTAAGTTGTATACTTAATTGTCTAATGAATAATTCTTTAAATATGCAATGTAGGAACCCCAAGGAACAATCCTAGCACTTTGCCGTATCCGGCTGACCCGTAGTATACTTGTAAATCAACCTTAAACTTGAGCGTGTCACATAAAATAATTTAATAATTTTTTGTAAGTTGTATACTTAATTGTCTAATAAATAATTCTTTAAATATGCTATGTAGGAACCCCAAGGAACAATCCTAGCACTTTGCCGTATCCGGCTGACCCGTAGTATACTTGTAAATCAACCTTAAACTTGAGCGTGTCACATAAAATAATTTAATAATTTTTTGTAAGTTGTATACTTAATTGTCTAATAAATAATTCTTAAAATATGCAATGTAGGAACCCCAACGAACAATCCTTGCACTTTGCCGTTTCCGGCTGACCCGTAGTATACTTGTAAATCAACCTTAAACTTGAGCGTGTCACATAAAATAATTTAATAATTTTTTGTAAGTTGTATACTTAATTGTCTAATAAATAATTCTTTAAATATGCAATGTAGGAACCCCAAGGAACAATCCTAGCACTTTCCCGTATCCGGCTGACCCGTAGTATACTTGTAAATCAACCTTAAACTTGAGCGTGTCACATAAAATAATTTAATAATTTTTTGTAAGTTGTATACTTAATTGTCTAATAAATAATTCTTTAAATATGCAATGTGGGAACCCCAAGGAACAATCCTAGCACTTTGCCGTATCCGGCTGACCCGTAGTATACTTGTAAATCAACCTTAAACTTGAGCGTGTCACATAAAATAACTTAATAATTTTTTGTAAGTTGTATACTTAATTGTCTAATGAATAATTCTTTAAATATGCAATGTAGGAACCCCAAGGAACAATCCTAGCACTTTGCCGTATCCGGCTGACCCGTAGTATACTTGTAAATCAACCTTAAACTTGAGCGTGTCACATAAAATAATTTAATAATTTTTTGTAAGTTGTATACTTAATTGACTAATAAATAATTCTTTAAATATGCTATGTAGGAACCCCAAGGAACAATCCTAGCACTTTGCCGTATCCGGCTGACCCGTAGTATACTTGTAAATCAACCTTAAACTTGAGCGTGTCACATAAAATAACTTAATAATAATTTTTTGTAAGTTGTATACTTAATTGTCTAATATATAATTCCTTAAATATGCAATGTAGGAACCCCAAGGAACAATCCTAGCACTTTGCCGTATCCGGCTGACCCGTAGTATACTTGTAAATCAACCCTAAATTTGATCGAGTCACATGAAATAATTTAATAATTTTTTGTAAGTTGTATACTTAATTGTCTAATGAATAATTCTTTAAATATGCAATGTAGGAACCCCAAGGAACAATCCTAGCACTTTGCCGTATCCGGCTGACTCGTAGTATACTTGTACATCAACCCTAAATTTGATCGTGTCACATAAAATAATTTAATAATTTTTTGTAAGTTGTATACTTAATTGTCTAATAAATAATTCTTTAAATATGCAATGTAGGAACCCCAACGAACAATCCTAGCACTTTGCCGTATCCGGCTGACCCGTAGTATACTTGTAAATCAACCTTAAACTTGACCGTGTCACATAAAATAATTTAATAATTTTTTGTAAGTTGTATACTTAATTGTCTAATAAATAATTCTTTAAATATGCAATGTAGGAACCACAAGGAACAATCCTATCACTTTGCCGTATCCGGTTGACCCGTAGTATACTTGTACATCAACCCTAAAATTGATCGTGTCACATAAAATAATTTAATAATTTTTTGTAAGTTGTATACTTAATTGTCTAATAAATAATTCTTTAAATATGCAATGCAGGAACCCCAATGAACAATCCTAGCGCTTTGCCGTATCCGGCTGACCCGTAGTATACTTGTAAATCAACCCTAAATTTGATCGTGTCACATGAAATAATTTAATAATTTTTTGTACGTTGTATACTTAATTGTCTAATGAATAATTCTTTAAATATGCAATGTAGAAACCCCAAGGAACAATCCTAGCACTTTGCCGTATCCGGCTGACCCGTAGTATACTTGTACATCAACCCTAAATTTGATCGTGTCACATAAAATAATTTAATAATTTTTTTTAAGTTGTATACTTAATTGTCTAATAAATAATTCTTTAAATATGCAATGTAGGAACCCCAAGGAACAATCCTAGCACTTTGCCGTATCCGGCTGACCCGTAGTGTACTTGTAAATCAACCTTAAACTTGAGCGTGTCACATAAAATAATTTAATAATTTTTTGTAAGTTGTATACTTAATTGTCTAATGAATAATTCTTTAAATATGCAATGTAGGAACCCCAAGGAACAATCCTAGCACTTTGCCGTATCCGGCTGACCCGTAGTATACTTGTAAATCTACCTTAAACTTGAGCGTGTCACATAAAATAATTTAATAATTTTTTGTAAGTTGTATACTTAATTGTCTAATAAATAATTCTTAAAATATGCAATGTAGGAACCCCAACGAACAATCCTAGCACTTTGCCGTATCCGGCTGACCCGTAGTATACTTGTAAATCAACCTTAAACTTGAGCGTGTCACATAAAATAAATTAATAATTTTTTTTAAGTTGTATACTTAATTGTCTAATAAATAATTCTTTAAATATGCAATGTAGGAACACAAGGAACAATCCTAGCACTTTGCCGTATCCGGCTGACCCGTAGTATACTTGTAAATCAACCTTAAACTTGAGCGTGTCACATAAAATAATTTAATAATTTTTTGTAAGTTGTATACTTAATTGTCTAATGAATAATTCTTTAAATATGCAATGTAGGAACCCCAACGAACAATCCTAGCACTTTGCTGTATCCGGCTGACCCGTAGTATACTTGTATATCAACCTTAAACTTGAGCGTGTCACATAAAATAATTTAATAATTTTTTGTAAGTTGTATACTTAATTGTCTAATAAATAATTCTTTAAATATGCAATGTAGGAACCCCAAGGAACAATCCTAGTACTTTGCCGTATCCGGCTGACCCGTAGTATATTTGTAAATCAACCTTAAACTTGAGCGTGTCACATAAAATAATTTAATAATTTTTTGTAAGTTGTATACTTAATTGTCTAATAAATAATTCTTTAAATATGCAATGTAGGAACCACAGGGAACAATCCTAGCACTTTGCCGTATCCGGTAGACCCGTAGTATACTTGTAAATCAACCCTAAATTTGATCGTGTCACATGAAATAATTTAATAATTTTTTGTACGTTGTATACTTAATTGTCTAATGAATAATTCTTTAAATATGCAATGTAGGAACCCCAAGGAACAATCCTAGCACTTTGCCGTATCCGGCTGACCCGTAGTATACTTGTAAATCAACCTTAAACTTGAGCGTGTCACATAAAATAATTTAATAATTTTTTGTAAGTTGTATACTTAATTGTCTAATGAATAATTTTTTAAATATGCAATGTAGGAACCCCAAGGAACAATCCTAGCACTTTGTCGTATCCGGCTGACCCGTAGTATACTTGTAAATCAACCCTAAATTTGATCGTGTCACAAAATAATTTAATTATTTTTTGTAAGTTGTATACTTAATTGTCTAATGAATAATTCTTTAAATATGCAATGTAGGAACCCCAAGGAACAATCCTAGCACTTTGCCGTATCCGGCTGACCCGTAGTATACTTGTATATCAACCCTAAACTTGAGCGTGTTACATAAAATAATTTAATAATTTTTTGTAAGTTGTATACTTAATTGTCTAATGAATAATTCTTTAAATATACAATGTAGGAATCGCAAGGAACAATCCTAGCACTTTGCCGTATCCGGCTGACCCGTAGTATACTTGTAAATCAACCTTAAACTTGCGCGTGTCACATAAAATAATTATATAATTTTTTGTAAGTTGTATACTCAATTGTCTAATAAATAATTCTTTAAATATGCAATGTAGGAACCCCAAGGAACAATCGTAGCACTTTGCCGTATCCGGCTGACCCGTAGTATACTTGTAAATCAACCTTAAACTTGAGCGTGTCACATAAAATAATTTAATAATTTTTTGTAAGTTGTATACTTAATTGTCTAATGAATAACTCTTTAAATATGCAATGTAGGAACCCCAAGGAACAATCCTAGCACTTTGCCGTATCCGGCTGACCCGTAGTATACTTGTAAATCAACCTTAAACTTGAGCGTGTCACATAAAATAATTTAATAATTTTTTGTAAGTTGTATACTTAATTGTCTAATGAATAATTCTTTAAATATGCAATGTAGGAATTCCAAGGAACAATCCTAGCACTTTGCCGTATCCGGCTGACCCGTAGTATACTTGTAAATCAACCCTAAATTTGATCGTGTCACATGAAATAATTTAATAAATTATTGTATGTTGTATACTTAATTGTCTAATGAATAATTCTTTAAATATGCAATATAGGAACCCCAAGGAACAATCCTAGCACTTTGCCGTATACGGCTGACCCGTAGTATACTTGTAAATCAACCCTAAATTTGATCGTGTCACAAAATAATTTAATAATTTTTTGTAAGTTGTATACTTAATTGTCTAATGAATAATTCTTTAAATATGCAATGTAGGAACCCCAAGGAACAATCCTAGCACTTTGCCGTATCCGGCTGACCCGTAGTATACTTGTAAATCAACCCTAAATTTGATCGTGTCACATGAAATAATTTAATAATTTTTTGTAAGTTGTTTACTTAATTGTCTAATGAATAATTCTTTAAATATGCAATATAGGAACCCCAAGGAACAACTCTAGCACTTCGCCGTATCCGGCTGACCCGTAGTATACTTGTACATCAACCTTAAACTTGAGCGTGTCACATAAAATAATTTAATAATTTTTTGTAAGTTGTATACTTAAATGTCTTATGAATAATTTTTGAAATATGCAATGTAGGAACCCCAAGGAACAATCCTAGCACTTTGCCGTATCCGGCTGACCCGTAGTATACTTGTAAATCAACCTTAAACTTGAGCGGGTCACATAAAATAATTTAATAATTTTTTTGTAAGTTGTATACTTAATTGTCTAATAAATAATTCTTTAAATATGCAATGTAGGAACCCCAAAGAACAATCCTAGCACTTTGCCGGATCCGGCTGACCCGTAGTATACTTGTACATCAACCCTAAATTTGATCGTGTCACATAAAATAATTTAATAATTTTTTGTAAGTTGTATACTTAATTGCTAATAAATAATTCTTTAAATATGCAATGTAGGAACCCCAAGGAACAATCCTAGCACTTTTCCGTATCCGGCTGACCCATAGTATACTTGTAAATCAACCCTAAACTTGAGCGTGTCACATAAAATAATTTAATAATTTTTTGTAAGTTGTATACTTAATTGTCTAATGAATAATTCTTTAAATATGCAATGTAGGAACCCCAAGGAACAATTCTAGCACTTTGCCGTATCCGGCTGACCCGTAGTATACTTGTAAATCAACCTTAAACTTGAGCGTGTCACATAAAATAATTTAATAATTTTTTGTAAGTTGTATACTTAATTGTCTAATAAATAATTTTTTTAATATGCAATGTAGGAACCCCAAGGAACAATCCTAGCACTTTGCCGTATCCGGCTGACCCGTAGTATACTTGTAAATCAACCTTAAACTTGAGCGTGGCACATAAAATAATTTAATAATTTTTTGTAAGTTGTATACTTAATTGTCTAATAAATAATTCTTTAAATATGCAATGTAGGAACCCCAAGAAACAATCCTAGCGCTTTTCCGTATCCGGCTGACCCGTAGTATACTTGTAAATCAACCTTAAACTTGAGCGTGGCACATAAAATAATTTAATAATTTTTTGTGAGTTGTATACTTAATTGTCTAATAAATAATTCTTTAAATTAGCAATGTAGGAACCCCAAGGAACAATCCTAGCACTTTGCCGTATCCGGCTGACCCGTAGTATACTTGTAAATCAACCTTAAACTTGAGCGTGGCACATAAAATAATTTAATAATTTTTTGTAAGTTGTATACTTAATTGTCTAATAAATAATTCTTTAAATATGCAATGTAGGAACCCCAAGGAACAATCCTAGAACTTTGCCGTATCCGGCTGACCCGTAGTATACTTGTATATCAACCCTAAACTTGAGCGTGTTACATAAAATAATTTAATAATTTTTTGTAAGTTGTATACTTAACTGTCTAATGAATAATTCTTTAAATATGCAATGTAGGAATCGCAAGGAACAATCCTAGCACTTTGCCGTATCCGGCTGACCCGTAGTATACTTGTAAATCAACCTTAAACTTGAGCGTGTCACATAAAATAATTTAATAATTTTTTGTAAGTTGTATACTTAATTGTCTAATAAATAATTCTTTAAATATGCAATGTAGGAACCCCAAGGAACAATCCTAGCACTTTGCCGTATCCGGCTGACCCGTAGTATACTTGTAAATCAACCTTAAACTTGAGCGTGTCACATAAAATAATTTAATAATTTTTTGTAAGTTGTATACTTAATTGTCTAATGAATAATTCTTTAAATATGCAATGTAGGAACCCCAAGGAACAATCCTAGCACTTTGCCGTATCCGGCTGACCCGTAGTATACTTGTAAATCAACCCTAAACTTGAGCGTGTTACATAAAATAATTTAATAATTTTTTGTAAGTTGTATACTTAATTGTCTAATGAATAATTCTTTAAATATGCAATGTAGGAACCCCAAGGAACAATCCTAGCACTTTGCCGTATCCGGCTGACCCGTAGTATACTTGTAAATCAACCCTAAACTTGAGTGTGTTACATAAAATAATTTAATAATTTTTTGTAAGTTGTATACTTAATTGTCTAATGAATAATTCTTTAAATATGCAATGTAGGAACCCCAAGGAACAATCCTAGCACTTTGCCGTATCCGGCTGACCCGTAGTATACTTGTAAATCAACCCTAAACTTGAGCGTGTTACATAAAATAAATTAATAATTTTTTGTAAGTTGTATACTTAATTGTCTAATGAATAATTTTTTAAATATGCAATGTAGGAACCCCAAGGAACAATCCTAGCACTTTGCCGTATCCGGCTGACCCGTAGTATACTTGTAAATCAACCCTAA
Organism: Harpalus rubripes; assembly: GCA_963082715.1. Lineage (NCBI taxonomy): Eukaryota > Metazoa > Arthropoda > Insecta > Coleoptera > Carabidae > Harpalus > Harpalus rubripes. The sequence continues at coordinate 52,546 of OY720448.1, forward strand.
ACTTGAGCGTGTTACATAAAATAATTTAATAATTTTTTGTAAGTTGTATACTTAATTGTCTAATGAATAATTCTTTAAATATGCAATGTAGGAAACCCAAGGAACAATCCTAGCACATTGCCGTATCCGGCTGACCCGTAGTATACTTGTAAATCAACCTTAAACTTGAGCGTGTCACATAAAATAATTTAATAATTTTTTGTAAGTTGTATACTTAATTGTCTAATAAATAATTCTTGAAATATGCAATGCAGGAACCCCAAGGAACAATCCTAGCACTTTGTTATATCCGGCTGACCCATAGTATACTTGTAAATCAACCTTAAACTTGAGCGTGTCACATAAAATAATTTAATAATTTTTTGTAAGTTGTATACTTAATTGTCTAATGAATAATTCTTTAAATATGCAATGTAGGAACCCCAAGGAACAATCCTAGCACTTTGCCGTATCCGGCTGACCCGTAGTATACTTGTAAATCAACCCTAAACTTGAGCGTGTTACATAAAATAATTTAATAATTTTTTGTAAGTTGTATACTTAATTGTCTAATTAATAATTCTTTAAATATGCAATGTAGGAACCCCAAGGAACAATCCTAGCACTTTGCCGTATCCGGCTGACCCGTAGTATACTTGTAAATCAACATTAAACTTGAGCGTGTCACATAAAATAATTTAATAATTTTTTGTAAGTTGTATACTTAATTGTCTAATGAATAATTCTTTAAATATGCAATGTAGGAACCCCAAGGAACAATCCTAGTACTTTGCCGTATCCGGCTGACGCGTAGTATACTTGTAAATCAACCTTAAACTTGAGCGTGTCACATAAAATAATTTAATAATTTTTTGTAAGTTGTATACTTAATTGTCTAATGAATAATTCTTTAAATATGCAATGTAGGAACCCCAAGGAACAATCCTAGCACTTTGCCGTATCCGGCTGACGCGTAGTATACTTGTAAATCAACCCTAAATTTGATCGTGTCATATGAAATAATTTAATAATTTTTTGTAAGTTGTATACTTAATTGTCTAATGGATAATTCTTTAAATATGCATTGTAGGAACCCCAAGGAACAATCCTAGCACTTTGCCGTATCCGGCTGACCCGTAGTATACTTGTAAATCAACCTTAAACTTGAGCGTGTCACATGAAATAATTTAATAATTTTTTGTAAGTTGTATACTTAATTGTCTAATGAATAATTCTTTAAATATGCAATGTAGGAACCCCAAGGAACAATCCTAGCACTTTGCCGTATCCGGCTGACCCGTAGTATACTTGTAAATCAACCTTAAACTTGAGCGTGGCACATAAAATAATTTAATAATTTTTTGTAAGTTGTATACTTAATTGTCTAATGAATAATTCTTTAAATATGCAATGTAGGAACCCCAAAGAACAATCCTAGCACTTTGCCGTATCCGGCTGACACGTAGTATACTTGTAAATCAACCCTAAATTTGATCGTGTCACATGAAATAATTTAATAATTTTTTGTAAGTTGTATACTTAATTGTCTAATTAATAATTCTTTAAATATGCAATGTAGGAACCCCAAGGAACAATCCTAGCACTTTGCCGTATCCGGCTGACCCGTAGTATACTTGTAAATCAACATTAAACTTGAGCGTGTCACATAAAATAATTTAATAATTTTTTGTAAGTTGTATACTTAATTGTCTAATGAATAATTCTTTAAATATGCAATGTAGGAACCCCAAGGAACAATCCTAGTACTTTGCCGTATCCGGCTGACCCGTAGTATACTTGTAAATCAACCCTAAATTTGATCGTGTCATATGAAATAATTTAATAATTTTTTGTAAGTTGTATACTTAATTGTCTAATGGATAATTCTTTAAATATGCATTGTAGGAACCCCAAGGAACAATCCTAGCACTTTGCCGTATCCGGCTGACCCGTAGTATACTTGTAAATCAACCTTAAACTTGAGCGTGTCACATGAAATAATTTAAATTTTTTTTGTAAGTTGTATACTTAATTGTCTAATAAATAATTCTTTAAATATGCAATGTAGGAACCCCAAGGAACAATCCTAGCACTTTGCCGTATCCGGCTGACCCGTATTATACTTGTAAATCAACCTTAAACTTGAGCGTGTCACATAAAATAATTTAATAATTTTTTGTAAGTTGTATACTTAATTGTCTAATGAATAATTCTTTAAATATGCAATGTAGGAACCCCAAGGAACAATCCTAGCACTTTGCCGTATCCGGCTGACCCGTAGTATACTTGTAAATCAACCTTAAACTTGAGCGTGGCACATAAAATAATTTAATAATTTTTTGTAAGTTGTATACTTAATTGTCTAATGAATAATTCTTTAAATATGCAATGTAGGAACCCCAAAGAACAATCCTAGCACTTTGCCGTATCCGGATGACACGTAGTATACTTGTAAATCAACCCTAAATTTGATCGTGTCACATGAAATAATTTAATAATTTTTTGTAAGTTGTATACTTAATTGTCTAATGAATAATTCTTTAAATATGCAATATAGGAACCCCAAGGAACAATCCTAGCACTTTGCCGTATCCGGCTGACCCGTAGTATACTTGTAAATCAACCTTAAACTTGAGCGTGGCACATAAAATAATTTAATAATTTTTTGTAAGTTGTATACTTAATTGTCTAATGAATAATTCTTTAAATATGCAATGTAGGAAACCCAAAGAACAATCCTAGCACTTTGCCGTATCCGGCTGACACGTAGTATACTTGTAAATCAACCCTAAATTTGATCGTGTCACATGAAATAATTTAATAATTTTTTGTAAGTTGTATACTTAATTGTCTAATGAATAATTCTTTAAATATGCAATATAGGAACCCCAAGGAACAATCCTAGCACTTTGCCGCATACGGCTGACCCGTAGTATACTTGTAAATCAACACTAAATTTGATCGTGTCACAAAATAATTTAATAATTTTTTGTAAGTTGTATACTTTAATGTGTAATGAATAATTCTTTAAATATACAATGTAGGAACTCCAAGGAACAATCCTAGCACTTTGCCGTATCCGGCTGACCCGTAGTATACTTGTAAATCAACCCTAAATTTGATCGTGTCACATGAAATAATTTTTTGTAAGTTGTATACTTAAATGTCTAATGAATAATTCTTTAAATATACAATGTAGGAATCCCAAGGAACAATCCTAGCACTTTGCCGTATCCGGCTGACCCGTAGTATACTTGTACATCAACCCTAAATTTGATCGTGTCACATAAAATAATTTAATAATTTTTTGTAAGTTGTATACTTAATTGTCTAATAAATAATTCTTTAAATGTGCAATGTAGAAACCCCAAGGAACAATCCTAGCACTTTGCCGTATCCGGCTGACCCGTAGTATACTTGTAAATCAACCTTAAACTTGAGCGTGGCACATAAAATAATTTAATAATTTTTTGTAAGTTGTATACTTAATTGTCTAATAAATAATTCTTTAAATATGCAATGTAGGAACCCCAAGGAACAATCCTAGCACTTTGCCGTATCCGGCTGACCCGTAGTATACTTGTAAATCAACCCTAAACTTGAGCGTGTCACATAAAATAATTTAATAATTTTTTGTAAGTTGTATACTTAATTGTCTAATAAATAATTCTTTAAATATGCAATGTAGGAACCCCAAGGAACAATCCTAGCACTTTGCCGTATCCGGCTGACCCGTAGTATACTTGTAAATCAACCCTAAATTTGATCGTGTCACATGAAATAATTTAATAATTTTTTGTAAGTTGTATACTTAATTGTCTAATAAATAATTCTTTAAATATGCAATGTAGGAACCCCAAGGAACAATCCTAGCACTTTGCCGTATCCGGCTGACCCGTAGTATACTTGTAAATCAACCCTAAACTTGAGCGTGTCATATAAAATAATTTAATAATTTTTTGTAAGTTGTATACTTAATTGTCTAATGAATAATTCTTTAAATATGCAATGTAGGAACCCCAAGGAACAATCCTAGCACTTTGCCGTATCCCGCTGACCCGTAGTATACTTGTAAATCAACCCTAAACTTGAGCGTGTTACATAAAATAATTTAATAATTTTTTGTAAGTTGTATACTTAATTGTCTAAAGAATAATTCTTTAAATATGCAATGTAGAAACCCCAAGGAACAATCCTAGCACTTTTCCGTATCCGGCTGACCCGTAGTATACTTGTAAATCAACCCTAAATTTGATCGTGTCACATGAAATAATTTAATAATTTTTTGTAAGTTGTATACTTAATTGTCTAATGAATAATTCTTTAAATATGCAATATAGGAACCCCAAGGAACAATCCTAGCACTTTGCCGCATACGGCTGACCCGTAGTATACTTGTAAATCAACCCTAAATTTGATCGTGTCACAAAATAATTTAATAATTTTTTGTAAGTTGTATACTTAATTGTCTAATAAATAATTCTTTAAATGTGCAATGTAGAAACCCCAAGGAACAATCCTAGCACTTTGCCGTATCCGGCTGACCCGTAGTATACTTGTAAATCAACCTTAAACTTGAGCGTGGCACATAAAATAATTTAATAATTTTTTGTAAGTTGTATACTTAATTGTCTAATAAATAATTCTTTAAATATGCAATGTAGGAACCCCAAGGAACAATCCTAGCACTTTGCCGTATCCGGCTGACCCGTAGTATACTTGTAAATCAACCCTAAACTTGAGCGTGTCACATAAAATAATTTAATAATTTTTTGTAAGTTGTATACTTAATTGTCTAATAAATAATTCTTTAAATATTCAATGTAGGAACCCCAAGGAACAATCCTAGCACTTTGCCGTATCCGGCTGACCCGTAGTATACTTGTAAATCAACCCTAAATTTGATCGTGTCACATGAAATAATTTAATAATTTTTTGTAAGTTGTATACTTAATTGTCTAATAAATAATTCTTTAAATATGCAATGTAGGAACCCCAAGGAACAATCCTAGCACTTTGCCGTATCCGGCTGACCCGTAGTATACTTGTAAATCAACCCTAAACTTGAGCGTGTCACATAAAATAATTTAATAATTTTTTGTAAGTTGTATACTTAATTGTCTAATGAATAATTCTTTAAATATGCAATGTAGGAACCCCAAGGAACAATCCTAGCACTTTGCCGTATCCCGCTGACCCGTAGTATACTTGTAAATCAACCCTAAACTTGAGCGTGTTACATAAAATAATTTAATAATTTTTTGTAAGTTGTATACTTAATTGTCTAATGAATAATTCTTTAAATATGCAATGTAGAAACCCCAAGGAACAATCCTAGCACTTTTCCGTATCCGGCTGACCCGTAGTATACTTGTACATCAACCCTAAATTTGATCGTGTCACATAAAATAATTTAATAATTTTTTGTAAGTTGTATACTTAATTGTCTAATAAATAATTCTTTAAATATGCAATGCAGGATCCCCAGGGAACAATCCTAGCACTTTGCCGTATCCGGCTGACCCGTAGTATACTTGTAAATCAACCTTAAACTTGAGCGTGTCACATAAAATAATTTAATAATTTTTTGTAAGTTGTATACTTAATTGTCTAATGAATAATTCTTTAAATATGCAATATAGGAACCCCAGGGAACAATCCTAGCACTTTGCCGTATCCGGCTGACCCGTAGTATACTTGTAAATCAACCTTAAACTTGAGCGTGTCACATAAAATAATTTAATAATTTTTTGTAAGTTGTATAGTTAATTGTCCAATAAATAATTCTTTAAATATGCAATATAGGAAACCCAAGGAACAATCCTAGCACTTTGCCGTATCCGGCTGACCCGTAGTATACTTGTAAATCAACCTTAAACTTGAGCGTGGCACATAAAATAATTTAATAATTTTTTGTAAGTTGTATACTTAATTTTCTAATGAATAATTCTTTAAATATGCAATGTAGGAACCCCAAGGAACAATCCTAGCACTTTGCCGTATCCAGCTGACCCGTAGTATACTTGTAAACCAACCTTAAACTTGAGCGTGTCACATAAAATAATTTAATAATTTTTTGTAAGTTGTATACTTAATTGTCTAATAAATAATTCTTTAAATTTGCAATGTAGGAACCCCAAGGAATAATCCTAGCACTTTGCCGTATCCGGCTGACCCGTAGTATACTTGTACTTCAACCCTAAATTTGATCGTGTCACATAAAATAATTTAATAATTTTTTGTAAGTTGTATACTTAATTGTCTAATATATAATTCTTTAAATATGCAATGTAGGAACCCCAAGGAACAAACCTAGCACTTTGCCGTATACGGCTGACCCGTAGTATACTTGTAAATCAACCCTAAATTTGAGCGTGTCACAAAATAATTTAATAATTTTTTGTAAGTTGTATACTAAATTGTCTAATGAATAATTCTTTAAATATACAATGTAGGAACCCCAAGGAACAATCCTAGCACTTTGCCGTATCCGGCTGACCCGTAGTATACTTGTAAATCAACCCTAAATTTGATCGTGTCACATGAAATAATTTAATAATTTTTTGTAAGTTGTATACTTAATTGGCTAATGAATAATTCTATAAATATGCAATGTAGGAACCCCAAGGAACAATCCTAGCACTTTGCCGTATCCGGCTGATCCGTAGTATACTTGTACATCAACCCTAAATTTGATCGTGTTACATAAAATAATTTAATAATTTTTTGTAAGTTGTATACTTAATTGTCTAATAAATAATTCTTTAAATATGCAATGTAGGAACCCCAAGGAACAATCCTAGCAATTTGACGTATCCGGCTGACCCGTAGTACACTTGTAAATCAACCTTAAACTTGAGCGTGTCACATAAAATAATTTAATAATTTTTTGTAAGTTGTATACTTAATTGTCTAATAAATAATTCTTTAAATTTGCAATGTAGGAACCCCAAGGAACAATCCTAGCCCTTTGCCGTATCCGGCTGGCCCGTAGTATACTTGTAAATCAACCTTAAACTTGAGCGTGTCACATAAAATAATTTAATAATTTTTTGTAAGTTGTATACTTAATTGTCTAATAAATAATTCTTTAAATATGCAATGTAGGAACCCCAAGGAACAATCCTAGCTCATTGCCGTATCCGGCTGACCCGTAGTATACTTGTACATCAACCCTAAATTTGATCGTGTCACATAAAATAAATTAATAATTTTTTGTAAGTTGTACACTTAATTGTCTAATAAATAATTCTTTAAATTTGCAATGTAGGAACCCCAAGGAACAATCCTAGCACTTTGCCGTATCCGGCTGACCCGTAGTATACTTGTAAATCAACCTTAAACTTGAGCGTGTCACATAAAATAATTTAATAATTTTTTGTAAGTTGTATACTTAATTGTCTAATGAATAATTCTTTAAATATGCAATGTAGAAACCCCAAGGAACAATCCTAGCACTTTGCCGTATCCGGCTGACCCGTAGTATACTTGTACATCAACCCTAAATTTGATCGTGTCACATAAAATAATTTTATAATTTTTTGTAAGTTGTATACTTAATTGTCTAAGAAATAATTCTTTAAATATGCAATGTAGGAACCCCAAGAAACAATCCTAGCACGTTGCCGTATCCGGCTGACCCGTAGTATACTTGTAAATCAACCTTAAACTTGAGCGTGTCACATAAAATAATTTAATAATTTTTTGTAAGTTGTATACTTAATTGTCTAATGAATAATTCTTTAAATATGCAATGTAGGAACCCCAAGGAACAATCCTAGCACATTGCCGTATCCGGCTGACCCGTAGTATACTTGTAAATCAACCTTAAACTTGAGCGTGTCACATAAAATAATTTAATAATTTTTTGTAAGTTGTAAACTTAATTGTCTAATGAATAATTCTTTAAATATGCAATGTAGGAACCCCAAGGAACAATCCTAGCACTTTGCCGTATCCGGCTGACCCGTAGTATACTTGTAAATCAACCTTAAACTTGAGCGTGTCACATAAAATAATTTAATAATTTTTTGTAAGTTGTATAGTTAATTGTCCAATAAATAATTCTTTAAATATGCAATATAGGAAACCCAAGGAACAATCCTAGCACTTTGCCGTATCCGGCTGACCCGTAGTATACTTGTAAATCAACCTTAAACTTGAGCGTGTCACATAAAATAATTTAATAATTTTTTGTAAGTTGTATACTTAATTGTCTAATGAATAATTCTTTAAATATGCAATGTAGGAACCCCAAGAAACAATCCTAGCACTTTGCCGTATCCGGCTGACCCGTAGTATACTTGTACATCAACCCTAAATTTGATCGTGTCACATAAAATAATTTAATAATTTTTTGTAAGTTGTATACTTAATTGTCTAATAAATAGTTCTTTAAATATGCAATGTAGGAACCCCAAGGAACAATCCTAGCACTTTGCCGTATCCGGCTGACCCGTAGTATACTTGTAAATCAACCTTAAACTTGAGCGTGTCACATAAAATAATTTAATAATTTTTTGTAAGTTGTATACTTAATTGTCTAATGAATAATTCTTTAAATATGCAATGTAGGAACCCCAAGGAACAATCCTAGCACTTTGCCGTATCCGGCTGACCCGTAGTATACTTGTAAATCAACCTTAAACTTGAGCGTGTCATATAAAATAATTTAATAATCTTTTGTAAGTTGTATACTTAATTGTCTAATGAATAACTCTTTAAATATGCAATGTAGGAACCCCAAGGAACAATCCTAGCACTTTGCCGTATCCGGCTGACCCGTAGTATACTTGTAAATCAACCTTAAACTTGAGCGTGTCACATAAAATAATTTAATAATTTTTTGTAAGTTGTATACATAATTGTCTAATAAATAATTCCTTAAATATGCAATGTAGGAACCCCAAGTAACAATCCTAGCACTTTGCCGTATCCGGCTGACCCGTAGTATACTTGTAAATCAACCTTAATCTTGAGCGTGTCACATGAAATAATTTAATAATTTTTTGTAAGTTGTATACTTAATTGTCTAATGAATAATTCTTTAAATATGCAATTTTGGAACCCCAACGAACAATCCTAGCACTTTGCCGTATCCGGCTGACCCGTAGTATACTTGTACATCAACCCTAAATTTCATCGTGTCACATAAAATAATTTAACAATTTTTTGTAAGTTGTATACTTAATTGTCAAACGAATAATTCTTTAAATATGCAATGTAGGAACCCCAAGGAACAATCCTAGCACTTTGCCGTATCCAAATGACCCGTAGTATACTTGTAAATCAACCTTAAACTTGAGCGTGTCACATAAAATAATTTAATAATTTTTTGTAAGTTGTATACTTAATTGTCAAACGAATAATTCTTTAAATATGCAATGTAGGAACCCCAAGGAACAATCCTAGCTCTTTGCCGTATCCGGCTGACCCGTAGTATACTTGTACATCAACCCTAAATTTGATCGTGTCACATAAAATAATTTAATACTTTTTTGTAAGTTGTATACTGAATTGTCTAATAAATAATTTTTTAAATATGCAATGTAGGAACCCCAAGGAACAATCCTAGCACTTTGCCGTATCCGGCTGACCCGTAGTATACTTGTAAATCAACCTTAAACTTGAGCGTGTCACATAAAATAATTTAATAATTTTTTGTAAGTTGTATACTTAATTGTCTAATAAATAATTCTTTAAATTTGCAATGTAGGAACCCCAAGGAACAATCCTAGCACTTTGCCGTATCCGGCTGACCCGTAGTATACTTGTAAATCAACCTTAAACTTGAGCGTGTCACATAAAATAATTTAATAATTCTTTGTAAGTTGTATACTTAATTGTCTAATGAATAATTCTTTAAATATGCAATGTAGGAACCCCAAGGAACAATCCTAGCACTTTGCCGTATCCGGCTGACCCGTAGTATACTTGTACATCAACCCTAAATTTGATCGTGTCACATAAAATAATTTAATAATTTTTTGTAAGTTGTATACTTAATTGTCTAATGAATAATTCTTTAGATATGCAATGTAGGAACCCCAAGGAACAATCCTAGCACTTTGCCGTATCCGGCTGACCCGTAGTATACTTGTAAATCAACCTTAAACTTGAGCGTGTCACATAAAATAATTTAATAATTTTTTGTAAGTTGTATACTTAATTGTCTAATAAATAATTCTTTAAATATATAATGTAAGAACCCCAAGGAACAATCCTAGCACTTTGCCGTATCCGGCTGACCCGTAGTATACTTGTAAATCAACCTTAAACTTGAGCGTGTCACATAAAATAAATTAATAATTTTTTGTAAGTTGTATAGTTAATTGTCTAATGAATAATTCTTTAAATATGCAATGTAGGAACCCCAAGGAACAATCCTAGCTCTTTGCCGTATCCGGCTGACCCGTAGTATACTTGTAAATCAACCTTAAACTTGAGCGTGTCACATAAAATAATTTAATAATTTTTTGTAAGTTGTATACTTAATTGTCTAATGAATAATTCTTTAAATATGCAATGTAGGAACCCCAAGAAACAATCCTAGCACTTTGCCGTATCCGGCTGACCCGTAGTATACTTGTACATCAACCCTAAATTTGATCGTGTCACATAAAATAATTTAATAATTTTTTGTAAGTTGTATACTTAATTGTCTAATAAATAATTCTTTAAATATGCAATGTAGGAACCCCAAGGAACAATCCTAGCATTTTGTTGTATCCGGCTGACCCGTAGTATTTTTGTAAATCAACCTTAAACTTGAGCGTGTCACATAAAATAATTTAATAATTTTTTGTAAGTTGTATACTTAATTGTCTAATGATTAATTCTTTAAATATGCAATGTAGGTACCCCAAGGAACAATCCTAGCACTTTGCCGTATCCGGCTGACCCGTAGTATACTTGTAAATCAACCTTAAACTTGACCGTGTCACATAAAATAAATTAATAATTTTTTGTAAGTTGTATACTTAATTGTCTAATAAATAATTCTTTAAATATGCAATGTAGGAACCCCAAGGAACAATCCTAGCACTTTGCCGTATCCGGCTGACCCGTAGTATACTTGTAAATCAACCTTAAACTTGACCGTGTCACATAAAATAATTTAATAATTTTTTGTAAGTTGTATACTTAATTGTCTAATAAATAATTCTTTAAATATGCAATGTAGGAACCCCAAGGAACAATCCTAGCACTTTGCCGTATCCGGCTGACCCGTAGTATACTTGTACATCAACCCTAAATTTGATCGTGTCACATAAAATAATTTAATACTTTTTTGTAAGTTGTATACTGAATTGTTTAATAAATAATTTTTTAAATATGCAATGTAGGAACCCCAAGGAACAATCCTAGCACTTTGCCGTATCCGGCTGACCCGTAGTATACTTGTAAATCAACCTTAAACTTGAGCGTGTCACATAAAATAATTTAATAATTTTTTGTAAGTTGTATACTTAATTGTCTAATAAATAATTCGTTAAATTTGCAATGTAGAAACCCCAAGGAACAATCCTAGCCTTTTGCCGTATCCGGCTGACCCGTAGTATACTTGTAAATCAACCTTAAACTTGAGCGTGTCACATAAAATAATTTAATAATTCTTTGTAAGTTGTATACTTAATTGTCTAATGAATAATTCTTTAAATATGCAATGTAGGAACCCCAAGGAATAATCCTAGCACTTTGTTGTATCCGGCTGACCCGTAGTATACTTGTACATCAACCCTAAATTTGATCGTGTCACATAAAATAAATTAATAATTTTTTGTAAGTTGTATACTTAATTGTCTAATGAATAATTCTTTAAATATGCAATGTAGGAACCCCAAGGAACAATCCTAGCACTTTGCCGTATCCGGCTGACCCGTAGTATACTTGTACATCAACCCTAAATTTGATCGTGTCACATAAAATAATTTAATAATTTTTTGTAAGTTGTATACTTAATTGTCTAATGAATAATTCTTTAGATATGCAATGTAGGAACCCCAAGGAACAATCCTAGCACTTTGCCGTATCCGGCTGACCCGTAGTATACTTGTAAATCAACCTTAAACTTGAGCGTGTCACATAAAATAATTTAATAATTTTTTGTAAGTTGTATACTTAATTGTCTAATAAATAATTCTTTAAATATATAATGTAAGAACCCCAAGGAACAATCCTAGCACTTTGCCGTATCCGGCTGACCCGTAGTATACTTGTAAATCAACCTTAAACTTGAGCGTGTCACATAAAATAATTTAATAATTTTTTGTAAGTTGTATAGTTAATTGTCTAATGAATAATTCTTTAAATATGCAATGTAGGAACCCTAAGGAACAATCCTAGCACTTTGTTGTATCCGGCTGACCCGTAGTATACTTGTACATCAACCCTAAATTTGATCGTGTCACATAAAATAAATTAATAATTTTTTGTAAGTTGTATACTTAATTGTCTAATAAATAATTCTTTAAATATGCAATTTTGGAACCCCAACAAACAATCCTAGCACTTTGCCGTATCCGGCTGACCCGTAGTATACTTGTACATCAACCCTAAATTTGATCGTGTCACATAAAATAATTTAACAATTTTTTGTAAGTTGTATACTTAATTGTCTATTAAATAATTCTTTAAATGTGCAATGTAGGAACCCCAAGGAACAATCCTAGCACTTTGCCGTATCCAAATGACCCGTAGTATACTTGTAAATCAACCTTAAACTTGAGCGTGTCACATAAAATAATTTAATAATTTTTTTGTAAGTTGTATACTTAATTGTCTAATAAATAATTCTTTAAATTTGCAATGTAGGAACCCCAAGGAACAATCCTAGCACTTTGCCGTATCCATCTGACCCGTAGTATACTTGTAAATCAACCTTAAACTTGACCGTGTCACATAAAATAATTTAACAATTTTTTGTAAGTTGTATACTTAATTGTCTATTAAATAATTCTTTAAATGTGCAATGTAGGAACCCCAAGGAACAATCCTAGCACTTTGCCGTATCCGGCTGACCCGTAGTATACTTGTACATCAACCCTAAATTTGATCGTGTCACATAAAATAAATTAATAATTTTTTGTAAGTTGTATACTTAATTGTCTAATGAATAATTCTTTAAATATGCAATGTAGGAACCCCAAGGAACAATCCTAGCACTTTGTCGTATCCGGCTGACCCGTAGTATACTTGTACATCAACCCTAAATTTGATCGTGTCACATAAAATAATTTAATAATTTTTTGTAAGTTGTATACTTAATTGTCTAATGAATAATTCTTTAAATATGCAATGTAGGAACCCCAAGGAACAATCCTAGCACTTTGCCGTATCCGGATGACCCGTAGTATACTTGTAAATCAACCTTAAACTTGAGCGTGTCACATAAAATAATTTAATAATTTTTTGTAAGTTGTATACTTAATTGTCTAATAAATAATTCTTTAAATATATAATGTAAGAACCCCAAGGAACAATCCTAGCACTTTGCCGTATCCGGCTGACCCGTAGTATACTTGTAAATCAACCTTAAACTTGAGCGTGTCACATAAAATAATTTAATAATTTTTTGTAAGTTGTATAGTTAATTGTCTAATGAATAATTCTTTAAATATGCAATGTAGGAACCCCAAGGAACAATCCTAGCACTTTGCCGTATCCGGCTGACCCGTAGTATACTTGTAAATCAACCTTAAACTTGAGCGTGTCACATAAAATAATTTAATAATTTTTTGTAAGTTGTATACTTAATTGTCAAACGAATAATTCTTTAAATATGCAATGTAGGAACCCCAAGGAACAATCCTAGCACTTTGCCGTATCCGGCTGACCCGTAGTATACTTGTACATCAACCCTAAATTTGATCGTGTCACATAAAATAATTTAATACTTTTTTGTAAGTTGTATACTGAATTGTCTAATAAATAATTTTTTAAATATGCAATGTAGGAACCCCAAGGAACAATCCTAGCACTTTGCCGTATCCGGCTGACCCGTAGTATACTTGTAAATCAACCTTAAACTTGAGCGTGTCACATAAAATAATTTAATAATTTTTTGTAAGTTGTATACTTAATTGTCTAATAAATAATTCTTTAAATTTGCAATGTAGGAACCCCAAGGAACAATCCTAGTACTTTGCCGTATCCGGCTGACCCGTAGTATACTTGTAAATTAACCTTAAACTTGAGCGTGTCACATAAAATAATTTAATAATTCTTTGTAAGTTGTATACTTAATTGTCTTATGAATAATTCTTTAAATATGCAATGTAGGAACCCCAAGGAACAATCCTCGCACTTTGTTGTATCCGGCTGACTCGTAGTATACTTGTACATCAACCCTAAATTTGATCGTGTCACATAAAATAATTTAATAATTTTTTGTAAGTTGTATACTTAATTGTCTAATGAATAATTCTTTAAATATGCAATGTAGGAACCCCAAGGAACAATCCTAGCACTTTGCCGTATCCGGCTGACCCGTAGTATACTTGTACATCAACCCTAAATTTGATCGTGTCACATAAAATAATTTAATAATTTTTTGTAAGTTGTATACTTAATTGTCTAATGAATAATTCTTTAGATATGCAATGTAGGAACCCCAAGGAACAATCCTAGCACTTTGCCGTATCCGGCTGACCCGTAGTATACTTGTAACTCAACCTTAAACTTGAGCGTGTCACATAAAATAATTTAATAATTTTTTGTAAGTTGTATACTTAATTGTCTAATAAATAATTCTTTAAATATATAATGTAAGAACCCCAAGGAACAATCCTAGCACTTTGCCGTATCCGGCTGACCCGTAGTATACTTGTAAATCAACCTTAAACTTGAGCGTGTCACATAAAATAATTTAATAATTTTTTGTAATTTGTATAGTTAATTGTCTAACGAATAATTCTTTAAATATGCAATGTAGGAACCCCAAGGAACAATCCTAGCACTTTGCCGTATCCGGCTGACCCGTACTATACTTGTAAATCAACCTTAAACTTGAGCGTGTCACATAAAATAATTTAATAATTTTTTGTAAGTTGTATACTTAATTGTCTAATGAATAATTCTTTAAATATGCAATGTAGGAACCCCAAGAAACAATCCTAGCACTTTGCCGTATCCGGCTGACCCGTAGTATACTTGTACATCAACCCTAAATTTGATCGTGTCACATAAAATAATTTAATAATTTTTTGTAAGTTGTATACTTAATTGTCTAATAAATAATTCTTTAAATATGCAATGTAAGAACCCCAAGGAACAATCCTAGCACTTTGCCGTATCCGGCTGACCCGTAGTATTTTTGTAAATCAACCTTAAACTTGAGCGTGTCACATAAAATAATTTAATAATTTTTTGTAAGTTGTATACTTAATTGTCTAATGAATAATTCTTTAAATATGCAATGTAGGAACCCCAAGGAACAATCCTAGCACTTTGCCGTATCCGGCTGACCCGTAGTATACTTGTAAATCAACCTTAAACTTGAGCGTGTCATATAAAATAATTTAATAATCTTTTGTAAGTTGTATACTTAATTGTCTAATGAATAATTCTTTAAATATGCAATAATCCTAGCACTTTGCCGTATCCGGCTGACCCGTAGTATACTTGTAAATCAACCTTAAACTTGACCGTGTCACATAAAATAATTTAATAATTTTTTGTAAGTTGTATACTTAATTGTCTAATAAATAATTCTTTAAATGTGCAATGTAGGAACCCCAAGGAACAATCCTAGCACTTTACCGTATCCGGCTGACCCGTAGTATACTTGTAAATCAACCTTAAACTTGAGCGTGTCACATAAAATAATTTAATAATTTTTTGTAAGTTGTATAGTTAATTGTCTAATGAATAATTCTTTAAATATGCAATGTAGGAACCCAAGGAACAATCCTAGCACTTTGCCGTATCCGGCTGACCCGTAGTATACTTGTAAATCAACCTTAAACTTGAGCGTGTCACATAAAATAATTTAATAATTTTTTGTAAGTTGTATACTTAATTGTCTAATGAATAATTCTTTAAATATGCAATGTAGGAACCCCAAGAAACAATCCTAGCACTTTGCCGTATCCGGCTGACCCGTAGTATACTTGTACATCAACCCTAAATTTGATCGTGTCACATAAAATAATTTAATAATTTTTTGTAAGTTGTATACTTAATTGTCTAATAAATAATTCTTTAAATATGCAATGTAGGAACCCCAAGGAACAATCCTAGCACTTTGCCGTATCCGGCTGACCTGTAGTATACTTGTACATCAACCCTAAATTTGATCGTGTCACATAAAATAATTTAATACTTTTTTGTAAGTTGTATACTGAATTGTCTAATAAATAATTTTTTAAATATGCAATGTAGGAACCCCAAGGAACAATCCTAGCACTTTGCCGTATCCGGCTGACTCGTAGTATACTTGTAAATCAACCTTAAACTTGAGCGTGTCACATAAAATAATTTAATAATTTTTTTGTAAGTTGTATACTTAATTGTCTAATAAATAATTCTTTAAATTTGCAATGTAGGAACCCCAAGGCACAATCCGAGCACTTTGCCGTATCCGGCTGACCCGTAGTATACTTGTAAATCAACCTTAAACTTGAGCGTGTCACATAAAATAATTTAATAATTCTTTGTAAGTTGTATACTTAATTGTCTAATGAATAATTCTTTAAATATGCAATGTAGGAACCCCAAGGAACAATCCTAGCACTTTGCCGTATCCGGCTGACCCGTAGTATACTTGTACATCAACCCTAAATTTGATCGTGTCACATAAAATAAATTAATAATTTTTTGTAAGTTGTATACTTAATTGTCTAATGAATAATTCTTTAAATATGCAATGTAGGAACCCCAAGGAACAATCCTAGCACTTTTCCGTATCCGGCTGACCCGTAGTATACTTGTAAATCAACCTTAAACTTGAGCGTGTCACATAAAATAATTTAATAATTTTTTGTAAGTTGTATACTTAATTGTCTAATAAATAATTCTTTAAATATATAATGTAAGAACCCCAAGGAACAATCCTAGCACTTTGCCGTATCCGGCTGACCCGTAGTATACTTGTAAATCAACCTTAAATTTGAGCGTGTCACATAAAATAATTTAATAATTTTTTGTAAGTTGTATAGTTAATTGTCTAATGAATAATTCTTTAAATATGCAATGTAGGAACCCCAAGGAACAATCCTAGCACTTTGCCGTATCCGGCTGACCCGTAGTATACTTGTAAATCAACCTTAAACTTGAGCGTGTCACATAATATAATTTAATAATTTTTTGTAAGTTGTATACTTAATTGTCTAATGAATAATTCTTTAAATATGCAATGTAGAAACCCCAGGGAACAATCCTAGCACTTTGCCGTATCCGGCTGACCCGTTGTATACTTGTATATCAACCCTAAATTTGATCGTGTCACATAAAACAATTTAATAATTTTTTGTAAGTTGTATACTTAATTGTCTAATAAATATTTCTTTAAATATGCAATGTAGGAACCCCAAGGAACAATCCTAGCACTTTGCCGTATCCGGCTGACCCGTAGTATACTTGTAAATCAACCTTAAACTTGAGCGTGTCACATAAAATAATTTAATAATTTTTTGTAAGTTGTATACTTAATTGTCTAATGAATAATTCTTTAAATATGCAATGTAGGAACCCCAAGGAAATATCCTAGCACTTTGCCGTATCCGGCTGACCCGTAGTATACTTGTAAATCAACCTTAAACTTGAGCGTGTCACATAAAATAATTTAATAATTTTTTGTAAGTTGTATACTTAATTGTCTAATGAATAATTCTTTAAATATGCAATGTAGGAACCCCAAGGAACAATCCTAGCACTTTGTCGTATCCGGCTGACCCGTGGTATACTTGTAAATCAACCCTAAATTTGATCGTATCACATAAAATAATTTAATAATTTTTTGTAAGTTGTATACTTAATTGTCTAATAAATATTTCTTTAAATATTCAATGTAGGAACCCCAAGGAACAATCCTAGCACTTTGCCGTATCCGGTTGACCCGTAGTATACTTGTAAATCAACCTTAAACTTGAGCGTGTCACATAAAATAATTTAATAATTTTTTGTAAGTTGTATACTTAATTGTCTAATGAGTAATTCTATAAATATGCAATGTAGGAACCCCAAGGAACAATCCTAGCACTTTGCCGTATCCGGCTGACCCGTACTATACTTGTATATCAACCCTAAATTTGATCGTGTCACATAAAAAAATTTAATAATTTTTTGTAAGTTGTATACTTAATTGTCTAATAAATAATTCTTTAAATATGCAATGAAGGAACCCAAAGGAACAATCCTAGCCCTTTGCCGTATCCGGCTGACCCGTAGTATACTTGTACATCAACCCTAAATTTGATCGTGTCACATAAAATAATTTAATAATTTTTTGTAAGTTGTATACTTAATTGTCTAATAAATAATTCTTTAAATATACAATGTAGGAACCCCAAGAAACAATCCTAGCACTTTGCCGTATCCGGCTGACCCGTAGTATACTTGTACATCAACCCTAAATTTGATCGTGTCACATAAAATAATTTAATAATTTTTTGTAAGTTGTATACTTAATTGTCTAATAAATAATTCTTTAAATATGCAATGTAGGAACCCCAAGGAACAATCCTAGCACTTTGCCGTATCCGGCTGACCCGTAGTATACTTGTAAATCAATCTTAAACTTGAGCGTGTCACATAAAATAATTTAATAATTTTTTGTAAGTTGTATACTTAATTGTCTAATAAATAATTCTTTAAATATGCAATGTAGGAACCCCAAGGAACAATCCTAGCACTTTGCCGTATCCGGCTGACCCGTAGTATACTTGTAAATCAACCTTAAACTTGAGCGTGTCACATAAAATAATTTAATAATTTTTTGTAAGTAGTATACTTAATTTTCTAATGAATAATTCTTTAATTATGCAATGTAGGATCCCCAAGGAACAATCCTAGCACTTTGCCGTATCCGGCTGACCCGTAGTATACTTGTAAATCAACCTTAAACTTGAGCGTGTCACATAAATTAATTTAATAATTTTTTGTAAGTTGTATACTTAATTGTCTAATGAATAATTCTTTAAATATGCATTGTAGGAACTTCAAGGAACAATCCTAGCCCTTTGCCGTATCCGGGTGACCCGTAGTATACTTGTAAATCAACATTAAACTTGAGCGTGTCACATAAAATAATTTAATAATTTTTTGTAAGTTGTATACTTAATTGTCTAATAAATAATTCTTTAAATATGCAATGTAGGAACCCCAAGGAACAATCCTAGCACTTTGCCGTATCCGGTAGACCCGTAGTATACTTGTAAATCAACCTTAAACTTGAGCGTGTCACATAAAATAATTTAATAATTTTTTGTAAGTTGTATACTTAATTGTCTAATAAATAATTCTTTAAATATGCAATGTAGGAACCCCAAGGAACAATCCTAGCACTTTGCCGTATCCGGCTGACCCGTAGTATACTTGTAAATCAACCTTAAACTTGAGCGTGTCACATAAAATAATTTAATAATTTTTTGTAAGTTGTATACTTAATTGTCTAATGAATAATTCTTTAAATATGCAATGTAGGTACCCAAAGGAACAATCCTAGCACTTTGCCGTATCCGGCTGACCCGTAGTATACTTGTAAATCAACCTTAAACTTGAGCGTGTCACATAAAATAATTTAATAATTTTTTGTAAGTTGTATACTTAATTGTCTAATAAATAATTCTTAAAATATGCAATGTAGGAACCCCAACGAACAATCCTAGCACTTTGCCGTTTCCGGCTGACCCGTAGTATACTTGTAAATCAACCTTAAACTTGAGCGTGTCACATAAAATAATTTAATAATTTTTTGTAAGTTGTATACTTAATTGTCTAATAAATAATTCTTTAAATATGCAATGTAGGAACCCCAAGGAACAATCCTAGCACTTTCCCGTATCCGGCTGACCCGTAGTATACTTGTAAATCAACCTTAAACTTGAGCGTGTCACATAAAATAATTTAATAATTTTTTGTAAGTTGTATACTTAATTGTCTAATAAATAATTCTTTAAATATGCAATGTGGGAACCCCAAGGAACAATCCTAGCACTTTGTCGTATCCGGCTGACCCGTGGTATACTTGTAAATCAACCCTAAATTTGATCGTATCACATAAAATAATTTAATAATTTTTTGTAAGTTGTATACTTAATTGTCTAATAAATATTTCTTTAAATATTCAATTTAGGAACCCCAAGGAACAATCCTAGCACTTTGCCGTATCCGGTTGACCCGTAGTATACTTGTAAATCAACCTTAAACTTGAGCGTGTCACATAAAATAATTTAATAATTTTTTGTAAGTTGTATACTTAATTGTCTAATGAGTAATTCTATAAATATGCAATGTAGGAACCCCAAGGAACAATCCTAGCACTTTGCCGTATCCGGCTGACCCGTACTATACTTGTATGTCAACCCTAAATTTGATCGTGTCACATAAAAAAATTTAATAATTTTTTGTAAGTTGTATACTTAATTGTCTAATAAATAATTCTTTAAATATGCAATGAAGGAACCCAAAGGAACAATCCTAGCACTTTGCCGTATCCGGCTGACCCGTAGTATACTTGTACATCAACCCTAAATTTGATCGTGTCACATAAAATAATTTAATAATTTTTTGTAAGTTGTATACTTAATTGTCTAATAAATAATTCTTTAAATATACAATGTAGGAACCCCAAGAAACAATCCTAGCACTTTGCCGTATCCGGCTGACCCGTAGTATACTTGTACATCAACCCTAAATTTGATCGTGTCACATAAAATAATTTAATAATTTTTTGTAAGTTGTATACTTAATTGTCTAATAAATAATTCTTTAAATATGCAATGTAGGAACCCCAAGGAACAATCCTAGCACTTTGCCGTATCCGGCTGACCCGTAGTATACTTGTAAATCAATCTTAAACTTGAGCGTGTCACATAAAATAATTTAATAATTTTTTGTAAGTTGTATACTTAATTGTCTAATAAATAATTCTTTAAATATGCAATGTAGGAACCCCAAGGAACAATCCTAGCACTTTGCCGTATCCGGCTGACCCGTAGTATACTTGTAAATCAACCTTAAACTTGAGCGTGTCACATAAAATAATTTAATAATTTTTTGTAAGTAGTATACTTAATTGTCTAATGAATAATTCTTTAATTATGCAATGTAGGATCCCCAAGGAACAATCCTAGCACTTTGCCGTATCCGGCTGACCCGTAGTATACTTGTAAATCAACCTTAAACTTGAGCGTGTCACATAAATTAATTTAATAATTTTTTGTAAGTTGTATACTTAATTGTCTAATGAATAATTCTTTAAATATGCAATGTAGGAACTTCAAGGAACAATCCTAGCTCTTTGCCGTATCCGGGTGACCCGTAGTATACTTGTAAATCAACATTAAACTTGAGCGTGTCACATAAAATAATTTAATAATTTTTTGTAAGTTGTATACTTAATTGTCTAATAAATAATTCTTTAAATATGCAATGTAGGAACCCCAAGGAACAATCCTAGCACTTTGCCGTATCCGGTAGACCCGTAGTATACTTGTAAATCAACCTTAAACTTGAGCGTGTCACATAAAATAATTTAATAATTTTTTGTAAGTTGTATACTTAATTGTCTAATAAATAATTCTTTAAATATGCAATGTAGGAACCCCAAGGAACAATCCTAGCACTTTGCCGTATCCGGCTGACCCGTAGTATACTTGTAAATCAACCTTAAACTTGAGCGTGTCACATAAAATAATTTAATAATTTTTTGTAAGTTGTATACTTAATTGTCTAATGAATAATTCTTTAAATATGCAATTTAGGAACCCCAAGGAACAATCCTAGCACTTTGCCGTATCCGGCTGACCCGTAGTATACTTGTAAATCAACCTTAAACTTGAGCGTGTCACATAAAATAATTTAATAATTTTTTGTAAGTTGTATACTTAATTGTCTAATAAATAATTCTTAAAATATGCAATGTAGGAACCCCAACGAACAATCCTAGCACTTTGCCGTTTCCGGCTGACCCGTAGTATACTTGTAAATCAACCTTAAACTTGAGCGTGTCACATAAAATAATTTAATAATTTTTTGTAAGTTGTATACTTAATTGTCTAATAAATAATTCTTTAAATATGCAATGTAGGAACCCCAAGGAACAATCCTAGCACTTTCCCGTATCCGGCTGACCCGTAGTATACTTGTAAATCAACCTTAAACTTGAGCGTGTCACATAAAATAATTTAATAATTTTTTGTAAGTTGTATACTTAATTGTCTAATAAATAATTCTTTAAATATGCAATGTGGGAACCCCAAGGAACAATCCTAGCACTTTGTCGTATCCGGCTGACCCGTGGTATACTTGTAAATCAACCCTAAATTTGATCGTATCACATAAAATAATTTAATAATTTTTTGTAAGTTGTATACTTAATTGTCTAATAAATATTTCTTTAAATATTCAATGTAGGAACCCCAAGGAACAATCCTAGCACTTTGCCGTATCCGGTTGACCCGTAGTATACTTGTAAATCAACCTTAAACTTGAGCGTGTCACATAAAATAATTTAATAATTTTTTGTAAGTTGTATACTTAATTGTCTAATGAGTAATTCTATAAATATGCAATGTAGGAACCCCAAGGAACAATCCTAGCACTTTGCCGTATCCGGCTGACCCGTACTATACTTGTATATCAACCCTAAATTTGATCGTGTCACATAAAAAAATTTAATAATTTTTTGTAAGTTGTATACTTAATTGTCTAATAAATAATTCTTTAAATATGCAATGAAGGAACCCAAAGGAACAATCCTAGCATTTTGCCGTATCCGGCTGACCCGTAGTATACTTGTACATCAACCCTAAATTTGATCGTGTCACATAAAATAATTTAATAATTTTTTGTAAGTTGTATACTTAATTGTCTAATAAATAATTCTTTAAATATACAATGTAGGAACCCCAAGAAACAATCCTAGCACTTTGCCGTATCCGGCTGACCCGTAGTATACTTGTACATCAACCCTAAATTTGATCGTGTCACATAAAATAATTTAATAATTTTTTGTAAGTTGTATACTTAATTGTCTAATAAATAATTCTTTAAATATGCAATGTAGGAACCCCAACGAACAATCCTAGCACTTTGCCGTATCCGGCTGACCCGTAGTATACTTGTAAATCAACCTTAAACTTGACCGTGTCACATAAAATAATTTAATAAT
Source organism: Harpalus rubripes (assembly GCA_963082715.1). NCBI lineage: Eukaryota > Metazoa > Arthropoda > Insecta > Coleoptera > Carabidae > Harpalus > Harpalus rubripes. Next base: position 75,857 of record OY720448.1, read on the forward strand.
TTTTTGTAAGTTGTATACTTAATTGTCTAATAAATAATTCTTTAAATATGCAATGTAGGAACCCCAAGGAACAATCCTAGCACTTTGCCGTATCCGGCTGACCCGTAGTATACTTGTAAATCAACCTTAAACTTGAGCGTGTCACATAAAATAATTTAATAATTTTTTGTAAGTAGTATACTTAATTGTCTAATGAATAATTCTTTAATTATGCAATGTAGGATCCCCAAGGAACAATCCTAGCACTTTGCCGTATCCGGCTGACCCGTAGTATACTTGTAAATCAACCTTAAACTTGAGCGTGTCACATAAATTAATTTAATAATTTTTTGTAAGTTGTATACTTAATTGTCTAATGAATAATTCTTTAAATATGCAATGTAGGAACTTCAAGGAACAATCCTAGCCCTTTGCCGTATCCGGGTGACCCGTAGTATACTTGTAAATCAACATTAAACTTGAGCGTGTCACATAAAATAATTTAATAATTTTTTGTAAGTTGTATACTTAATTGTCTAATAAATAGTTCTTTAAATATGCAATGTAGGAACCCCAAGGAACAATCCTAGCACTTTGCCGTATCCGGTAGACCCGTAGTATACTTGTAAATCAACCTTAAACTTGAGCGTGTCACATAAAATAATTTAATAATTTTTTGTAAGTTGTATACTTAATTGTCTAATAAATAATTCTTTAAATATGCAATGTAGGAACCCCAAGGAACAATCCTAGCACTTTGCCGTATCCGGCTGACCCGTAGTATACTTGTAAATCAACCTTAAACTTGAGCGTGTCACATAAAATAATTTAATAATTTTTTGTAAGTTGTATACTTAATTGTCTAATGAATAATTCTTTAAATATGCAATGTAGGAACCCCAAGGAACAATCCTAGCACTTTGCCGTATCCGGCTGACCCGTAGTATACTTGTAAATCAACCTTAAACTTGAGCGTGTCACATAAAATAATTTAATAATTTTTTGTAAGTTGTATACTTAATTGTCTAATAAATAATTCTTAAAATATGCAATGTAGGAACCCCAACGAACAATCCTAGCACTTTGCCGTTTCCGGCTTACCCGTAGTATACTTGTAAATCAACCTTAAACTTGAGCGTGTCACATAAAATAATTTAATAATTTTTTGTAAGTTGTATACTTAATTGTCTAATAAATAATTCTTTAAATATGCAATGTAGGAACCCCAAGGAACAATCCTAGCACTTTCCCGTATCCGGCTGACCCGTAGTATACTTGTAAATCAACCTTAAACTTGAGCGTGTCACATAAAATAATTTAATAATTTTTTGTAAGTTGTATACTTAATTGTCTAATAAATAATTCTTTAAATATGCAATGTGGGAACCCCAAGGAACAATCCTAGCACTTTGCCGTATCCGGCTGACCCGTAGTATACTTGTAAATCAACCTTAAACTTGAGCGTGTCACATAAAATAATTTAATAATTTTTTGTAAGTTGTATACTTAATTGTCTAATGAATAATTCTTTAAATATGCAATGTAGGAACCCCAAGGAACAATCCTAGCACTTTGCCGTATCCGGCTGACTCGTAGTATACTTGTAAATCAACCTTAAACTTGAGCGTGTCACATAAAATAATTTAATAATTTTTTGTAAGTTGTATACTTAATTGTCTAATAAATAATTCTTTAAATATGCTATGTAGGAACCCCAAGGAACAATCCTAGCACTTTGCCGTATCCGGCTGACCCGTATTATACTTGTAAATCAACCTTAAACTTGAGCGTGTCACATAAAATAACTTAATAATAATTTTTTGTAAGTTGTATACTTAATTGTCTAATATATAATTCCTTAAATATGCAATGTAGGAACCCCAAGGAACAATCCTAGCACTTTGCCGTATCCGGCTGACCCGTAGTATACTTGTAAATCAACCCTAAATTTGATCGAGTCACATGAAATAATTTAATAATTTTTTGTAAGTTGTATACTTAATTGTCTAATGAATAATTCTTTAAATATGCAATGTAGGAACCCCAAGGAACAATCCTAGCACTTTGCCGTATCCGGCTGACTCGTAGTATACTTGTACATCAACCCTAAATTTGATCGTGTCACATAAAATAATTTAATAATTTTTTGTAAGTTGTATACTTAATTGTCTAATAAATAATTCTTTAAATATGCAATGTAGGAACCCCAATGAACAATCCTAGCACTTTGCCGTATCCGGTTGACCCGTAGTATACTTGTAAATCAACCTTAAACTTGAGCATGTCACATAAAATAATTTAATAATTTTTTGTAAGTTGTATACTTAATTGTCTAATAAATAATTCTTTAAATATGCAATGTAGGAACCACAAGGAACAATCCTAGCACTTTGCCGTATCCGGTTGACCCGTAGTATACTTGTACATCAACCCTAAAATTGATCGTGTCACATAAAATAATTTAATAATTTTTTGTAAGTTGTATACTTAATTGTCTAATAAATAATTCTTTAAATATGCAATGCAGGAACCCCAATGAACAATCCTAGCGCTTTGCCGTATCCGGCTGACCCGTAGTATACTTGTAAATCAACCCTAAATTTGATCGTGTCACATGAAATAATTTAATAATTTTTTGTACGTTGTATACTTAATTGTCTAATAAATAATTCTTTAAATATGCAATGCAGGAACCCCAATGACCAATCCTAGCGCTTTGCCGTATCCGGCTGACCCGTAGTATACTTGTAAATCAACCCTAAATTTGATCGTGTCACATAAAATAATTTAATAATTTTTTGTAAGTTGTATACTTAATTGTCTAATAAATAATTCTTTAAATATGCAATGTAGGAACCCCAAGGAACAATCCTAGCACTTTGCCGTATCCGGCTGACCCGTAGTATACTTGTAAATCAACCTTAAACTTGAGCGTGTCATATAAAATAATTTAATAATCTTTTGTAAGTTGTATACTTAATTGTCTAATGAATAATTCTTTAAATATGCAATAATCCTAGCACTTTGCCGTATCCGGCTGACCCGTAGTATACTTGTAAATCAACCTTAAACTTGACCGTGTCACATAAAATAAATTAATAATTTTTTGTAAGTTGTATACTTAATTGTCTAATGAATAATTCTTTAAATATGCAATGTAGGAACCCCAAGAAACAATCCTAGCACTTTGCCGTATCCGGCTGACCCGTAGTATACTTGTACATCAACCCTAAATTTGATCGTGTCACATAAAATAATTTAATAATTTTTTGTAAGTTGTATACTTAATTGTCTAATAAATAATTCTTTAAATATGCAATGTAGGAACCCCAAGGAACAATCCTAGCATTTTGTTGTATCCGGCTGACCCGTAGTATTTTTGTAAATCAACCTTAAACTTGAGCGTGTCACATAAAATAATTTAATAATTTTTTGTAAGTTGTATACTTAATTGTCTAATGATTAATTCTTTAAATATGCAATGTAGGTACCCCAAGGAACAATCCTAGCACTTTGCCGTATCCGGCTGACCCGTAGTATACTTGTAAATCAACCTTAAACTTGACCGTGTCACATAAAATAAATTAATAATTTTTTGTAAGTTGTATACTTAATTGTCTAATAAATAATTCTTTAAATATGCAATGTAGGAACCCCAAGGAACAATCCTAGCACTTTGCCGTATCCGGCTGACCCGTAGTATACTTGTAAATCAACCTTAAACTTGACCGTGTCACATAAAATAATTTAATAATTTTTTGTAAGTTGTATACTTAATTGTCTAATAAATAATTCTTTAAATATGCAATGTAGGAACCCCAAGGAACAATCCTAGCACTTTGCCGTATCCGGCTGACCCGTAGTATACTTGTACATCAACCCTAAATTTGATCGTGTCACATAAAATAATTTAATACTTTTTTGTAAGTTGTATACTGAATTGTTTAATAAATAATTTTTTAAATATGCAATGTAGGAACCCCAAGGAACAATCCTAGCACTTTGCCGTATCCGGCTGACCCGTAGTATACTTGTAAATCAACCTTAAACTTGAGCGTGTCACATAAAATAATTTAATAATTTTTTGTAAGTTGTATACTTAATTGTCTAATAAATAATTCGTTAAATTTGCAATGTAGAAACCCCAAGGAACAATCCTAGCCTTTTGCCGTATCCGGCTGACCCGTAGTATACTTGTAAATCAACCTTAAACTTGAGCGTGTCACATAAAATAATTTAATAATTCTTTGTAAGTTGTATACTTAATTGTCTAATGAATAATTCTTTAAATATGCAATGTAGGAACCCCAAGGAATAATCCTAGCACTTTGTTGTATCCGGCTGACCCGTAGTATACTTGTACATCAACCCTAAATTTGATCGTGTCACATAAAATAAATTAATAATTTTTTGTAAGTTGTATACTTAATTGTCTAATGAATAATTCTTTAAATATGCAATGTAGGAACCCCAAGGAACAATCCTAGCACTTTGCCGTATCCGGCTGACCCGTAGTATACTTGTACATCAACCCTAAATTTGATCGTGTCACATAAAATAATTTAATAATTTTTTGTAAGTTGTATACTTAATTGTCTAATGAATAATTCTTTAGATATGCAATGTAGGAACCCCAAGGAACAATCCTAGCACTTTGCCGTATCCGGCTGACCCGTAGTATACTTGTAAATCAACCTTAAACTTGAGCGTGTCACATAAAATAATTTAATAATTTTTTGTAAGTTGTATACTTAATTGTCTAATAAATAATTCTTTAAATATATAATGTAAGAACCCCAAGGAACAATCCTAGCACTTTGCCGTATCCGGCTGACCCGTAGTATACTTGTAAATCAACCTTAAACTTGAGCGTGTCACATAAAATAATTTAATAATTTTTTGTAAGTTGTATAGTTAATTGTCTAATGAATAATTCTTTAAATATGCAATGTAGGAACCCTAAGGAACAATCCTAGCACTTTGTTGTATCCGGCTGACCCGTAGTATACTTGTACATCAACCCTAAATTTGATCGTGTCACATAAAATAAATTAATAATTTTTTGTAAGTTGTATACTTAATTGTCTAATAAATAATTCTTTAAATATGCAATTTTGGAACCCCAACAAACAATCCTAGCACTTTGCCGTATCCGGCTGACCCGTAGTATACTTGTACATCAACCCTAAATTTGATCGTGTCACATAAAATAATTTAACAATTTTTTGTAAGTTGTATACTTAATTGTCTATTAAATAATTCTTTAAATGTGCAATGTAGGAACCCCAAGGAACAATCCTAGCACTTTGCCGTATCCAAATGACCCGTAGTATACTTGTAAATCAACCTTAAACTTGAGCGTGTCACATAAAATAATTTAATAATTTTTTTGTAAGTTGTATACTTAATTGTCTAATAAATAATTCTTTAAATTTGCAATGTAGGAACCCCAAGGAACAATCCTAGCACTTTGCCGTATCCATCTGACCCGTAGTATACTTGTAAATCAACCTTAAACTTGACCGTGTCACATAAAATAATTTAACAATTTTTTGTAAGTTGTATACTTAATTGTCTATTAAATAATTCTTTAAATGTGCAATGTAGGAACCCCAAGGAACAATCCTAGCACTTTGCCGTATCCGGCTGACCCGTAGTATACTTGTACATCAACCCTAAATTTGATCGTGTCACATAAAATAAATTAATAATTTTTTGTAAGTTGTATACTTAATTGTCTAATGAATAATTCTTTAAATATGCAATGTAGGAACCCCAAGGAACAATCCTAGCACTTTGTCGTATCCGGCTGACCCGTAGTATACTTGTACATCAACCCTAAATTTGATCGTGTCACATAAAATAATTTAATAATTTTTTGTAAGTTGTATACTTAATTGTCTAATGAATAATTCTTTAAATATGCAATGTAGGAACCCCAAGGAACAATCCTAGCACTTTGCCGTATCCGGATGACCCGTAGTATACTTGTAAATCAACCTTAAACTTGAGCGTGTCACATAAAATAATTTAATAATTTTTTGTAAGTTGTATACTTAATTGTCTAATAAATAATTCTTTAAATATATAATGTAAGAACCCCAAGGAACAATCCTAGCACTTTGCCGTATCCGGCTGACCCGTAGTATACTTGTAAATCAACCTTAAACTTGAGCGTGTCACATAAAATAATTTAATAATTTTTTGTAAGTTGTATAGTTAATTGTCTAATGAATAATTCTTTAAATATGCAATGTAGGAACCCCAAGGAACAATCCTAGCACTTTGCCGTATCCGGCTGACCCGTAGTATACTTGTAAATCAACCTTAAACTTGAGCGTGTCACATAAAATAATTTAATAATTTTTTGTAAGTTGTATACTTAATTGTCAAACGAATAATTCTTTAAATATGCAATGTAGGAACCCCAAGGAACAATCCTAGCACTTTGCCGTATCCGGCTGACCCGTAGTATACTTGTACATCAACCCTAAATTTGATCGTGTCACATAAAATAATTTAATACTTTTTTGTAAGTTGTATACTGAATTGTCTAATAAATAATTTTTTAAATATGCAATGTAGGAACCCCAAGGAACAATCCTAGCACTTTGCCGTATCCGGCTGACCCGTAGTATACTTGTAAATCAACCTTAAACTTGAGCGTGTCACATAAAATAATTTAATAATTTTTTGTAAGTTGTATACTTAATTGTCTAATAAATAATTCTTTAAATTTGCAATGTAGGAACCCCAAGGAACAATCCTAGTACTTTGCCGTATCCGGCTGACCCGTAGTATACTTGTAAATTAACCTTAAACTTGAGCGTGTCACATAAAATAATTTAATAATTCTTTGTAAGTTGTATACTTAATTGTCTTATGAATAATTCTTTAAATATGCAATGTAGGAACCCCAAGGAACAATCCTCGCACTTTGTTGTATCCGGCAGACTCGTAGTATACTTGTACATCAACCCTAAATTTGATCGTGTCACATAAAATAATTTAATAATTTTTTGTAAGTTGTATACTTAATTGTCTAATGAATAATTCTTTAAATATGCAATGTAGGAACCCCAAGGAACAATCCTAGCACTTTGCCGTATCCGGCTGACCCGTAGTATACTTGTACATCAACCCTAAATTTGATCGTGTCACATAAAATAATTTAATAATTTTTTGTAAGTTGTATACTTAATTGTCTAATGAATAATTCTTTAGATATGCAATGTAGGAACCCCAAGGAACAATCCTAGCACTTTGCCGTATCCGGCTGACCCGTAGTATACTTGTAACTCAACCTTAAACTTGAGCGTGTCACATAAAATAATTTAATAATTTTTTGTAAGTTGTATACTTAATTGTCTAATAAATAATTCTTTAAATATATAATGTAAGAACCCCAAGGAACAATCCTAGCACTTTGCCGTATCCGGCTGACCCGTAGTATACTTGTAAATCAACCTTAAACTTGAGCGTGTCACATAAAATAATTTAATAATTTTTTGTAATTTGTATAGTTAATTGTCTAACGAATAATTCTTTAAATATGCAATGTAGGAACCCCAAGGAACAATCCTAGCACTTTGCCGTATCCGGCTGACCCGTACTATACTTGTAAATCAACCTTAAACTTGAGCGTGTCACATAAAATAATTTAATAATTTTTTGTAAGTTGTATACTTAATTGTCTAATGAATAATTCTTTAAATATGCAATGTAGGAACCCCAAGAAACAATCCTAGCACTTTGCCGTATCCGGCTGACCCGTAGTATACTTGTACATCAACCCTAAATTTGATCGTGTCACATAAAATAATTTAATAATTTTTTGTAAGTTGTATACTTAATTGTCTAATAAATAATTCTTTAAATATGCAATGTAAGAACCCCAAGGAACAATCCTAGCACTTTGCCGTATCCGGCTGACCCGTAGTATTTTTGTAAATCAACCTTAAACTTGAGCGTGTCACATAAAATAATTTAATAATTTTTTGTAAGTTGTATACTTAATTGTCTAATGAATAATTCTTTAAATATGCAATGTAGGAACCCCAAGGAACAATCCTAGCACTTTGCCGTATCCGGCTGACCCGTAGTATACTTGTAAATCAACCTTAAACTTGAGCGTGTCATATAAAATAATTTAATAATCTTTTGTAAGTTGTATACTTAATTGTCTAATGAATAATTCTTTAAATATGCAATAATCCTAGCACTTTGCCGTATCCGGCTGACCCGTAGTATACTTGTAAATCAACCTTAAACTTGACCGTGTCACATAAAATAATTTAATAATTTTTTGTAAGTTGTATACTTAATTGTCTAATAAATAATTCTTTAAATGTGCAATGTAGGAACCCCAAGGAACAATCCTAGCACTTTACCGTATCCGGCTGACCCGTAGTATACTTGTAAATCAACCTTAAACTTGAGCGTGTCACATAAAATAATTTAATAATTTTTTGTAAGTTGTATAGTTAATTGTCTAATGAATAATTCTTTAAATATGCAATGTAGGAACCCAAGGAACAATCCTAGCACTTTGCCGTATCCGGCTGACCCGTAGTATACTTGTAAATCAACCTTAAACTTGAGCGTGTCACATAAAATAATTTAATAATTTTTTGTAAGTTGTATACTTAATTGTCTAATGAATAATTCTTTAAATATGCAATGTAGGAACCCCAAGAAACAATCCTAGCACTTTGCCGTATCCGGCTGACCCGTAGTATACTTGTACATCAACCCTAAATTTGATCGTGTCACATAAAATAATTTAATAATTTTTTGTAAGTTGTATACTTAATTGTCTAATAAATAATTCTTTAAATATGCAATGTAGGAACCCCAAGGAACAATCCTAGCACTTTGCCGTATCCGGCTGACCTGTAGTATACTTGTACATCAACCCTAAATTTGATCGTGTCACATAAAATAATTTAATACTTTTTTGTAAGTTGTATACTGAATTGTCTAATAAATAATTTTTTAAATATGCAATGTAGGAACCCCAAGGAACAATCCTAGCACTTTGCCGTATCCGGCTGACTCGTAGTATACTTGTAAATCAACCTTAAACTTGAGCGTGTCACATAAAATAATTTAATAATTTTTTTGTAAGTTGTATACTTAATTGTCTAATAAATAATTCTTTAAATTTGCAATGTAGGAACCCCAAGGCACAATCCGAGCACTTTGCCGTATCCGGCTGACCCGTAGTAAACTTGTAAATCAACCTTAAACTTGAGCGTGTCACATAAAATAATTTAATAATTCTTTGTAAGTTGTATACTTAATTGTCTAATGAATAATTCTTTAAATATGCAATGTAGGAACCCCAAGGAACAATCCTAGCACTTTGCCGTATCCGGCTGACCCGTAGTATACTTGTACATCAACCCTAAATTTGATCGTGTCACATAAAATAAATTAATAATTTTTTGTAAGTTGTATACTTAATTGTCTAATGAATAATTCTTTAAATATGCAATGTAGGAACCCCAAGGAACAATCCTAGCACTTTTCCGTATCCGGCTGACCCGTAGTATACTTGTAAATCAACCTTAAACTTGAGCGTGTCACATAAAATAATTTAATAATTTTTTGTAAGTTGTATACTTAATTGTCTAATAAATAATTCTTTAAATATATAATGTAAGAACCCCAAGGAACAATCCTAGCACTTTGCCGTATCCGGCTGACCCGTAGTATACTTGTAAATCAACCTTAAATTTGAGCGTGTCACATAAAATAATTTAATAATTTTTTGTAAGTTGTATAGTTAATTGTCTAATGAATAATTCTTTAAATATGCAATGTAGGAACCCCAAGGAACAATCCTAGCACTTTGCCGTATCCGGCTGACCCGTAGTATACTTGTAAATCAACCTTAAACTTGAGCGTGTCACATAATATAATTTAATAATTTTTTGTAAGTTGTATACTTAATTGTCTAATGAATAATTCTTTAAATATGCAATGTAGAAACCCCAGGGAACAATCCTAGCACTTTGCCGTATCCGGCTGACCCGTTGTATACTTGTATATCAACCCTAAATTTGATCGTGTCACATAAAACAATTTAATAATTTTTTGTAAGTTGTATACTTAATTGTCTAATAAATATTTCTTTAAATATGCAATGTAGGAACCCCAAGGAACAATCCTAGCACTTTGCCGTATCCGGCTGACCCGTAGTATACTTGTAAATCAACCTTAAACTTGAGCGTGTCACATAAAATAATTTAATAATTTTTTGTAAGTTGTATACTTAATTGTCTAATGAATAATTCTTTAAATATGCAATGTAGGAACCCCAAGGAAATATCCTAGCACTTTGCCGTATCCGGCTGACCCGTAGTATACTTGTAAATCAACCTTAAACTTGAGCGTGTCACATAAAATAATTTAATAATTTTTTGTAAGTTGTATACTTAATTGTCTAATGAATAATTCTTTAAATATGCAATGTAGGAACCCCAAGGAACAATCCTAGCACTTTGTCGTATCCGGCTGACCCGTGGTATACTTGTAAATCAACCCTAAATTTGATCGTATCACATAAAATAATTTAATAATTTTTTGTAAGTTGTATACTTAATTGTCTAATAAATATTTCTTTAAATATTCAATGTAGGAACCCCAAGGAACAATCCTAGCACTTTGCCGTATCCGGTTGACCCGTAGTATACTTGTAAATCAACCTTAAACTTGAGCGTGTCACATAAAATAATTTAATAATTTTTTGTAAGTTGTATACTTAATTGTCTAATGAGTAATTCTATAAATATGCAATGTAGGAACCCCAAGGAACAATCCTAGCACTTTGCCGTATCCGGCTGACCCGTACTATACTTGTATATCAACCCTAAATTTGATCGTGTCACATAAAAAAATTTAATAATTTTTTGTAAGTTGTATACTTAATTGTCTAATAAATAATTCTTTAAATATGCAATGAAGGAACCCAAAGGAACAATCCTAGCACTTTGCCGTATCCGGCTGACCCGTAGTATACTTGTACATCAACCCTAAATTTGATCGTGTCACATAAAATAATTTAATAATTTTTTGTAAGTTGTATACTTAATTGTCTAATAAATAATTCTTTAAATATACAATGTAGGAACCCCAAGAAACAATCCTAGCACTTTGCCGTATCCGGCTGACCCGTAGTATACTTGTACATCAACCCTAAATTTGATCGTGTCACATAAAATAATTTAATAATTTTTTGTAAGTTGTATACTTAATTGTCTAATAAATAATTCTTTAAATATGCAATGTAGGAACCCCAAGGAACAATCCTAGCACTTTGCCGTATCCGGCTGACCCGTAGTATACTTGTAAATCAATCTTAAACTTGAGCGTGTCACATAAAATAATTTAATAATTTTTTGTAAGTTGTATACTTAATTGTCTAATAAATAATTCTTTAAATATGCAATGTAGGAACCCCAAGGAACAATCCTAGCACTTTGCCGTATCCGGCTGACCCGTAGTATACTTGTAAATCAACCTTAAACTTGAGCGTGTCACATAAAATAATTTAATAATTTTTTGTAAGTAGTATACTTAATTTTCTAATGAATAATTCTTTAATTATGCAATGTAGGATCCCCAAGGAACAATCCTAGCACTTTGCCGTATCCGGCTGACCCGTAGTATACTTGTAAATCAACCTTAAACTTGAGCGTGTCACATAAATTAATTTAATAATTTTTTGTAAGTTGTATACTTAATTGTCTAATGAATAATTCTTTAAATATGCAATGTAGGAACTTCAAGGAACAATCCTAGCCCTTTGCCGTATCCGGGTGACCCGTAGTATACTTGTAAATCAACATTAAACTTGAGCGTGTCACATAAAATAATTTAATAATTTTTTGTAAGTTGTATACTTAATTGTCTAATAAATAATTCTTTAAATATGCAATGTAGGAACCCCAAGGAACAATCCTAGCACTTTGCCGTATCCGGTAGACCCGTAGTATACTTGTAAATCAACCTTAAACTTGAGCGTGTCACATAAAATAATTTAATAATTTTTTGTAAGTTGTATACTTAATTGTCTAATAAATAATTCTTTAAATATGCAATGTAGGAACCCCAAGGAACAATCCTAGCACTTTGCCGTATCCGGCTGACCCGTAGTATACTTGTAAATCAACCTTAAACTTGAGCGTGTCACATAAAATAATTTAATAATTTTTTGTAAGTTGTATACTTAATTGTCTAATGAATAATTCTTTAAATATGCAATGTAGGTACCCAAAGGAACAATCCTAGCACTTTGCCGTATCCGGCTGACCCGTAGTATACTTGTAAATCAACCTTAAACTTGAGCGTGTCACATAAAATAATTTAATAATTTTTTGTAAGTTGTATACTTAATTGTCTAATAAATAATTCTTAAAATATGCAATGTAGGAACCCCAACGAACAATCCTAGCACTTTGCCGTTTCCGGCTGACCCGTAGTATACTTGTAAATCAACCTTAAACTTGAGCGTGTCACATAAAATAATTTAATAATTTTTTGTAAGTTGTATACTTAATTGTCTAATAAATAATTCTTTAAATATGCAATGTAGGAACCCCAAGGAACAATCCTAGCACTTTCCCGTATCCGGCTGACCCGTAGTATACTTGTAAATCAACCTTAAACTTGAGCGTGTCACATAAAATAATTTAATAATTTTTTGTAAGTTGTATACTTAATTGTCTAATAAATAATTCTTTAAATATGCAATGTGGGAACCCCAAGGAACAATCCTAGCACTTTGTCGTATCCGGCTGACCCGTGGTATACTTGTAAATCAACCCTAAATTTGATCGTATCACATAAAATAATTTAATAATTTTTTGTAAGTTGTATACTTAATTGTCTAATAAATATTTCTTTAAATATTCAATTTAGGAACCCCAAGGAACAATCCTAGCACTTTGCCGTATCCGGTTGACCCGTAGTATACTTGTAAATCAACCTTAAACTTGAGCGTGTCACATAAAATAATTTAATAATTTTTTGTAAGTTGTATACTTAATTGTCTAATGAGTAATTCTATAAATATGCAATGTAGGAACCCCAAGGAACAATCCTAGCACTTTGCCGTATCCGGCTGACCCGTACTATACTTGTATGTCAACCCTAAATTTGATCGTGTCACATAAAAAAATTTAATAATTTTTTGTAAGTTGTATACTTAATTGTCTAATAAATAATTCTTTAAATATGCAATGAAGGAACCCAAAGGAACAATCCTAGCACTTTGCCGTATCCGGCTGACCCGTAGTATACTTGTACATCAACCCTAAATTTGATCGTGTCACATAAAATAATTTAATAATTTTTTGTAAGTTGTATACTTAATTGTCTAATAAATAATTCTTTAAATATACAATGTAGGAACCCCAAGAAACAATCCTAGCACTTTGCCGTATCCGGCTGACCCGTAGTATACTTGTACATCAACCCTAAATTTGATCGTGTCACATAAAATAATTTAATAATTTTTTGTAAGTTGTATACTTAATTGTCTAATAAATAATTCTTTAAATATGCAATGTAGGAACCCCAAGGAACAATCCTAGCACTTTGCCGTATCCGGCTGACCCGTAGTATACTTGTAAATCAATCTTAAACTTGAGCGTGTCACATAAAATAATTTAATAATTTTTTGTAAGTTGTATACTTAATTGTCTAATAAATAATTCTTTAAATATGCAATGTAGGAACCCCAAGGAACAATCCTAGCACTTTGCCGTATCCGGCTGACCCGTAGTATACTTGTAAATCAACCTTAAACTTGAGCGTGTCACATAAAATAATTTAATAATTTTTTGTAAGTAGTATACTTAATTGTCTAATGAATAATTCTTTAATTATGCAATGTAGGATCCCCAAGGAACAATCCTAGCACTTTGCCGTATCCGGCTGACCCGTAGTATACTTGTAAATCAACCTTAAACTTGAGCGTGTCACATAAATTAATTTAATAATTTTTTGTAAGTTGTATACTTAATTGTCTAATGAATAATTCTTTAAATATGCAATGTAGGAACTTCAAGGAACAATCCTAGCTCTTTGCCGTATCCGGGTGACCCGTAGTATACTTGTAAATCAACATTAAACTTGAGCGTGTCACATAAAATAATTTAATAATTTTTTGTAAGTTGTATACTTAATTGTCTAATAAATAATTCTTTAAATATGCAATGTAGGAACCCCAAGGAACAATCCTAGCACTTTGCCGTATCCGGTAGACCCGTAGTATACTTGTAAATCAACCTTAAACTTGAGCGTGTCACATAAAATAATTTAATAATTTTTTGTAAGTTGTATACTTAATTGTCTAATAAATAATTCTTTAAATATGCAATGTAGGAACCCCAAGGAACAATCCTAGCACTTTGCCGTATCCGGCTGACCCGTAGTATACTTGTAAATCAACCTTAAACTTGAGCGTGTCACATAAAATAATTTAATAATTTTTTGTAAGTTGTATACTTAATTGTCTAATGAATAATTCTTTAAATATGCAATTTAGGAACCCCAAGGAACAATCCTAGCACTTTGCCGTATCCGGCTGACCCGTAGTATACTTGTAAATCAACCTTAAACTTGAGCGTGTCACATAAAATAATTTAATAATTTTTTGTAAGTTGTATACTTAATTGTCTAATAAATAATTCTTAAAATATGCAATGTAGGAACCCCAACGAACAATCCTAGCACTTTGCCGTTTCCGGCTGACCCGTAGTATACTTGTAAATCAACCTTAAACTTGAGCGTGTCACATAAAATAATTTAATAATTTTTTGTAAGTTGTATACTTAATTGTCTAATAAATAATTCTTTAAATATGCAATGTAGGAACCCCAAGGAACAATCCTAGCACTTTCCCGTATCCGGCTGACCCGTAGTATACTTGTAAATCAACCTTAAACTTGAGCGTGTCACATAAAATAATTTAATAATTTTTTGTAAGTTGTATACTTAATTGTCTAATAAATAATTCTTTAAATATGCAATGTGGGAACCCCAAGGAACAATCCTAGCACTTTGTCGTATCCGGCTGACCCGTGGTATACTTGTAAATCAACCCTAAATTTGATCGTATCACATAAAATAATTTAATAATTTTTTGTAAGTTGTATACTTAATTGTCTAATAAATATTTCTTTAAATATTCAATGTAGGAACCCCAAGGAACAATCCTAGCACTTTGCCGTATCCGGTTGACCCGTAGTATACTTGTAAATCAACCTTAAACTTGAGCGTGTCACATAAAATAATTTAATAATTTTTTGTAAGTTGTATACTTAATTGTCTAATGAGTAATTCTATAAATATGCAATGTAGGAACCCCAAGGAACAATCCTAGCACTTTGCCGTATCCGGCTGACCCGTACTATACTTGTATATCAACCCTAAATTTGATCGTGTCACATAAAAAAATTTAATAATTTTTTGTAAGTTGTATACTTAATTGTCTAATAAATAATTCTTTAAATATGCAATGAAGGAACCCAAAGGAACAATCCTAGCACTTTGCCGTATCCGGCTGACCCGTAGTATACTTGTACATCAACCCTAAATTTGATCGTGTCACATAAAATAATTTAATAATTTTTTGTAAGTTGTATACTTAATTGTCTAATAAATAATTCTTTAAATATACAATGTAGGAACCCCAAGAAACAATCCTAGCACTTTGCCGTATCCGGCTGACCCGTAGTATACTTGTACATCAACCCTAAATTTGATCGTGTCACATAAAATAATTTAATAATTTTTTGTAAGTTGTATACTTAATTGTCTAATAAATAATTCTTTAAATATGCAATGTAGGAACCCCAACGAACAATCCTAGCACTTTGCCGTATCCGGCTGACCCGTAGTATACTTGTAAATCAACCTTAAACTTGACCGTGTCACATAAAATAATTTAATAATTTTTTGTAAGTTGTATACTTAATTGTCTAATAAATAATTCTTTAAATATGCAATGTAGGAACCCCAAGGAACAATCCTAGCACTTTGCCGTATCCGGCTGACCCGTAGTATACTTGTAAAT
Organism: Harpalus rubripes; assembly: GCA_963082715.1. Taxonomy (NCBI): domain Eukaryota; kingdom Metazoa; phylum Arthropoda; class Insecta; order Coleoptera; family Carabidae; genus Harpalus; species Harpalus rubripes. The sequence goes on from OY720448.1 coordinate 91,920, forward strand.
CAACCTTAAACTTGAGCGTGTCACATAAAATAATTTAATAATTTTTTGTAAGTAGTATACTTAATTGTCTAATGAATAATTCTTTAATTATGCAATGTAGGATCCCCAAGGAACAATCCTAGCACTTTGCCGTATCCGGCTGACCCGTAGTATACTTGTAAATCAACCTTAAACTTGAGCGTGTCACATAAATTAATTTAATAATTTTTTGTAAGTTGTATACTTAATTGTCTAATGAATAATTCTTTAAATATGCAATGTAGGAACTTCAAGGAACAATCCTAGCCCTTTGCCGTATCCGGGTGACCCGTAGTATACTTGTAAATCAACATTAAACTTGAGCGTGTCACATAAAATAATTTAATAATTTTTTGTAAGTTGTATACTTAATTGTCTAATAAATAGTTCTTTAAATATGCAATGTAGGAACCCCAAGGAACAATCCTAGCACTTTGCCGTATCCGGTAGACCCGTAGTATACTTGTAAATCAACCTTAAACTTGAGCGTGTCACATAAAATAATTTAATAATTTTTTGTAAGTTGTATACTTAATTGTCTAATAAATAATTCTTTAAATATGCAATGTAGGAACCCCAAGGAACAATCCTAGCACTTTGCCGTATCCGGCTGACCCGTAGTATACTTGTAAATCAACCTTAAACTTGAGCGTGTCACATAAAATAATTTAATAATTTTTTGTAAGTTGTATACTTAATTGTCTAATGAATAATTCTTTAAATATGCAATGTAGGAACCCCAAGGAACAATCCTAGCACTTTGCCGTATCCGGCTGACCCGTAGTATACTTGTAAATCAACCTTAAACTTGAGCGTGTCACATAAAATAATTTAATAATTTTTTGTAAGTTGTATACTTAATTGTCTAATAAATAATTCTTAAAATATGCAATGTAGGAACCCCAACGAACAATCCTAGCACTTTGCCGTTTCCGGCTTACCCGTAGTATACTTGTAAATCAACCTTAAACTTGAGCGTGTCACATAAAATAATTTAATAATTTTTTGTAAGTTGTATACTTAATTGTCTAATAAATAATTCTTTAAATATGCAATGTAGGAACCCCAAGGAACAATCCTAGCACTTTCCCGTATCCGGCTGACCCGTAGTATACTTGTAAATCAACCTTAAACTTGAGCGTGTCACATAAAATAATTTAATAATTTTTTGTAAGTTGTATACTTAATTGTCTAATAAATAATTCTTTAAATATGCAATGTGGGAACCCCAAGGAACAATCCTAGCACTTTGCCGTATCCGGCTGACCCGTAGTATACTTGTAAATCAACCTTAAACTTGAGCGTGTCACATAAAATAATTTAATAATTTTTTGTAAGTTGTATACTTAATTGTCTAATGAATAATTCTTTAAATATGCAATGTAGGAACCCCAAGGAACAATCCTAGCACTTTGCCGTATCCGGCTGACTCGTAGTATACTTGTAAATCAACCTTAAACTTGAGCGTGTCACATAAAATAATTTAATAATTTTTTGTAAGTTGTATACTTAATTGTCTAATAAATAATTCTTTAAATATGCTATGTAGGAACCCCAAGGAACAATCCTAGCACTTTGCCGTATCCGGCTGACCCGTATTATACTTGTAAATCAACCTTAAACTTGAGCGTGTCACATAAAATAACTTAATAATAATTTTTTGTAAGTTGTATACTTAATTGTCTAATATATAATTCCTTAAATATGCAATGTAGGAACCCCAAGGAACAATCCTAGCACTTTGCCGTATCCGGCTGACCCGTAGTATACTTGTAAATCAACCCTAAATTTGATCGAGTCACATGAAATAATTTAATAATTTTTTGTAAGTTGTATACTTAATTGTCTAATGAATAATTCTTTAAATATGCAATGTAGGAACCCCAAGGAACAATCCTAGCACTTTGCCGTATCCGGCTGACTCGTAGTATACTTGTACATCAACCCTAAATTTGATCGTGTCACATAAAATAATTTAATAATTTTTTGTAAGTTGTATACTTAATTGTCTAATAAATAATTCTTTAAATATGCAATGTAGGAACCCCAATGAACAATCCTAGCACTTTGCCGTATCCGGTTGACCCGTAGTATACTTGTAAATCAACCTTAAACTTGAGCATGTCACATAAAATAATTTAATAATTTTTTGTAAGTTGTATACTTAATTGTCTAATAAATAATTCTTTAAATATGCAATGTAGGAACCACAAGGAACAATCCTAGCACTTTGCCGTATCCGGTTGACCCGTAGTATACTTGTACATCAACCCTAAAATTGATCGTGTCACATAAAATAATTTAATAATTTTTTGTAAGTTGTATACTTAATTGTCTAATAAATAATTCTTTAAATATGCAATGCAGGAACCCCAATGAACAATCCTAGCGCTTTGCCGTATCCGGCTGACCCGTAGTATACTTGTAAATCAACCCTAAATTTGATCGTGTCACATGAAATAATTTAATAATTTTTTGTACGTTGTATACTTAATTGTCTAATAAATAATTCTTTAAATATGCAATGCAGGAACCCCAATGACCAATCCTAGCGCTTTGCCGTATCCGGCTGACCCGTAGTATACTTGTAAATCAACCCTAAATTTGATCGTGTCACATAAAATAATTTAATAATTTTTTGTAAGTTGTATACTTAATTGTCTAATAAATAATTCTTTAAATATGCAATGTAGGAACCCCAAGGAACAATCCTAGCACTTTGCCGTATCCGGCTGACCCGTAGTATACTTGTAAATCAACCTTAAACTTGAGCGTGTCATATAAAATAATTTAATAATCTTTTGTAAGTTGTATACTTAATTGTCTAATGAATAATTCTTTAAATATGCAATAATCCTAGCACTTTGCCGTATCCGGCTGACCCGTAGTATACTTGTAAATCAACCTTAAACTTGACCGTGTCACATAAAATAAATTAATAATTTTTTGTAAGTTGTATACTTAATTGTCTAATAAATAATTCTTTAAATGTGCAATGTAGGAACCCCTAGGAACAATCCTAGCACTTTGCCGTATCCGGCTGACCCGTAGTATACTTGTAAATCAACCTTAAACTTGAGCGTGTCACATAAAATAATTTAATAATTTTTTGTAAGTTGTATACTTAATTGTCTAATGAATAATTCTTTAAATATGCAATGTAGGAACCCCAAGAAACAATCCTAGCACTTTGCCGTATCCGGCTGACCCGTAGTATACTTGTACATCAACCCTAAATTTGATCGTGTCACATAAAATAATTTAATAATTTTTTGTAAGTTGTATACTTAATTGTCTAATAAATAATTCTTTAAATATGCAATGTAGGAACCCCAAGGAACAATCCTAGCACTTTGCCGTATCCGGCTGACCCGTAGTATACTTGTACATCAACCCTAAATTTGATCGTGTCACATAAAATAATTTAATACTTTTTTGTAAGTTGTATACTGAATTGTCTAATAAATAATTTTTTAAATATGCAATGTAGGAACCCCAAGGAACAATCCTAGCACTTTGCCGTATCCGGCTGACTCGTAGTATACTTGTAAATCAACCTTAAACTTGAGCGTGTCACATAAAATAATTTAATAATTTTTTTGTAAGTTGTATACTTAATTGTCTAATAAATAATTCTTTAAATTTGCAATGTGGGAACCCCAAGGAACAATCCTAGCACTTTGCCGTATCCGGCTGACCCGTAGTATACTTGTAAATCAACCTTAAACTTGAGCGTGTCACATAAAATAATTTAATAATTCTTTGTAAGTTGTATACTTAACTGTCTAATGAATAATTCTTTAAATATGCAATGTAGGAACCCCAAGGAACAATCCTAGCACTTTGCCGTATCCGGCTGACCCGTAGTATACTTGTACATCAACCCTAAATTTGATCGTGTCACATAAAATAAATTAATAATTTTTTGTAAGTTGTATACTTAATTGTCTAATGAATAATTCTTTAAATATGCTATGTAGGAACCCCAAGGAACAATCCTAGCACTTTGTCGTATCCGGCTGACCCGTAGTATACTTGTACATCAACCCTAAATTTGATCGTGTCACATAAAATAATTTAATAATTTTTTGTAAGTTGTATACTTAATTGTCTAATGAATAATTCTTTAAATATGCAATGTAGGAACCCCAAGGAACAATCCTAGCACTTTGCCGTATCCGGATGACCCGTAGTATACTTGTAAATCAACCTTAAACTTGAGCGTGTCACATAAAATAATTTAATAATTTTTTGTAAGTTGTATACTTAATTGTCTAATAAATAATTCTTTAAATTTGCAATGTAGGAACCCCAAGGAACAATCCTAGCACTTTGCCGTATCCGGCTGACCCGTAGTATACTTGTACATCAACCCTAAATTTGATCGTGTCACATAAAATAATTTAATAATTTTTTGTAAGTTGTATACTTAATTGTCTAATGAATAATTCTTTAAATATGCAATGTAGGAACCCCAAGGAACAATCCTAGCACTTTTCCGTATCCGGCTGACCCGTAGTATACTTGTAAATCAACCTTAAACTTGAGCGTGTCACATAAAATAATTTAATAATTTTTTGTAAGTTGTATACTTAATTGTCTAATAAATAATTCTTTAAATATATAATGTAAGAACCCCAAGGAACAATCCTAGCACTTTGCCGTATCCGGCTGACCCGTAGTATACTTGTAAATCAACCTTAAACTTGAGCGTGTCACATAAAATAATTTAATAATTTTTTGTAAGCTGTATACTTAATTGTCTAATGAATAATTCTTTAAATATGCAATGTAGGAACCCCAAGGAACAATCCTAGCTCTTTGCCGTATCCGGCTGACGCGTAGTATACTTGTAAATCAACCCTAAATTTGATCGTGTCATATGAAATAATTTAATAATTTTTTGTAAGTTGTATACTTAATTGTCTAATGGATAATTCTTTAAATATGCATTGTAGGAACCCCAAGGAACAATCCTAGCACTTTGCCGTATCCGGCTGACCCGTAGTATACTTGTAAATCAACCTTAAACTTGAGCGTGTCACATGAAATAATTTAAATTTTTTTTGTAAGTTGTATACTTAATTGTCTAATAAATAATTCTTTAAATATGCAATGTAGGAACCCCAAGGAACAATCCTAGCACTTTGCCGTATCCGGCTGACCCGTATTATACTTGTAAATCAACCTTAAACTTGAGCGTGTCACATAAAATAATTTAATAATTTTTTGTAAGTTGTATACTTAATTGTCTAATGACTAATTCTTTAAATATGCAATGTAGGAACCCCAAGGAACAATCCTAGCACTTTGCCGTATCCGGCTGACCCGTAGTATACTTGTAAATCAACCTTAAACTTGAGCGTGGCACATAAAATAAATTAATAATTTTTTGTAAGTTGTATACTTAATTGTCTAATGAATAATTCTTTAAATATGCAATGTAGGAACCCCAAAGAACAATCCTAGCACTTTGCCGTATCCGGCTGACACGTAGTATACTTGTAAATCAACCCTAAATTTGATCGTGTCACATGAAATAATTTAATAATTTTTTGTAAGTTGTATACTTAATTGTCTAATGAATAATTCTTTAAATATGCAATATAGGAACCCCAAGGAACAATCCTAGCACTTTGCCGTATCCGGCTGACCCGTAGTATACTTGTAAATCAACCTTAAACTTGAGCGTGGCACATAAAATAATTTAATAATTTTTTGTAAGTTGTATACTTAATTGTCTAATGAATAATTCTTTAAATATGCAATGTAGGAACCCCAAAGAACAATCCTAGCATTTTGCCGTATCCGGCTGACACGTAGTATACTTGTAAATCAACCCTAAATTTGATCGTGTCACATGAAATAATTTAATAATTTTTTGTAAGTTGTATACTTAATTGTCTAATGAATAATTCTTTAAATATGCAATATAGGAACCCCAAGGAACAATCCTAGCACTTTGCCGCATACGGCTGACCCGTAGTATACTTGTAAATCAACACTAAATTTGATCGTGTCACAAAATAATTTAATAATTTTTTGTAAGTTGTATACTTTAATGTGTAATGAATAATTCTTTAAATATACAATGTAGGAACCCCAAGGAACAATCCTAGCACTTTGCCGTATCCGGCTGACCCGTAGTATACTTGTAAATCAACCCTAAATTTGATCGTGTCACATGAAATAATTTTTTGTAAGTTGTATACTTAAATGTCTAATGAATAATTCTTTAAATATACAATGTAGGAATCCCAAGGAACAATCCTAGCACTTTGCCGTATCCGGCTGACCCGTAGTATACTTGTACATCAACCCTAAATTTGATCGTGTCACATAAAATAATTTAATAATTTTTTGTAAGTTGTATACTTAATTGTCTAATAATTAATTCTTTAAATGTGCAATGTAGAAACCCCAAGGAACAATCCTAGCACTTTGCCGTATCCGGCTGACCCGTAGTATACTTGTAAATCAACCTTAAACTTGAGCGTGGCACATAAAATAATTTAATAATTTTTTGTAAGTTGTATACTTAATTGTCTAATAAATAATTCTTTAAATATGCAATGTAGGAACCCCAAGGAACAATCCTAGCACTTTGCCGTATCCGGCTGACCCGTAGTATACTTGTAAATCAACCCTAAACTTGAGCGTGTCACATAAAATAATTTAATAATTTTTTGTAAGTTGTATACTTAATTGTCTAATAAATAATTCTTTAAATATGCAATGTAGGAACCCCAAGGAACAATCCTAGCACTTTGCCGTATCCGGCTGACCCGTAGTATACTTGTAAATCAACCCTAAATTTGATCGTGTCACATGAAATAATTTAATAATTTTTTGTAAGTTGTATACTTAATTGTCTAATAAATAATTCTTTAAATATGCAATGTAGGAACCCCAAGGAACAATCCTAGCACTTTGCCGTATCCGGCTGACCCGTAGTATACTTGTAAATCAACCCTAAACTTGAGCGTGTCACATAAAATAATTTAATAATTTTTTGTAAGTTATATACTTAATTGTCTAATGAATAATTCTTTAAATATGCAATGTAGGAACCCCAAGGAACAATCCTAGCACTTTGCCGTATCCCGCTGACCCGTAGTATACTTGTAAATCAACCCTAAACTTGAGCGTGTTACATAAAATAATTTAATAATTTTTTGTAAGTTGTATACTTAATTGTCTAAAGAATAATTCTTTAAATATGCAATGTAGAAACCCCAAGGAACAATCCTAGCACTTTTCCGTATCCGGCTGACCCGTAGTATACTTGTACATCAACCCTAAATTTGATCGTGTCACATAAAATAATTTAATAATTTTTTGTAAGTTGTATACTTAATTGTCTAATAAATAATTCTTTAAATATGCAATGCAGGATCCCCAGGGAACAATCCTAGCACTTTGCCGTATCCGGCTGACCCGTAGTATACTTGTAAATCAACCTTAAACTTGAGCGTGTCACATAAAATAATTTAATAATTTTTTGTAAGTTGTATACTTAATTGTCTAATAAATAATTCTTGAAATATGCAATGCAGGAACCCCAAGGAACAATCCTAGCACTTTGTTATATCCGGCTGACCCGTAGTATACTTGTAAATCAACCTTAAACTTGAGCGTGTCACATAAAATAATTTAATAATTTTTTGTAAGTTGTATACTTAATTGTCTAATGAATAATTTTTTAAATATGCAATGTAGGAACCCCAAGGAACAATCCTAGCACTTTGCCGTATCCGGCTGACCCGTAGTATACTTGTTAATCAACCCTAAACTTGAGCGTGTTACATAAAATAATTTAATAATTTTTTGTAAGTTGTATACTTAATTGTCTAATTAATAATTCTTTAAATATGCAATGTAGGAACCCCAAGGAACAATCCTAGCACTTTGCCGTATCCGGCTGACCCGTAGTATACTTGTAAATCAACATTAAACTTGAGCGTGTCACATAAAATAATTTAATAATTTTTTGTAAGTTGTATACTTAATTGTCTAATGAATAATTCTTTAAATATGCAATGTAGGAACCCCAAGGAACAATCCTAGTACTTTGCCGTATCCGGCTGACCCGTAGTATACTTGTAAATCAACCTTAAACTTGAGCGTGTCACATAAAATAATTTAATAATTTTTTGTAAGTTGTATACTTAATTGTCTAATGAATAATTCTTTAAATATGCAATGTAGGAACCCCAAGGAACAATCCTAGCACTTTGCCGTATCCGGCTGACGCGTAGTATACTTGTAAATCAACCCTAAATTTGATCGTGTCATATGAAATAATTTAATAATTTTTTGTAAGTTGTATACTTAATTGTCTAATGGATAATTCTTTAAATATGCATTGTAGGAACCCCAAGGAACAATCCTAGCACTTTGCCGTATCCGGCTGACCCGTAGTATACTTGTAAATCAACCTTAAACTTGAGCGTGTCACATGAAATAATTTAAATTTTTTTTGTAAGTTGTATACTTAATTGTCTAATAAATAATTCTTTAAATATGCAATGTAGGAACCCCAAGGAACAATCCTAGCACTTTGCCGTATCCGGCTGACCCGTATTATACTTGTAAATCAACCTTAAACTTGAGCGTGTCACATAAAATAATTTAATAATTTTTTGTAAGTTGTATACTTAATTGTCTAATGAATAATTCTTTAAATATGCAATGTAGGAACCCCAAGGAACAATCCTAGCACTTTGCCGTATCCGGCTGACCCGTAGTATACTTGTAAATCAACCTTAAACTTGAGCGTGGCACATAAAATAATTTAATAATTTTTTGTAAGTTGTATACTTAATTGTCTAATGAATAATTCTTTAAATATGCTATGTAGGAACCCCAAAGAACAATCCTAGCACTTTGCCGTATCCGGCTGACACGTAGTATACTTGTAAATCAACCCTAAATTTGATCGTGTCACATGAAATAATTTAATAATTTTTTGTAAGTTGTATACTTAATTGTCTAATGAATAATTCTTTAAATATGCAATATAGGAACCCCAAGGAACAATCCTAGCACTTTGCCGCATACGGCTGACCCGTAGTATACTTGTAAATCAACCCTAAATTTGATCGTGTCACAAAATAATTTAATAATTTTTTGTAAGTTGTATACTTAATTGTGTAATGAATAATTCTTTAAATATACAATGTAGGAACCCCAAGGAACAATCCTAGCACTTTGCCGTATCCGGCTGACCCGTAGTATACTTGTAAATCAACCCTAAATTTGATCGTGTCACATGAAATAATTTTTTGTAAGTTGTATACTTAAATGTCTAATGAATAATTCTTTAAATATACAATGTAGGAATCCCAAGGAACAATCCTAGCACTTTGCCGTATCCGGCTGACCCGTAGTATACTTGTACATCAACCCAAAATTTGATCGTGTCACATAAAATAATTTTATAATTTTTTGTAAGTTGTATACTTAATTGTCTAATAAATAATTCTTTAAATGTGCAATGTAGAAACCCCAAGGAACAATCCTAGCACTTTGCCGTATCCGGCTGACCCGTAGTATACTTGTAAATCAACCTTAAACTTGAGCGTGGCACATAAAATAATTTAATAATTTTTTGTAAGTTGTATACTTAATTGTCTAATAAATAATTCTTTAAATATTCAATGTAGGAACCCCAAGGAACAATCCTAGCACTTTGCCGTATCCGGCTGACCCGTAGTATACTTGTAAATCAACCCTAAATTTGATCGTGTCACATGAAATAATTTAATAATTTTTTGTAAGTTGTATACTTAATTGTCTAATAAATAATTCTTTAAATATGCAATGTAGGAACCCCAAGGAACAATCCTAGCACTTTGCCGTATCCGGCTGACCCGTAGTATACTTGTAAATCAACCCTAAACTTGAGCGTGTCACATAAAATAATTTAATAATTTTTTGTAAGTTGTATACTTAATTGTCTAATGAATAATTCTTTAAATATGCAATGTAGGAACCCCAAGGAACAATCCTAGCACTTTGCCGTATCCCGCTGACCCGTAGTATACTTGTAAATCAACCCTAAACTTGAGCGTGTTACATAAAATAATTTAATAATTTTTTGTAAGTTGTATACTTAATTGTCTAAAGAATAATTCTTTAAATATGCAATGTAGAAACCCCAAGGAACAATCCTAGCACTTTTCCGTATCCGGCTGACCCGTAGTATACTTGTACATCAACCCTAAATTTGATCGTGTCACATAAAATAATTTAATAATTTTTTGTAAGTTGTATACTTAATTGTCTAATAAATAATTCTTAAAATATGCAATGCAGGATCCCCAGGGAATAATCCTAGCACTTTGCCGTATCCGGCTGACCCGTAGTATACTTGTAAATCAACCTTAAACTTGAGCGTGTCACATAAAATAATTTAATAATTTTTTGTAAGTTGTATACTTAATTGTCTAATGAATAATTCTTTAAATATGCAATATAGGAACCCCAGGGAACAATCCTAGCACTTTGCCGTATCCGGCTGACCCGTAGTATACTTGTAAATCAACCTTAAACTTGAGCGTGTCACATAAAATAATTTAATAATTTTTTGTAAGTTGTATAGTTAATTGTCCAATAAATAATTCTTTAAATATGCAATATAGGAAACCCAAGGAACAATCCTAGCACTTTGCCGTATCCGGCTGACCCGTAGTATACTTGTAAATCAACCTTAAACTTGAGCGTGGCACATAAAATAATTTAATAATTTTTTGTAAGTTGTATACTTAATTTTCTAATGAATAATTCTTTAAATATGCAATGTAGGAACCCCAAGGAACAATCCTAGCACTTTGCCGTATCCAGCTGACCCGTAGTATACTTGTAAACCAACCTTAAACTTGAGCGTGTCACATAAAATAATTTAATAATTTTTTGTAAGTTGTATACTTAATTGTCTAATAAATAATTCTTTAAATTTGCAATGTAGGAACCCCAAGGAATAATCCTAGCACTTTGCCGTATCCGGCTGACCCGTAGTATACTTGTACTTCAACCCTAAATTTGATCGTGTCACATAAAATAATTTAATAATTTTTTGTAAGTTGTATACTTAATTGTCTAATATATAATTCTTTAAATATGCAATGTAGGAACCCCAAGGAACAAACCTAGCACTTTGCCGTATACGGCTGACCCGTAGTATACTTGTAAATCAACCCTAAATTTGAGCGTGTCACAAAATAATTTAATAATTTTTTGTAAGTTGTATACTAAATTGTCTAATGAATAATTCTTTAAATATACAATGTAGGAACCCCAAGGAACAATCCTAGCACTTTGCCGTATCCGGCTGACCCGTAGTATACTTGTAAATCAACCCTAAATTTGATCGTGTCACATGAAATAATTTAATAATTTTTTGTAAGTTGTATACTTAATTGTCTAATGAATAATTCTATAAATATGCAATGTAGGAACCCCAAGGAACAATCCTAGCACTTTGCCGTATCCGGCTGATCCGTAGTATACTTGTACATCAACCCTAAATTTGATCGTGTTACATAAAATAATTTAATAATTTTTTGTAAGTTGTATACTTAATTGTCTAATAAATAATTCTTTAAATATGCAATGTAGGAACCCCAAGGAACAATCCTAGCAATTTGACGTATCCGGCTGACCCGTAGTACACTTGTAAATCAACCTTAAACTTGAGCGTGTCACATAAAATAATTTAATAATTTTTTGTAAGTTGTATACTTAATTGTCTAATAAATAATTCTTTAAATTTGCAATGTAGGAACCCCAAGGAACAATCCTAGCCCTTTGCCGTATCCGGCTGGCCCGTAGTATACTTGTAAATCAACCTTAAACTTGAGCGTGTCACATAAAATAATTTAATAATTTTTTGTAAGTTGTATACTTAATTGTCTAATAAATAATTCTTTAAATATGCAATGTAGGAACCCCAAGGAACAATCCTAGCTCATTGCCGTATCCGGCTGACCCGTAGTATACTTGTACATCAACCCTAAATTTGATCGTGTCACATAAAATAAATTAATAATTTTTTGTAAGTTGTACACTTAATTGTCTAATAAATAATTCTTTAAATTTGCAATGTAGGAACCCCAAGGAACAATCCTAGCACTTTGCCGTATCCGGCTGACCCGTAGTATACTTGTAAATCAACCTTAAACTTGAGCGTGTCACATAAAATAATTTAATAATTTTTTGTAAGTTGTATACTTAATTGTCTAATGAATAATTCTTTAAATATGCAATGTAGAAACCCCAAGGAACAATCCTAGCACTTTGCCGTATCCGGCTGACCCGTAGTATACTTGTACATCAACCCTAAATTTGATCGTGTCACATAAAATAATTTTATAATTTTTTGTAAGTTGTATACTTAATTGTCTAAGAAATAATTCTTTAAATATGCAATGTAGGAACCCCAAGAAACAATCCTAGCACGTTGCCGTATCCGGCTGACCCGTAGTATACTTGTAAATCAACCTTAAACTTGAGCGTGTCACATAAAATAATTTAATAATTTTTTGTAAGTTGTATACTTAATTGTCTAATGAATAATTCTTTAAATATGCAATGTAGGAACCCCAAGGAACAATCCTAGCACATTGCCGTATCCGGCTGACCCGTAGTATACTTGTAAATCAACCTTAAACTTGAGCGTGTCACATAAAATAATTTAATAATTTTTTGTAAGTTGTATACTTAATTGTCTAATGAATAATTCTTTAAATATGCAATGTAGGAACCCCAGGGAACAATCCTAGCACTTTGCCGTATCCGGCTGACCCGTAGTATACTTGTAAATCAACCTTAAACTTGAGCGTGTCATATAAAATAATTTAATAATCTTTTGTAAGTTGTATACTTAATTGTCTAATGAATAACTCTTTAAATATGCAATGTAGGAACCCCAAGGAACAATCCTAGCACTTTGCCGTATCCGGCTGACCCGTAGTATACTTGTAAATCAACCTTAAACTTGAGCGTGTCACATAAAATAATTTAATAATTTTTTGTAAGTTGTATACATAATTGTCTAATAAATAATTCCTTAAATATGCAATGTAGGAACCCCAAGTAACAATCCTAGCACTTTGCCGTATCCGGCTGACCCGTAGTATACTTGTAAATCAACCTTAATCTTGAGCGTGTCACATGAAATAATTTAATAATTTTTTGTAAGTTGTATACTTAATTGTCTAATGAATAATTCTTTAAATATGCAATTTTGGAACCCCAACGAACAATCCTAGCACTTTGCCGTATCCGGCTGACCCGTAGTATACTTGTACATCAACCCTAAATTTCATCGTGTCACATAAAATAATTTAACAATTTTTTGTAAGTTGTATACTTAATTGTCAAACGAATAATTCTTTAAATATGCAATGTAGGAACCCCAAGGAACAATCCTAGCACTTTGCCGTATCCAAATGACCCGTAGTATACTTGTAAATCAACCTTAAACTTGAGCGTGTCACATAAAATAATTTAATAATTTTTTGTAAGTTGTATACTTAATTGTCAAACGAATAATTCTTTAAATATGCAATGTAGGAACCCCAAGGAACAATCCTAGCACTTTGCCGTATCCGGCTGACCCGTAGTATACTTGTACATCAACCCTAAATTTGATCGTGTCACATAAAATAATTTAATACTTTTTTGTAAGTTGTATACTGAATTGTCTAATAAATAATTTTTTAAATATGCAATGTAGGAACCCCAAGGAACAATCCTAGCACTTTGCCGTATCCGGCTGACCCGTAGTATACTTGTAAATCAACCTTAAACTTGAGCGTGTCACATAAAATAATTTAATAATTTTTTGTAAGTTGTATACTTAATTGTCTAATAAATAATTCTTTAAATTTGCAATGTAGGAACCCCAAGGAACAATCCTAGCACTTTGCCGTATCCGGCTGACCCGTAGTATACTTGTAAATCAACCTTAAACTTGAGCGTGTCACATAAAATAATTTAATAATTCTTTGTAAGTTGTATACTTAATTGTCTAATGAATAATTCTTTAAATATGCAATGTAGGAACCCCAAGGAACAATCCTAGCACTTTGTTGTATCCGGCTGACCCGTAGTATACTTGTACATCAACCCTAAATTTGATCGTGTCACATAAAATAAATTAATAATTTTTTGTAAGTTGTATACTTAATTGTCTAATGAATAATTCTTTAAATATGCAATGTAGGAACCCCAAGGAACAATCCTAGCACTTTGCCGTATCCGGCTGACCCGTAGTATACTTGTACATCAACCCTAAATTTGATCGTGTCACATAAAATAATTTAATAATTTTTTGTAAGTTGTATACTTAATTGTCTAATGAATAATTCTTTAGATATGCAATGTAGGAACCCCAAGGAACAATCCTAGCACTTTGCCGTATCCGGCTGACCCGTAGTATACTTGTAAATCAACCTTAAACTTGAGCGTGTCACATAAAATAATTTAATAATTTTTTGTAAGTTGTATACTTAATTGTCTAATAAATAATTCTTTAAATATATAATGTAAGAACCCCAAGGAACAATCCTAGCACTTTGCCGTATCCGGCTGACCCGTAGTATACTTGTAAATCAACCTTAAACTTGAGCGTGTCACATAAAATAAATTAATAATTTTTTGTAAGTTGTATAGTTAATTGTCTAATGAATAATTCTTTAAATATGCAATGTAGGAACCCCAAGGAACAATCCTAGCACTTTGCCGTATCCGGCTGACCCGTAGTATACTTGTAAATCAACCTTAAACTTGAGCGTGTCACATAAAATAATTTAATAATTTTTTGTAAGTTGTATACTTAATTGTCTAATGAATAATTCTTTAAATATGCAATGTAGGAACCCCAAGAAACAATCCTAGCACTTTGCCGTATCCGGCTGACCCGTAGTATACTTGTACATCAACCCTAAATTTGATCGTGTCACATAAAATAATTTAATAATTTTTTGTAAGTTGTATACTTAATTGTCTAATAAATAATTCTTTAAATATGCAATGTAGGAACCCCAAGGAACAATCCTAGCACTTTGTTGTATTCGGCTGACCCGTAGTATTTTTGTAAATCAACCTTAAACTTGAGCGTGTCACATAAAATAATTTAATAATTTTTTGTAAGTTGTATACTTAATTGTCTAATGAATAATTCTTTAAATATGCAATGTAGGTACCCCAAGGAACAATCCTAGCACTTTGCCGTATCCGGCTGACCCGTAGTATACTTGTAAATCAACCTTAAACTTGACCGTGTCACATAAAATAAATTAATAATTTTTTGTAAGTTGTATACTTAATTGTCTAATAAATAATTCTTTAAATATGCAATGTAGGAACCCCAAGGAACAATCCTAGCACTTTGCCGTATCCGGCTGACCCGTAGTATACTTGTAAATCAACCTTAAACTTGACCGTGTCACATAAAATAATTTAATAATTTTTTGTAAGTTGTATACTTAATTGTCTAATAAATAATTCTTTAAATATGCAATGTAGGAACCCCAAGGAACAATCCTAGCACTTTGCCGTATCCGGCTGACCCGTAGTATACTTGTACATCAACCCTAAATTTGATCGTGTCACATAAAATAATTTAATACTTTTTTGTAAGTTGTATACTGAATTGTTTAATAAATAATTTTTTAAATATGCAATGTAGGAACCCCAAGGAACAATCCTAGCACTTTGCCGTATCCGGCTGACACGTAGTATACTTGTAAATCAACCTTAAACTTGAGCGTGTCACATAAAATAATTTAATAATTTTTTGTAAGTTGTATACTTAATTGTCTAATAAATAATTCGTTAAATTTGCAATGTAGAAACCCCAAGGAACAATCCTAGCCTTTTGCCGTATCCGGCTGACCCGTAGTATACTTGTAAATCAACCTTAAACTTTAGCGTGTCACATAAAATAATTTAATAATTCTTTGTAAGTTGTATACTTAATTGTCTAATGAATAATTCTTTAAATATGCAATGTAGGAACCCCAAGGAACAATCCTAGCACTTTGTTGTATCCGGCTGACCCGTAGTATACTTGTACATCAACCCTAAATTTGATCGTGTCACATAAAATAAATTAATAATTTTTTGTAAGTTGTATACTTAATTGTCTAATGAATAATTCTTTAAATATGCAATGTAGGAACCCCAAGGAACAATCCTAGCACTTTGCCGTATCCGGCTGACCCGTAGTATACTTGTACATCAACCCTAAATTTGATCGTGTCACATAAAATAATTTAATAATTTTTTGTAAGTTGTATACTTAATTGTCTAATGAATAATTCTTTAGATATGCAATGTAGGAACCCCAAGGAACAATCCTAGCACTTTGCCGTATCCGGCTGACCCGTAGTATACTTGTAAATCAACCTTAAACTTGAGCGTGTCACATAAAATAATTTAATAATTTTTTGTAAGTTGTATACTTAATTGTCTAATAAATAATTCTTTAAATATATAATGTAAGAACCCCAAGGAACAATCCTAGCACTTTGCCGTATCCGGCTGACCCGTAGTATACTTGTAAATCAACCTTAAACTTGAGCGTGTCACATAAAATAATTTAATAATTTTTTGTAAGTTGTATAGTTAATTGTCTAATGAATAATTCTTTAAATATGCAATGTAGGAACCCTAAGGAACAATCCTAGCACTTTGTTGTATCCGGCTGACCCGTAGTATACTTGTACATCAACCCTAAATTTGATCGTGTCACATAAAATAAATTAATAATTTTTTGTAAGTTGTATACTTAATTGTCTAATAAATAATTCTTTAAATATGCAATTTTGGAACCCCAACAAACAATCCTAGCACTTTGCCGTATCCGGCTGACCCGTAGTATACTTGTACATCAACCCTAAATTTGATCGTGTCACATAAAATAATTTAACAATTTTTTGTAAGTTGTATACTTAATTGTCTATTAAATAATTCTTTAAATGTGCAATGTAGGAACCCCAAGGAACAATCCTAGCACTTTGCCGTATCCAAATGACCCGTAGTATACTTGTAAATCAACCTTAAACTTGAGCGTGTCACATAAAATAATTTAATAATTTTTTTGTAAGTTGTATACTTAATTGTCTAATAAATAATTCTTTAAATTTGCAATGTAGGAACCCCAAGGAACAATCCTAGCACTTTGCCGTATCCATCTGACCCGTAGTATACTTGTAAATCAACCTTAAACTTGACCGTGTCACATAAAATAATTTAACAATTTTTTGTAAGTTGTATACTTAATTGTCTATTAAATAATTCTTTAAATGTGCAATGTAGGAACCCCAAGGAACAATCCTAGCACTTTGCCGTATCCGGCTGACCCGTAGTATACTTGTACATCAACCCTAAATTTGATCGTGTCACATAAAATAAATTAATAATTTTTTGTAAGTTGTATACTTAATTGTCTAATGAATAATTCTTTAAATATGCAATGTAGGAACCCCAAGGAACAATCCTAGCACTTTGTCGTATCCGGCTGACCCGTAGTATACTTGTACATCAACCCTAAATTTGATCGTGTCACATAAAATAATTTAATAATTTTTTGTAAGTTGTATACTTAATTGTCTAATGAATAATTCTTTAAATATGCAATGTAGGAACCCCAAGGAACAATCCTAGCACTTTGCCGTATCCGGATGACCCGTAGTATACTTGTAAATCAACCTTAAACTTGAGCGTGTCACATAAAATAATTTAATAATTTTTTGTAAGTTGTATACTTAATTGTCTAATAAATAATTCTTTAAATATATAATGTAAGAATCCCAAGGAACAATCCTAGCACTTTGCCGTATCCGGCTGACCCGTAGTATACTTGTAAATCAACCTTAAACTTGAGCGTGTCACATAAAATAATTTAATAATTTTTTGTAAGTTGTATAGTTAATTGTCTAATGAATAATTCTTTAAATATGCAATGTAGGAACCCCAAGGAACAATCCTAGCACTTTGCCGTATCCGGCTGACCCGTAGTATACTTGTAAATCAACCTTAAACTTGAGCGTGTCACATAAAATAATTTAATAATTTTTTGTAAGTTGTATACTTAATTGTCAAACGAATAATTCTTTAAATATGCAATGTAGGAACCCCAAGGAACAATCCTAGCACTTTGCCGTATCCGGCTGACCCGTAGTATACTTGTACATCAACCCTAAATTTGATCGTGTCACATAAAATAATTTAATACTTTTTTGTAAGTTGTATACTGAATTGTCTAATAAATAATTTTTTAAATATGCAATGTAGGAACCCCAAGGAACAATCCTAGCACTTTGCCGTATCCGGCTGACCCGTGGTATACTTGTAAATCAACCTTAAACTTGAGCGTGTCACATAAAATAATTTAATAATTTTTTGTAAGTTGTATACTTAATTGTCTAATAAATAATTCTTTAAATTTGCAATGTAGGAACCCCAAGGAACAATCCTAGTACTTTGCCGTATCCGGCTGACCCGTAGTATACTTGTAAATTAACCTTAAACTTGAGCGTGTCACATAAAATAATTTAATAATTCTTTGTAAGTTGTATACTTAATTGTCTTATGAATAATTCTTTAAATATGCAATGTAGGAACCCCAAGGAACAATCCTCGCACTTTGTTGTATCCGGCTGACTCGTAGTATACTTGTACATCAACCCTAAATTTGATCGTGTCACATAAAATAATTTAATAATTTTTTGTAAGTTGTATACTTAATTGTCTAATGAATAATTCTTTAAATATGCAATGTAGGAACCCCAAGGAACAATCCTAGCACTTTGCCGTATCCGGCTGACCCGTAGTATACTTGTACATCAACCCTAAATTTGATCGTGTCACATAAAATAATTTAATAATTTTTTGTAAGTTGTATACTTAATTTTCTAATGAATAATTCTTTAGATATGCAATGTAGGAACCCCAAGGAACAATCCTAGCACTTTGCCGTATCCGGCTGACCCGTAGTATAC
The DNA here is from genome assembly GCA_963082715.1 of Harpalus rubripes. Lineage (NCBI taxonomy): Eukaryota > Metazoa > Arthropoda > Insecta > Coleoptera > Carabidae > Harpalus > Harpalus rubripes. The sequence continues at coordinate 110,948 of OY720448.1, forward strand.
TTGTAACTCAACCTTAAACTTGAGCGTGTCACATAAAATAATTTAATAATTTTTTGTAAGTTGTATACTTAATTGTCTAATAAATAATTCTTTAAATATATAATGTAAGAACCCCAAGGAACAATCCTAGCACTTTGCCGTATCCGGCTGACCCGTAGTATACTTGTAAATCAACCTTAAACTTGAGCGTGTCACATAAAATAATTTAATAATTTTTTGTAAGTTGTATAGTTAATTGTCTAACGAATAATTCTTTAAATATGCAATGTAGGAACCCCAAGGAACAATCCTAGCACTTTGCCGTATCCGGCTGACCCGTACTATACTTGTAAATCAACCTTAAACTTGAGCGTGTCACATAAAATAATTTAATAATTTTTTGTAAGTTGTATACTTAATTGTCTAATGAATAATTCTTTAAATATGCAATGTAGGAACCCCAAGAAACAATCCTAGCACTTTGCCGTATCCGGCTGACCCGTAGTATACTTGTACATCAACCCTAAATTTGATCGTGTCACATAAAATAATTTAATAATTTTTTGTAAGTTGTATACTTAATTGTCTAATAAATAATTCTTTAAATATGCAATGTAAGAACCCCAAGGAACAATCCTAGCACTTTGCCGTATCCGGCTGACCCGTAGTATTTTTGTAAATCAACCTTAAACTTGAGCGTGTCACATAAAATAATTTAATAATTTTTTGTAAGTTGTATACTTAATTGTCTAATGAATAATTCTTTAAATATGCAATGTAGGAACCCCAAGGAACAATCCTAGCACTTTGCCGTATCCGGCTGACCCGTAGTATACTTGTAAATCAACCTTAAACTTGAGCGTGTCATATAAAATAATTTAATAATCTTTTGTAAGTTGTATACTTAATTGTCTAATGAATAATTCTTTAAATATGCAATAATCCTAGCACTTTGCCGTATCCGGCTGACCCGTAGTATACTTGTAAATCAACCTTAAACTTGACCGTGTCACATAAAATAATTTAATAATTTTTTGTAAGTTGTATACTTAATTGTCTAATAAATAATTCTTTAAATGTGCAATGTAGGAACCCCAAGGAACAATCCTAGCACTTTGCCGTATCCGGCTGACCCGTAGTATACTTGTAAATCAACCTTAAACTTGAGCGTGTCACATAAAATAATTTAATAATTTTTTGTAAGTTGTATAGTTAATTGTCTAATGAATAATTCTTTAAATATGCAATGTAGGAACCCCAAGGAACAATCCTAGCACTTTGCCGTATCCGGCTGACCCGTAGTATACTTGTAAATCAACCTTAAACTTGAGCGTGTCACATAAAATAATTTAATAATTTTTTGTAAGTTGTATACTTAATTGTCTAATGAATAATTCTTTAAATATGCAATGTAGGAACCCCAAGAAACAATCCTAGCACTTTGCCGTATCCGGCTGACCCGTAGTATACTTGTACATCAACCCTAAATTTGATCGTGTCACATAAAATAATTTAATAATTTTTTGTAAGTTGTATACTTAATTGTCTAATAAATAATTCTTTAAATATGCAATGTAGGAACCCCAAGGAACAATCCTAGCACTTTGCCGTATCCGGCTGACCTGTAGTATACTTGTACATCAACCCTAAATTTGATCGTGTCACATAAAATAATTTAATACTTTTTTGTAAGTTGTATACTGAATTGTCTAATAAATAATTTTTTAAATATGCAATGTAGGAACCCCAAGGAACAATCCTAGCACTTTGCCGTATCCGGCTGACTCGTAGTATACTTGTAAATCAACCTTAAACTTGAGCGTGTCACATAAAATAATTTAATAATTTTTTTGTAAGTTGTATACTTAATTGTCTAATAAATAATTCTTTAAATTTGCAATGTAGGAACCCCAAGGCACAATCCTAGCACTTTGCCGTATCCGGCTGACCCGTAGTATACTTGTAAATCAACCTTAAACTTGAGCGTGTCACATAAAATAATTTAATAATTCTTTGTAAGTTGTATACTTAATTGTCTAATGAATAATTCTTTAAATATGCAATGTAGGAACCCCAAGGAACAATCCTAGCACTTTGCCGTATCCGGCTGACCCGTAGTATACTTGTACATCAACCCTAAATTTGATCGTGTCACATAAAATAAATTAATAATTTTTTGTAAGTTGTATACTTAATTGTCTAATGAATAATTCTTTAAATATGCAATGTAGGAACCCCAAGGAACAATCCTAGCACTTTGTCGTATCCGGCTGACCCGTAGTATACTTGTACATCAACCCTAAATTTGATCGTGTCACATAAAATAATTTAATAATTTTTTGTAAGTTGTATACTTAATTGTCTAATGAATAATTCTTTAAATATGCAATGTAGGAACCCCAAGGAACAATCCTAGCACTTTGCCGTATCCGGATGACCCGTAGTATACTTGTAAATCAACCTTAAACTTGAGCGTGTCACATAAAATAATTTAATAATTTTTTGTAAGTTGTATACTTAATTGTCTAATAAATAATTCTTTAAATTTGCAATGTAGGAACCCCAAGGAACAATCCTAGCACTTTGCCGTATCCGGCTGACCCGTAGTATACTTGTACATCAACCCTAAATTTTATCGTGTCACATAAAATAATTTAATAATTTTTTGTAAGTTGTATACTTAATTGTCTAATGAATAATTCTTTAAATATGCAATGTAGGAACCCCAAGGAACAATCCTAGCACTTTTCCGTATCCGGCTGACCCGTAGTATACTTGTAAATCAACCTTAAACTTGAGCGTGTCACATAAAATAATTTAATAATTTTTTGTAAGTTGTATACTTAATTGTCTAATAAATAATTCTTTAAATATATAATGTAAGAACCCCAAGGAACAATCCTAGCACTTTGCCGTATCCGGCTGACCCGTAGTATACTTGTAAATCAACCTTAAATTTGAGCGTGTCACATAAAATAATTTAATAATTTTTTGTAAGTTGTATAGTTAATTGTCTAATGAATAATTCTTTAAATATGCAATGTAGGAACCCCAAGGAACAATCCTAGCACTTTGCCGTATCCGGCTGACCCGTAGTATACTTGTAAATCAACCTTAAACTTGAGCGTGTCACATAATATAATTTAATAATTTTTTGTAAGTTGTATACTTAATTGTCTAATGAATAATTCTTTAAATATGCAATGTAGAAACCCCAGGGAACCATCCTAGCACTTTGCCGTATCCGGCTGACCCGTTGTATACTTGTATATCAACCCTAAATTTGATCGTGTCACATAAAACAATTTAATAATTTTTTGTAAGTTGTATACTTAATTGTCTAATAAATATTTCTTTAAATATGCAATGTAGGAACCCCAAGGAACAATCCTAGCACTTTGCCGTATTCGGCTGACCCGTAGTATACTTGTAAATCAACCTTAAACTTGAGCGTGTCACATAAAATAATTTAATAATTTTTTGTAAGTTGTATACTTAATTGTCTAATGAATAATTCTTTAAATATGCAATGTAGGAACCCCAAGGAAATATCCTAGCACTTTGCCGTATCCGGCTGACCCGTAGTATACTTGTAAATCAACCTTAAACTTGAGCGTGTCACATAAAATAATTTAATAATTTTTTGTAAGTTGTATACTTAATTGTCTAATGAATAATTCTTTAAATATGCAATGTAGGAACCCCAAGGAACAATCCTAGCACTTTGTCGTATCCGGCTGACCCGTGGTATACTTGTAAATCAACCCTAAATTTGATCGTATCACATAAAATAATTTAATAATTTTTTGTAAGTTGTATACTTAATTGTCTAATAAATATTTCTTTAAATATTCAATGTAGGAACCCCAAGGAACAATCCTAGCACTTTGCCGTATCCGGTTGACCCGTAGTATACTTGTAAATCAACCTTAAACTTGAGCGTGTCACATAAAATAATTTAATAATTTTTTGTAAGTTGTATACTTAATTGTCTAATGAGTAATTCTATAAATATGCAATGTAGGAACCCCAAGGAACAATCCTAGCACTTTGCCGTATCCGGCTGACCCGTACTATACTTGTATATCAACCCTAAATTTGATCGTGTCACATAAAAAAATTTAATAATTTTTTGTAAGTTGTATACTTAATTGTCTAATAAATAATTCTTTAAATATGCAATGAAGGAACCCAAAGGAACAATCCTAGCACTTTGCCGTATCCGGCTGACCCGTAGTATACTTGTACATCAACCCTAAATTTGATCGTGTCACATAAAATAATTTAATAATTTTTTGTAAGTTGTATACTTAATTGTCTAATAAATAATTCTTTAAATATACAATGTAGGAACCCCAAGAAACAATCCTAGCACTTTGCCGTATCCGGCTGACCCGTAGTATACTTGTACATCAACCCTAAATTTGATCGTGTCACATAAAATAATTTAATAATTTTTTGTAAGTTGTATACTTAATTGTCTAATAAATAATTCTTTAAATATGCAATGTAGGAACCCCAAGGAACAATCCTAGCACTTTGCCGTATCCGGCTGACCCGTAGTATACTTGTAAATCAATCTTAAACTTGAGCGTGTCACATAAAATAATTTAATAATTTTTTGTAAGTTGTATACTTAATTGTCTAATAAATAATTCTTTAAATATGCAATGTAGGAACCCCAAGGAACAATCCTAGCACTTTGCCGTATCCGGCTGACCCGTAGTATACTTGTAAATCAACCTTAAACTTGAGCGTGTCACATAAAATAATTTAATAATTTTTTGTAAGTAGTATACTTAATTGTCTAATGAATAATTCTTTAATTATGCAATGTAGGATCCCCAAGGAACAATCCTAGCACTTTGCCGTATCCGGCTGACCCGTAGTATACTTGTAAATCAACCTTAAACTTGAGCGTGTCACATAAATTAATTTAATAATTTTTTGTAAGTTGTATACTTAATTGTCTAATGAATAATTCTTTAAATATGCAATGTAGGAACTTCAAGGAACAATCCTAGCCCTTTGCCGTATCCGGGTGACCCGTAGTATACTTGTAAATCAACATTAAACTTGAGCGTGTCACATAAAATAATTTAATAATTTTTTGTAAGTTGTATACTTAATTGTCTAATAAATAATTCTTTAAATATGCAATGTAGGAACCCCAAGGAACAATCCTAGCACTTTGCCGTATCCGGTAGACCCGTAGTATACTTGTAAATCAACCTTAAACTTGAGCGTGTCACATAAAATAATTTAATAATTTTTTGTAAGTTGTATACTTAATTGTCTAATAAATAATTCTTTAAATATGCAATGTAGGAACCCCAAGGAACAATCCTAGCACTTTGCCGTATCCGGCTGACCCGTAGTATACTTGTAAATCAACCTTAAACTTGAGCGTGTCACATAAAATAATTTAATAATTTTTTGTAAGTTGTATACTTAATTGTCTAATGAATAATTCTTTAAATATGCAATGTAGGTACCCAAAGGAACAATCCTAGCACTTTGCCGTATCCGGCTGACCCGTAGTATACTTGTAAATCAACCTTAAACTTGAGCGTGTCACATAAAATAATTTAATAATTTTTTGTAAGTTGTATACTTAATTGTCTAATAAATAATTCTTAAAATATGCAATGTAGGAACCCCAACGAACAATCCTAGCACTTTGCCGTTTCCGGCTGACCCGTAGTATACTTGTAAATCAACCTTAAACTTGAGCGTGTCACATAAAATAATTTAATAATTTTTTGTAAGTTGTATACTTAATTGTCTAATAAATAATTCTTTAAATATGCAATGTAGGAACCCCAAGGAACAATCCTAGCACTTTCCCGTATCCGGCTGACCCGTAGTATACTTGTAAATCAACCTTAAACTTGAGCGTGTCACATAAAATAATTTAATAATTTTTTGTAAGTTGTATACTTAATTGTCTAATAAATAATTCTTTAAATATGCAATGTGGGAACCCCAAGGAACAATCCTAGCACTTTGTCGTATCCGGCTGACCCGTGGTATACTTGTAAATCAACCCTAAATTTGATCGTATCACATAAAATAATTTAATAATTTTTTGTAAGTTGTATACTTAATTGTCTAATAAATATTTCTTTAAATATTCAATGTAGGAACCCCAAGGAACAATCCTAGCACTTTGCCGTATCCGGTTGACCCGTAGTATACTTGTAAATCAACCTTAAACTTGAGCGTGTCACATAAAATAATTTAATAATTTTTTGTAAGTTGTATACTTAATTGTCTAATGAGTAATTCTATAAATATGCAATGTAGGAACCCCAAGGAACAATCCTAGCACTTTGCCGTATCCGGCTGACCCGTACTATACTTGTATGTCAACCCTAAATTTGATCGTGTCACATAAAAAAATTTAATAATTTTTTGTAAGTTGTATACTTAATTGTCTAATAAATAATTCTTTAAATATGCAATGAAGGAACCCAAAGGAACAATCCTAGCACTTTGCCGTATCCGGCTGACCCGTAGTATACTTGTACATCAACCCTAAATTTGATCGTGTCACATAAAATAATTTAATAATTTTTTGTAAGTTGTATACTTAATTGTCTAATAAATAATTCTTTAAATATACAATGTAGGAACCCCAAGAAACAATCCTAGCACTTTGCCGTATCCGGCTGACCCGTAGTATACTTGTACATCAACCCTAAATTTGATCGTGTCACATAAAATAATTTAATAATTTTTTGTAAGTTGTATACTTAATTGTCTAATAAATAATTCTTTAAATATGCAATGTAGGAACCCCAAGGAACAATCCTAGCACTTTGCCGTATCCGGCTGACCCGTAGTATACTTGTAAATCAATCTTAAACTTGAGCGTGTCACATAAAATAATTTAATAATTTTTTGTAAGTTGTATACTTAATTGTCTAATAAATAATTCTTTAAATATGCAATGTAGGAACCCCAAGGAACAATCCTAGCACTTTGCCGTATCCGGCTGACCCGTAGTATACTTGTAAATCAACCTTAAACTTGAGCGTGTCACATAAAATAATTTAATAATTTTTTGTAAGTAGTATACTTAATTGTCTAATGAATAATTCTTTAATTATGCAATGTAGGATCCCCAAGGAACAATCCTAGCACTTTGCCGTATCCGGCTGACCCGTAGTATACTTGTAATTCAACCTTAAACTTGAGCGTGTCACATAAATTAATTTAATAATTTTTTGTAAGTTGTATACTTAATTGTCTAATGAATAATTCTTTAAATATGCAATGTAGGAACTTCAAGGAACAATCCTAGCCCTTTGCCGTATCCGGGTGACCCGTAGTATACTTGTAAATCAACATTAAACTTGAGCGTGTCACATAAAATAATTTAATAATTTTTTGTAAGTTGTATACTTAATTGTCTAATAAATAATTCTTTAAATATGCAATGTAGGAACCCCAAGGAACAATCCTAGCACTTTGCCGTATCCGGTAGACCCGTAGTATACTTGTAAATCAACCTTAAACTTGAGCGTGTCACATAAAATAATTTAATAATTTTTTGTAAGTTGTATACTTAATTGTCTAATAAATAATTCTTTAAATATGCAATGTAGGAACCCCAAGGAACAATCCTAGCACTTTGCCGTATCCGGCTGACCCGTAGTATACTTGTAAATCAACCTTAAACTTGAGCGTGTCACATAAAATAATTTAATAATTTTTTGTAAGTTGTAGACTTAATTGTCTAATGAATAATTCTTTAAATATGCAATGTAGGAACCCCAAGGAACAATCCTAGCACTTTGCCGTATCCGGCTGACCCGTAGTATACTTGTAAATCAACCTTAAACTTGAGCGTGTCACATAAAATAATTTAATAATTTTTTGTAAGTTGTATACTTAATTGTCTAATAAATAATTCTTAAAATATGCAATGTAGGAACCCCAACGAACAATCCTAGCACTTTGCCGTTTCCGGCTGACCCGTAGTATACTTGTAAATCAACCTTAAACTTGAGCGTGTCACATAAAATAATTTAATAATTTTTTGTAAGTTGTATACTTAATTGTCTAATAAATAATTCTTTAAATATGCAATGTAGGAACCCCAAGGAACAATCCTAGCACTTTCCCGTATCCGGCTGACCCGTAGTATACTTGTAAATCAACCTTAAACTTGAGCGTGTCACATAAAATAATTTAATAATTTTTTGTAAGTTGTATACTTAATTGTCTAATAAATAATTCTTTAAATATGCAATGTGGGAACCCCAAGGAACAATCCTAGTACTTTGTCGTATCCGGCTGACCCGTGGTATACTTGTAAATCAACCCTAAATTTGATCGTATCACATAAAATAATTTAATAATTTTTTGTAAGTTGTATACTTAATTGTCTAATAAATATTTCTTTAAATATTCAATGTAGGAACCCCAAGGAACAATCCTAGCACTTTGCCGTATCCGGTTGACCCGTAGTATACTTGTAAATCAACCTTAAACTTGAGCGTGTCACATAAAATAATTTAATAATTTTTTGTAAGTTGTATACTTAATTGTCTAATGAGTAATTCTATAAATATGCAATGTAGGAACGCCAAGGAACAATCCTAGCACTTTGCCGTATCCGGCTGACCCGTACTATACTTGTATATCAACCCTAAATTTGATCGTGTCACATAAAAAAATTTAATAATTTTTTGTAAGTTGTATACTTAATTGTCTAATAAATAATTCTTTAAATATGCAATGAAGGAACCCAAAGGAACAATCCTAGCACTTTGCCGTATCCGGCTGACCCGTAGTATACTTGTACATCAACCCTAAATTTGATCGTGTCACATAAAATAATTTAATAATTTTTTGTAAGTTGTATACTTAATTGTCTAATAAATAATTCTTTAAATATACAATGTAGGAACCCCAAGAAACAATCCTAGCACTTTGCCGTATCCGGCTGACCCGTAGTATACTTGTACATCAACCCTAAATTTGATCGTGTCACATAAAATAATTTAATAATTTTTTGTAAGTTGTATACTTAATTGTCTAATAAATAATTCTTTAAATATGCAATGTAGGAACCCCAAGGAACAATCCTAGCACTTTGCCGTATCCGGCTGACCCGTAGTATACTTGTAAATCAATCTTAAACTTGAGCGTGTCACATAAAATAATTTAATAATTTTTTGTAAGTTGTATACTTAATTGTCTAATAAATAATTCTTTAAATATGCAATGTAGGAACCCCAAGGAACAATCCTAGCACTTTGCCGTATCCGGCTGACCCGTAGTATACTTGTAAATCAACCTTAAACTTGAGCGTGTCACATAAAATAATTTAATAATTTTTTGTAAGTAGTATACTTAATTGTCTAATGAATAATTCTTTAATTATGCAATGTAGGATCCCCAAGGAACAATCCTAGCACTTTGCCGTATCCGGCTGACCCGTAGTATACTTGTAAATCAACCTTAAACTTGAGCGTGTCACATAAATTAATTTAATAATTTTTTGTAAGTTGTATACTTAATTGTCTAATGAATAATTCTTTAAATATGCAATGTAGGAACTTCAAGGAACAATCCTAGCCCTTTGCCGTATCCGGGTGACCCGTAGTATACTTGTAAATCAACATTAAACTTGAGCGTGTCACATAAAATAATTTAATAATTTTTTGTAAGTTGTATATTTAATTGTCTAATAAATAATTCTTTAAATATGCAATGTAGGAACCCCAAGGAACAATCCTAGCACTTTGCCGTATCCGGTAGACCCGTAGTATACTTGTAAATCAACCTTAAACTTGAGCGTGTCACATAAAATAATTTAATAATTTTTTGTAAGTTGTATACTTAATTGTCTAATAAATAATTCTTTAAATATGCAATGTAGGAACCCCAAGGAACAATCCTAGCACTTTGCCGTATCCGGCTGACCCGTAGTATACTTGTAAATCAACCTTAAACTTGAGCGTGTCACATAAAATAATTTAATAATTTTTTGTAAGTTGTATACTTAATTGTCTAATGAATAATTCTTTAAATATGCAATGTAGGAACCCCAAGGAACAATCCTAGCACTTTGCCGTATCCGGCTGACCCGTAGTATACTTGTAAATCAACCTTAAACTTGAGCGTGTCACATAAAATAATTTAATAATTTTTTGTAAGTTGTATACTTAATTGTCTAATAAATAATTCTTAAAATATGCAATGTAGGAACCCCAACGAACAATCCTAGCACTTTGCCGTTTCCGGCTTACCCGTAGTATACTTGTAAATCAACCTTAAACTTAAGCGTGTCACATAAAATAATTTAATAATTTTTTGTAAGTTGTATACTTAATTGTCTAATAAATAATTCTTTAAATATGCAATGTAGGAACCCCAAGGAACAATCCTAGCACTTTCCCGTATCCGGCTGACCCGTAGTATACTTGTAAATCAACCTTAAACTTGAGCGTGTCACATAAAATAATTTAATAATTTTTTGTAAGTTGTATACTTAATTGTCTAATAAATAATTCTTTAAATATGCAATGTGGGAACCCCAAGGAACAATCCTAGCACTTTGCCGTATCCGGCTGACCCGTAGTATACTTGTAAATCAACCTTAAACTTGAGCGTGTCACATAAAATAATTTAATAATTTTTTGTAAGTTGTATACTTCATTGTCTAATGAATAATTCTTTAAATATGCAATGTAGGAACCCCAAGGAACAATCCTAGCACTTTGCCGTATCCGGCTGACTCGTAGTATACTTGTAAATCAACCTTAAACTTGAGCGTGTCACATAAAATAATTTAATAATTTTTTGTAAGTTGTATACTTAATTGTCTAATAAATAATTCTTTAAATATGCTATGTAGGAACCCCAAGGAACAATCCTAGCACTTTGCCGTATCCGGCTGACCCGTAGTATACTTGTAAATCAACCTTAAACTTGAGCGTGTCACATAAAATAACTTAATAATAATTTTTTGTAAGTTGTATACTTAATTGTCTAATATATAATTCCTTAAATATGCAATGTAGGAACCCCAAGGAACAATCCTAGCACTTTGCCGTATCCGGCTGACCCGTAGTATACTTGTAAATCAACCCTAAATTTGATCGAGTCACATGAAATAATTTAATAATTTTTTGTAAGTTGTATACTTAATTGTCTAATGAATAATTCTTTAAATATGCAATGTAGGAACCCCAAGGAACAATCCTAGCACTTTGCGGTATCCGGCTGACTCGTAGTATACTTGTACATCAACCCTAAATTTGATCGTGTCACATAAAATAATTTAATAATTTTTTGTAAGTTGTATACTTAATTGTCTAATAAATAATTCTTTAAATATGCAATGTAGGAACCCCAATGAACAATCCTAGCACTTTGCCGTATCCGGTTGACCCGTAGTATACTTGTAAATCAACCTTAAACTTGAGCATGTCACATAAAATAATTTAATAATTTTTTGTAAGTTGTATACTTAATTGTCTAATAAATAATTCTTTAAATATGCAATGTAGGAACCACAAGGAACAATCCTAGCACTTTGCCGTATCCGGTTGACCCGTAGTATACTTGTACATCAACCCTAAAATTGATCGTGTCACATAAAATAATTTAATAATTTTTTGTAAGTTGTATACTTAATTGTCTAATAAATAATTCTTTAAATATGCAATGCAGGAACCCCAATGAACAATCCTAGCGCTTTGCCGTATCCGGCTGACCCGTAGTATACTTGTAAATCAACCCTAAATTTGATCGTGTCACATGAAATAATTTAATAATTTTTTGTACGTTGTATACTTAATTGTCTAATAAATAATTCTTTAAATATGCAATGCAGGAACCCCAATGACCAATCCTAGCGCTTTGCCGTATCCGGCTGACCCGTAGTATACTTGTAAATCAACCCTAAATTTGATCGTGTCACATAAAATAATTTAATAATTTTTTGTAAGTTGTATACTTAATTGTCTAATAAATAATTCTTTAAATATGCAATGTAGGAACCCCAAGGAACAATCCTAGCACTTTGCCGTATCCGGCTGACCCGTAGTATACTTGTAAATCAACCTTAAACTTGAGCGTGTCATATAAAATAATTTAATAATCTTTTGTAAGTTGTATACTTAATTGTCTAATGAATAATTCTTTAAATATGCAATAATCCTAGCACTTTGCCGTATCCGGCTGACCCGTAGTATACTTGTAAATCAACCTTAAACTTGACCGTGTCACATAAAATAATTTAATAATTTTTTGTAAGTTGTATACTTAATTGTCTAATAAATAATTCTTTAAATGTGCAATGTAGGAACCCCTAGGAACAATCCTAGCACTTTGCCGTATCCGGCTGACCCGTAGTATACTTGTAAATCAACCTTAAACTTGAGCGTGTCACATAAAATAATTTAATAATTTTTTGTAAGTTGTATACTTAATTGTCTAATGAATAATTCTTTAAATATGCAATGTAGGAACCCCAAGAAACAATCCTAGCACTTTGCCGTATCCGGCTGACCCGTAGTATACTTGTACATCAACCCTAAATTTGATCGTGTCACATAAAATAATTTAATAATTTTTTGTAAGTTGTATACTTAATTGTCTAATAAATAATTCTTTAAATATGCAATGTAGGAACCCCAAGGAACAATCCTAGCACTTTGCCGTATCCGGCTGACCCGTAGTATACTTGTACATCAACCCTAAATTTGATCGTGTCACATAAAATAATTTAATACTTTTTTGTAAGTTGTATACTGAATTGTCTAATAAATAATTTTTTAAATATGCAATGTAGGAACCCCAAGGAACAATCCTAGCACTTTGCCGTATCCGGCTGACTCGTAGTATACTTGTAAATCAACCTTAAACTTGAGCGTGTCACATAAAATAATTTAATAATTTTTTTGTAAGTTGTATACTTAATTGTCTAATAAATAATTCTTTAAATTTGCAATGTGGGAACCCCAAGGAACAATCCTAGCACTTTGCCGTATCCGGCTGACCCGTAGTATACTTGTAAATCAACCTTAAACTTGAGCGTGTCACATAAAATAATTTAATAATTCTTTGTAAGTTGTATACTTAACTGTCTAATGAATAATTCTTTAAATATGCAATGTAGGAACCCCAAGGAACAATCCTAGCACTTTGCCGTATCCGGCTGACCCGTAGTATACTTGTACATCAACCCTAAATTTGATCGTGTCACATAAAATAAATTAATAATTTTTTGTAAGTTGTATACTTAATTGTCTAATGAATAATTCTTTAAATATGCTATGTAGGAACCCCAAGGAACAATCCTAGCACTTTGTCGTATCCGGCTGACCCGTAGTATACTTGTACATCAACCCTAAATTTGATCGTGTCACATAAAATAATTTAATAATTTTTTGTAAGTTGTATACTTAATTGTCTAATGAATAATTCTTTAAATATGCAATGTAGGAACCCCAAGGAACAATCCTAGCACTTTGCCGTATCCGGATGACCCGTAGTATACTTGTAAATCAACCTTAAACTTGACCGTGTCACATAAAATAATTTAATAATTTTTTGTAAGTTGTATACTTAATTGTCTAATAAATAATTCTTTAAATATGCAATGTAGGAACCCCAAGGAACAATCCTAGCACTTTCCCGTATCCGGCTGACCCGTAGTATACTTGTAAATCAACCTTAAACTTGAGCGTGTCACATAAAATAATTTAATAATTTTTTGTAAGTTGTATACTTAATTGTCTAATAAATAATTCTTTAAATATGCAATGTGGGAACCCCAAGGAACAATCCTAGCACTTTGCCGTATCCGGCTGACCCGTAGTATACTTGTAAATCAACCTTAAACTTGAGCGTGTCACATAAAATAATTTAATAATTTTTTGTAAGTTGTATACTTAATTGTCTAATGAATAATTCTTTAAATATGCAATGTAGGAACCCCAAGGAACAATCCTAGCACTTTGCCGTATCCGGCTGACTCGTAGTATACTTGTAAATCAACCTTAAACTTGAGCGTGTCACATAAAATAATTTAATAATTTTTTGTAAGTTGTATACTTAATTGTCTAATAAATAATTCTTTAAATATGCTATGTAGGAACCCCAAGGAACAATCCTAGCACTTTGCCGTATCCGGCTGACCCGTAGTATACTTGTAAATCAACCTTAAACTTGAGCGTGTCACATAAAATAACTTAATAATAATTTTTTGTAAGTTGTATACTTAATTGTCTAATATATAATTCCTTAAATATGCAATGTAGGAACCCCAAGGAACAATCCTAGCACTTTGCCGTATCCGGCTGACCCGTAGTATACTTGTAAATCAACCCTAAATTTGATCGAGTCACATGAAATAATTTAATAATTTTTTGTAAGTTGTATACTTAATTGTCTAATGAATAATTCTTTAAATATGCAATGTAGGAACCCCAAGGAACAATCCTAGCACTTTGCCGTATCCGGCTGACTTGTAGTATACTTGTACATCAACCCTAAATTTGATCGTGTCACATAAAATAATTTAATAATTTTTTGTAAGTTGTATACTTAATTGTCTAATAAATAATTCTTTAAATATGCAATGTAGGAACCCCAATGAACAATCCTAGCACTTTGCCGTATCCGGTTGACCCGTAGTATACTTGTAAATCAACCTTAAACTTGAGCATGTCACATAAAATAATTTAATAATTTTTTGTAAGTTGTATACTTAATTGTCTAATAAATAATTCTTTAAATATGCAATGTAGGAACCACAAGGAACAATCCTAGCACTTTGCCGTATCCGGTTGACCCGTAGTATACTTGTACATCAACCCTAAAATTGATCGTGTCACATAAAATAATTTAATAATTTTTTGTAAGTTGTATACTTAATTGTCTAATAAATAATTCTTTAAATATGCAATGCAGGAACCCCAATGAACAATCCTAGCGCTTTGCCGTATCCGGCTGACCCGTAGTATACTTGTAAATCAACCCTAAATTTGATCGTGTCACATGAAATAATTTAATAATTTTTTGTACGTTGTATACTTAATTGTCTAATAAATAATTCTTTACATATGCAATGTAGGAACCCCAATGAACAATCCTAGCACTTTGCCGTATCCGGTTGACCCGTAGTATACTTGTAAATCAACCTTAAACTTGAGCATGTCACATAAAATAATTTAATAATTTTTTGTAAGTTGTATACTTAATTGTCTAATGAATAATTCTTTAAATATGCAATGTAGGAACCCCAAGGAACAATCCTAGCACTTTGCCGTATCCGGCTGACTCGTAGTATACTTGTAAATCAACCTTAAACTTGAGCGTGTCACATAAAATAATTTAATAATTTTTTGTAAGTTGTATACTTAATTGTCTAATATATAATTCCTTAAATATGCAATGTAGGAACCCCAAGGAACAATCCTAGCACTTTGCCGTATCCGGCTGCCCCGTAGTATACTTGTAAATCAACCTTAAACTTGAGCGTGTCACATAAAATAATTTAATAATTTTTTGTAAGTTGTATACTTAATTGTCTAATGAATAATTCTTTAAATATGCAATGTAGAAACCCCAGGGAACAATCCTAGCACTTTGCCGTATCCGGCTGACCCGTTGTATACTTGTATATCAACCCTAAATTTGATCGTGTCACATAAAACAATTTAATAATTTTTTGTAAGTTGTATACTTAATTTTCTAATAAATATTTCTTTAAATATGCAATGTAGGAACCCCAAGGAACAATCCTAGCACTTTGCCGTATCCGGCTGACCCGTAGTATACTTGTAAATCAACCTTAAACTTGAGCGTGTCACATAAAATAATTTAATAATTTTTTGTAAGTTGTATACTTAATTGTCTAATGAATAATTCTTTAAATATGCAATGTAGGAACCCCAAGGAAATATCCTAGCACTTTGCCGTATCCGGCTGACCCGTAGTATACTTGTAAATCAACCTTAAACTTGAGCGTGTCACATAAAATAATTTAATAATTTTTTGTAAGTTGTATACTTAATTGTCTAATGAATAATTCTTTAAATATGCAATGTAGGAACCCCAACGAACAATCCTAGCACTTTGCCGTATCCGGCTGACCCGTGGTATACTTGTAAATCAACCCTAAATTTGATCGTATCACATAAAATAATTTAATAATTTTTTGTAAGTTGTATACTTAATTGTCTAATAAATATTTCTTTAAATATTCAATGTAGGAACCCCAAGGAACAATCCTAGCACTTTGCCGTATCCGGTTGACCCGTAGTATACTTGTAAATCAACCTTAAACTTGAGCGTGTCACATAAAATAATTTAATAATTTTTTGTAAGTTGTATACTTAATTGTCTAATGAGTAATTCTATAAATATGCAATGTAGGAACCCCAAGGAACAATCCTAGCACTTTGCCGTATCCGGCTGACCCGTAGTATACTTGTACATCAACCCTAAATTTGATCGTGTCACATAAAATAATTTAATAATTTTTTGTAAGTTGTATACTTAATTGTCTAATAAATAATTCTTTAAATATACAATGTAGGAACCCCAAGGAACAATCCTAGCACTTTTCCGTATCCGGCTGACACGTAGTATACTTGTAAATCAACCTTAAACTTGAGCGTGTCACATAAAATAATTTAATAATTTTTTGTAAGTTGTATACTTAATTGTCTAATAAATAATTCTTTAAATATGCAATGTAGGAACCCCAAGGAACAATCCTAGCACATTGCCGTATCCGGCTGACCCGTAGTATACTTGTAAATCAACCTTAAACTTGAGCATGTCACATAAAATAATTTAATAATTTTTTGTAAGTTGTATACTTAATTGTCTAATAAATAATTCTTTAAATATGCAATGTAGGAACCACAAGGAACAATCCTAGCACTTTGCCGTATCCGGTTGACCCGTAGTATACTTGTACATCAACCCTAAAATTGATCGTGTCACATAAAATAATTTAATAATTTTTTGTAAGTTGTATACTTAATTGTCTAATAAATAATTCTTTAAATATGCAATGCAGGAACCCCAATGAACAATCCTAGCGCTTTGCCGTATCCGGCTGACCCGTAGTATACTTGTAAATCAACCCTAAATTTGATCGTGTCACATGAAATAATTTAATAATTTTTTGTACGTTGTATACTTAATTGTCTAATAAATAATTCTTTAAATATGCAATGCAGGAACCCCAATGACCAATCCTAGCGCTTTGCCGTATCCGGCTGACCCGTAGTATACTTGTAAATCAACCCTAAATTTGATCGTGTCACATAAAATAATTTAATAATTTTTTGTAAGTTGTATACTTAATTGTCTAATAAATAATTCTTTAAATATGCAATGTAGGAACCCCAAGGAACAATCCTAGCACTTTGCCGTATCCGGCTGACCCGTAGTATACTTGTAAATCAACCTTAAACTTGAGCGTGTCATATAAAATAATTTAATAATCTTTTGTAAGTTGTATACTTAATTGTCTAATGAATAATTCTTTAAATATGCAATAATCCTAGCACTTTGCCGTATCCGGCTGACCCGTAGTATACTTGTAAATCAACCTTAAACTTGACCGTGTCACATAAAATAATTTAATAATTTTTTGTAAGTTGTATACTTAATTGTCTAATAAATAAATCTTTAAATGTGCAATGTAGGAACCCCTAGGAACAATCCTAGCACTTTGCCGTATCCGGCTGACCCGTAGTATACTTGTAAATCAACCTTAAACTTGAGCGTGTCACATAAAATAATTTAATAATTTTTTGTAAGTTGTATACTTAATTGTCTAATGAATAATTCTTTAAATATGCAATGTAGGAACCCCAAGAAACAATCCTAGCACTTTGCCGTATCCGGCTGACCCGTAGTATACTTGTACATCAACCCTAAATTTGATCGTGTCACATAAAATAATTTAATAATTTTTTGTAAGTTGTATACTTAATTGTCTAATAAATAATTCTTTAAATATGCAATGTAGGAACCCCAAGGAACAATCCTAGCACTTTGCCGTATCCGGCTGACCCGTAGTATACTTGTACATCAACCCTAAATTTGATCGTGTCACATAAAATAATTTAATACTTTTTTGTAAGTTGTATACTGAATTGTCTAATAAATAATTTTTTAAATATGCAATGTAGGAACCCCAAGGAACAATCCTAGCACTTTGCCGTATCCGGCTGACTCGTAGTATACTTGTAAATCAACCTTAAACTTGAGCGTGTCACATAAAATAATTTAATAATTTTTTTGTAAGTTGTATACTTAATTGTCTAATAAATAATTCTTTAAATTTGCAATGTGGGAACCCCAAGGAACAATCCTAGCACTTTGCCGTATCCGGCTGACCCGTAGTATACTTGTAAATCAACCTTAAACTTGAGCGTGTCACATAAAATAATTTAATAATTCTTTGTAAGTTGTATACTTAACTGTCTAATGAATAATTCTTTAAATATGCAATGTAGGAACCCCAAGGAACAATCCTAGCACTTTGCCGTATCCGGCTGACCCGTAGTATACTTGTACATCAACCCTAAATTTGATCGTGTCACATAAAATAAATTAATAATTTTTTGTAAGTTGTATACTTAATTGTCTAATGAATAATTCTTTAAATATGCTATGTAGGAACCCCAAGGAACAATCCTAGCACTTTGTCGTATCCGGCTGACCCGTAGTATACTTGTACATCAACCCTAAATTTGATCGTGTCACATAAAATAATTTAATAATTTTTTGTAAGTTGTATACTTAATTGTCTAATGAATAATTCTTTAAATATGCAATGTAGGAACCCCAAGGAACAATCCTAGCACTTTGCCGTATCCGGATGACCCGTAGTATACTTGTAAATCAACCTTAAACTTGACCGTGTCACATAAAATAATTTAATAATTTTTTGTAAGTTGTATACTTAATTGTCTAATAAATAATTCTTTAAATATGCAATGTAGGAACCCCAAGGAACAATCCTAGCACTTTCCCGTATCCGGCTGACCCGTAGTATACTTGTAAATCAACCTTAAACTTGAGCGTGTCACATAAAATAATTTAATAATTTTTTGTAAGTTGTATACTTAATTGTCTAATAAATAATTCTTTAAATATGCAATGTGGGAACCCCAAGGAACAATCCTAGCACTTTGCCGTATCCGGCTGACCCGTAGTATACTTGTAAATCAACCTTAAACTTGAGCGTGTCACATAAAATAATTTAATAATTTTTTGTAAGTTGTATACTTAATTGTCTAATGAATAATTCTTTAAATATGCAATGTAGGAACCCCAAGGAACAATCCTAGCACTTTGCCGTATCCGGCTGACTCGTAGTATACTTGTAAATCAACCTTAAACTTGAGCGTGTCACATAAAATAATTTAATAATTTTTTGTAAGTTGTATACTTAATTGTCTAATAAATAATTCTTTAAATATGCTATGTAGGAACCCCAAGGAACAATCCTAGCACTTTGCCGTATCCGGCTGACCCGTAGTATACTTGTAAATCAACCTTAAACTTGAGCGTGTCACATAAAATAACTTAATAATAATTTTTTGTAAGTTGTATACTTAATTGTCTAATATATAATTCCTTAAATATGCAATGTAGGAACCCCAAGGAACAATCCTAGCACTTTGCCGTATCCGGCTGACCCGTAGTATACTTGTAAATCAACCCTAAATTTGATCGAGTCACATGAAATAATTTAATAATTTTTTGTAAGTTGTATACTTAATTGTCTAATGAATAATTCTTTAAATATGCAATGTAGGAACCCCAAGGAACAATCCTAGCACTTTGCCGTATCCGGCTGACTTGTAGTATACTTGTACATCAACCCTAAATTTGATCGTGTCACATAAAATAATTTAATAATTTTTTGTAAGTTGTATACTTAATTGTCTAATAAATAATTCTTTAAATATGCAATGTAGGAACCCCAATGAACAATCCTAGCACTTTGCCGTATCCGGTTGACCCGTAGTATACTTGTAAATCAACCTTAAACTTGAGCATGTCACATAAAATAATTTAATAATTTTTTGTAAGTTGTATACTTAATTGTCTAATAAATAATTCTTTAAATATGCAATGTAGGAACCACAAGGAACAATCCTAGCACTTTGCCGTATCCGGTTGACCCGTAGTATACTTGTACATCAACCCTAAAATTGATCGTGTCACATAAAATAATTTAATAATTTTTTGTAAGTTGTATACTTAATTGTCTAATAAATAATTCTTTAAATATGCAATGCAGGAACCCCAATGAACAATCCTAGCGCTTTGCCGTATCCGGCTGACCCGTAGTATACTTGTAAATCAACCCTAAATTTGATCGTGTCACATGAAATAATTTAATAATTTTTTGTACGTTGTATACTTAATTGTCTAATAAATAATTCTTTACATATGCAATGTAGGAACCCCAATGAACAATCCTAGCACTTTGCCGTATCCGGTTGACCCGTAGTATACTTGTAAATCAACCTTAAACTTGAGCATGTCACATAAAATAATTTAATAATTTTTTGTAAGTTGTATACTTAATTGTCTAATGAATAATTCTTTAAATATGCAATGTAGGAACCCCAAGGAACAATCCTAGCACTTTGCCGTATCCGGCTGACTCGTAGTATACTTGTAAATCAACCTTAAACTTGAGCGTGTCACATAAAATAATTTAATAATTTTTTGTAAGTTGTATACTTAATTGTCTAATATATAATTCCTTAAATATGCAATGTAGGAACCCCAAGGAACAATCCTAGCACTTTGCCGTATCCGGCTGCCCCGTAGTATACTTGTAAATCAACCTTAAACTTGAGCGTGTCACATAAAATAATTTAATAATTTTTTGTAAGTTGTATACTTAATTGTCTAATGAATAATTCTTTAAATATGCAATGTAGAAACCCTAGGGAACAATCCTAGCACTTTGCCGTATCCGGCTGACCCGTTGTATACTTGTATATCAACCCTAAATTTGATCGTGTCACATAAAACAATTTAATAATTTTTTGTAAGTTGTATACTTAATTTTCTAATAAATATTTCTTTAAATATGCAATGTAGGAACCCCAAGGAACAATCCTAGCACTTTGCCGTATCCGGCTGACCCGTAGTATACTTGTAAATCAACCTTAAACTTGAGCGTGTCACATAAAATAATTTAATAATTTTTTGTAAGTTGTATACTTAATTGTCTAATGAATAATTCTTTAAATATGCAATGTAGGAACCCCAAGGAAATATCCTAGCACTTTGCCGTATCCGGCTGACCCGTAGTATACTTGTAAATCAACCTTAAACTTGAGCGTGTCACATAAAATAATTTAATAATTTTTTGTAAGTTGTATACTTAATTGTCTAATGAATAATTCTTTAAATATGCAATGTAGGAACCCCAACGAACAATCCTAGCACTTTGCCGTATCCGGCTGACCCGTGGTATACTTGTAAATCAACCCTAAATTTGATCGTATCACATAAAATAATTTAATAATTTTTTGTAAGTTGTATACTTAATTGTCTAATAAATATTTCTTTAAATATTCAATGTAGGAACCCCAAGGAACAATCCTAGCACTTTGCCGTATCCGGTTGACCCGTAGTATACTTGTAAATCAACCTTAAACTTGAGCGTGTCACATAAAATAATTTAATAATTTTTTGTAAGTTGTATACTTAATTGTCTAATGAGTAATTCTATAAATATGCAATGTAGGAACCCCAAGGAACAATCCTAGCACTTTGCCGTATCCGGCTGACCCGTAGTATACTTGTACATCAACCCTAAATTTGATCGTGTCACATAAAATAATTTAATAATTTTTTGTAAGTTGTATACTTAATTGTCTAATAAATAATTCTTTAAATATACAATGTAGGAACCCCAAGGAACAATCCTAGCACTTTTCCGTATCCGGCTGACACGTAGTATACTTGTAAATCAACCTTAAACTTGAGCGTGTCACATAAAATAATTTAATAATTTTTTGTAAGTTGTATACTTAATTGTCTAATAAATAATTCTTTAAATATGCAATGTAGGAACCCCAAGGAACAATCCTAGCACATTGCCGTATCCGGCTGACCCGTAGTATACTTGTAAATCAACCTTAAACTTGAGCGTGTCACATAAAATAATTTAATAATTTTTTGTAAGTTGTATACTTAATTGTCTAATGAATAATTCTTTAAATATGCAATGTAGGAACCCCAAGGAACAATCCTAGCCCTTTGCCGTATCCGGCTGACCCGTAGTATACTTGTAAATCAACCTTAAACTTGAGCGTGTCACATAAAATAATTTAATAATTTTTTGTAAGTTGTATACTTAATTGTCTAATGAATAATTCTTTAAATATGCAATGTAGGAACCCCAAGGAACAATCCTAGCACTTTGCCGTATCCGGCTGACCCGTACTATACTTGTATATCAACCCTAAATTTGATCGTGTCACATAAAAAAATTTAATAATTTTTTGTAAGTTGTATACTTAATTGTCTAATAAATAATTCTTTAAATATGCAATGAAGGAACCCAAAGGAACAATCCTAGCACTTTGCCGTATCCGGCTGACCCGTAGTATACTTGTACATCAACCCTAAATTTGATCGTGTCACATAAAATAATTTAATAATTTTTTGTAAGTTGTATACTTAATTGTCTAATAAATAATTCTTTAAATATACAATGTAGGAACCCCAAGGAACAATCCTAGCACTTTGCCGTATCCGGCTGACCCGTAGTATACTTGTAAATCAACCTTAAATTTGAGCGTGTCACATAAAATAATTTAATAATTTTTTGTAAGTTGTATAGTTAATTGTCTAATGAATAATTCTTTAAATATGCAATGTAGGAACCCCAAGGAACAATCCTAGCACTTTGCCGTATCCGGCTGACCCGTAGTATACTTGTAAATCAACCTTAAACTTGAGCGTGTCACATAATATAATTTAATAATTTTTTGTAAGTTGTATACTTAATTGTCTAATGAATAATTCTTTAAATATGCAATGTAGGAACCCCAAGAAACAATCCTAGCACTTTGCCGTATCCGGCTGACCCGTAGTATACTTGTACATCAACCCTAAATTTGATCGTGTCACATAAAATAATTTAATAATTTTTTGTAAGTTGTATACTTAATTTTCTAATAAATGATTCTTTAAATATGCAATGTAGGAACCCCAAGGAACAATTCTAGCACTTTGCCGTATCCGGCTGCCCCGTAGTATACTTGTAAATCAACCTTAAACTTGAGCGTGTCACATAAAATAATTTAATAATTTATTGTAAGTTGTATACTTAATTGTCTAATGAATAATTCTTTAAATATGCAATGTAGAAACCCCAGGGAACAATCCTAGCACTTTGCCGTATCCGGCTGACCCGTTGTATACTTGTATATCAACCCTAAATTTGATCGTGTCACATAAAACAATTTAATAATTTTTTGTAAGTTGTATACTTAATTTTCTAATAAATATTTCTTTAAATATGCAATGTAGGAACCCCAAGGAACAATCCTAGCACTTTGCCGTATCCGGCTGACCCGTAGTATACTTGTAAATCAACCTTAAACTTGAGCGTGTCACATAAAATAATTTAATAATTTTTTGTAAGTTGTATACTTAATTGTCTAATGAATAATTCTTTAAATATGCAATGTAGGAACCCCAAGGAAATATCCTAGCACTTTGCCGTATCCGGCTGACCCGTAGTATACTTGTAAATCAACCTTAAACTTGAGCGTGTCACATAAAATAATTTAATAATTTTTTGTAAGTTGTATACTTAATTGTCTAATGAATAATTCTTTAAATATGCAATGTAGGAACCCCAACGAACAATCCTAGCACTTTGCCGTATCCGGCTGACCCGTGGTATACTTGTAAATCAACCCTAAATTTGATCGTATCACATAAAATAATTTAATAATTTTTTGTAAGTTGTATACTTAATTGTCTAATAAATATTTCTTTAAATATTCAATGTAGGAACCCCAAGGAACAATCCTAGCACTTTGCCGTATCCGGTTGACCCGTAGTATACTTGTAAATCAACCTTAAACTTGAGCGTGTCACATAAAATAATTTAATAATTTTTTGTAAGTTGTATACTTAATTGTCTAATGAGTAATTCTATAAATATGCAATGTAGGAACCCCAAGGAACAATCCTAGCACTTTGCCGTATCCGGCTGACCCGTAGTATACTTGTACATCAACCCTAAATTTGATCGTGTCACATAAAATAATTTAATAATTTTTTGTAAGTTGTATACTTAATTGTCTAATAAATAATTCTTTAAATATACAATGTAGGAACCCCAAGGAACAATCCTAGCACTTTTC
Source organism: Harpalus rubripes (assembly GCA_963082715.1). Taxonomy (NCBI): domain Eukaryota; kingdom Metazoa; phylum Arthropoda; class Insecta; order Coleoptera; family Carabidae; genus Harpalus; species Harpalus rubripes. The sequence continues at coordinate 135,331 of OY720448.1, forward strand.
CGTATCCGGCTGACACGTAGTATACTTGTAAATCAATCTTAAACTTGAGCGTGTCACATAAAATAATTTAATAATTTTTTGTAAGTTGTATACTTAATTGTCTAATAAATAATTCTTTAAATATGCAATGTAGGAACCCCAAGGAACAATCCTAGCACATTGCCGTATCCGGCTGACCCGTAGTATACTTGTAAATCAACCTTAAACTTGAGCGTGTCACATAAAATAATTTAATAATTTTTTGTAAGTTGTATACTTAATTGTCTAATGAATAATTCTTTAAATATGCAATGTAGGAACCCCAAGGAACAATCCTAGCCCTTTGCCGTATCCGGCTGACCCGTAGTATACTTGTAAATCAACCTTAAACTTGAGCGTGTCACATAAAATAATTTAATAATTTTTTGTAAGTTGTATACTTAATTGTCTAATGAATAATTCTTTAAATATGCAATGTAGGAACCCCAAGGAACAATCCTAGCACTTTGCCGTATCCGGCTGACCCGTACTATACTTGTATATCAACCCTAAATTTGATCGTGTCACATAAAAAAATTTAATAATTTTTTGTAAGTTGTATACTTAATTGTCTAATAAATAATTCTTTAAATATGCAATGAAGGAACCCAAAGGAACAATCCTAGCACTTTGCCGTATCCGGCTGACCCGTAGTATACTTGTACATCAACCCTAAATTTGATCGTGTCACATAAAATAATTTAATAATTTTTTGTAAGTTGTATACTTAATTGTCTAATAAATAATTCTTTAAATATACAATGTAGGAACCCCAAGAAACAATCCTAGCACTTTGCCGTATCCGGCTGACCCGTAAGTATACTTGTACATCAACCCTAAATTTGATCGTGTCACATAAAATAATTTAATAATTTTTTGTAAGTTGTATACTTAATTGTCTAATAAATAATTCTTTAAATATGCAATGTAGGAACCCCAAGGAACAATCCTAGCACTTTGCCGTATCCGGCTGACCCGTAGTATACTTGTAAATCAATCTTAAACTTGAGCGTGTCACATAAAATAATTTAATAATTTTTTGTAAGTTGTATACTTAATTGTCTAATAAATAATTCTTTAAATATGCAATGTAGGAACCCCAAGGAACAATCCTAGCACTTTGCCGTATCCGGCTGACCCGTAGTATACTTGTAAATCAACCTTAAACTTGAGCGTGTCACATAAAATAATTTAATAATTTTTTGTAAGTAGTATACTTAATTATCTAATGAATAATTCTTTAATTATGCAATGTAGGATCCCCAAGGAACAATCCTAGCACTTTGCCGTATCCGGCTGACCCGTAGTATACTTGTAAATCAACCTTAAACTTGAGCGTGTCACATAAAATAATTTAATAATTTTTTGTAAGTTGTATACTTAATTGTCTAATGAATAATTCTTTAAATATGCAATGTAGGAACCCCAAGGAACAATCCTAGCCCTTTGCCGTATCCGGCTGACCCGTAGTATACTTGTAAATCAACCTTAAACTTGAGCGTGTCACATAAAATAATTTAATAATTTTTTGTAAGTTGTATACTTAATTGTCTAATGAATAATTCTTTAAATATGCAATGTAGGAACCCCAAGGAACAATCCTAGCACTTTGCCGTATCCGGCTGACCCGTACTATACTTGTATATCAACCCTAAATTTGATCGTGTCACATAAAAAAATTTAATAATTTTTTGTAAGTTGTATACTTAATTGTCTAATAAATAATTCTTTAAATATGCAATGAAGGAACCCAAAGGAACAATCCTAGCACTTTGCCGTATCCGGCTGACCCGTAGTATACTTGTACATCAACCCTAAATTTGATCGTGTCACATAAAATAATTTAATAATTTTTTGTAAGTTGTATACTTAATTGTCTAATAAATAATTCTTTAAATATACAATGTAGGAACCCCAAGAAACAATCCTAGCACTTTGCCGTATCCGGCTGACCCGTAAGTATACTTGTACATCAACCCTAAATTTGATCGTGTCACATAAAATAATTTAATAATTTTTTGTAAGTTGTATACTTAATTGTCTAATAAATAATTCTTTAAATATGCAATGTAGGAACCCCAAGGAACAATCCTAGCACTTTGCCGTATCCGGCTGACCCGTAGTATACTTGTAAATCAATCTTAAACTTGAGCGTGTCACATAAAATAATTTAATAATTTTTTGTAAGTTGTATACTTAATTGTCTAATAAATAATTCTTTAAATATGCAATGTAGGAACCCCAAGGAACAATCCTAGCACTTTGCCGTATCCGGCTGACCCGTAGTATACTTGTAAATCAACCTTAAACTTGAGCGTGTCACATAAAATAATTTAATAATTTTTTGTAAGTAGTATACTTAATTATCTAATGAATAATTCTTTAATTATGCAATGTAGGATCCCCAAGGAACAATCCTAGCACTTTGCCGTATCCGGCTGACCCGTAGTATACTTGTAAATCAACCTTAAACTTGAGCGTGTCACATAAAATAATTTAATAATTTTTTGTAAGTTGTATACTTAATTGTCTAATGAATAATTCTTTAAATATGCAATGTAGGAACCCCAAGGAACAATCCTAGCCCTTTGCCGTATCCGGCTGACCCGTAGTATACTTGTAAATCAACCTTAAACTTGAGCGTGTCACATAAAATAATTTAATAATTTTTTGTAAGTTGTATACTTAATTGTCTAATGAATAATTCTTTAAATATGCAATGTAGGAACCCCAAGGAACAATCCTAGCACTTTGCCGTATCCGGCTGACCCGTACTATACTTGTATATCAACCCTAAATTTGATCGTGTCACATAAAAAAATTTAATAATTTTTTGTAAGTTGTATACTTAATTGTCTAATAAATAATTCTTTAAATATGCAATGAAGGAACCCAAAGGAACAATCCTAGCACTTTGCCGTATCCGGCTGACCCGTAGTATACTTGTACATCAACCCTAAATTTGATCGTGTCACATAAAATAATTTAATAATTTTTTGTAAGTTGTATACTTAATTGTCTAATAAATAATTCTTTAAATATACAATGTAGGAACCCCAAGAAACAATCCTAGCACTTTGCCGTATCCGGCTGACCCGTAAGTATACTTGTACATCAACCCTAAATTTGATCGTGTCACATAAAATAATTTAATAATTTTTTGTAAGTTGTATACTTAATTGTCTAATAAATAATTCTTTAAATATGCAATGTAGGAACCCCAAGGAACAATCCTAGCACTTTGCCGTATCCGGCTGACCCGTAGTATACTTGTAAATCAATCTTAAACTTGAGCGTGTCACATAAAATAATTTAATAATTTTTTGTAAGTTGTATACTTAATTGTCTAATGAATAATTCTTTAAATATGCAATGTAGGAACCCCAAGGAACAATCCTAGCCCTTTGCCGTATCCGGCTGACCCGTAGTATACTTGTAAATCAACCTTAAACTTGAGCGTGTCACATAAAATAATTTAATAATTTTTTGTAAGTTGTATACTTAATTGTCTAATGAATAATTCTTTAAATATGCAATGTAGGAACCCCAAGGAACAATCCTAGCACTTTGCCGTATCCGGCTGACCCGTACTATACTTGTATATCAACCCTAAATTTGATCGTGTCACATAAAAAAATTTAATAATTTTTTGTAAGTTGTATACTTAATTGTCTAATAAATAATTCTTTAAATATGCAATGAAGGAACCCAAAGGAACAATCCTAGCACTTTGCCGTATCCGGCTGACCCGTAGTATACTTGTACATCAACCCTAAATTTGATCGTGTCACATAAAATAATTTAATAATTTTTTGTAAGTTGTATACTTAATTGTCTAATAAATAATTCTTTAAATATACAATGTAGGAACCCCAAGAAACAATCCTAGCACTTTGCCGTATCCGGCTGACCCGTAAGTATACTTGTACATCAACCCTAAATTTGATCGTGTCACATAAAATAATTTAATAATTTTTTGTAAGTTGTATACTTAATTGTCTAATAAATAATTCTTTAAATATGCAATGTAGGAACCCCAAGGAACAATCCTAGCACTTTGCCGTATCCGGCTGACCCGTAGTATACTTGTAAATCAATCTTAAACTTGAGCGTGTCACATAAAATAATTTAATAATTTTTTGTAAGTTGTATACTTAATTGTCTAATAAATAATTCTTTAAATATGCAATGTAGGAACCCCAAGGAACAATCCTAGCACTTTGCCGTATCCGGCTGACCCGTAGTATACTTGTAAATCAACCTTAAACTTGAGCGTGTCACATAAAATAATTTAATAATTTTTTGTAAGTAGTATACTTAATTATCTAATGAATAATTCTTTAATTATGCAATGTAGGATCCCCAAGGAACAATCCTAGCACTTTGCCGTATCCGGCTGACCCGTAGTATACTTGTAAATCAACCTTAAACTTGAGCGTGTCACATAAAATAATTTAATAATTTTTTGTAAGTTGTATACTTAATTGTCTAATGAATAATTCTTTAAATATGCAATGTAGGAACCCCAAGGAACAATCCTAGCCCTTTGCCGTATCCGGCTGACCCGTAGTATACTTGTAAATCAACCTTAAACTTGAGCGTGTCACATAAAATAATTTAATAATTTTTTGTAAGTTGTATACTTAATTGTCTAATGAATAATTCTTTAAATATGCAATGTAGGAACCCCAAGGAACAATCCTAGCACTTTGCCGTATCCGGCTGACCCGTACTATACTTGTATATCAACCCTAAATTTGATCGTGTCACATAAAAAAATTTAATAATTTTTTGTAAGTTGTATACTTAATTGTCTAATAAATAATTCTTTAAATATGCAATGAAGGAACCCAAAGGAACAATCCTAGCACTTTGCCGTATCCGGCTGACCCGTAGTATACTTGTACATCAACCCTAAATTTGATCGTGTCACATAAAATAATTTAATAATTTTTTGTAAGTTGTATACTTAATTGTCTAATAAATAATTCTTTAAATATACAATGTAGGAACCCCAAGAAACAATCCTAGCACTTTGCCGTATCCGGCTGACCCGTAAGTATACTTGTACATCAACCCTAAATTTGATCGTGTCACATAAAATAATTTAATAATTTTTTGTAAGTTGTATACTTAATTGTCTAATAAATAATTCTTTAAATATGCAATGTAGGAACCCCAAGGAACAATCCTAGCACTTTGCCGTATCCGGCTGACCCGTAGTATACTTGTAAATCAATCTTAAACTTGAGCGTGTCACATAAAATAATTTAATAATTTTTTGTAAGTTGTATACTTAATTGTCTAATAAATAATTCTTTAAATATGCAATGTAGGAACCCCAAGGAACAATCCTTGCACTTTGCCGTATCCGGCTGACCCGTAGTATACTTGTAAATCAACCTTAAACTTGAGCGTGTCACATAAAATAATTTAATAATTTTTTGTAAGTAGTATACTTAATTGTCTAATGAATAATTCTTTAATTATGCAATGTAGGATCCCCAAGGAACAATCCTAGCACTTTGCCGTATCCGGCTGACCCGTAGTATACTTGTAAATCAACCTTAAACTTGAGCGTGTCACATAAATTAATTTAATAATTTTTTGTAAGTTGTATACTTAATTGTCTAATGAATAATTCTTTAAATATGCAATGTAGGAACCCCAAGGAACAATCCTAGCCCTTTGCCGTATCCGGGTGACCCGTAGTATACTTGTAAATCAACATTAAACTTGAGCGTGTCACATAAAATAATTTAATAATTTTTTGTAAGTTGTATACTTAATTGTCTAATAAATAATTCTTTAAATATGCAATGAAGGAACCCCAAGGAACAATCCTAGCACTTTGCCGTATCCGGTAGACCCGTAGTATACTTGTAAATCAACCTTAAACTTGAGCGTGTCACATAAAATAATTTAATAATTTTTTGTAAGTTGTATGCTTAATTGTCTAATAAATAATTCTTTAAATATGCAATGTAGGAACCCCAAGGAACAATCCTAGCACTTTGCCGTATCCGGCTGACCCGTAGTATACTTGTAAATCAACCTTAAACTTGAGCGTGTCACATAAAATAATTTAATAATTTTTTGTAAGTTGTATACTTAATTGTCTAATAAATAATTCTTTAAATATGCAATGTAGGAACCCCAAGGAACAATCCTAGCACTTTCCCGTATCCGGCTGACCCGTAGTATACTTGTAAATCAACCTTAAACTTGAGCGTGTCACATAAAATAATTTAATAATTTTTTGTAAGTTGTATACTTAATTGTCTAATAAATAATTCTTTAAATATGCAATGTGGGAACCCCAAGGAACAATCCTAGCACTTTGCCGTATCCGGCTGACCCGTAGTATACTTGTAAATCAACCTTAAACTTGAGCGTGTCACATAAAATAACTTAATAATTTTTTGTAAGTCGTATACTTAATTGTCTAATGAATAATTCTTTAAATATGCAATGTAGGAACCCCAAGGAACAATCCTAGCACTTTGCCGTATCCGGCTGACCCGTAGTATACTTGTAAATCAACCTTAAACTTGAGCGTGTCACATAAAATAATTTAATAATTTTTTGTAAGTTGTATACTTAATTGTCTAATAAATAATTCTTTAAATATGCTATGTAGGAACCCCAAGGAACAATCCTAGCACTTTGCCGTATCCGGCTGACCCGTAGTATACTTGTAAATCAACCTTAAACTTGAGCGTGTCACATAAAATAACTTAATAATAATTTTTTGTAAGTTGTATACTTAATTGTCTAATATATAATTCCTTAAATATGCAATGTAGGAACCCCAAGGAACAATCCTAGCACTTTGCCGTATCCGGCTGACCCGTAGTATACTTGTAAATCAACCTTAAACTTGACCGTGTCACATAAAATAATTTAATGATTTTTTTGTAAGTTGTATACTTAATTGTCTAATAAATAATTCTTTAAATGTGCAATGTAGGTACCCCAAGGAACAATCCTAGCACTTTGCCGTATCCGGCTGACCCGTAGTATACTTGTAAATCAACCTTAAACTTGAGCGTGTCACATAAAATAATTTAATAATTTTTTGTAAGTTGTATAGTTAATTGTCTAATGAATAATTCTTTAAATATGCAATGTAGGAACCCCAAGGAACAATCCTAGCACTTTGCCGTATCCGGCTGACCCGTAGTATACTTGTAAATCAACCTTAAACTTGAGCGTGTCACATAAAATAATTTAATAATTTTTTGTAAGTTGTATACTTAATTGTCTAATGAATAATTCTTTAAATATGCAATGTAGGAACCCCAAGAAACAATCCTAGCACTTTGCCGTATCCGGCTGACCCGTAGTATACTTGTACATCAACCCTAAATTTGATCGTGTCACATAAAATAATTTAATAATTTTTTGTAAGTTGTATACTTAATTGTCTAATAAATAATTCTTTAAATATGCAATGTAGGAACCCCAAGGAACAATCCTAGCACTTTACCGTATCCGGCTGACCCGTAGTATACTTGTACATCAACCCTAAATTTGATCGTGTCACATAAAATAATTTAATACTTTTTTGTAAGTTGTATACTGAATTGTCTAATAAATAATTTTTTAAATATGCAATGTAGGAACCCCAAGGAACAATCCTAGCACTTTGCCGTATCCGGCTGACTCGTAGTATACTTGTAAATCAACCTTAAACTTGAGCGTGTCACATAAAATAATTTAATAATTTTTTTGTAAGTTGTATACTTAATTGTCTAATAAATAATTCTTTAAATTTGCAATGTAGGAACCCCAAGGAACAATCCTAGCACTTTGCCGTATCCGGCTGACCCGTAGTATACTTGTAAATCAACCTTAAACTTGAGCGTGTCACATAAAATAATTTAATAATTCTTTGTAAGTTGTATACTTAATTGTCTAATGAATAATTCTTTAAATATGCAATGTAGGAACCCCAAGGAACAATCCTAGCACTTTGCCGTATCCGGCTGACCCGTAGTATACTTGTACATCAACCCTAAATTTGATCGTGTCACATAAAATAAATTAATAATTTTTTGTAAGTTGTATACTTAATTGTCTAATGAATAATTCTTTAAATATGCAATGTAGGAACCCCAAGGAACAATCCTAGCACTTTGTCGTATCCGGCTGACCCGTAGTATACTTGTACATCAACCCTAAATTTGATCGTGTCACATAAAATAATTTAATAATTTTTTGTAAGTTGTATACTTAATTGTCTATTGAATAATTCTTTAAATATGCAATGTAGGAACCCCAAGGAACAATCCTAGCACTTTGCCGTATCCGGATGACCCGTAGTATACTTGTAAATCAACCTTAAACTTGAGCGTGTCACATAAAATAATTTAATAATTTTTTGTAAGTTGTATACTAAATTGTCTAATAAATAATTCTTTAAATATATAATGTAAGAACCCCAAGGAACAATCCTAGCACTTTGCCGTATCCGGCTGACCCGTAGTATACTTGTAAATCAACCTTAAATTTGAGCGTGTCACATAAAATAATTTAATAATTTTTTGTAAGTTGTATAGTCAATTGTCTAATGAATAATTCTTTAAATATGCAATGTAGGAACCCCAAGGAACAATCCTAGCACTTTGCCGTATCCGGCTGACCCGTAGTATACTTGTAAATCAACCTTAAACTTGAGCGTGTCACATAATATAATTTAATAATTTTTTGTAAGTTGTATACTTAATTGTCTAATGAATAATTCTTTAAATATGCAATGTAGGAACCCCAAGAAACAATCCTAGCACTTTGCCGTATCCGGCTGACCCGTAGTATACTTGTACATCAACCCTAAATTTGATCGTGTCACATAAAATAATTTAATAATTTTTTGTAAGTTGTATACTTAATTTTCTAATAAATGATTCTTTAAATATGCAATGTAGGAACCCCAAGGAACAATCCTAGCACTTTGCCGTATCCGGCTGACCCGTAGTATACTTGTAAATCAACCCTAAATTTGATCGTGTCACATGAAATAATTTAATAATTTTTTGTACGTTGTATACTAAATTGTCTAATGAATAATTCTTTAAATATGCAATGTAGAAACCCCAAGGAACAATCCTAGCACTTTGCCGTATCCGGCTGACCCGTAGTATACTTGTACATCAACCCTAAATTTGATCGTGTCACATAAAATAATTTAATAATTTTTTGTAAGTTGTATACTTAATTGTCTAATAAATAATTCTTTAAATATGCAATGTAGGAACCCCAAGGAACAATCCTAGCACTTTGCCGTATCCGGCTGACCCGTAGTATACTTGTAAATCAACCTTAAACTTGAGCGTGTCACATAAAATAATTTAATAATTTTTTGTAAGTTGTATACTTAATTGTCTAATGAATAATTCTTTAAATATGCAATGTAGGAACCTCAAGGAACAATCCTAGCACTTTGCCGTATCCGGCTGACCCGTAGTATACTTGTAAATCAACCTTAAACTTGAGCGTGTCACATAAAATAATTTAATAATTTTTTGTAAGTTGTATACTTAATTGTCTAATAAATAATTCTTAAAATATGCAATGTAGGAACCCCAACGAACAATCCTAGCACTTTGCCGTATCCGGCTGACCCGTAGTATACTTGTAAATCAACCTTAAACTTGAGCGTGTCACATAAAATAATTTAATAATTTTTTGTAAGTTGTATACTTAATTGTCTAATAAATAATTCTTTAAATATGCAATGTAGGAACCCCAAGGAACAATCCTAGCAGTTTGTCGTATCCGGCTGACCCGTAGTATACTTGTACATCAACCCTAAAGTTGATCGTGTCACATAAAATAATTTAATAATTTTTTGTAAGTTGTATACTTAATTGTCTAATAAATAATTCTTTAAATATGCAATGCAGGAACCCCAATGAACAAACCTAGCACTTTGCCGTATCCGGCTGACCCGTAGTATACTTGTAAATCAACCCTAAATTTGATCGTGTCACATGAAATAATTTAATAATTTTTTGTACGTTGTATACTTAATTGTCTAATGAATAATTCTTTAAATATGCAATGTGGAAACCCCAAGGAACAATCCTAGCACTTTGCCGTATCCGGTAGACCCGTAGTATACTTGTAAATCAACCTTAAACTTGAGCGTGTCACATAAAATAATTTAATAATTTTTTGTAAGTTGTATACTTAATTGTCTAATAAATAATTCTTTAAATATGCAATGTAGGAACCCCAAGGAACAATCCTAGCACTTTGCCGTATCCGGCTGACCCGTAGTATACTTGTAAATCAACCTTAAACTTGAGCGTGTCATATAAAATAATTTAATAATCTTTTGTAAGTTGTATACTTAATTGTCTAATGAATAATTCTTTAAATATGCAATAATCCTAGCACTTTGCCGTATCCGGCTGACCCGTAGTATACTTGTAAATCAACCTTAAACTTGACCGTGTCACATAAAATAATTTAATAATTTTTTGTAAGTTGTATACTTAATTGTCTAATAAATAATTCTTTAAATGTGCAATGTAGGAACCCCAAGGAACAATCCTAGCACTTTGCCGTATCCGGCTGACCCGTAGTATACTTGTAAATCAACCTTAAACTTGAGCGTGTCACATAAAATAATTTAATAATTTTTTGTAAGTTGTATAGTTAATTGTCTAATGAATAATTCTTTAAATATGCAATGTAGGAACCCCAAGGAACAATCCTAGCACTTTGCCGTATCCGGCTGACCCGTAGTATACTTGTAAATCAACCTTAAACTTGAGCGTGTCACATAAAATAATTTAATAATTTTTTGTAAGTTGTATACTTAATTGTCTAATGAATAATTCTTTAAATATGCAATGTAGGAACCCTAAGAAACAATCCTAGCACTTTGCCGTATCCGGCTGACCCGTAGTATACTTGTACATCAACCCTAAATTTGATCGTGTCACATAAAATAATTTAATAATTTTTTGTAAGTTGTATACTTAATTGTCTAATAAATAATTCTTTAAATATGCAATGTAGGAACCCCAAGGAACAATCCTAGCACTTTGCCGTATCCGGCTGACCCGTAGTATACTTGTACATCAACCCTAAATTTGATCGTGTCACATAAAATAAATTAATAATTTTTTGTAAGTTGTATACTTAATTGTCTAATGAATAATTCTTTAAATATGCAATGTAGGAACCCCAAGGAACAATCCTAGCACTTTGTCGTATCCGGCTGACCCGTAGTATACTTGTACATCAACCCTAAATTTGATCGTGTCACATAAAATAATTTAATAATTTTTTGTAAGTTGTATACTTAATTGTCTAATGAATAATTCTTTAAATATGCAATGTAGGAACCCCAAGGAACAATCCTAGCACTTTGCCGTATCCGGATGACCCGTAGTATACTTGTAAATCAACCTTAAACTTGAGCGTGTCACATAAAATAATTTAATAATTTTTTGTAAGTTGTATACTTAATTGTCTAATAAATAATTCTTTAAATTTGCAATGTAGGAACCCCAAGGAACAATCCTAGCACTTTGCCGTATCCGGCTGACCCGTAGTATACTTGTACATCAACCCTAAATTTGATCGTGTCACATAAAATAATTTAATAATGTTTTGTAAGTTGTATACTTAATTGTCTAATGAATAATTCTTTAAATATGCAATGTAGGAACCCCAAGGAACAATCCTAGCACTTTTCCGTATCCGGCTGACCCGTAGTATACTTGTAAATCAACCTTAAACTTGAGCGTGTCACATAAAATAATTTAATAATTTTTTGTAAGTTGTATACTTAATTGTCTAATAAATAATTCTTTAAATATATAATGTAAGAACCCCAAGGAACAATCCTAGCACTTTGCCGTATCCGGCTGACCCGTAGTATACTTGTAAATCAACCTTAAATTTGAGCGTGTCACATAAAATAATTTAATAATTTTTTGTAAGTTGTATAGTTAATTGTCTAATGAATAATTCTTTAAATATGCAATGTAGGAACCCCAAGGAACAATCCTAGCACTTTGCCGTATCCGGCTGACCCGTAGTATACTTGTAAATCAACCTTAAACTTGAGCGTGTCACATAATATAATTTAATAATTTTTTGTAAGTTGTATACTTAATTGTCTAATGAATAATTCTTTAAATATGCAATGTAGGAACCCCAAGAAACAATCCTAGCACTTTGCCGTATCCGGCTGACCCGTAGTATACTTGTACATCAACCCTAAATTTGATCGTGTCACATAAAATAATTTAATAATTTTTTGTAAGTTGTATACTTAATTTTCTAATAAATGATTCTTTAAATATGCAATGTAGGAACCCCAAGGAACAATCCTAGCACTTTGCCGTATCCGGCTGCCCCGTAGTATACTTGTAAATCAACCTTAAACTTGAGCGTGTCACATAAAATAATTTAATAATTTTTTGTAAGTTGTATACTTAATTGTCTAATGAATAATTCTTTAAATATGCAATGTAGAAACCCCAGGGAACAATCCTAGCACTTTGCCGTATCCGGCTGACCCGTTGTATACTTGTATATCAACCCTAAATTTGATCGTGTCACATAAAACAATTTAATAATTTTTTGTAAGTTGTATACTTAATTTTCTAATAAATATTTCTTTAAATATGCAATGTAGGAACCCCAAGGAACAATCCTAGCACTTTGCCGTATCCGGCTGACCCGTAGTATACTTGTAAATCAACCTTAAACTTGAGCGTGTCACATAAAATAATTTAATAATTTTTTGTAAGTTGTATACTTAATTGTCTAATGAATAATTCTTTAAATATGCAATGTAGGAACCCCAAGGAAATATCCTAGCACTTTGCCGTATCCGGCTGACCCGTAGTATACTTGTAAATCAACCTTAAACTTGAGCGTGTCACATAAAATAATTTAATAATTTTTTGTAAGTTGTATACTTAATTGTCTAATGAATAATTCTTTAAATATGCAATGTAGGAACCCCAAGGAACAATCCTAGCACTTTGCCGTATCCGGCTGACCCGTGGTATACTTGTAAATCAACCCTAAATTTGATCGTATCACATAAAATAATTTAATAATTTTTTGTAAGTTGTATACTTAATTGTCTAATAAATATTTCTTTAAATATTCAATGTAGGAACCCCAAGGAACAATCCTAGCACTTTGCCGTATCCGGTTGACCCGTAGTATACTTGTAAATCAACCTTAAACTTGAGCGTGTCACATAAAATAATTTAATAATTTTTTGTAAGTTGTATACTTAATTGTCTAATGAGTAATTCTATAAATATGCAATGTAGGAACCCCAAGGAACAATCCTAGCACTTTGCCGTATCCGGCTGACCCGTAGTATACTTGTACATCAACCCTAAATTTGATCGTGTCACATAAAATAATTTAATAATTTTTTGTAAGTTGTATACTTAATTGTCTAATAAATAATTCTTTAAATATGCAATGTAGGAACCCCAAGGAACAATCCTAGCACTTTTCCGTATCCGGCTGACACGTAGTATACTTGTAAATCAACCTTAAACTTGAGCGTGTCACATAAAATAATTTAATAATTTTTTGTAAGTTGTATACTTAATTGTCTAATAAATAATTCTTTAAATATGCAATGTAGGAACCCCAAGGAACAATCCTAGCACTTTGCCGTATCCGGCTGACCCGTAGTATACTTGTAAATCAACCTTAAACTTGAGTGTGTCACATAAAATAATTTAATAATTTTTTGTAAGTTGTATACTTAATTGTCTAATGAATAATTCTTTAAATATGCAATGTAGGAACCCCAAGGAACAATCCTAGCCCTTTGCCGTATCCGGCTGACCCGTAGTATACTTGTAAATCAACCTTAAACTTGAGCGTGTCACATAAAATAATTTAATAATTTTTTGTAAGTTGTATACTTAATTGTCTAATGAATAATTCTTTAAATATGCAATGTAGGAACCCCAAGGAACAATCCTAGCACTTTGCCGTATCCGGCTGACCCGTACTATACTTGTATATCAACCCTAAATTTGATCGTGTCACATAAAAAAATTTAATAATTTTTTGTAAGTTGTATACTTAATTGTCTAATAAATAATTCTTTAAATATGCAATGAAGGAACCCAAAGGAACAATCCTAGCACTTTGCCGTATCCGGCTGACCCGTAGTATACTTGTACATCAACCCTAAATTTGATCGTGTCACATAAAATAATTTAATAATTTTTTGTAAGTTGTATACTTAATTGTCTAATAAATAATTCTTTAAATATACAATGTAGGAACCCCAAGAAATAATCCAAGCACTTTGCCGTATCCGGCTGACCCGTAAGTATACTTGTACATCAACCCTAAATTTGATCGTGTCACATAAAATAATTTAATATTTTTTTGTAAGTTGTATACTTAATTGTCTAATAAATAATTCTTTAAATATGCAATGTAGGAACCCCAAGGAACAATCCTAGCACTTTGCCGTATCCGGCTGACCCGTAGTATACTTGTAAATCAATCTTAAACTTGAGCGTGTCACATAAAATAATTTAATAATTTTTTGTAATTTGTATACTTAATTGTCTAATAAATAATTCTTTAAATATGCAATGTAGGAACCCCAAGGAACAATCCTAGCACTTTGCCGTATCCGGCTGACCCGTAGTATACTTGTAAATCAACCTTAAACTTGAGCGTGTCACATAAAATAATTTAATAATTTTTTGTAAGTAGTATACTTAATTGTCTAATGAATAATTCTTTAATTATGCAATGTAGGATCCCCAAGGAACAATCCTAGCACTTTGCCGTATCCGGCTGACCCGTAGTATACTTGTAAATCAACCTTAAACTTGAGCGTGTCACATAAATTAATTTAATAATTTTTTGTAAGTTGTATACTTAATTGTCTAATGAATAATTCTTTAAATATGCAATGTAGGAACCCCAAGGAACAATCTTAGCCCTTTGCCGTATCCGGGTGACCCGTAGTATACTTGTAAATCAACCTTAAACTTGACCGTGTCACATAAAATAATTTAATAATTTTTTGTAAGTTGTATACTTAATTGTCTAATAAATAATTCTTTAAATGTGCAATGTAGGAACCCCAAGGAACAATCCTAGCACTTTGCCGTATCCGGCTGACCCGTAGTATACTTGTAAATCAACCTTAAACTTGAGCGTGTCACATAAAATAATTTAATAATTTTTTGTAAGTTGTATAGTTAATTGTCTAATGAATAATTCTTTAAATATGCAATGTAGGAACCCCAAGGAACAATCCTAGCACTTTGCCGTATCCGGCTGACCCGTAGTATACTTGTAAATCAACCTTAAACTTGAGCGTGTCACATAAAATAATTTAATAATTTTTTGTAAGTTGTATACTTAATTGTCTAATGAATAATTCTTTAAATATGCAATGTAGGAACCCTAAGAAACAATCCTAGCACTTTGCCGTATCCGGCTGACCCGTAGTATACTTGTACATCAACCCTAAATTTGATCGTGTCACATAAAATAATTTAATAATTTTTTGTAAGTTGTATACTTAATTGTCTAATAAATAATTCTTTAAATATGCAATGTAGGAACCCCAAGGAACAATCCTAGCACTTTGCCGTATCCGGCTGACCCGTAGTATACTTGTACATCAACCCTAAATTTGATCGTGTCACATAAAATAAATTAATAATTTTTTGTAAGTTGTATACTTAATTGTCTAATGAATAATTCTTTAAATATGCAATGTAGGAACCCCAAGGAACAATCCTAGCACTTTGTCGTATCCGGCTGACCCGTAGTATACTTGTACATCAACCCTAAATTTGATCGTGTCACATAAAATAATTTAATAATTTTTTGTAAGTTGTATACTTAATTGTCTAATGAATAATTCTTTAAATATGCAATGTAGGAACCCCAAGGAACAATCCTAGCACTTTGCCGTATCCGGATGACCCGTAGTATACTTGTAAATCAACCTTAAACTTGAGCGTGTCACATAAAATAATTTAATAATTTTTTGTAAGTTGTATACTTAATTGTCTAATAAATAATTCTTTAAATTTGCAATGTAGGAACCCCAAGGAACAATCCTAGCACTTTGCCGTATCCGGCTGACCCGTAGTATACTTGTACATCAACCCTAAATTTGATCGTGTCACATAAAATAATTTAATAATGTTTTGTAAGTTGTATACTTAATTGTCTAATGAATAATTCTTTAAATATGCAATGTAGGAACCCCAAGGAACAATCCTAGCACTTTTCCGTATCCGGCTGACCCGTAGTATACTTGTAAATCAACCTTAAACTTGAGCGTGTCACATAAAATAATTTAATAATTTTTTGTAAGTTGTATACTTAATTGTCTAATAAATAATTCTTTAAATATATAATGTAAGAACCCCAAGGAACAATCCTAGCACTTTGCCGTATCCGGCTGACCCGTAGTATACTTGTAAATCAACCTTAAATTTGAGCGTGTCACATAAAATAATTTAATAATTTTTTGTAAGTTGTATAGTTAATTGTCTAATGAATAATTCTTTAAATATGCAATGTAGGAACCCCAAGGAACAATCCTAGCACTTTGCCGTATCCGGCTGACCCGTAGTATACTTGTAAATCAACCTTAAACTTGAGCGTGTCACATAATATAATTTAATAATTTTTTGTAAGTTGTATACTTAATTGTCTAATGAATAATTCTTTAAATATGCAATGTAGGAACCCCAAGAAACAATCCTAGCACTTTGCCGTATCCGGCTGACCCGTAGTATACTTGTACATCAACCCTAAATTTGATCGTGTCACATAAAATAATTTAATAATTTTTTGTAAGTTGTATACTTAATTTTCTAATAAATGATTCTTTAAATATGCAATGTAGGAACCCCAAGGAACAATCCTAGCACTTTGCCGTATCCGGCTGCCCCGTAGTATACTTGTAAATCAACCTTAAACTTGAGCGTGTCACATAAAATAATTTAATAATTTTTTGTAAGTTGTATACTTAATTGTCTAATGAATAATTCTTTAAATATGCAATGTAGAAACCCCAGGGAACAATCCTAGCACTTTGCCGTATCCGGCTGACCCGTTGTATACTTGTATATCAACCCTAAATTTGATCGTGTCACATAAAACAATTTAATAATTTTTTGTAAGTTGTATACTTAATTTTCTAATAAATATTTCTTTAAATATGCAATGTAGGAACCCCAAGGAACAATCCTAGCACTTTGCCGTATCCGGCTGACCCGTAGTATACTTGTAAATCAACCTTAAACTTGAGCGTGTCACATAAAATAATTTAATAATTTTTTGTAAGTTGTATACTTAATTGTCTAATGAATAATTCTTTAAATATGCAATGTAGGAACCCCAAGGAAATATCCTAGCACTTTGCCGTATCCGGCTGACCCGTAGTATACTTGTAAATCAACCTTAAACTTGAGCGTGTCACATAAAATAATTTAATAATTTTTTGTAAGTTGTATACTTAATTGTCTAATGAATAATTCTTTAAATATGCAATGTAGGAACCCCAAGGAACAATCCTAGCACTTTGCCGTATCCGGCTGACCCGTGGTATACTTGTAAATCAACCCTAAATTTGATCGTATCACATAAAATAATTTAATAATTTTTTGTAAGTTGTATACTTAATTGTCTAATAAATATTTCTTTAAATATTCAATGTAGGAACCCCAAGGAACAATCCTAGCACTTTGCCGTATCCGGTTGACCCGTAGTATACTTGTAAATCAACCTTAAACTTGAGCGTGTCACATAAAATAATTTAATAATTTTTTGTAAGTTGTATACTTAATTGTCTAATGAGTAATTCTATAAATATGCAATGTAGGAACCCCAAGGAACAATCCTAGCACTTTGCCGTATCCGGCTGACCCGTAGTATACTTGTACATCAACCCTAAATTTGATCGTGTCACATAAAATAATTTAATAATTTTTTGTAAGTTGTATACTTAATTGTCTAATAAATAATTCTTTAAATATGCAATGTAGGAACCCCAAGGAACAATCCTAGCACTTTTCCGTATCCGGCTGACACGTAGTATACTTGTAAATCAACCTTAAACTTGAGCGTGTCACATAAAATAATTTAATAATTTTTTGTAAGTTGTATACTTAATTGTCTAATAAATAATTCTTTAAATATGCAATGTAGGAACCCCAAGGAACAATCCTAGCACTTTGCCGTATCCGGCTGACCCGTAGTATACTTGTAAATCAACCTTAAACTTGAGTGTGTCACATAAAATAATTTAATAATTTTTTGTAAGTTGTATACTTAATTGTCTAATGAATAATTCTTTAAATATGCAATGTAGGAACCCCAAGGAACAATCCTAGCCCTTTGCCGTATCCGGCTGACCCGTAGTATACTTGTAAATCAACCTTAAACTTGAGCGTGTCACATAAAATAATTTAATAATTTTTTGTAAGTTGTATACTTAATTGTCTAATGAATAATTCTTTAAATATGCAATGTAGGAACCCCAAGGAACAATCCTAGCACTTTGCCGTATCCGGCTGACCCGTACTATACTTGTATATCAACCCTAAATTTGATCGTGTCACATAAAAAAATTTAATAATTTTTTGTAAGTTGTATACTTAATTGTCTAATAAATAATTCTTTAAATATGCAATGAAGGAACCCAAAGGAACAATCCTAGCACTTTGCCGTATCCGGCTGACCCGTAGTATACTTGTACATCAACCCTAAATTTGATCGTGTCACATAAAATAATTTAATAATTTTTTGTAAGTTGTATACTTAATTGTCTAATAAATAATTCTTTAAATATACAATGTAGGAACCCCAAGAAATAATCCAAGCACTTTGCCGTATCCGGCTGACCCGTAAGTATACTTGTACATCAACCCTAAATTTGATCGTGTCACATAAAATAATTTAATATTTTTTTGTAAGTTGTATACTTAATTGTCTAATAAATAATTCTTTAAATATGCAATGTAGGAACCCCAAGGAACAATCCTAGCACTTTGCCGTATCCGGCTGACCCGTAGTATACTTGTAAATCAATCTTAAACTTGAGCGTGTCACATAAAATAATTTAATAATTTTTTGTAATTTGTATACTTAATTGTCTAATAAATAATTCTTTAAATATGCAATGTAGGAACCCCAAGGAACAATCCTAGCACTTTGCCGTATCCGGCTGACCCGTAGTATACTTGTAAATCAACCTTAAACTTGAGCGTGTCACATAAAATAATTTAATAATTTTTTGTAAGTAGTATACTTAATTGTCTAATGAATAATTCTTTAATTATGCAATGTAGGATCCCCAAGGAACAATCCTAGCACTTTGCCGTATCCGGCTGACCCGTAGTATACTTGTAAATCAACCTTAAACTTGAGCGTGTCACATAAATTAATTTAATAATTTTTTGTAAGTTGTATACTTAATTGTCTAATGAATAATTCTTTAAATATGCAATGTAGGAACCCCAAGGAACAATCTTAGCCCTTTGCCGTATCCGGGTGACCCGTAGTATACTTGTAAATCAACATTAAACTTGAGCGTGTCACATAAAATAATTTAATAATTTTTTGTAAGTTGTATACTTAATTGTCTAATAAATAATTCTTTAAATATGCAATGTAGGAACCCCAAGGAACAATCCTAGCACTTTGCCGTATCCGGCTGCCCCGTAGTATACTTGTAAATCAACCTTAAACTTGAGCGTGTCACATAAAATAATTTAATAATTTTTTGTAAGTTGTATACTTAATTGTCTAATGAATAATTCTTTAAATATGCAATGTAGAAACCCCAGGGAACAATCCTAGCACTTTGCCGTATCCGGCTGACCCGTTGTATACTTGTATATCAACCCTAAATTTGATCGTGTCACATAAAACAATTTAATAATTTTTTGTAAGTTGTATACTTAATTTTCTAATAAATATTTCTTTAAATATGCAATGTAGGAACCCCAAGGAACAATCCTAGCACTTTGCCGTATCCGGCTGACCCGTAGTATACTTGTAAATCAACCTTAAACTTGAGCGTGTCACATAAAATAATTTAATAATTTTTTGTAAGTTGTATACTTAATTGTCTAATGAATAATTCTTTAAATATGCAATGTAGGAACCCCAAGGAAATATCCTAGCACTTTGCCGTATCCGGCTGACCCGTAGTATACTTGTAAATCAACCTTAAACTTGAGCGTGTCACATAAAATAATTTAATAATTTTTTGTAAGTTGTATACTTAATTGTCTAATGAATAATTCTTTAAATATGCAATGTAGGAACCCCAAGGAACAATCCTAGCACTTTGCCGTATCCGGCTGACCCGTGGTATACTTGTAAATCAACCCTAAATTTGATCGTATCACATAAAATAATTTAATAATTTTTTGTAAGTTGTATACTTAATTGTCTAATAAATATTTCTTTAAATATTCAATGTAGGAACCCCAAGGAACAATCCTAGCACTTTGCCGTATCCGGTTGACCCGTAGTATACTTGTAAATCAACCTTAAACTTGAGCGTGTCACATAAAATAATTTAATAATTTTTTGTAAGTTGTATACTTAATTGTCTAATGAGTAATTCTATAAATATGCAATGTAGGAACCCCAAGGAACAATCCTAGCACTTTGCCGTATCCGGCTGACCCGTAGTATACTTGTACATCAACCCTAAATTTGATCGTGTCACATAAAATAATTTAATAATTTTTTGTAAGTTGTATACTTAATTGTCTAATAAATAATTCTTTAAATATGCAATGTAGGAACCCCAAGGAACAATCCTAGCACTTTTCCGTATCCGGCTGACACGTAGTATACTTGTAAATCAACCTTAAACTTGAGCGTGTCACATAAAATAATTTAATAATTTTTTGTAAGTTGTATACTTAATTGTCTAATAAATAATTCTTTAAATATGCAATGTAGGAACCCCAAGGAACAATCCTAGCACTTTGCCGTATCCGGCTGACCCGTAGTATACTTGTAAATCAACCTTAAACTTGAGTGTGTCACATAAAATAATTTAATAATTTTTTGTAAGTTGTATACTTAATTGTCTAATGAATAATTCTTTAAATATGCAATGTAGGAACCCCAAGGAACAATCCTAGCCCTTTGCCGTATCCGGCTGACCCGTAGTATACTTGTAAATCAACCTTAAACTTGAGCGTGTCACATAAAATAATTTAATAATTTTTTGTAAGTTGTATACTTAATTGTCTAATGAATAATTCTTTAAATATGCAATGTAGGAACCCCAAGGAACAATCCTAGCACTTTGCCGTATCCGGCTGACCCGTACTATACTTGTATATCAACCCTAAATTTGATCGTGTCACATAAAAAAATTTAATAATTTTTTGTAAGTTGTATACTTAATTGTCTAATAAATAATTCTTTAAATATGCAATGAAGGAACCCAAAGGAACAATCCTAGCACTTTGCCGTATCCGGCTGACCCGTAGTATACTTGTACATCAACCCTAAATTTGATCGTGTCACATAAAATAATTTAATAATTTTTTGTAAGTTGTATACTTAATTGTCTAATAAATAATTCTTTAAATATACAATGTAGGAACCCCAAGAAATAATCCAAGCACTTTGCCGTATCCGGCTGACCCGTAAGTATACTTGTACATCAACCCTAAATTTGATCGTGTCACATAAAATAATTTAATATTTTTTTGTAAGTTGTATACTTAATTGTCTAATAAATAATTCTTTAAATATGCAATGTAGGAACCCCAAGGAACAATCCTAGCACTTTGCCGTATCCGGCTGACCCGTAGTATACTTGTAAATCAATCTTAAACTTGAGCGTGTCACATAAAATAATTTAATAATTTTTTGTAATTTGTATACTTAATTGTCTAATAAATAATTCTTTAAATATGCAATGTAGGAACCCCAAGGAACAATCCTAGCACTTTGCCGTATCCGGCTGACCCGTAGTATACTTGTAAATCAACCTTAAACTTGAGCGTGTCACATAAAATAATTTAATAATTTTTTGTAAGTAGTATACTTAATTGTCTAATGAATAATTCTTTAATTATGCAATGTAGGATCCCCAAGGAACAATCCTAGCACTTTGCCGTATCCGGCTGACCCGTAGTATACTTGTAAATCAACCTTAAACTTGAGCGTGTCACATAAATTAATTTAATAATTTTTTGTAAGTTGTATACTTAATTGTCTAATGAATAATTCTTTAAATATGCAATGTAGGAACCCCAAGGAACAATCTTAGCCCTTTGCCGTATCCGGGTGACCCGTAGTATACTTGTAAATCAACATTAAACTTGAGCGTGTCACATAAAATAAATTAATAATTTTTTGTAAGTTGTATACTTAATTGTCTAATAAATAATTCTTTAAATATGCAATGTAGGAACCCCAAGGAACAATCCTAGCACTTTGCCGTATCCGGTAGACCCGTAGTATACTTGTAAATCAACCTTAAACTTGAGCGTGTCACATAAAATAATTTAATAATTTTTTTGTAAGTTGTATACTTAATTGTCTAATAAATAATTCTTTAAATATGCAATGTAGGAACCCCAAGGAACAATCCTAGCACTTTGCCGTATCCGGCTGACCCGTAGTATACTTGTAAATCAACCTTAAACTTGAGCGTGTCACATAAAATAATTTAATAATTTTTTGTAAGTTGTATACTTAATTGTCTAATGAATAATTCTTTAAATATGCAATGTAGGAACCCCAAGGAACAATCCTAGCACTTTGCCGTATCCGGCTGACCCGTAGTATACTTGTAAATCAACCTTAAACTTGAGCGTGTCACATAAAATAATTTAATAATTTTTTGTAAGTTGTATACTTAATTGTCTAATAAATAATTCTTAAAATATGCAATGTAGGAACCCCAACGAACAATCCTAGCACTTTGCCGTTTCCGGCTGACCCGTAGTATACTTGTAAATCAACCTTAAACTTGAGCGTGTCACATAAAATAATTTAATAATTTTTTGTAAGTTGTATACTTAATTGTCTAATAAATAATTCTTTAAATATGCAATGTAGGAACCCCAAGGAACAATCCTAGCACTTTCCCGTATCCGGCTGACCCGTAGTATACTTGTAAATCAACCTTAAACTTGAGCGTGTCACATAAAATAATTTAATAATTTTTTGTAAGTTGTATACTTAATTGTCTAATAAATAATTCTTTAAATATGCAATGTGGGAACCCCAAGGAACAATCCTAGCACTTTGCCGTATCCGGCTGACCCGTAGTATACTTGTAAATCAACCTTAAACTTGAGCGTGTCACATAAAATAACTTAATAATTTTTTGTAAGTTGTATACTTAATTGTCTAATGAATAATTCTTTAAATATGCAATGTAGGAACCCCAAGGAACAATCCTAGCACTTTGCCGTATCCGGCTGACCCGTAGTATACTTGTAAATCAACCTTAAACTTGAGCGTGTCACATAAAATAATTTAATAATTTTTTGTAAGTTGTATACTTAATTGTCTAATAAATAATTCTTTAAATATGCTATGTAGGAACCCCAAGGAACAATCCTAGCACTTTGCCGTATCCGGCTGACCCGTAGTATACTTGTAAATCAACCTTAAACTTGAGCGTGTCACATAAAATAACTTAATAATAATTTTTTGTAAGTTGTATACTTAATTGTCTAATATATAATTCCTTAAATATGCAATGTAGGAACCCCAAGGAACAATCCTAGCACTTTGCCGTATCCGGCTGACCCGTAGTATACTTGTAAATCAACCCTAAATTTGATCGAGTCACATGAAATAATTTAATAATTTTTTGTAAGTTGTATACTTAATTGTCTAATGAATAATTCTTTAAATATGCAATGTAGGAACCCCAAGGAACAATCCTAGCACTTTGCCGAATCCGGCTGACTCGTAGTATACTTGTACATCAACCCTAAATTTGATCGTGTCACATAAAATAATTTAATAATTTTTTGTAAGTTGTATACTTAATTGTCTAATAAATAATTCTTTAAATATGCAATGTTGGAACCCCAACGAACAATCCTAGCACTTTGCCGTATCCGGCTGACCCGTAGTATACTTGTAAATCAACCTTAAATTTGACCGTGTCACATAAAATAATTTAATAATTTTTTGTAAGTTGTATACTTAATTGTCTAATAAATAATTCTTTAAATATGCAATGCAGGAACCCCAATGAACAATCCTAGCGCTTTGCCGTATCCGGCTGACCCGTAGTATACTTGTAAATCAACCCTAAATTTGATCGTGTCACATGAAATAATTTAATAATTTTTTGTACGTTGTATACTTAATTGTCTAATGAATAATTCTTTAAATATGCAATGTAGAAACCCCAAGGAACAATCCTAGCACTTTGCCGTATCCGGCTGACCCGTAGTATACTTGTACATCAACCCTAAATTTGATCGTGTCACATAAAATAATTTAATAATTTTTTTTAAGTTGTATACTTAATTGTCTAATAAATAATTCTTTAAATATGCAATGTAGGAACCCCAAGGAACAATCCTAGCACTTTGCCGTATCCGGCTGACCCGTAGTATACTTGTAAATCAACCTTAAACTTGAGCGTGTCACATAAAATAATTTAATAATTTTTTGTAAGTTGTATACTTAATTGTCTAATGAATAATTCTTTAAATATGCAATGTAGGAACCCCAAGGAACAATCCTAGCACTTTGCCGTATCCGGCTGACCCGTAGTATACTTGTAAATCAACCTTAAACTTGAGCGTGTCACATAAAATAATTTAATAATTTTTTGTAAGTTGTATACTTAATTGTCTAATAAATAATTCTTTAAATATGCAATGTAGGAACCCCAAGGAACAATCCTAGCACTTTGCCGTATCCGGCTGACCCGTAGTATATTTGTAAATCAACCTTAAACTTGAGCGTGTCACATAAAATAATTTAATAATTTTTTGTAAGTTGTATACTTAATTGTCTAATAAATAATTCTTTAAATATGCAATGTAGGAACCACAAGGAACAATCCTAGCACTTTGCCGTATCCGGTAGACCCGTAGTATACTTGTAAATCAACCCTAAATTTGATCGTGTCACATGAAATAATTTAATAATTTTTTGTACGTTGTATACTTAATTGTCTAATGAATAATTCTTTAAATATGCAATGTAGAAACCCCAAGGAACAATCCTAGCACTTTGCCGTATCCGGCTGACCCGTAGTATACTTGTAAATCAACCTTAAACTTGAGCGTGTCACATAAAATAATTTAATAATTTTTTGTAAGTTGTATACTTAATTGTCTAATAAATAATTCTTTAAATATGCAATGTAGGAACCCCAAGGAACAATCCTAGCACTTTGCCGTATCCGGCTGACCCGTAGTATACTTGTACATCAACCCTAAAGTTGATCGTGTCACATAAAATAATTTAATAATTTTTTGTAAGTTGTATACTTAATTGTCTAATAAATAATTCTTTAAATATGCAATGCAGGAACCCCAATGAACAATCCTAGCACTATGCCGTATCCGGCTGCCCCGTAGTATACTTGTAAATCAACCCTAAATTTGATCGTGTCACATGAAATAATTTAATAATTTTTTGTACGTTGTATACTTAATTGTCTAATGAATAATTCTTTAAATATGCAATGTAGAAACCCCAAGGAACAATCCTAGCACTTTGCCGTATCCGGTAGACCCGTAGTATACTTGTAAATCAACCTTAAACTTGAGCGTGTCACATAAAATAATTTAATAATTTTTTGTAAGTTGTATACTTAATTGTCTAATAAATAATTCTTTAAATATGCAATGTAGGAACCCCAAGGAACAATCCTAGCACTTTGCCGTATCCGGCTGACCCGTAGTATACTTGTAAATCAACCTTAAACTTGAGCGTGTCACATAAAATAATTTAATAATTTTTTGTAAGTTGTATACTTAATTGTCTAATGAATAATTCTTTAAATATGCAATGTAGGAACCCCAAGGAACAATCCTAGCACTTCGCCGTATCCGGCTGAACCGTAGTATACTTGTAAATCAACCTTAAACTTGAGCGTGTCACATAAAATAATTTAATAATTTTTTGTAAGTTGTATACTTAATTGTCTAATAAATAATTCTTAAAATATGCAATGTAGGAACCCCAACGAACAATCCTAGCACTTTGCCGTATCCGGCTGACCCGTAGTATACTTGTAAATCAACCTTAAACTTGAGCGTGTCACATAAAATAATTTAATAATTTTTTGTAAGTTGTATACTTAATTGTCTAATAAATAATTCTTTAAATATGCAATGTAGGAACCCCAACGAACAATCCTAGCACTTTGCCGTATCCGGCTGACCCGTAGTATACTTGTAAATCAACCTTAAACTTGAGCGTGTCACATAAAATAATTTAATAATTTTTTGTAAGTTGTATACTTAATTGTCTAATAAATAATTCTTTAAATATGCTATGTAGGAACTCCAAGGAACAATCCTAGCACTTTGCCGTATCCGGCTGACCCGTAGTATACTTGTAAATCAACCTTAAACTTGAGCGTGTCACATAAAATAATTTAATAATTTTTTGTAAGTTGTATACTTAATTGTCTAATAAATAATTCTTTAAATATGCTATGTAGGAACCCCAAGGAACAATCCTAGCACTTTGCCGTATCCGGCTGACCCGTAGTATACTTGTAAATCAACCTTAAACTTGAGCGTGTCACATAAAATAACTTAATAATAATTTTTTGTAAGTTGTATACTTAATTGTCTAATATATAATTCTTTAAATATGCAATGTAGGAACCCCAAGGAACAATCCTAGCACTTTGCCGTATCCGGCTGACCCGTAGTATACTTGTAAATCAACCCTAAATTTGATCGAGTCACATGAAATAATTTAATAATTTTTTGTAAGTTGTATACTTAATTGTCTAATGAATAATTCTTTAAATATGCAATGTAGGAACCCCAAGGAACAATCCTAGCACTTTGCCGTATCCGGCTGACTCGTAGTATACTTGTATATCAACCCTAAATTTGATCGTGTCACATAAAATAATTTAATAATTTTTTGTAAGTTGTATACTTAATTGTCTAATAAATAATTCTTTAAATATGCAATGTAGGAACCCCAACGAACAATCCTAGCACTTTGCCGTATCCGGCTGACCCGTAGTATACTTGTACATCAACCCTAAAGTTGATCGTGTCACATAAAAAAATTTAATAATTTTTTGTAAGTTGTATACTTAATTGTCTAATGAATAATTCTTTAAATATGCAATGTAGGAACCCCAAGGAACAATCCTAGCACTTTGCCGAATCCGGCTGACCCGTAGTATACTTGTAAATCAACCCTAAATTTGATCGTGTCACATGAAATAATTTAATAATTTTTTGTAAGTTGTATACTTAATTGTCTAATGAATAATTCTTTAAATATGCAATGTAGAAACCCCAAGGAACAATCCTAGCACTTTGCCGTATCCGGCTGACCCGTAGTATACTTGTACATCAACCCTAAAGTTGATCGTGTCACATAAAATAATTTAATAATTTTTTGTAAGTTGTATACTTAATTGTCTAATGAATAATTCTTTAAATATGCAATGTAGGAACACCAAGGAACAATCCTAGCACTTTTCCAAATCCGGCTGACCCGTAGTATACTTGTAAATCAACCCTAAATTTGATCGTGTCACATAAAATAATTTTATAATTTTTTGTAAGTTGTATCCTTAATTGTCTAATGAATAATTCTTTAAATATGCAATGTAGGAACCCCAAGGAACAATCCTAGCACTTTGCCGTATCCGGCTGACCCGTAGTATACTTGTAAATCAACCTTAAACTTGAGCGTGTCATATAAAATAATTTAATAATCTTTTGTAAGTTGTATACTTAATTGTCTAATGAATAATTCTTTAAATATGCAATGTAGGAACCCCAAGGAACAATCCTAGCACTTTGCCGTATCCGGCTGACCCGTAGTATACTTGTAAATCAACCTTACACTTGAGCGTGTCACATAAAATAATTTTATAATTTTTTGTAAGTTGTATACTTAATTGTCTAATAAATAATTCTTTAAATATGCAATGCAAGTACCCCAAGGAACAATCCTAGCACTTTGCCGTATCCGGCAGACCCGTAGTATACTTGTAAATCAACCTTAAACTTGAGCGTGTCACATAAAATAATTTAATAATTTTTTGTAAGTTGTATACTTAATTGTCTAATGAATAATTCTTTAAATATGCAATGTAGGAACCCCAAGGAACAATCCTAGCACTTTGACGTATCCGGCTGACCCGTAGTATACTTGTACATCAACCCTAAATTTGATCGTGTCACATAAAATAATTTAATAATTTTTTGTAAGTTGTATACTTAATTGTCTAATAAATAATTCTTTAAATATGCAATGTAGGAACCCTAAGGAACAATCCTAGCACTTTGCCGTATCCGGCTGACCCGTAGTATACTTGTAAATCAACCTTAAACTTGAGCGTGTCACATAAAATAATTTAATAATTTTTTGTAAGTTGTATATTTAATTGTCTAATAAATAATTCTTTAAATATGCAATGTAGGAACCCCAAGGAACAATCCTAGCACTTTGCCGTATCCGGCTGACCCGTAGTATACTTGTAAATCAACCTTAAACTTGAGCGTGTCACATAAAATAATTTAATAATTTTTTGTAAGTTGTATACTTAATTGTCTAATGAATAATTCTTTAAATATGCAATGTAGGAACCCCAAGGAACAATCCTAGCACTTTGCCGTATCCGGCTGACCCGTAGTATACTTGTAAATCAACCCTAAATTTGATCGTATCACATAAAATAATTTAATAATTTTTTGTAAGTTGTATACTTAATTGTCTAATAAATAATTCTTTAAATATGCAATGTAGGAACCCCAAGGAACAATCTTAGCACTTTGCCGTATCCGGCTGACCCGTAGTATACTTGTAAATCAACCTTAAACTTGAGCGTGTCACATAAAATAAATTAATAATTTTTTGTAAGTTGTATACTTAATTGTCTAATGAATAATTCTATAAATATGCAATGTAGGAACCCCAAGGAACAATCCTAGCACTTTGCCGTATCCGGCTAACCCGTAGTATACTTGTACATCAACCCTAAATTTGATCGTGTCACATAAAATAATTTAATAATTTTTTGTAAGTTGTATACTTAATTGTCTAATAAATAATTCTTTAAATATGCAATGTAGGAACCCCAAGGAACAATCCTAGCACTTTGCCGTATCCGGCTGACCCGTAGTATACTTGTAAATCAACCTTAAACTTGAGCGTGTCACATAAAATAATTTAATAATTTTTTGTAAGTTGTATACTTAATTGTCTAATAAATAATTCTTTAAATATGCAATGTAGGAACCCCAAGGAACAATCCTAGCACTTTGCCGTATCCGGCTGACCCGTAGTATACTTGTAAATCAACCTTAAACTTGAGCGTGTCACATAAAATAATTTAATAATTTTTTGTAAGTTGTATACTTAATTGTCTAATAAATAATTCTTTAATTATGCAATGTAGGAACCCCAAGGAACAATCCTAGCACTTTGCCGTATCCGGCTGACCCGTAGTATACTTGTAAATCAACCTTAAACTTGAGCGTGTTACATAAAATAATTTAATAATTTTTTGTAAGTTGTATACTTAATTGTCTAATAAATAATTCTTTAAATATGCTATGTAGGAACTCCAAGGAACAATCCTAGCACTTTGCCGTATCCGGCTGACCCGTAGTATACTTGTAAATCAACCTTAAACTTGAGCGTGTCACATAAAATAATTTAATAATTTTTTGTAAGTTGTATACTTAATTGTCTAATAAATAATTCTTTAAATATGCTATGTAGGAACCCCAAGGAACAATCCTAGCACTTTGCCGTATCCGGCTGACCCGTAGTATACTTGTAAATCAACCTTAAACTTGAGCGTGTCACATAAAATAACTTAATAATAATTTTTTGTAAGTTGTATACTTAATTGTCTAATATATAATTCTTTAAATATGCAATGTAGGAACCCCAAGGAACAATCCTAGCACTTTGCCGTATCCGGCTGACCCGTAGTATACTTGTAAATCAACCCTAAATTTGATCGAGTCACATGAAATAATTTAATAATTTTTTGTAAGTTGTATACTTAATTGTCTAATGAATAATTCTTTAAATATGCAATGTAGGAACCCCAAGGAACAATCCTAGCACTTTGCCGTATCCGGCTGACTCGTAGTATACTTGTACATCAACCCTAAATTTGATCGTGTCACATAAAATAATTTAATAATTTTTTGTAAGTTGTATACTTAATTGTCTAATAAATAATTCTTTAAATATGCAATGTAGGAACCCCAACGAACAATCCTAGCACTTTGCCGTATCCGGCTGACCCGTAGTATACTTGTACATCAACCCTAAAGTTGATCGTGTCACATAAAAAAATTTAATAATTTTTTGTAAGTTGTATACTTAATTGTCTAATGAATAATTCTTTAAATATGCAATGTAGGAACCCCAAGGAACAATCCTAGCACTTTGCCGAATCCGGCTGACCCGTAGTATACTTGTAAATCAACCCTAAATTTGATCGTGTCACATGAAATAATTTAATAATTTTTTGTAAGTTGTATACTTAATTGTCTAATGAATAATTCTTTAAATATGCAATGTAGAAACCCCAAGGAACAATCCTAGCACTTTGCCGTATCCGGCTGACCCGTAGTATACTTGTACATCAACCCTAAAGTTGATCGTGTCACATAAAATAATTTAATAATTTTTTGTAAGTTGTATACTTAATTGTCTAATGAATAATTCTTTAAATATGCAATGTAGGAACACCAAGGAACAATCCTAGCACTTTTCCAAATCCGGCTGACCCGTAGTATACTTGTAAATCAACCCTAAATTTGATCGTGTCACATAAAATAATTTTATAATTTTTTGTAAGTTGTATCCTTAATTGTCTAATGAATAATTCTTTAAATATGCAATGTAGGAACCCCAAGGAACAATCCTAGCACTTTGCCGTATCCGGCTGACCCGTAGTATACTTGTAAATCAACCTTAAACTTGAGCGTGTCATATAAAATAATTTAATAATCTTTTGTAAGTTGTATACTTAATTGTCTAATGAATAATTCTTTAAATATGCAATGTAGGAACCCCAAGGAACAATCCTAGCACTTTGCCGTATCCGGCTGACCCGTAGTATACTTGTAAATCAACCTTACACTTGAGCGTGTCACATAAAATAATTTTATAATTTTTTGTAAGTTGTATACTTAATTGTCTAATAAATAATTGTTTAAATATGCAATGCAAGTACCCCAAGGAACAATCCTAGCACTTTGCCGTATCCGGCAGACCCGTAGTATACTTGTAAATCAACCTTAAACTTGAGCGTGTCACATAAAATAATTTAATAATTTTTTGTAAGTTGTATACTTAATTGTCTAATGAATAATTCTTTAAATATGCAATGTAGGAACCCCAAGGAACAATCCTAGCACTTTGACGTATCCGGCTGACCCGTAGTATACTTGTACATCAACCCTAAATTTGATCGTGTCACATAAAATAATTTAATAATTTTTTGTAAGTTGTATACTTAATTGTCTAATAAATAATTCTTTAAATATGCAATGTAGGAACCCTAAGGAACAATCCTAGCACTTTGCCGTATCCGGCTGACCCGTAGTATACTTGTAAATCAACCTTAAACTTGAGCGTGTCACATAAAATAATTTAATAATTTTTTGTAAGTTGTATATTTAATTGTCTAATAAATAATTCTTTAAATATGCAATGTAGGAACCCCAAGGAACAATCCTAGCACTTTGCCGTATCCGGCTGACCCGTAGTATACTTGTAAATCAACCTTAAACTTGAGCGTGTCACATAAAATAATTTAATAATTTTTTGTAAGTTGTATACTTAATTGTCTAATGAATAATTCTTTAAATATGCAATGTAGGAACCCCAAGGAACAATCCTAGCACTTTGCCGTATCCGGCTGACCCGTAGTATACTTGTAAATCAACCCTAAATTTGATCGTATCACATAAAATAATTTAATAATTTTTTGTAAGTTGTATACTTAATTGTCTAATAAATAATTCTTTAAATATGCAATGTAGGAACCCCAAGGAACAATCTTAGCACTTTGCCGTATCCGGCTGACCCGTAGTATACTTGTAAATCAACCTTAAACTTGAGCGTGTCACATAAAATAAATTAATAATTTTTTGTAAGTTGTATACTTAATTGTCTAATGAATAATTCTATAAATATGCAATGTAGGAACCCCAAGGAACAATCCTAGCACTTTGCCGTATCCGGCTAACCCGTAGTATACTTGTACATCAACCCTAAATTTGATCGTGTCACATAAAATAATTTAATAATTTTTTGTAAGTTGTATACTTAATTGTCTAATAAATAATTCTTTAAATATGCAATGTAGGAACCCCAAGGAACAATCCTAGCACTTTGCCGTATCCGGCTGACCCGTAGTATACTTGTAAATCAACCTTAAACTTGAGCGTGTCACATAAAATAATTTAATAATTTTTTGTAAGTTGTATACTTAATTGTCTAATAAATAATTCTTTAAATATGCAATGTAGGAACCCCAAGGAACAATCCTAGCACTTTGCCGTATCCGGCTGACCCGTAGTATACTTGTAAATCAACCTTAAACTTGAGCGTGTCACATAAAATAATTTAATAATTTTTTGTAAGTTGTATACTTAATTGTCTAATAAATAATTCTTTAATTATGCAATGTAGGAACCCCAAGGAACAATCCTAGCACTTTGCCGTATCCGGCTGACCCGTAGTATACTTGTAAATCAACCTTAAACTTGAGCGTGTTACATAAAATAATTTAATAATTTTTTGTAAGTTGTATACTTAATTGGCTAATAAATAATTCTTTAAATATGCAATGTAGGAAACCCAAGGAACAATCCTAGCACTTTGCCGTATCCAGCTGACCCGTAGTATACTTGTAAATCAACCTTAAACTTGAGCGTGTCACATAAAATAATTTAATAATTTTTTGTAAGTTCTATACTTCATTGTCTAATAAATAATTCTTTAAATATACAATGTAGGAACCCCAAGGAACAATCCTAGCTTTTTGCCGTATCCAGCTGACCCGTAGTATACTTGTAAATCAGCCTTAAACTTGAGCGTGTCACATAAAATGATTTATTAATTTTTTGTAAGTTGTATACTTAATTGTCTAATGAATAATTCTTTAAATATGCAATGTACGAACTCCAAGGAACAATCCTATTACTTTGCCGTATCCGGCTGACCCGTAGTATACTTGTACATCAACCCTAAATTTGATCGTGTCACATAAAATAATTTAATAATTTTTTGTAAGTTGTATACTTAATTGTCTAATGGATAATTCTTTAAATATGCAATGTAGGAACCCCAAGGAAATATCCTAGCACTTTGCCGTATCCGGCTGACCCGTAGTATACTTGTAAATCAACCCTAAATTTGATCGTGTCACATAAAATAATTTTATAATTTTTTGTAAGTTGTATACTTAATTGTCTAATGAATAATTCTTTAAATATGCAATGTAGGAACCCCAAGGAACAATCCTAGCACTTTGCCGTATCCGGCTGACCCGTAGTATACTTGTAAATCAACCCTAAATTTGATCGTGTCACATGAAATAATTTAATAATTTTTTGTAAGTTGTATACTTAATTGTCTAATGAATAATTCTTTAAATATGCAATGTAGGAACCCCAAGGAACAATCCTAGCACTTTGCCGTATCCGGCTGACCCGTAGTATACTTGTAAATCAACCTTAAACTTGAGCGTGTCATATAAAATAATTTAATAATCTTTTGTAAGTTGTATACTTAATTGTCTAATGAATAATTCTTTAAATATGCAATGTAGGAACCCCAAGGAACAATCCTAGCACTTTGCCGTATCCGGCTGACCCGTAGTATACTTGTAAATCAACCTTAAACTTGAGCGTGTCACATAAAATAATTTTATAATTTTTTGTAAGTTGTATACTTAATTGTCTAATAAATAATTCTTTAAATATGCAATGCAAGTACCCCAAGGAAC
Source organism: Harpalus rubripes (assembly GCA_963082715.1). Taxonomy (NCBI): domain Eukaryota; kingdom Metazoa; phylum Arthropoda; class Insecta; order Coleoptera; family Carabidae; genus Harpalus; species Harpalus rubripes. Next base: position 169,550 of record OY720448.1, read on the forward strand.
AATCCTAGCACTTTGCCGTATCCGGCTGACCCGTAGTATACTTGTAAATCAACCTTAAACTTGAGCGTGTCACATAAAATAATTTAAAAATTTTTTGTAAGTTGTATACTTAATTGTCTAATGAATAATTCTTTAAATATGCAATGTAGGAACCCCAAGGAACAATCCTAGCACTTTGACGTATCCGGCTGACCCGTAGTATACTTGTACATCAACCCTAAATTTGATCGTGTCACATAAAATAATTTAATAATTTTTTGTAAGTTGTATACTTAATTGTCTAATAAATAATTCTTTAAATATGCAATGTAGGAACCCTAAGGAACAATCCTAGCACTTTGCCGTATCCGGCTGACCCGTAGTATACTTGTAAATCAACCTTAAACTTGAGCGTGTCACATAAAATAATTTAATAATTTTTTGTGAGTTGTATATTTAATTGTCTAATAAATAATTCTTTAAATATGCAATGTAGGAACCCCAAGGAACAATCCTAGCACTTTGCCGTATCCGGCTGACCCGTAGTATACTTGTAAATCAACCTTAAACTTGAGCGTGTCACATAAAATAATTTAATAATTTTTTGTAAGTTGTATACTTAATTGTCTAATGAATAATTCTTTAAATATGCAATGTAGGAACCCCAAGGAACAATCCTAGCACTTTGCCGTATCCGGCTGACCCGTAGTATACTTGTAAATCTACCCTAAATTTGATCGTATCACATAAAATAATTTAATAATTTTTTGTAAGTTGTATACTTAATTGTCTAATAAATAATTCTTTAAATATGCAATGTAGGAAGTCCAAGGAACAATCCTAGCACTTTGCCGTATCTGGCTGACCCGTAGTATACTTGTAAATCAACCTTAAACTTGAGCGTGTCACATAAAATAAATTAATAATTTTTTGTAAGTTGTATACTTAATTGTCTAATGAATAATTCTATAAATTTGCAATGTAGGAACCCCAAGGAACAATCCTAGCACTTTGCCGTATCCGGCTGACCCGTAGTATACTTGTACATCAACCCTAAATTTGATCGTGTCACATAAAATAATTTAATAATTTTTTGTAAGTTGTATACTTAATTGTCTAATAAATAATTCTTTAAATATGCAATGTAGGAACCCCAAGGAACAATCCTAGCACTTTGCCGTATCCGGCTGACCCGTAGTATACTTGTAAATCAACCTTAAACTTGAGCGTGTCACATAAAATAATTTAATAATTTTTTGTAAGTTGTATACTTAATTGTCTAATAAATAATTCTTTAAATATGCAATGTAGGAACCCCAAGGAACAATCCTAGCACTTTGCCGTATCCGGCTGACCCGTAGTATACTTGTAAATCAACCTTAAACTTGAGTGTGTCACATAAAATAATTTAATAATTTTTTGTAAGTTGTATACTTAATTGTCTAATAAATAATTCTTTAATTATGCAATGTAGGAACCCCAAGGAACAATCCTAGCACTTTGCCGTATCCGGCTGACCCGTAGTATACTTGTAAATCAACCTTAAACTTGAGCGTGTCACATAAAATAATTTAATAATTTTTTGTAAGTTGTATACTTAATTGGCTAATAAATAATTCTTTAAATATGCAATGTAGGAAACCCAAGGAACAATCCTAGCACTTTGCCGTATCCAGCTGACCCGTAGTATACTTGTAAATCAACCTTAAACTTGAGCGTGTCACATAAACTAATTTAATAATTTTTTGTAAGTTCTATACTTCATTGTCTAATAAATAATTCTTTAAATATACAATGTAGGAACCCCAAGGAACAATCCTAGCTTTTTGCCGTATCCGGCTGACCCGTAGTATACTTGTAAATCAGCCTTAAACTTGAGCGTGTCACATAAAATGATTTATTAATTTTTTGTAAGTTGTATACTTAATTGTCTAATGAATAATTCTTTAAATATGCAATGTACGAACTCCAAGGAACAATCCTATTACTTTGCCGTATCCGGCTGACCCGTAGTATACTTGTACATCAACCCTAAATTTGATCGTGTCACATAAAATAATTTAATAATTTTTTGTAAGTTGTATACTTAATTGTCTAATGGATAATTCTTTAAATATGCAATGTAGGAACCCCAAGGAAATATCCTAGCACTTTGCCGTATCCGGCTGACCCGTAGTATACTTGTAAATCAACCCTAAATTTGATCGTGTCACATAAAATAATTTTATAATTTTTTGTAAGTTGTATACTTAATTGTCTAATGAATAATTCTTTAAATATGCAATGTAGGAACCCCAAGGAACAATCCTAGCACTTTGCCGTATCCGGCTGACCCGTAGTATACTTGTAAATCAACCCTAAATTTGATCGTGTCACATGAAATAATTTAATAATTTTTTGTAAGTTGTATACTTAATTGTCTAATGAATAATTCTTTAAATATGCAATGTAGGAACCCCAAGGAACAATCCTAGCACTTGGCCGTATCCGGCTGACCCGTAGTATACTTGTAAATCAACCTTAAACTTGAGCGTGTCACATAAAATAATTTAATAATTTTTTGTAAGTTGTATACTTAATTGTCTAATAAATAATTCTTTAATTATGCAATGTAGGAACCCCAAGGAACAATCCTAGCACTTTGCCGTATCCTGCTGACCCGTAGTATACTTGTAAATCAACCTTAAACTTGAGCGTGTCACATAAAATAATTTAATAATTTTTTGTGAGTTCTATACTTCATTGTCTAATAAATAATTCTTTAATTATACAATGTAGGAACCCCAAGGAACAATCCTAGCTTTTTGCCGTATCCGGCTGACCCGTAGTATACTTGTAAATCAGCCTTAAACTTGAGCGTGTCACATAAAATGATTTATTAATTTTTTGTAAGTTGTATACTTAATTGTCTAATGAATAATTCTTTAAATATGCAATGTACGAACTCCGAGGAACAATCCTAGCACTTTGCCGTATCCGGCTGACCCGTAGTATACTTGTACATCAACCCTAAATTTGATCGTGTCACATAAAATAATTTAATAATTTTTTGTAAGTTGTATACTTAATTGTCTAATGGATAATTCTTTAAATATGCAATGTAGGAACCCCAAGGAACAATCCTAGCACTTTGCCGTATCCGGCTGACCCGTAGTATACTTGTAAATCAACCCTAAATTTGATCGTGTCACATGAAATAATTTAATAATTTTTTGTAAGTTGTATACTTAATTGTCTAATGAATAATTCTTTAAATATGCAATGTAGGAACCCCAAGGAACAATCCTAGCACTTTGCCGTATCCGGCTGACCCGTAGTATACTTGTACATCAACCCTAAATTTGATCGTGTCACAAAATAATTTAATAATTTTTTGTAAGTTGTATACTTAATTGTCTAATGAATAATTCTTTAAATATGCAATGTAGGAACCCCAAGAAACAATCCTAGCACTTTGCCGTATCCGGCTGACCCGTAGTATACTTGTACATCAACCCTAAATTTGATCGTGTCACATAAAATAATTTAATAATTTTTTGTAAGTTGTATACTTAATTGTCTAATAAATAATTTTTTAAATATGCAATGTAGGAACCCCAAGAAACAATCCTAGCACTTTGCCGTATCCAAATGACCCGTAGTATACTTGTAAATCAACCCTAAATTTGATCGTGTCACATGAAATAATTTAATAATTTTTTGTAAGTTGTATACTTAATTTTCTAATGAATAATTCTTTAAATATGCAATGTAGGAACCCCAAGGAACAATCCTAGCACTTTGCCGTATCCGGCTAACCCGTAGTATACTTGTACATCAACCCTAAATTTGATCGTGTCACATAAAATAATTTAATAATTTTTTGTAAGTTGTATACTTAATTGTCTAATAAATAATTCTTCAAATATGCAATGTAGGATCCCCAAGGAACAATCCTAGCACTTTGCCGTATCCGGCTGACCCGTAGTATACTTGTAAATCAACCCTAAATTTGATCGTGTCACATGAAATAATTTAATAATTTTTTGTAAGTTGTATACTTAATTGTCTAATGAATAATTCTTTAAATATGCAATGTAGAAACCCCAAGGAACAATCCTAGCACTTTGCCGTATCCGGCTGACACGTAGTATACTTGTGCATCAACCCTAAAGTTGATCGTGTCACATAAAATAATTTAATAATTTTTTGTAAGTTGTATACTTAATTGTCTAATAAATAATTCTTTAAATATGTAATGTAGGAACCCCAAGGAACAATCCTAGCACTTTGGCGTATCCGGCTGACCCGTAGTATACTTGTAAATCAACCTTAAACTTGAGCGTGTCACATAAAATAATTTAATAATTTTTTGTAAGTTGTATACTTAATTGGCTAATAAATAATTCTTTAAATATGCAATGTAGGAACCCCAAGGAACAATCCTAGCACTTTGCCGTATCCGGCTGACCCGTAGTATACTTGTAAATCAACCTTAAACCTGAGCGTGTCACGTAAAATAATTTAATAAATTTTTGTAAGTTGTATACTTAATTGTCTAATAAATAATTCTTTAAATATGCAATGTAGGAACCCCAAGGAACAATCCTAGCACTTGGCCGTATCCGGCTGACCCGTAGTATACTTGTACATCTACCCTAAATTTGATCGTGTCACAAAATAATTTAATAATTTTTTGTAAGTTGTATACTTAATTGTCTAATAAATAATTCTTTAAATATGCAATGTAGGAACCCCAAGGAACAATCTTAGCACTTTGCCGTATCCGGCTGACCCGTAGTATACTTGTAAATCAACCTTAAACTTGAGCGTGTCACATAAAATAATTTAATAATTTTTTGTAAGTTGTATACTTAATTGTCTAATATATAATTCTTTAAATATGCAATGTAGGAACCCCAAGGAACAATCCTAGCACTTTGCCGTATCCGGCTGACCCGTAGTATACGTGTAAATCAACCCTAAATTTGATCGTGTCACATGAAATAAATTAATAATTTTTTGTAAGTTGTATACTTAATTGTCTAATGAATAATTCTTTAAATATGCAATGTAGGAACCCCAATAAACAATCCTAGCACTTTGCCGTATCCGGCTGACCTGTAGTATACTTGTACATCAACCCTAAATTTGATCGTGTCACATAAAATAATTTAATAATTTTTTGTAAGTTGTATACTTAATTGTCTAATAAATAATTTTTTTAATATGCAATGTAGGAACCCCAAGGAACAATCCTAGCACTTTGCCGTATCCAAATGACCCGTAGTATACTTGTAAATCAACCCTAAATTTGATCGTGTCACATGAAATAATTTAATAATTTTTTGTAAGTTGTATACTTAATTTTCTAATGAATAATTCTTTAAATATGCAATGTAGGAACCCCAAGGAACAATCCTAGCACTTTGCCGTATCCGGCTAACCCGTAGTATACTTGTACATCAACCCTAAATTTGATCGTGTCACATAAAATGATTTATTAATTTTTTGTAAGTTGTATACTTAATTGTCTAATGAATAATTCTTTAAATATGCAATGTACGAACTCCAAGGAACAATCCTAGCACTTTGCCGTATCCGGCTGACCCGTAGTATACTTGTACATCAACCCTAAATTTGATCGTGTCACATAAAATAATTTAATAATTTTTTGTAAGTTGTATACTTAATTGTCTAATGGATAATTCTTTAAATATGCAATGTAGGAACCCCAAGGAACAATCCTAGCACTTTGCCGTATCCGGCTGACCCGTAGTATACTTGTAAATCAACCCTAAATTTGATCGTGTCACATGAAATAATTTAATAATTTTTTGTAAGTTGTATACTTAATTGTCTAATAAATAATTCTTTAAATATGTAATGTAGGAACCCCAAGGAACAATCCTAGCACTTTGGCGTATCCGGCTGACCCGTAGTATACTTGTAAATCAACCTTAAACTTGAGCGTGTCACATAAAATAATTTAATAATTTTTTGTAAGTTGTATACTTAATTGGCTAATGAATAATTCTTTAAATATGCAATGTAGGAACCCCAAGGAACAATCCTAGCACTTTGCCGTATCCGGCTGACCCGTAGTATACTTGTAAATCAACCTTAAACCTGAGCGTGTCACGTAAAATAATTTAATAATTTTTTGTAAGTTGTATACTTAATTGTCTAATAAATAATTCTTTAAATATGCAATGTAGGAACCCCAAGGAACAATCCTAGCACTTGGCCGTATCCGGCTGACCCGTAGTATACTTGTACATCAACCCTAAATTTGATCGTGTCACAAAATAATTTAATAATTTTTTGTAAGTTGTATACTTAATTGTCTAATAAATAATTCTTTAAATATGCAATGTAGGAACCCCAAGGAACAATCTTAGCACTTTGCCGTATCCGGCTGACCCGTAGTATACTTGTAAATCAACCTTAAACTTGAGCGTGTCACATAAAATAATTTAATAATTTTTTGTAAGTTGTATACTTAATTGTCTAATATATAATTCTTTAAATATGCAATGTAGGAACCCCAAGGAACAATCCTAGCACTTTGCCGTATCCGGCTGACCCGTAGTATACGTGTAAATCAACCCTAAATTTGATCGTGTCACATGAAATAAATTAATAATTATTTGTAAGTTGTATACTTAATTGTCTAATGAATAATTCTTTAAATATGCAATGTAGGAACCCCAAGAAACAATCCTAGCACTTTGCCGTATCCGGCTGACCCGTAGTATACTTGTACATCAACCCTAAATTTGATCGTGTCACATAAAATAATTTAATAATTTTTTGTAAGTTGTATACTTAATTGTCTAATAAATAATTTTTTAAATATGCAATGTAGGAACCCCAAGGAACAATCCTAGCACTTTGCCGTATCCAAATGACCCGTAGTATACTTGTAAATCAACCCTAAATTTGATCGTGTCACATGAAATAATTTAATAATTTTTTGTAAGTTGTATACTTAATTTTCTAATGAATAATTCTTTAAATATGCAATGTAGGAACCCCAAGGAGCAATCCTAGCACTTTGCCGTATCCGGCTAACCCGTAGTATACTTGTACATCAACCCTAAATTTGATCGTGTCACATAAAATAATTTAATAATTTTTTGTAAGTTGTATACTAAATTGTCTAATAAATAATTCTTCAAATATGCAATGTAGGATCCCCAAGGAACAATCCTAGCACTTTGCCGTATCCGGCTGACCCGTAGTATACTTGTAAATCAACCCTAAATTTGATCGTGTCACATGAAATAATTTAATAATTTTTTGTAAGTTGTATACTTAATTGTCTAATGAATAATTCTTTAAATATGCAATGTAGAAACCCCAAGGAACAATCCTAGCACTTTGCCGTATCCGGCTTACCCGTAGTATACTTGTGCATCAACCCTAAAGTTGATCGTGTCACATAAAATAAATTAATAATTTTTTGTAAGTTGTATACTTAATTGTCTAATAAATAATTCTTTAAATATGTAATGTAGGAACCCCAAGGAACAATCCTAGCACTTTGGCGTATCCGGCTGACCCGTAGTATACTTGTAAATCAACCTTAAACTTGAGCGTGTCACATAAAATAATTTAATAATTTTTTGTAAGTTGTATACTTAATTGGCTAATGAATAATTCTTTAAATATGCAATGTAGGAACCCCAAGGAACAATCCTAGCACTTTGCCGTATCCGGCTGACCCGTAGTATACTTGTAAATCAACCTTAAACCTGAGCGTGTCACGTAAAATAATTTAATAATTTTTTGTAAGTTGTATACTTAATTGTCTAATAAATAGTTCTTTAAATATGCAATGTAGGAACCCCAAGAAACAATCCTAGCACTTTGCCGAATCCGGCTGACCCGTAGTATACTTGTAAATCAACCCTAAATTTGATCGTGTCACATGAAATAATTTAATAATTTTTTGTAAGTTGTATACTTAATTGTCTAATGAATAATTCTTTAAATATGCAATGTAGGAACCCCAAGAAACAATCCTAGCACTTTGCCGTATACGGCTGACCCGTAGTATACTTGTACATCAACCCTAAATTTGATCGTGTCACATAAAATAATTTAATAATTTTTTGTAAGTTGTATACTTAATTGTCTAATAAATAATTCTTTAAATATGCAATGTAGGAACCCCAAGGAACAATCCTAGCACTTTGCCGTATCCGGCTGACCCGTAGTATACTTGTAAATCAACCTTAAACTTGAGCGTGTCACATAAAATAATTTAATAATTTTTTGTAAGTTGTATACTTAATTGTCTAATAAATAATTCTTTAAATATGCAATGTAGGAACCCCAAGGAACAATCCTAGCACTTTGCCGAATCCGGCTGACCCGTAGTATACTTGTAAATCAACCCTAAATTTGATCGTGTCACATAAAATAATTTAATAATTTTTTGTAAGTTGTATACTTACTTGTCTAATGAATAATTCTATAAATATGCAATATAGGAACCCCAAGGAACAATCCTAGCACTTTGCCGTATCCGGCTGACCCGTAGTGTACTTGTAAATCAACCTTAAACTTGAGCGTGTCATATAAAATAATTTAATAATCTTTTGTAAGTTGTATACTTAATTGTCTAATGAATAATTCTTTAAATATGCAATGTAGGAACCCCAAGGAACAATCCTAGCACTTTGCCGTATCCGGCTGACCCGTAGTATACTTGTAAATCAACCTTAAACTTGAGCGTGTCACATAAAATAATTTAATAATTTATTGTAAGTTGTATACTTAATTGTCTAATAAATAATTCTTTAAATATGCAATGTAGGAACTCCAAAAGGAACAATCCTAGCACTTTGCCGTATCCGGCTGACTCGTAGTATACTTGTAAATCAACCTTAAACTTGAGCGTGTCACATAAAATAATATAATAATTTTTTGTAAGTTGTATACTTAATTGTCTAAGAAATAATTCTTTAAATATGCAATGTAGGAACCCCAAGGAACAATCCTAGCACTTTGCCGTATCCGGCTGACCCGTAGTATACTTGTAAATCAACCTTAAACTTGAGCGTGTCACATAAAATAATTTAATAATTTTTTGTAAGTTGTATACTTAATTGTCGAATGAATAATTCTTTAAATATGCAATGTAGGAACCCCAAGGAACAATCCTAGCACTTTGCCGTATCCGGTTACCCGTAGTATACTTGTAAATCAACCCTAAATTTGATCGTATCACATAAAATAATTTAATAATTTTTTGTAAGTTGTATACTTAATTGTCTAATGAATAATTCTTTAAATATGCAATGTAGGAACCCCAAGGAACAATCCTAGCACTTTGCCGTATCCGGCTGACCCGTAGTATACTTGTAAATCAACCTTAAACTTGAGCGTGTCACATAAAATAATTTAATAATTTTTTGTAAGTTGTATACTTAATTGTCTAATAAATAATTCTTTAAATATGCAATGCAAGTACCCCAAGGAACAATCCTAGCCCTTTGCCGTATCCGGCTGACCCGTAGTATACTTGTACATCAACCCTAAATTTGATCGTGTCACAAAATAATTTAATAATTTTTTGTAAGTTGTATACTTAATTGTCTAATAAATAATTCTTTAAATATGCAATGTAGGAACCCCAAGGAACAATCTTAGCACTTTGCCGTATCCGGCTGACCCGTAGTATACTTGTAAATCAACCTTAAACTTGAGCGTGTCACATAAAATAATTTAATAATTTTTTGTAAGTTGTATACTTAATTGTCTAATATATAATTCTTTAAATATGCAATGTAGGAACCCCAAGGAACAATCCTAGCACTTTGCCGTATCCGGCTGACCCGTAGTATACGTGTAAATCAACCCTAAATTTGATCGTGTCACATGAAATAAATTAATAATTATTTGTAAGTTGTATACTTAATTGTCTAATGAATAATTCTTTAAATATGCAATGTAGGAACCCCAAGAAACAATCCTAGCACTTTGCCGTATCCGGCTGACCCGTAGTATACTTGTACATCAACCCTAAATTTGATCGTGTCACATAAAATAATTTAATAATTTTTTGTAAGTTGTATACGTAATTGTCTAATAAATAATTTTTTAAATATGCAATGTAGGAACCCCAAGGAACAATCCTAGCACTTTGCCGTATCCAAATGACCCGTAGTATACTTGTAAATCAACCCTAAATTTGATCGTGTCACATGAAATAATTTAATAATTTTTTGTAAGTTGTATACTTAATTTTCTAATGAATAATTCTTTAAATATGCAATGTAGGAACCCCAAGGAACAATCCTAGCACTTTGCCGTATCCGGCTAACCCGTAGTATACTTGTACATCAACCCTAAATTTGATCGTGTCACATAAAATAATTTAATAATTTTTTGTAAGTTGTATACTTAATTGTCTAATAAATAATTCTTCAAATATGCAATGTAGGATCCCCAAGGAACAATCCTAGCACTTTGCCGTATCCGGCTGACCCGTAGTATACTTGTAAATCAACCCTAAATTTGATCGTGTCACATGAAATAATTTAATAATTTTTTGTAAGTTGTATACTTAATTGTCTAATGAATAATTCTTTAAATATGCAATGTAGAAACCCCAAGGAACAATCCTAGCACTTTGCCGTATCCGGCTGACCCGTAGTATACTTGTGCATCAACCCTAAAGTTGATCGTGTCACATAAAATAAATTAATAATTTTTTGTAAGTTGTATACCTAATTGTCTAATAAATAATTCTTTAAATATGTAATGTAGGAACCCCAAGGAACAATCCTAGCACTTTGGCGTATCCGGCTGACCCGTAGTATACTTGTAAATCAACCTTAAACTTGAGCGTGTCACATAAAATAATTTAATAATTTTTTGTAAGTTGTATACTTAATTGGATAATGAATAATTCTTTAAATATGCAATGTAGGAACCCCAAGGAACAATCCTAGCACTTTGCCGTATCCGGCTGACCCGTAGTATACTTGTAAATCAACCTTAAACCTGAGCGTGTCACGTAAAATAATTTAATAATTTTTTGTAAGTTGTATACTTAATTGTCTAATAAATAGTTCTTTAAATATGCAATGTAGGAACCCCAAGGAACAATCCTAGCACTTTGCCGAATCCGGCTGACCCGTAGTATACTTGTAAATCAACCCTAAATTTGATCGTGTCACATGAAATAATTTAATAATTTTTTGTAAGTTGTATACTTAATTATCTAATGAATAATTCTTTAAATATGCAATGTAGGAACCCCAAGAAACAATCCTAGCACTTTGCCGTATACGGCTGACCCGTAGTATACTTGTACATCAACCCTAAATTTGATCGTGTCACATAAAATAATTTAATAATTTTTTGTAAGTTGTATACCTAATTGTCTAATAAATAATTCTTTAAATATGCAATGTAGGAACCCCAAGGAACAATCCTAGCACTTTGCCGTATCCGGCTGACCCGTAGTATACTTGTAAATCAACCTTAAACTTGAGCGTGTCACATAAAATAATTTAATAATTTTTTGTAAGTTGTATACTTAATTGTCTAATAAATAATTCTTTAAATATGCAATGTAGGAACCCCAAGGAACAATCCTAGCACTTTGCCGAATCCGGCTGACCCGTAGTATACTTGTAAATCAACCCTAAATTTGATCGTGTCACATAAAATAATTTAATAATTTTTTGTAAGTTGTATACTTACTTGTCTAATGAATAATTCTTTAAATATGCAATATAGGAACCCCAAGGAACAATCCTAGCACTTTGCCGTATCCGGCTGACCCGTAGTGTACTTGTAAATCAACCTTAAACTTGAGCGTGTCATATAAAATAATTTAATAATCTTTTGTAAGTTGTATACTTAATTGTCTAATGAATAATTCTTTAAATATGCAATGTAGGAACCCCAAGGAACAATCCTAGCACTTTGCCGTATCCGGCTGACCCGTAGTATACTTGTAAATCAACCTTAAACTTGAGCGTGTCACATAAAATAATTTAATAATTTTTTGTAAGTTGTATACTTAATTGTCTAATAAATAATTCTTTAAATATGCAATGTAGGAACCCCAAAAGGAACAATCCTAGCACTTTGCCGTATCCGGCTGACCCGTAGTATACTTGTAAATCAACCTTAAACTTGAGCGTGTCACATAAAATAATATAATAATTTTTTGTAAGTTGTATACTTAATTGTCTAAGAAATAATTCTTTAAATATGCAATGTAGGAACCCCAAGGAACAATCCTAGCACTTTGCCGTATCCGGCTGACCCGTAGTATACTTGTAAATCAACCTTAAACTTGAGCGTGTCACATAAAATAATTTAATAATTTTTTGTAAGTTGTATACTTAATTGTCGAATGAATAATTCTTTAAATATGCAATGTAGGAACCCCAAGGAACAATCCTAGCACTTTGCCGTATCCGGTTACCCGTAGTATACTTGTAAATCAACCCTAAATTTGATCGTATCACATAAAATAATTTAATAATTTTTTGTAAGTTGTATACTTAATTGTCTAATGAATAATTCTTTAAATATGCAATGTAGGAACCCCAAGGAACAATCCTAGCACTTTGCCGTATCCGGCTGACCCGTAGTATACTTGTAAATCAACCTTAAACTTGAGCGTGTCACATAAAATAATTTAATAATTTTTTGTAAGTTGTATACTTAATTGTCTAATAAATAATTCTTTAAATATGCAATGTAGGAACCCCAAGGAACAATCCTAGCATTTTGCCGAATCCGGCTGACCCGTAGTATACTTGTAAATCAACCCTAAATTTGATCGTGTCACATAAAATAATTTAATAATTTTTTGTAAGTTGTATACTTACTTGTCTAATGAATAATTCTTTAAATATGCAATATAGGAACCCCAAGGAACAATCCTAGCACTTTGCCGTATCCGGCTGACCCGTAGTGTACTTGTAAATCAACCTTAAACTTGAGCGTGTCATATAAAATAATTTAATAATCTTTTGTAAGTTGTATACTTAATTGTCTAATGAATAATTCTTTAAATATGCAATGTAGGAACCCCAAGGAACAATCCTAGCACTTTGCCGTATCCGGCTGACCCGTAGTATACTTGTAAATCAACCTTAAACTTGAGCGTGTCACATAAAATAATTTAATAATTTTTTGTAAGTTGTATACTTAATTGTCAAATAAATAATTCTTTAAATATGCAATGCAAGAACCCCAAGGAACAATCCAAGCACTTTGCCGTATCCGGCTGACCCGTAGTATACTTGTAAATCAACCTTAAACTTGAGCGTGTCACATAAAATAAATTAATAATTTTTTGTAAGTTGTATACTTAATTGTCTAATGAATAATTCTTTAAATATGCAATATAGGAACCCCAAGGAACAATCCTAGCACTTTGACGTATCCGGCTGACCCGTAGTATACTTGTACAACAACCCTAAATTTGATCGTGTCACATAAAATAATTTAATAATTTTTTGTAAGTTGTATACTTAATTGTCTAATAAATAATTCTTTAAATATGCAATGTAGGAACCCCAAGGAACAATCCTAGCACTTTGCCGTATCCGGCTGACCCGTAGTATACTTGTAAATCAACCTTAAACTTGAGCGTGTCACATAAAATAATATAATAATTTTTTGTAAGTTGTATACTTAATTGTCTAATGAATAATTCTTTAAATATGCAATGTAGGAACCCCAAGGAACAATCCTAGCACTTTGCCGTATCCGGCTGACTCGTAGTATACTTGTAAATCAACCTTTAACTTGAGCGTGTCACATAAAATAATTTAATAATTTTTTGTAAGTTGTATACTTAATTGTCTAATGAATAATTCTTTAAATATGCAATGTAGGATCCCCAAGGAACAATCCTAGCACTTTGTTGTATCCGGCTGACCCGTAGTATACTTGTAAATCAACCCTAAATTTGATCGTATCACATAAAATAATTTAATAACTTTTTGTAAGTTGTATACTTAATTGTCTAAGAAATAATTCTTTAAATATGCAATGTAGGAACCCCAAGGAACAATCCTAGCACTTTGCCGTATCCGGCTGACCCGTAGTATACTTGTAAATCAACCTTAAACTTGAGCGTGTCACATAAAATAAATTAATAATTTTTTGTAAGTTGTATACTTAATTGTCTAATGAATAATTCTATAAATATGCAATGTAGGAACCCCAAGGAACAATCCTAGCACTTTCCCGTATCCGGCTGACCCGTAGTATACTTGTACATCAACCCTAAATTTGATCGTGTCACATAAAATAATTTAATAATTTTTTGTAAGTTGTATACTTAATTGTCTAATGAATAATTCTTTAAATATGCAATGTAGGATCCCCAAGGAACAATCCTAGCACTTTGCCGTATCCGGCTGACCCGTAGTATACTTGTAAATCAACCCTAAATTTGATCGTATCACATAAAATAATTTAATAATTTTTTGTAAGTTGTATACTTAATTGTCTAATGAATAATTCTTTAAATATGCAATGTAGGAACCCCAAGGAACAATCCTAGCACTTTGCCGTATCCGGCTGACCCGTAGTATACTTGTACATCAACCTTAAACTTGAGTGTGTCACACAAAATAATTTAATAACTTTTTGTAAGTTGTATACTTAATTGTCTAATGAATAATTCTTTAAATATGCAATAGAGGAACCCCAAGGAACAATCCTAGCACTTTGCCGTATCCGGCTGACCCGTAGTATACTTGCAAATCAACCTTAAACTTGAGCGTGTCACATAAAATAATTTAATAATTTTTTGTAAGTTGTATACTTAATTGTCTAATAAATAATTCTTTAAATATGCAATGTAGGAACCCCAATGAACAATCCTAGCACTTTGCCGTATCCGGCTGACCCGTAGTATACTTGTAAATCAACCTTAAACTTGAGCGTGTCACATAAAATAATTTAATAATTTTTTGTAAGTTGTATACTTAATTGTCTAATAAATAATTCTTTAAATATGCAATGTAGGAAACCCAAGGAACAACCCTAGCACTTTGCCGTATCCAAATGACCCGTAGTATACTTGTAAATCAACCTTAAACTTGAGCGTGTCACATAAAATAATTTAATAAATTTTTGTAAGTTGTATACTTAATTGTCTAATAAATAATTCTTTAAATATGCAATGTAGGAACCCCAAGGAACAATCCTAGCACTTTGCCGTATCCGGCTGACCCGTAGTATACTTGTACATCAACCCTAAATTTGATCGTGTCACATAAAATAATTTAATAATTTTTTGTAAGTTGTATACTTGATTGTCTAATGAATAATTCTTTAAATATGCAATGTAAGAACTCCAAGGAACAATCCTAGCACTTTGCCGTATCCGGCTGACCCGTAGTATACTTGTACATCAACCCTAAATTTGATCGTGTCACATAAAATAATTTAATAATTTTTTGTAAGTTGTATACTTTATTGTCTAATAAATAATTCTTTAAATATGCAATGTAGGATCCCCAAGGAACAATCCTAGCACTTTGCCGTATCCGGCTGACCCGTAGTATACTTGTAAATCAACCTTAAACTTGAGCGTGTCACATAAAATAATTTAATAAATTTTTGTAAGTTGTATACTTAATTGTCTAATGAATAATTCTTTAAATATGCAATATAGGAACCCCAAGGAACAATCCTAGCACTTTGCCGTATCCGGCTGACCCGTAGTATACTTGTACATCAACCCTAAATTTGATCGTGTCACATAAAATAATTTAATAATTTTTTGTAAGTTGTATACTTAATTGTCTAATAAATAATTCTTTAAATATGTAATGTAGGAACCCCAAGGAACAATCCTAGCACTTTGCCGTATCCGGCTGACCCGTAGTATACTTGTAAATCAACCTTAAACTTGAGCGTGTCACATAAAATAATATAATAATTTTTTGTAAGTTGTATACTTAATTGTCTAATGAATAATTCTTTAAATATGCAATGTAGAAACCACAAGGAACAATCCTAGCACTTTGCCGTATCCGGCTGACCCGTAGTATACTTGTGCATCAACCCTAAAGTTGATCGTGTCACATAAAATAAATTAATAATTTTTTGTAAGTTGTATACTTAATTGTCTAATAAATAATTCTTTAAATATGTAATGTAGGAACCCCAAGGAACAATCCTAGCACTTTGGCGTATCCGGCTGACCCGTAGTATACTTGTAAATCAACCTTAAACTTGAGCGTGTCACATAAAATAATTTAATAATTTTTTGTAAGTTGTATACTTAATTGGCTAATGAATAATTCTTTAAATATGCAATGTAGGAACCCCAAGGAACAATCCTAGCACTTTGCCGTATCCGGCTGACCCGTAGTATACTTGTAAATCAACCTTAAACCTGAGCGTGTCACGTAAAATAATTTAATAATTTTTTGTAAGTTGTATACTTAATTGTCTAATAAATAATTCTTTAAATATGCAATTTAGGAACCCCAAGGAACAATCCTAGCACTTGGCCGTATCCGGCTGACCCGTAGTATACTTGTACATCAACCCTAAATTTGATCGTGTCACAAAATAATTTAATAATTTTTTGTAAGTTGTATACTTAATTGTCTAATAAATAATTCTTTAAATATGCAATGTAGGAACCCCAAGGAACAATCTTAGCACTTTGCCGTATCCGGCTGACCCGTAGTATACTTGTAAATCAACCTTAAACTTGAGCGTGTCACATAAAATAATTTAATAATTTTTTGTAAGTTGTATACTTAATTGTCTAATATATAATTCTTTAAATATGCAATGTAGGAACCCCAAGGAACAATCCTAGCACTTTGCCGTATCCGGCTGACCCGTAGTATACGTGTAAATCAACCCTAAATTTGATCGTGTCACATGAAATAAATTAATAATTATTTGTAAGTTGTATACTTAATTGTCTAATGAATAATTCTTTAAATATGCAATGTAGGAACCCCAAGAAACAATCCTAGCACTTTGCCGTATCCGGCTGACCCGTAGTATACTTGTACATCAACCCTAAATTTGATCGTGTCACATAAAATAATTTAATATTTTTTTGTAAGTTGTATACTTAATTGTCTAATAAATAATTTTTTAAATATGCAATGTAGGAACCCCAAGGAACAATCCTAGCACTTTGCCGTATCCAAATGACCCGTAGTATACTTGTAAATCAACCCTAAATTTGATCGTGTCACATGAAATAATTTAATAATTTTTTGTAAGTTGTATACTTAATTTTCTAATGAATAATTCTTTAAATATGCAATGTAGGAACCCCAAGGAACAATCCTAGCACTTTGCCGTATCCGGCTAACCCGTAGTATACTTGTACATCAACCCTAAATTTGATCGTGTCACATAAAATAATTTAATAATTTTTTGTAAGTTGTATACTTAATTGTCTAATAAATAATTCTTCAAATATGCAATGTAGGATCCCCAAGGAACAATCCTAGCACTTTGCCGTATCCGGCTGACCCGTAGTATACTTGTAAATCAACCCTAAATTTGATCGTGTCACATGAAATAATTTAATAATTTTTTGTAAGTTGTATACTTAATTGTCTAATGAATAATTCTTTAAATATGCAATGTAGAAACCCCAAGGAACAATCCTAGCACTTTGCCGTATCCGGCTGACCCGTAGTATACTTGTGCATCAACCCTAAAGTTGATCGTGTCACATAAAATAAATTAATAATTTTTTGTAAGTTGTATACTTAATTGTCTAATAAATAATTCTTTAAATATGTAATGTAGGAACCCCAAGGAACAATCCTAGCACTTTGGCGTATCCGGCTGACCCGTAGTATACTTGTAAATCAACCTTAAACTTGAGCGTGTCACATAAAATAATTTAATAATTTTTTGTAAGTTGTATACTTAATTGGCTAATGAATAATTCTTTAAATATGCAATGTAGGAACCCCAAGGAACAATCCTAGCACTTTGCCGTATCCGGCTGACCCGTAGTATACTTGTAAATCAACCTTAAACCTGAGCGTGTCACGTAAAATAATTTAATAATTTTTTGTAAGTTGTATACTTAATTGTCTAATAAATAGTTCTTTAAATATGCAATGTAGGAACCCCAAGGAACAATCCTAGCACTTTGCCGAATCCGGCTGACCCGTAGTATACTTGTACATCAACCCTAAATTTGATCGTGTCACAAAATAATTTAATAATTTTTTGTAAGTTGTATACTTAATTGTCTAATAAATAATTCTTTAAATATGCAATGTAGGAACCCCAAGGAACAATCTTAGCACTTTGCCGTATCCGGCTGACCCGTAGTATACTTGTAAATCAACCTTAAACTTGAGCGTGTCACATAAAATAATTTAATAATTTTTTGTAAGTTGTATACTTAATTGTCTAATATATAATTCTTTAAATATGCAATGTAGGAACCCCAAGGAACAATCCTAGCACTTTGCCGTATCCGGCTGACCCGTAGTATACGTGTAAATCAACCCTAAATTTGATCGTGTCACATGAAATAAATTAATAATTATTTGTAAGTTGTATACTTAATTGTCTAATGAATAATTCTTTAAATATGCAATGTAGGAACCCCAAGAAACAATCCTAGCACTTTGCCGTATCCGGCTGACCCGTAGTATACTTGTACATCAACCCTAAATTTGATCGTGTCACATAAAATAATTTAATATTTTTTTGTAAGTTGTATACTTAATTGTCTAATAAATAATTTTTTAAATATGCAATGTAGGAACCCCAAGGAACAATCCTAGCACTTTGCCGTATCCAAATGACCCGTAGTATACTTGTAAATCAACCCTAAATTTGATCGTGTCACATGAAATAATTTAATAATTTTTTGTAAGTTGTATACTTAATTTTCTAATGAATAATTCTTTAAATATGCAATGTAGGAACCCCAAGGAACAATCCTAGCACTTTGCCGTATCCGGCTAACCCGTAGTATACTTGTACATCAACCCTAAATTTGATCGTGTCACATAAAATAATTTAATAATTTTTTGTAAGTTGTATACTTAATTGTCTAATAAATAATTCTTCAAATATGCAATGTAGGATCCCCAAGGAACAATCCTAGCACTTTGCCGTATCCGGCTGACCCGTAGTATACTTGTAAATCAACCCTAAATTTGATCGTGTCACATGAAATAATTTAATAATTTTTTGTAAGTTGTATACTTAATTGTCTAATGAATAATTCTTTAAATATGCAATGTAGAAACCCCAAGGAACAATCCTAGCACTTTGCCGTATCCGGCTGACCCGTAGTATACTTGTGCATCAACCCTAAAGTTGATCGTGTCACATAAAATAAATTAATAATTTTTTGTAAGTTGTATACTTAATTGTCTAATAAATAATTCTTTAAATATGTAATGTAGGAACCCCAAGGAACAATCCTAGCACTTTGGCGTATCCGGCTGACCCGTAGTATACTTGTAAATCAACCTTAAACTTGAGCGTGTCACATAAAATAATTTAATAATTTTTTGTAAGTTGTATACTTAATTGGCTAATGAATAATTCTTTAAATATGCAATGTAGGAACCCCAAGGAACAATCCTAGCACTTTGCCGTATCCGGCTGACCCGTAGTATACTTGTAAATCAACCTTAAACCTGAGCGTGTCACGTAAAATAATTTAATAATTTTTTGTAAGTTGTATACTTAATTGTCTAATAAATAGTTCTTTAAATATGCAATGTAGGAACCCCAAGGAACAATCCTAGCACTTTGCCGAATCCGGCTGACCCGTAGTATACTTGTAAATCAACCCTAAATTTGATCGTGTCACATGAAATAATTTAATAATTTTTTGTAAGTTGTATACTTAATTGTCTAATGAATAATTCTTTAAATATGCAATGTAGGAACCCCAAGAAACAATCCTAGCACTTTGCCGTATACGGCTGACCCGTAGTATACTTGTACATCAACCCTAAATTTGATCGTGTCACATAAAATAATTTAATAATTTTTTGTAAGTTGTATACTTAATTGTCTAATAAATAATTCTTTAAATATGCAATGTAGGAACCCCAAGGAACAATCCTAGCACTTTGCCGTATCCGGCTGACCCGTAGTATACTTGTAAATCAACCTTAAACTTGAGCGTGTCACATAAAATAATTTAATAATTTTTTGTAAGTTGTATACTTAATTGTCTAATAAATAATTCTTTAAATATGCAATGTAGGAACCCCAAGGAACAATCCTAGCACTTTGCCGAATCCGGCTGACCCGTAGTATACTTGTAAATCAACCCTAAATTTGATCGTGTCACATAAAATAATTTAATAATTTTTTGTAAGTTGTATACTTACTTGTCTAATGAATAATTCTTTAAATATGCAATATAGGAACCCCAAGGAACAATCCTAGCACTTTGCCGTATCCGGCTGACCCGTAGTGTACTTGTAAATCAACCTTAAACTTGAGCGTGTCATATAAAATAATTTAATAATCTTTTGTAAGTTGTATACTTAATTGTCTAATGAATAATTCTTTAAATATGCAATGTAGGAACCCCAAGGAACAATCCTAGCACTTTGCCGTATCCGGCTGACCCGTAGTATACTTGTAAATCAACCTTAAACTTGAGCGTGTCACATAAAATAATTTAATAATTTTTTGTAAGTTGTATACTTAATTGTCTAATAAATAATTCTTTAAATATGCAATGCAAGAACCCCAAGGAACAATCCAAGCACTTTGCCGTATCCGTCTGACCCGTAGTATACTTGTAAATCAACCTTAAACTTGAGCGTGTCACATAAAATAATTTAATAATTTTTTGTAAGTTGTATACTTAATTGTCTAATGAATAATTCTTTAAATATGCAATATAGGAACCCCAAGGAACAATCCTAGCACTTTGACGTATCCGGCTGACCCGTAGTATACTTGTACAACAACCCTAAATTTGATCGTGTCACATAAAATAATTTAATAATTTTTTGTAAGTTGTATACTTAATTGTCTAATAAATAATTCTTTAAATATGCAATGTAGGAACCCCAAAAGGAACAATCCTAGCACTTTGCCGTATCCGGCTGACCCGTAGTATACTTGTAAATCAACCTTAAACTTGAGCGTGTCACATAAAATAATATAATAATTTTTTGTAAGTTGTATACTTAATTGTCTAAGAAATAATTCTTTAAATATGCAATGTAGGAACCCCAAGGAACAATCCTAGCACTTTGCCGTATCCGGCTGACCCGTAGTATACTTGTAAATCAACCTTAAACTTGAGCGTGTCACATAAAATAATTTAATAATTTTTTGTAAGTTGTATACTTAATTGTCGAATGAATAATTCTTTAAATATGCAATGTAGGAACCCCAAGGAACAATCCTAGCACTTTGCCGTATCCGGTTACCCGTAGTATACTTGTAAATCAACCCTAAATTTGATCGTATCACATAAAATAATTTAATAATTTTTTGTAAGTTGTATACTTAATTGTCTAATGAATAATTCTTTAAATATGCAATGTAGGAACCCCAAGGAACAATCCTAGCACTTTGCCGTATCCGGCTGACCCGTAGTATACTTGTAAATCAACCTTAAACTTGAGCGTGTCACATAAAATAATTTAATAATTTTTTGTAAGTTGTATACTTAATTGTCTAATAAATAATTCTTTAAATATGCAATGTAGGAACCCCAAGGAACAATCCTAGCACTTTGCCGAATCCGGCTGACCCGTAGTATACTTGTAAATCAACCCTAAATTTGATCGTGTCACATAAAATAATTTAATAATTTTTTGTAAGTTGTATACTTACTTGTCTAATGAATAATTCTTTAAATATGCAATATAGGAACCCCAAGGAACAATCCTAGCACTTTGCC
This sequence comes from Harpalus rubripes, assembly GCA_963082715.1. Classification (NCBI taxonomy): domain Eukaryota; kingdom Metazoa; phylum Arthropoda; class Insecta; order Coleoptera; family Carabidae; genus Harpalus; species Harpalus rubripes. The sequence goes on from OY720448.1 coordinate 191,400, forward strand.
GTATCCGGCTGACCCGTAGTGTACTTGTAAATCAACCTTAAACTTGAGCGTGTCATATAAAATAATTTAATAATCTTTTGTAAGTTGTATACTTAATTGTCTAATGAATAATTCTTTAAATATGCAATGTAGGAACCCCAAGGAACAATCCTAGCACTTTGCCGTATCCGGCTGACCCGTAGTATACTTGTAAATCAACCTTAAACTTGAGCGTGTCACATAAAATAATTTAATCATTTTTTGTAAGTTGTATACTTAATTGTCTAATAAATAATTCTTTAAATATGCAATGCAAGAACCCCAAGGAACAATCCAAGCACTTTGCCGTATCCGGCTGACCCGTAGTATACTTGTAAATCAACCTTAAACTTGAGCGTGTCACATAAAATAATTTAATAATTTTTTGTAAGTTGTATACTTAATTGTCTAATGAATAATTCTTTAAATATGCAATATAGGAACCCCAAGGAACAATCCTAGCACTTTGATGTATCCGGCTGACCCGTAGTATACTTGTACAACAACCCTAAATTTGATCGTGTCACATAAAATAATTTAATAATTTTTTGTAAGTTGTATACTTAATTGTCTAATAAATAATTCTTTAAATATGCAATGTAGGAACCCCAAGGAACAATCCTAGCACTTTGCCGTATCCGGCTGACCCGTAGTATACTTGTAAATCAACCTTAAACTTGAGCGTGTCACATAAAATAATATAATAATTTTTTGTAAGTTGTATACTTAATTGTCTAATGAATAATTCTTTAAATATGCAATGTAGGAACCCCAAGGAACAATCCTAGCACTTTGCCGTATCCGGCTGACCCGTAGTATACTTGTAAATCAACCTTTAACTTGAGCGTGTCACATAAAATAATTTAATAATTTTTTGTAAGTTGTATACTTAATTGTCTAATGAATAATTCTTTAAATATGCAATGTAGGATCCCCAAGGAACAATCCTAGCACTTTGCCGTATCCGGCTGACCCGTAGTATACTTGTAAATCAACCTTAAACTTGAGCGTGTCACATAAAATAATTTAATAATTTTTTGTAAGTTGTATACTTAATTGTCTAATAAATAATTCTTTAAATATGCAATGCAAGAACCCCAAGGAACAATCCAAGCACTTTGCCGTATCCGTCTGACCCGTAGTATACTTGTAAATCAACCTTAAACTTGAGCGTGTCACATAAAATAATTTAATAATTTTTTGTAAGTTGTATACTTAATTGTCTAATGAATAATTCTTTAAATATGCAATATAGGAACCCCAAGGAACAATCCTAGCACTTTGACGTATCCGGCTGACCCGTAGTATACTTGTACAACAACCCTAAATTTGATCGTGTCACATAAAATAATTTAATAATTTTTTGTAAGTTGTATACTTAATTGTCTAATAAATAATTCTTTAAATATGCAATGTAGGAACCCCAAAAGGAACAATCCTAGCACTTTGCCGTATCCGGCTGACCCGTAGTATACTTGTAAATCAACCTTAAACTTGAGCGTGTCACATAAAATAATATAATAATTTTTTGTAAGTTGTATACTTAATTGTCTAAGAAATAATTCTTTAAATATGCAATGTAGGAACCCCAAGGAACAATCCTAGCACTTTGCCGTATCCGGCTGACCCGTAGTATACTTGTAAATCAACCTTAAACTTGAGCGTGTCACATAAAATAATTTAATAATTTTTTGTAAGTTGTATACTTAATTGTCGAATGAATAATTCTTTAAATATGCAATGTAGGAACCCCAAGGAACAATCCTAGCACTTTGCCGTATCCGGTTACCCGTAGTATACTTGTAAATCAACCCTAAATTTGATCGTATCACATAAAATAATTTAATAATTTTTTGTAAGTTGTATACTTAATTGTCTAATGAATAATTCTTTAAATATGCAATGTAGGAACCCCAAGGAACAATCCTAGCACTTTGCCGTATCCGGCTGACCCGTAGTATACTTGTAAATCAACCTTAAACTTGAGCGTGTCACATAAAATAATTTAATAATTTTTTGTAAGTTGTATACTTAATTGTCTAATAAATAATTCTTTAAATATGCAATGTAGGAACCCCAAGGAACAATCCTAGCACTTTGCCGAATCCGGCTGACCCGTAGTATACTTGTAAATCAACCCTAAATTTGATCGTGTCACATAAAATAATTTAATAATTTTTTGTAAGTTGTATACTTACTTGTCTAATGAATAATTCTTTAAATATGCAATATAGGAACCCCAAGGAACAATCCTAGCACTTTGCCGTATCCGGCTGACCCGTAGTGTACTTGTAAATCAACCTTAAACTTGAGCGTGTCATATAAAATAATTTAATAATCTTTTGTAAGTTGTATACTTAATTGTCTAATGAATAATTCTTTAAATATGCAATGTAGGAACCCCAAGGAACAATCCTAGCACTTTGCCGTATCCGGCTGACCCGTAGTATACTTGTAAATCAACCTTAAACTTGAGCGTGTCACATAAAATAATTTAATAATTTTTTGTAAGTTGTATACTTAATTGTCTAATAAATAATTCTTTAAATATGCAATGCAAGAACCCCAAGGAACAATCCAAGCACTTTGCCGTATCCGGCTGACCCGTAGTATACTTGTAAATCAACCTTAAACTTGAGCGTGTCACATAAAATAATTTAATAATTTTTTGTAAGTTGTATACTTAATTGTCTAATGAATAATTCTTTAAATATGCAATATAGGAACCCCAAGGAACAATCCTAGCACTTTGATGTATCCGGCTGACCCGTAGTATACTTGTACAACAACCCTAAATTTGATCGTGTCACATAAAATAATTTAATAATTTTTTGTAAGTTGTATACTTAATTGTCTAATAAATAATTCTTTAAATATGCAATGTAGGAACCCCAAGGAACAATCCTAGCACTTTGCCGTATCCGGCTGACCCGTAGTATACTTGTAAATCAACCTTAAACTTGAGCGTGTCACATAAAATAATATAATAATTTTTTGTAAGTTGTATACTTAATTGTCTAATGAATAATTCTTTAAATATGCAATGTAGGAACCCCAAGGAACAATCCTAGCACTTTGCCGTATCCGGCTGACCCGTAGTATACTTGTAAATCAACCTTTAACTTGAGCGTGTCACATAAAATAATTTAATAATTTTTTGTAAGTTGTATACTTAATTGTCTAATGAATAATTCTTTAAATATGCAATGTAGGATCCCCAAGGAACAATCCTAGCACTTTGCCGTATCCGGCTGACCCGTAGTATACTTGTAAATCAACCCTAAATTTGATCGTATCACATAAAATAATTTAATAATTTTTTGTAAGTTGTATACTTAATTGTCTAAGAAATAATTCTTTAAATATGCAATGTAGGAACCCCAAGGAACAATCCTAGCACTTTGCCGTATCCGGCTGACCCGTAGTATACTTGTAAATCAACCTTAAACTTGAGCGTGTCACATAAAATAAATTAATAATTTTTTGTAAGTTGTATACTTAATTGTCTAATGAATAATTATATAAATATGCAATGTAGGAACCCCAAGGAACAATCCTAGCACTTTCCCGTATCCGGCTGACCCGTAGTATACTTGTACATCAACCCTAAATTTGATCGTGTCACATAAAATAATTTAATAATTTTTTGTAAGTTGTATACTTAATTGTCTAATGAATAATTCTTTAAATATGCAATGTAGGATCCCCAAGGAACAATCCTAGCACTTTGCCGTATCCGGCTGACCCGTAGTATACTTGTAAATCAACCCTAAATTTGATCGTATCACATAAAATAATTTAATAATTTTTTGTAAGTTGTATACTTAATTGTCTAATGAATAATTCTTTAAATATGCAATGTAGGAACCCCAAGGAACAATCCTAGCACTTTGCCGTATCCGGCTGACCCGTAGTATACTTGTACATCAACCTTAAACTTGAGTGTGTCACACAAAATAATTTAATAAATTTTTGTAAGTTGTATACTTAATTGTCTAATGAATAATTCTTTAAATATGCAATAGAGGAACCCCAAGGAACAATCCTAGCACTTTGCCGTATCCGGCTGACCCGTAGTATACTTGTAAATCAACCTTAAACTTGAGCGTGTCACATAAAATAATTTAATAATTTTTTGTAAGTTGTATACTTAATTGTCTAATAAATAATTCTTTAAATATGCAATGTAGGATCCCCAATGAACAATCCTAGCACTTTGCCGTATCCGGCTGACCCGTAGTATACTTGTAAATCAACCTTAAACTTGAGCGTGTCACATAAAATAATTTAATAATTTTTTGTAAGTTGTATACTTAATTGTCTAACAAATAATTCTTTAAATATGCAATGTAGGAAACCCAAGGAACAACCCTAGCACTTTGCCGTATCCTGCTGACCCGTAGTATACTTGTAAATCAACCTTAAACTTGAGCGTGTCACATAAAATAATTTAATAAATTTTTGTAAGTTGTATACTTAATTGTCTAATGAATAATTCTTTAAATATGCAATGTAGGAACGCCAAGGAACAATCCTAGCACTTTGCCGTATCCGGCTGACCCGTAGTATACTTGTACATCAACCCTAAATTTGATCGTGTCACATAAAATAATTTAATAATTTTTTGTAAGTTGTATACTTAATTGTCTAATGAATAATTCTTTAAATATGCAATGTAAGAACTCCAAGGAACAATCCTAGCACTTTGCCGTATCCGGCTGACCCGTAGTATACTTGTACATCAACCCTAAATTTGATCGTGTCACATAAAATAATTTAATAATTTTTTGTAAGTTGTATACTTTATTGTCTAATAAATAATTCTTTAAATATGCAATGTAGGATCCCCAAGGAACAATCCTAGCACTTTGCCGTATCCGGCTGACCCGTAGTATACTTGTAAATCAACCTTAAACTTGAGCGTGTCACATAAAATAATTTAATAAATTTTTGTAAGTTGTATACTTAATTGTCTAATGAATAATTCTTTAAATATGCAATATAGGAACCCCAAGGAACAATCCTAGCACTTTGCCGTATCCGGCTGACCCGTAGTATACTTGTACATCAACCCTAAATTTGATCGTGTCACATAAAATAATTTAATAATTTTTTGTAAGTTGTATACTTAATTGTCTAATGAATAATTCTTTAAATATGCAATGTAAGAACTCCAAGGAACAATCCTAGCACTTTGCCGTATCCGGCTGACCCGTAGTATACTTGTACATCAACCCTAAATTTGATCGTGTCACATAAAATAATTTAATAATTTTTTGTAAGTTGTATACTTAATTGTCTAATGGATAATTCTTTAAATATGCAATGTAGGAACCCCAAGGAATAATCCTAGCTCTTTGCCGTATCCGGCTGACCCGTAGTATACTTGTACATCAACCTTAAACTTAAGCGTGTCACATAAAATAATTTAATAAATTTTTGTAAGTTGTATACTTAATTGTCTAATGAATAATTCTTTAAATATGCAATATAGGAACCCCAAGGAACAATCCTAGCACTTTGCCGTATCCGGCTGACCCGTAGTATACTTGTAAATCAACCTTAAACTTGAGCGTGTCACATAAAATAATTTAATAATTTTTTGTAAGTTGTATACTTAATTGTCTAATAAATAATTCTTTAAATATGCAATGTAGGAACCCCAAGGAACAATCCTAGCACTTTGCCGTATCCGGCTGACCCGTAGTATACTTGTAAATCAACCTTAAACTTGAGCGTGTCACATAAAATAATTTAATAATTTTTTGTAAGTTGTATACTTCATTGTCTAATAAATAATTCTTTAAATATGAAATGTAGGAAACCCAAGGAACAATCCTAGCACTTTGCCGTATCCGGCTGACCCGTAGTATACTTGTAAATCAACCTTAAACTTGAGCGTGTCACATAAAATAATTTAATAAATTTTTGTAAGTTGTATACTTAACTGTCTAATGAATAATTCTTTAAATATGCAATATAGGAACCCCAAGGAACAATCCTAGCACTTTGCCGTATCCGGCTGACCCGTAGTATACTTGTACATCAACCCTAAATTTGATCGTGTCACATAAAATAATTTAATAATTTTTTGTAAGTTGTATACTTTATTGTCTAATAAATAATTCTTTAAATATGCAATGTAGGATATCCAAGGAACAATCCTAGCACTTTGCCGTATCCGGCTGACCCGTAGTATACTTGTCAATCAACCTTAAACTTGAGCGTGTCACATAAAATAATTTAATAAATTTTTGTAAGTTGTATACTTAATTGTGTAATGAATAATTCTTTAAATATGCAATGTAGGAACCCCAAGGAACAATCCTAGCACTTTGTTGTATCCGGCTGACCCGTAGTATACTTGTACATCAACCCTAAATTTGATCGTGTCACATAAAATAATTTAATAATTTTTTGTAAGTTGTATACTTAATTGTCTAATGAATAATTCTTTAAATATGCAATGTAAGAACTCCAAGGAACAATCCTAGCACTTTGCCGTATCCGGCTGACCCGTAGTATACTTGTACATCAACCCTAAATTTGATCGTGTCACATAAAATAAATTAATAATTTTTTGTAAGTTCTATACTTCATTGTCTAATAAATAATTCTTTAAATATACAATGTAGGAACCCCAAGGAACAATCCTAGCTTTTTGCCGTATCCGGCTGACCCGTAGTATACTTGTAAATCAGCCTTAAACTTGAGCGTGTCACATAAAATGATTTAATAATTTTTTGTAAGTTGTATACTTAATTGTCTAATGAATAATTCTTTAAATATGCAATGTAGGAACCCCAAGGAACAATCCTAGCACTTTGCCGTATCCGGCTGACCCGTAGTATACTTGTACATCAACCCTAAATTTGATCGTGTCACATAAAATAATTTAATAATTTTTTGTAAGTTGTATACTTTATTGTCTAATAAATAATTCTTTAAATATGCAATGTAGGATCCCCAAGGAACAATCCTAGCACTTTGCCGTATCCGGCTGACCCGTAGTATACTTGTAAATCAACCTTAAACTTGAGCGTGTCACATAAAATAATTTAATAAATTTTTGTAAGTTGTATACTTAATTGTCTAATGAATAATTCTTTAAATATGCAATATAGGAACCCCAAGGAACAATCCTAGCCATTTGCCGTATCCGGCTGACCCGTAGTATACTTGTACATCAACCCTAAATTTGATCGTGTCACATAAAATAATTTAATAATTTTTTGTAAGTTGTATACTTAATTGTCTAATGAATAATTCTTTAAATATGCAATGTAAGAACTCCAAGGAACAATCCTAGCACTTTGCCGTATCCGGCTGACCCGTAGTATACTTGTACATCAACCCTAAATTTGATCGTGTCACATAAAATAATTTAATAATTTTTTGTAAGTTGTATACTTAATTGTCTAATGGATAATTCTTTAAATATGCGATGTAGGAACCCCAAGGAACAATCCTAGCACTTTGCCGTATCCGGCTGACCCGTAGTATACTTGTAAATCAACCCTAAACTTGAGCGTGTTACATAAAATAATTTAATAATTTTTTGTAAGTTGTATACCTAATTGTCTAAAGAATAATTCTTTAAATATGCAATGTAGGAATCCCAAGGAACAATCCTAGCACTTTGCCGTATCCGGCTGACCCGTAGTATACTTGTAAATCAGCCTTAAACTTGAGCGTGTCACATAAAATGATTTAATAATTTTTTGTAAGTTGTATACTTAATTGTCTAATGAATAATTCTTTAAATATGCAATGTAGGAACCCCAAGGAACAATCCTAGCACTTTGCCGTATCCGGCTGACCCGTAGTATACTTGTACATCAACCCTAAATTTGATCGTGTCACATAAAATAATTTAATAATTTTTTGTAAGTTGTATACTTTATTGTCTAATAAATAATTCTTTAAATATGCAATGTAGGATCCCCAAGGAACAATCCTAGCACTTTGCCGTATCCGGCTGACCCGTAGTATACTTGTAAATCAACCTTAAACTTGAGCGTGTCACATAAAATAATTTAATAAATTTTTGTAAGTTGTATACTTAATTGTCTAATGAATAATTCTTTAAATATGCAATATAGGAACCCCAAGGAACAATCCTAGCCATTTGCCGTATCCGGCTGACCCGTAGTATACTTGTACATCAACCCTAAATTTGATCGTGTCACATAAAATAATTTAATAATTTTTTGTAAGTTGTATACTTAATTGTCTAATGAATAATTCTTTAAATATGCAATGTAAGAACTCCAAGGAACAATCCTAGCACTTTGCCGTATCCGGCTGACCCGTAGTATACTTGTACATCAACCCTAAATTTGATCGTGTCACATAAAATAATTTAATAATTTTTTGTAAGTTGTATACTTAATTGTCTAATGGATAATTCTTTAAATATGCGATGTAGGAACCCCAAGGAACAATCCTAGCACTTTGCCGTATCCGGCTGACCCGTAGTATACTTGTAAATCAACCCTAAACTTGAGCGTGTTACATAAAATAATTTAATAATTTTTTGTAAGTTGTATACCTAATTGTCTAAAGAATAATTCTTTAAATATGCAATGTAGGAATCCCAAGGAACAATCCTAGCACTTTGCCGTATCCGGCTGACCCGTAGTATACTTGTAAATCAACCTTAAACTTGAGCGTGTCACATAAAATAATTTAATAATTTTTTGTAAGTTGTATACTTAATTGTCTAATGAATAATTCTTTAAATATGCAATGTAGTAACCCCAAGGAACAATCCTAGCACTTTGCCGTATCCGGTTGACCCGTAGTATACTTGTAAATCAACCTTAAACTTGAGCGTGTCACATAAAATAATTTAATAATTTTTTGTAAGTTGTATACTTAATTGTGTAATGAATAATTCTTTAAATATGCAATGTAGGAACCCCAAGGAACAATCCTAGCTCTTTGCCGTATCCGGCTGACCCGTAGTATACTTGTAAATCAACCTTAAACTTGAGCGTGTCACATAAAATAATTTAATAATTTTTTGTAAGGTGTATACTTAATTGTCTAATGAATAATTCTTTAAATATGCAATGTAGGAACCCCAAGGAACAATCCTAGCACTTTGCCGTATCCGGCTGACCCGTAGTATACTTGTAAATCAACCTTAAACTTGAGCGTGTCACATAAAATAATTTAATAATTTTTTGTAAGTTGTATACTTAATTGTCTAATACATAATTCTTTAAATATGCAATGTAAGAACCCCAAGGAACAATCCTAGCACTTTGCCGTATCCGGCTGACCCGTAGTATACTTGTAAATCAACCTTAAACTTGAGCGTGTCAAATAAAATAATTTAATAATTTTTTGTAAGTTGTATACTTAATTGTCTAATGAATAATTCTTTAAATATGCAATGTAGGAACCCCAATGAACAATCCTAGCACTTTGACGTATCCGGCTGACCCGTAGTATACTTGTACATCAACCCTAAATTTGATCGTGTCACATAAAATAATTTAATAATTTTTTGTAAGTTGTATACTTAATTGTCTAATAAATAATTCTTTAAATATGCAATGTAGGAACCCCAAGGAACAATCCTAGCACTTTGCCGTATCCGGCTGACCCGTAGTATACTTGTAAATCAACCTTAAACTTGAGCGTAATTTTTTATTAAAATGTTGGTAGAGGCAAGTTTGAAGTATATTTGACCGAACAAAGGGAGCAAATTTTATAAACAAAATAATAATTGATTAAAAAAATATTTTTACCGCTTAGTCAATTTTTTAAAAATACCTAATTTAAATGGATGTAGTTACTTCTAAATGACCCGACCCCAAATTTTGAAACCCATATCAATATCTCTTTTTGTTCTCGAGATATTTGCTGTCAAAATTTTATCAAAAAATACCATTATTTAGGCTGTAACTAGAAAATAGAATGAAATTTGAAATAATCAATCGATTCCACGACAAAAATTACATAAGTATACCAATTTTCAGAAGTTTTGAACAATGGATTCAATTTCTGGATTAAAATAACTGAAAATAACCAAAAATCTCAAAGTATTTTGTGGATGGATCGTGTATTTTTGAACCTATTGCAATAAAAATTGGGAAAAACGTTCTCAGCTACGTGTATTTTGATATTTTAGCGTAAAAGTTGGTTTCGAGTTACGTAGAAGCAACGTAAATCGTATCTTACTCGGCGAGGTTACGAAATTTCTGATGTAATAGTAGCTGGTTCGTTTATTTTTAAATCAATTGAGTCCAAATTCGGTACAGTCATCAATATATATGTATTATTTGTTATTATAGTCCAAAACTCTGGTTCGATGTCGTAAAACCGACTGGAACAGTATTTTCCTTCCGGTTCTAGAACAGTCCATGGAATATTAATAGATATCACCACACGGTTCGTGTATTTTTTAACCGATTGACTTGAAATTTTGTATAAATGTTTAGGAAGAAGTAATCTTCAATATTATTATAAAAAACCCCGGTTCGAAACTACAAATCCGACTGGAATTGTTGGTACTTGCTCTCAGATCTGACAGCTTTCAACTTTTACCCCCCGTTCGCTTATTTTTTAATCAATTGTGCTCAAATTTCATATACGGGTTAAAAAACGTGTAGATTTCGATTTTTTGGTCATAATTTGGGGTTTGAACATAAAATTAGGGGGAACTTTAGGGGACTAGGGCATAGTTTTCCAATGTGAGCCCCCCAATTTATTAATATATGTCATGGGTGGGGGTTGCGGCTATATTACTAATTTGAGCCAGACTTTCGATTTGTGATGCCAAAAGGCCAAATTCAATAGAATTTTCCACATGAAACTTTGAGTTTTTAGCTGTCAAAATGGAATCAGTTGGGAAGTTTGATATTAAATATCTCACTTATAAATTAACTAATCGCAAAAACTAATACATATTTGGAATCAGCGTAAAAAAGCGAATCGAATCGTTATTATCAATTAATTTTAGAATAAAATTGATTTTCCGAGAAATTTTCGATGTTCAGATGTTTCGCCTAGTCTATATATAGGACCCCATGAAATCGCCGCCATGTCAGTCGGTTTTTAGCAAGTGTGGATGCACGACCTCTGCTCCAGAAAAGTGATTAATAATCATTAATATCCGTTAATTAAACCTATGTTAACGACTCATAATTGTTAAATCTGATGTGTACGGTGTATTTTTCCTAGTTTTGGGTTTGATAAGCATAATTTTTGGACTTTGTGGTTGGAGTCAACAAATCCGCCATTTTGAATTTCTGTTGAGTGACAGTTCGTGGTTAGAATCAATTAGATATTAATTAGTTATCAATAATTAAAGTGTGTAAAGGTAATTTCCAATCATTTCAAGTGAAATTATGATAATTTAAACATTTTTCAAAAAAATTTGAAGTCACAATATTGTTAGCTATTTGTTTACGTTTGCAATACTAATTAACTTTGAACTAATTATGCATCAAAGTTTAATAATTATGAGTCTAATTCATAGTGTTTAGTGAAATAAAATAACGTGTAGTGTTTATAGTGTTTAAATGTGTGATTTTTAAGGTGTGACAGTGATTAAAAATAATTTTGTGTTTACCATTACTATTTTAATGGCTCATAATATATATTTCTGGTATGTACGGTTCTTTTTATCGTAGTTTCGAGTTTCGTAGGCATAATTTTTCGACTTGTAAACATTTTTAATTTGTGTGAATTACAATTGAGGTTAGAATCTATTAGATATTCATTAATTATCAACAGATACAGTCGGTAACGTTCAGTTTTAATCATTTCAAGTAGAAATATTACATATTTTTAGTGTAGTTAGACTTTTGACTGATAAATTTGAGGTTAGTTTTCATTACTCAGTAACTTTGAATTAAGTGTGAACAATTAGAGTCTAATTGGTGTATATTAAGTATTTAAAGGCTTATAATTGATATTTGTGGTACGTTCGAAGCTTTTTATCGTAGTTCCGAGTTTGACAAGAATAATTTTTGGACTTGTAAACATATTTAATTTGTGTGAGCTACAATTGAGGTTAGAATCTATTAGATGTTGATTAATTATCAACAAATTAAGTCAGTAGCCTTCATTTTTAATCATTTGAAGTAGAAATATTACATATTTTTAGTATAGTTAGACTTTAGATTGATAAATGTGAGGTTAGTTTTAATTAGTGATTAATTAGAATTAAGTACAAACAATTATGAGCCATTTAGTATTTATTAAGTGTTTAGTGTCATAAAACAAAGTGAGTGTAGTGATTATAGTGTTCAGTCAATTAAGTTTGATTGAAAAAATGAGATATATAACATTTTAGGGCATTCAAGTTTCCCTGAGATGACATCACGGCTGATATTATCCCGATACTGCTCCAGGAGTCCAGGATATGGATAAAAGGAATTAAATTGTAAAATGTCAACCCTGCGAGACTCTCTCTCCAGGGTTTGAGGTTAGTAAAACTTTTTCTTAGCCGTTCTGTCTCCAGCACATTTACTAACATGTATTTTTCTTTCCCCTTTAGCTAATTATATTTAAAATTGTGCATGTAATTTACTAATCAACATGTTTTCAGTTTAATTAAAACGTTTGTCCACAGCTTAACCCTTTCTTTCAGCTCTTTTTCAGCTAGTTTTAAGTTATTTTGTTAGTCTTTCAGTGGTAGGGTCCTATAGGTTAGGTCTTCGGAGCCAAGCGGAGCCTGAGGTAGTCTTATTGAGCCTAGATGAGCCGGAGGTCGCCCAGAGAGCCCAGATGAGAATCAATCTTCAAAAATAATTGTATTTCTTATTTTCAGTTAAGTTAGTTATAGTTTTTTATGTTGTAAAAATTTCCAAACGTACAAAAACAATATTAAAATTGATATTTGAATTAAAAATGAATATGTTGTACGATATATGGGGTTTTTGCGGTGATTTATGTGTCTTTCTTTGCAATAATAATAATTTTTTATTAATCAAAAGACATAAAAATTTAACAAAGTACTATTTTTTATTAAATAACTTTAAAATAATTAATTATATGGCAATTTCATTACATTTTCCAGTTCATTTTTTCACTTTTTCTTAATTTAGTGCTTTGTTAAATATCTTAATCTATAAAACTACATTTTTTATTAGAGTCACGATGAATAAATACTTTGACACATATGTCACACCCGCTGGAAAACAGAAACTCGTTAAATTCTGGATAATTCCAATCTTACCCCCTCCCCGCACAAAAAAAACATGATGCACTCTTCAAATTATCCAGATTTGACTTGGAAGGCACCCTTTTACATTGTCATTTCATTGTTTTTGTCTATGTGCACCCGTACCCGTTTAGTTAACTAGATATACCCGGGTAGGTATCAAAAACCTGCAAATTTCATACCCCGTTTCGTTAATTATTCGGTCGTTCGGCAGGTGTTGGGCCCCGCGAGGCCTAGCGGGCTCTTCTACTTCCGCCAAAGCGCCAAGATAATATTATCTTGGCACTTTGGTATGACTTTTCGTCAGTGGCAGTATCGAAAGAATCGGAATTATTGTTCGTGTTCGCGATGGGATGGGTTTGGGTTCAATTCCCAATAAAAGTGATTTGGCATAATCACATAATAATCAAACAAACAAGCATATGACGATAATAGCTGCGCATGTACCTATGTAGGAAGTTAGGATGTATAGTTTTGTTCACGGGAGATGACTATTCAAGGTCACTTGTGATTTTACTTGATAACAACTGACAGTTGATACTTTTTCGCTTTTGCGAATTAGGGCACGGGTACGGGACCGGCACTAATTATGTAATATTTTATATGTTTACATGACTGGCCATCCTTAGCGCTAGTTCTAAGCGGTGGCCAATTTATAGTTTGCGCCCAATGTATAGTTTGCGCCCAATGTACAGTTTGCGCCCTGTCTTCATAAAGCCCTAGGATGCTAGGCGTAAAGTCCTAACAAATGGTTAGGCAACCTTTTAAATTCCTACAAATAGTAGGTACCATATAGACTTTGAAAATTGTGCCATTATATTGTAAAGATATTGAATAAAGAAATAAATAATAAATGCAAATGATATCAAATCAAATATATGCAATAAAATATAATAAAAATATAAAACAAATACACACAAACACAAATTAGTTTATAAGTAAGAACTCAAGACATCACAGAACAAAGAAAAATGGACCTCAAATCACTCGGACGCCCAGAAAATTTACGACCCACCAAAAATATCAAAGTAAGTCAAATAATAATAAATAAAATTATTAAATAACTAATAAATAATATTTTAAGCAGGGTCATCATCCAACGATGGTCAAACCATTCCAGAACCACTCGGACACTTGGAAAATAAACAATCAGAAAAATCAGGATAAGTATGTTCAATAATAATTAATAAAAAATTGAATAAATAACTAATAATTTATTCTTTTGCAGCAGGGGCTTTCTTCACAACTGAACCACACGGACACTGAGAAAATATCCAGTTGGCAGGTAGGAAAAAATAATGATAACTATAAAAAATAATTACAACAAATATTTCTTTTTTTACAGGAGTCTTCAGGAATTCTTCAGCAGCTACCACCCCTAACTGGAAAAACATTTCCCTCCCCAAATTTTTACTTATGTTTGTATTGAAATAAAAACAAAACTTGCATTTTATTTTAGCTGTAAGTACCCATTGTAATTCTAAGCCAAATTTCGATGTAACGGCTCCAATAACAAAAATATAGAACCTATAGTTTATAAGTACACATTACAAATCACACTAGAGTAAATAAATAAAAATAATGGCACGATTTTCTTATGTCTTTGCGCTCAACAAAAATATCGAAATCGGCTCGCACTTCGGGAAATCTGCAGCCACTTTTTGCCGTAAAAATACAAAGAAGAAATAATAACTTTGTCGTAATGGAAAATACTGGTACGGTAAAAATAATAAAATAGCAATAAACTTGTGTCACAAAAGAAAAATGCTCTACAAATATAAAATATTTCAAGAAATAGGTTGAGGACGCGGTAAAATGATGAGAACAAGTGTGTAAAGTAGTTCTTTTTTGGCCGACTGTAATCTGAGAAAAAAGTGGATGTCTTCCAGAATATTACAAATTGTTGCTTTAATATTAATATTAAAAATTAGGTTAGGTTGGATCTCATTATGTCAAAATATATTAAAAGTTCTTAAGGATTAGATTAGTTCTCAATCTACTAATAAAAACTATTATTACACTTCTTTAATATAAATTAACCGAATGTGTATGTTGCCTAGCTACGCTTATTTACTTTTTACGCACTTGTGCTTGAAACGTGACTCTTTACACACTGTAAAGACTGCGAAAGTATGTACTTTACGCACGGTTGTACGAAAAATAAATTGTTTACGCAATTAAAAATAATTGAGCAATTTCAAAAGTACAAAAAAATATGGCGCGTCCACCATAGAAATGCATTTGAGTTGTGCAAAAGATAACGTAACAAGGAAGGGTATAATAAACTAATTAGTGGTCTTTTACAATTTCAAATCAACCGACTACGGAAAGTAGATAATTAGAATTTTCTAAAATATTATTACGATTATATCGATGTTATGAAAATAAAGAAATCAAAATGGAACAAACACTCTTTTATTCCGAATGTTCTGTCTCTATTTCAGAAGTCATATTTTAACACGAATATTGATGTTAGAAGGAGCTTGGTGTATATTTTGTTATTTGCGATTAGCATTTGACATGGAAATAAATACACTAAATATCTAGGAAACGGACATAATAAAAAGCACAAATCTCTGTCACTAATCTAATAATTTTACCAAAAATATCTCAGCGAATGGACTATAGGTAATTATTACTAGAATTTTTGGCGTAACAAAATAACTAAATTTGGTCATTTATTGAAATTAAATACCAATAACGTCATCCGTAATAAAAAGCTGAACTTTTAATAAATAAATCCAGTTAATCCATGTGGTCCAAGTTTCACGATTATTATAACAATATAATAATTTAAATAAGTCTTCGACACTTTAAATTTTTATAACTGGTTTATATTTAATATTTTCGTTAAATACTCTGGCGGCATTAAAAAAAATAGTTACAGCCCTGGGGCATTTTTAAACGAGGAAGTAGTGAATGTGGCAACAAAAAAATATTTCTATTTTTACGTATTTTACACAGTCTTGACATATTTAACAAACAGTATTTTGCTCATTAAACACTCTAAACCCTTTTGTGGGTGTACAGCTATGCAATGGACTCATAATTTAAATAATTGAATAGTTAAACTTATTTAGAAAATTTCAAAATTTTCAATGGTAATTAAGGAATAGAATTAAGAATTATAATTAATAAATAATGCAGTCTCTCTAATAAAATGGGGTATATATTATTTAATTTTGCTCTTTATTAAATGATCTATTAAAGGTGGTTAATTGTGATGAAATTGTAGCCTTTAATTTCATCCTAATAATTTTCATAAAATCCAGGGCAGGACTGAGGCATTTAGAAGGGCTCCTAGGTTCAGTTAGTTTACCCCTCGTTTCGTTCGCTATTTATTTATGTGTTCGCCTTTCTAAGTTGTCTGACATTCTGCCCTAAATTAAATTTAAAATTATTTTATAGCAATTTCTTTACAATAATTAATTTATGCTCGAAGATAGTTTAGATGGGTGAAAAATAAATCAATTTTTTTATTTGAATTAATCATTAATTAATAGCGAATATTTGTGGATGAAATTAATCTGATTAATTAGTATAAATTGGGTTTGTTATATAGTAATTCAATTAATCTTACATTAAACTAGATAATAATAAATATAATTAACAAGCCCTTAATTTTTTTATTTTCGTTCTTAACTTTGTTAATTATTTATCATATATCTTTCTTTCTGTTAATAATAATAATAGATAATCTATGGAGGATTTCAGGTGTTTCTATTGTTTATTTATGTGTTGGCTTCCTAAGATGTCTATTATTAAATTAATAATTAATACATTTCATAATTCAAATAAATTAATAAAACGATTATAAATAATTCCAGAGCAGGACTTGAACAGTTTAGATGGGCTATAATTTAAGTTAGCTCCCCCTCGTTTCGTATTTTTATTTCTATGTGTTCGCCTTTCTAACTGTCAACATCCTGTCCAATTAATTAATAATAGAAAATTAATCTCATGATTTAATCTGATTTGTTTTATTTATATATAAATAGAAACAATTGAGGGCTGTTAATTATATTATTAAACACATATATTATTATTAAAAAAATATCAGTAATTTAAATTAGGGTAAATGAGGACTGCTGTTTATTAATTATAATTATAATTTATTAATTTTCATTTGGAATTTGTAAAGGAGCAAATAATATTTTTTACGTAAATTAGGGTATAGTAATTAAAGAGTTATTAATTGCATTACCCAGCACTTATAAAGGGTATTTTCTATTTAATGAATTCATAAATAATTTCACATATTTACCACTTCTAATTTAGGCCATGAATTTTAACGGAGATTTTGGGCCTTCAACGAGCTATTGCATACGCTTTTAAATTAATTAAAGGTTTGACACTGTAAATCTGACAAAAGGAAATCATTCGTTTTCTTAAAAAAAACACGGCGAACGCATTTTATTACGAGTTTACTGATATTTTATTTTGCGGAATTTATAAATAAATAAAAATAAATATATCATCACGGCTTATTACCCATTGCTGGGTGTGCCAATCTGCTTTCTACACAGATGTCGGTAATGATGAAATATTTGCACCGTGCGGGCGCTTACCAGGCGTCACCTCACGGACACTCATTGCTGACGTGGAGAGTGCATCACAGGGGTCAATTTTGTGCCATTTAAAATTGGAAAAATTCGGCGTCGGTCGGGATCGAACCCGGTTCCCCAGATTCGCGACCTGACGCTCAGAAAACTATTCATTTTCTATATATAAATATTAAATATTCATACTAGGCTCGTAGTATGTTAAAATGGTTTGTTTTTATAAATTGTCTGTTATTAGTACAAAAAAAATAGCTTAATACAAATATCACCAATATCCATATTTCGTAATTTTGGGAACGATTTACAATCGAGATATTTAGGAAATTTCTTAAACGAAAAACTGGGAGTTAGCAGTATAAAAATTTTCGCTGCTCTTTAAAAATATAATTTATTTATTAATTAGATCAACAATAATTACACATATATTCATTGAACATAATTACATTCTACACTTCAGCATATTTTATACCCTTTTTCTGGGTGTAATGTTATGCAATATAGACCCTTGCCTTTGGTAATTTAAAAATGAATTTAAAATATATTTTGGAATTTAATATTTGGAAATTAGGTAAAATAATAATAACAACTTTTTGTAAAATAAATTCTATTATATTTTGCTAATTAGTTGGCCTGTTAAAGGTGGTTAATTGGGGTTCAAATATATTTAATACAATCCTGAATTTCATCCTCTTTGCATTTTAATTAACATTAATTTAAAGAGTAACATCTTTTTATTATCATTAATAATTTTCCTGAAATTTGGAGCAGGAGTCAGGCTCTTAGGGGGGTCCTAGGTTAAGTTAGTTTCCCCTCGTTCCGTTCGTTATTAATTTACATGTTTGCCTTTCTAAGTAGTCTGACATTCTGCTTCTTTAATTATTTTTTAAATTATTTTATAACAATTTCTTAAGAATAATTAGTTTATGCTCAGAGGTAGTTAAATGAATGAAAGTAATTCAAATTTTTTTATTTAAATTAATGTTTATTTAATATCAAATAGTTGAGGATGAAATTAATTGGATTAATTAAATTAATTTGGTATTTTTATAATAATTCAATCTTACATTAAACTAAATAACTAGCGGTTAATAAATATAATTAACAAGCCCTTGAATTATTTATTTTTTGATGATTAACTTTGTTAATTATTAATCTTGAGTCTTTCCTTTCTGTTAATAATTATAATAATAGATAATCTATGGGGGATTTCAGGTGTTTCTATTGTTTATATATTGTGTTGGCCTCTTAAGATGTCTATTATTAATTAACAATTAATACATTTTATAATCAAGGCAAATTCGTAAAATAAATAGATTTAAATCTAGGACAGGACTGAGCAGTTTAGATAGGCTTTTAGTTAAGATAGCTTCCCCCTCGTTTCGTATTATTACTATGTGTTCGCCTTTTTAACTGTCTCACTATTCTGTCCATTTAATTAATTAATAATTGAATTGTAAATTTAGAAACATTTCTTAATTAATATTTCCATATTAAATTAATTTTATATTCAATATTTTTTTCGAAAATCCGCTGTATTTAGTTTTCTTCTAGAATAATTTTATAAAAATATATTCTAAACGAAATAAATCAAATTTATTATTATTTGAAACAACAAGGAGTAATTATTCAATAAATTTCTACGTAAAATAAAATCGAAACTTCTAGTACCATCTTGTGTTCATTTCTGAATTAATTTATATATTTTTTTTATTCATAAAAATTAATAGAAAATAGTGCAAAATCTCGCTACTTCGCGTATTAATTTTTGTGCATATTAATTAAATATATTTTCTACGCTAAAACAAGTAGATCTATATATTTCAATATCAAACAACAATATAACTAGTAACAATCTAAAAATAGAACTTTGATTTGTGCAAGTCTGCTACTTCCTGTATGTCAACGCGCGGTAAAAAGCATAAATTGACGATTTTGTTATTTTATTGAATTTATAAAAATTGCGAATTTGAACAGGTTGGTGCTGCCACCAAGCAACAAAAATTTATACTTCTAGGCTCCGTGTTTAAATATAACATACAATTTTGTATAAATGGCGTTATTTATGTTTTTAAAATAATTTTCGTAGTAGTTTCTCCACGTCAGCTGTGGGGGCCGGTGAAGAGACACATGTTACACAAAATTATTCATTATTACTATGTATTAAATATAAAAATCTGATGATGACATTCTCATTAAAACCACTGCCGTCTTTCCTTTGCAAATCTGACAAAAGGAAACCATTCGTTGTCTTAAAAAAAAACTACGGCGAACGAAGTTTGTTACAAATTTACTGATATTTTATTTTGCGGAATTTATAAAAGCAACAGAAAACTATTCATTTTCTATATATAAATAATAAATATTCATACTAGGCTCGTAGTATGTTAAAATGGTTTAAGTTTTTATAAATTGTCTGTTATTAGTACAAAAAAAATAGCTTAATACAAATATCACCAATATCCATATTTCGTAATTTTGGGAACGATTTACAATCGAGACATATGGAGAATTTTTTAAACGAAAAACTGGGAATTTCCAGTGCAAAAATTTTCGCTGCTTTTTAAAAATATAATTTATTTATTAATTAGATCAACAATAATTACAGATATATTCATTGAACATAATTACATTCTACACTTCAGCATATTTTATACCCTTTTTCTGGGTGTAATGTTATGCAATATAGACCCTTGCATTTGGTAATTTAATAATGAATTAAAAATATATTTTGGAATTTAATATTTGGAAATTAGGTAAAATAATAATTTAAAAACTATGCAGTCCTTTTAACTTTGGGTAAAATAAATTCTATTTTGTTAATTAGTTGGCCTGTTACGGGTGGTTAATTGGGGTTCAAATATATTTAATACAATCCTGAATTTCATCCTCTTTGCATTTTAATCAACATTAATTTGAAAGACTAACATCTTTTTATTATCATTAATAATTTTTTTAAAATTTGGTTCAGGGCTCAGGCTCTTAGGGGGGTTCTAGGTTAAGTTAGTTGTCCCCTCTTTTCGTTCGTTATTAATTTATATGTTTGCCTTTCTAACTAGTCTGACATTCTGCTTCTTTAATTATTTTTTAAATTATTTTATAACAATTTCTTTAAGAATAATTAGTTTATGCTCGGAGGTAGTTAGATGAATGAAAGTAATTCAATTTTTTTTATTTGAATTAATCTTTAATTAACAGCAAATAATTGAGGATGAAATTAATTGAATTAATTAAAATTAATTGGGTATTTTTATTATAATTCAATCTTACATTAAACAGAATAACTAGCGGTTAATAAATATAATTAACAAGCCTTTAAATTATTTATTTTTTGATGATTAACTTTGTTAATTATTAATCACGAGTCTTTCCTTTCTGTTAATAATTATAATAATAGATAATCTATGGGGGATTTCAGGTGTTTCTATTGTTTATATATTGTGTTGGCCTCTTAAGATGTCTATTATTAATTAACAATTAATACATTTTATAATCAAATCAAATTCGTAAAATAGATTTAAATCCAGGACAGGACTGAGCAGTTTAGAGAGGCTTTTAGTTAAGATAGCTTCCCCCTCGTTTCGTATTATTACTATGTGTTCGCATTTTTAACTGTCTCACCATTCTGTCTATTTATTTAAATAATAATTTAATTTTAATCTCATTGTTATTTAAATTTTGAGAGTATTGTTTTATTTCTTTTTCTAAGTAAATAAATGGAAACAATTAAGGGCTATTAGTTATTTTATTAAACACAAAATTAATAAAAAAATTAGTAATTTAAATTGTGCAATAAGAGGAAGAAGGACTGCTAGACATTTTTTAATAATAATAATTATGGTTTATTAATTATCTTTTGCAAAGGGCGTAAATAATAATTTATTAATTTCCCATTTCATGAATTCATAAACAATTTCACTTATTTATTATTTATACTTATACACAGTAAAAATAACACCAATCTTTCACATACACTAACAACAGGGGTACTTTTATAATTTTATGCGCTACATATATCTTTTTGAATAAATAAGTAATTTCTGTTCTGGGATATTTTTTGAATGGGT
Organism: Harpalus rubripes; assembly: GCA_963082715.1. Lineage (NCBI taxonomy): Eukaryota > Metazoa > Arthropoda > Insecta > Coleoptera > Carabidae > Harpalus > Harpalus rubripes. The sequence goes on from OY720448.1 coordinate 213,224, forward strand.
GGTTCAATAAGCTGAGAATTTAAGCCTTCAAGAAGTTATGGTATACGGGCCTGGAAAGTTTTTAAAGGGGTAATTAATATGCAGTACAAAAAGTTTTCGCTACCATTTAATAATATTTGTAGGTACTCGTAATAATTTAAAAACTATGTAGTCCTCGTAACAACTTTGGGTAAAATTCTAATATATGTATTTTGTTAATTTTTTGTGGTTTAAGTCTATTCAAAAGTCCTTAATTTCATCCTTTTGTATTTTAATAATAGTTCAAATTTAATCAATATTATTTTGAAAATTCAGGGTAGCATTCTAGGCATTTAGTTTCGTTCGGTACTTATATTATGTTCATCTTTCTAAGTTGTCTGACAATCTGCTTTCTTAATTCATTTTTAATTATTTTATAACAATTTCTTCAATATGCTTGGAGGTGGTTCAGATGGGTGAATAATTCTTTAATTAAAGTCAATATTTGGGGATGAAATTAATCGGATTAATTAGTATTAATTGGGTGGGTAATAAATATAATTAACAAGCCCTTATTTTATTTTTATTTTTTAAAGATTGACTTCGTTAATTATTAATCACATAACTTTATTTCTGTTTATAATAATAATAATAATAATAGATAATCTATGGAGGATTTCAGGTGTTTCTATCGTTTGTGTTGGCCTTCTAAGATATCTATTATTAATTCATTATTAATACATTTCATAATTAATTAATGTAAATTAATAAAAAGAGTATAGATAATTCCAGAGCAGGACTTGAACAGTTTAGATGGGCTTTAATTTAAGTTAGCTACCCCTCGTTTCGTATTTTTATTTCTATGTGTTCGCCTTTCTAACTGTCATCATCCTGCCCAATTAATTAATTAATAAATTTTTTTTCTCATAATTAAATCTTGAGAGTATTGTTTTGTGTCTTTTCTATATAAATAAAAATAATTAAGGGCTATTAATCATATTATTAAACACAAAATTAATAAAAATATCTGTAATTTAAATTAGGGTATAGGATGGCTATTAGTTTATCAATTATAAATTATAATTATTACAATTTATTAATAATTTCTTGGATTTCGTAATGGGGTAAATAATATATTATTAAATGGTTTAGATGGCAGTCAATTATGGTATAGTAAATAGTAACTAAAGGGTTTTTAATTGCAGAACCATCACTTGAAAAGGGTATTTAACAAAATTATATGCAGTGAAAATAATAAAATGCAAAAATTTGGCTACCATTTAAAAATATTTATAATTTATTTATTAATTAAAACAACAATTATTATACATCCATTGCACACTTCAGCAAATTTTATACCCTTTTTCTAGGTGTAATGTAATATGTAATGCAATACATAGCTTTGCATTTCATAATTTATTAATGAATTGAATTGAAAATATATTTTGGGTTTTAATATTTGGAAATTAGGTAAAATAATAAGTTAAAAACTATGCAGTCCTCATAACAACTTCGATTAAAATAAATTCGAATATTTTGTTAATTAGTTGGCCTGTTAAGGGTGGTTAATTGGGGTTAAAGTCTATTTAATACAGTCCAGAATTTCATCCTCTCTCATGTTAATAGTTCAAAATTAATTTGAAAGAGTAATACATCTCATTATTAATTATTATTAATAATTTTCATAAAATTTAGGGCAGGACTCAGGTTCTTAGGGGGGCTTCTAGGTTAAGTTAGTTTTCCCCTCGTTTCGTTCATTATTAATATATATGTTCGCCTTCTTAAGTAATCTAACATTCTGCCTTTTTAATTATTTTATAACAATTTCTTTAGAATAATTATTTTTTTATGCTCGTGGTTTGTAAATGGATGAAAGTAATTCAAAATTTTTATTTGAATTAATCTTTAATTAATAGCAAGTAATTGGGGATGAAATTAATTGGATTAATTAAAATAAATTGGGGATTTTTATGATAATTCAATCTTACATTAAACTAAATAACTAGCGGTTAATAAATATAATTAACAAGCCCTTGAATTATTTATTTTTTGATGATTAACTTTGTTAATTATTAATCACGAATCTTTCTTTTCTGTTAATAATTGTAATAATAGATAATGTATGGAGGATTTCATGTGTTTCTGTTGTTTATATATTGTGTTGGCCTCTTAAGATGTCTATTATTTATTAATAATTAATAAATTTTATAATCAAAGCAAATTCATAAAATGAATAGATTTAAATCCAGGACAGGACTGAGCAGTTTAGAGGGGCTTTTATTTACGATAGCTCCCCCCTCGTTTCGTATTATTTCTGTGTGTTCGCCTTTCTAACTCTCTCACCATTCTGTCCAGTTAATTAATTAATTAATTAATTGAATATTAATATCATTATTATTTAAATTTTGAGAGTATTGTTTTGTTTCTTTTTTAATGTATATAAATGAAAACAATTAAGGGCTGTTAATTATTTTATTTAACACAAAGTTAATAAAAAATATCAGTAATTTAAATTATTGGGCTGTAAGAGGAAGGAGGAATGCTAGTTTATTTTTTTAATATTATTTATAATTTATTATGATTTATTAATTATTTTTGGCATTTATAAGAGGGTCAATAAAAAATTGTTAACAAGTTCAGAATGAAGAAAATTAGGGCATAGTAACTAAAGAGTTTTTATTAGCATTACCAGCACTTAAAAGGGTATTTTCTATTTATTGAATTCATAAATAATTTCACATATATATTACCACTTATACATACACAGTAAAAATAAAAAACAACAGGGGTAGTTGAAAATTTTGTACACTGCATCTGTTTGAATAAACAAATACTGGTCTGCGAATATTTTTTAAATAGATGGTGCAATAATAAGTTGAATATTTGGGCCTTCAAGAACATAAATAAAATAATACAGGCCTGGAATTTTTTTAAAGGGATAATTAGTATACGGTACAAAAATTTTCGCTACCATTTAATAATATTTATAATTTATTTATTAATTAGGCCAACCAATAATTACATGTACATCAATTGAACATAATTGCATTCTTATAGTGATACACACGAGACGGGAAATACAAAATATCGATCTCGTCTCGTTTTCGGATATGTAATCTCGCTCTCGTTCTCTCACATTTTTTTGGGTCTTGTCTCGATCTCGCACGAGAGTCTCGCTGTAGAAATAAGCGCTTGCGCAATACGTATTTACGTAACAGTTTAACTACAAGAGACAATTATTTCGCACGGTCTTCCGTGTATTTGCAGTTGCAGTCGTATAAGTATCAATACAATAAGAGACGAAAATTCTGGTCACCAAAAAATTTCAATACGTACATGATGTTTATTCATTAGCGGTCACCAGAAAATGTGATGCTAGTAAATAATTTAAACCTGTAAAATATCATAGTTGTTATATCGATCTCGCCTCGAATTTTAAAATGCAATCTCGTTCTCGTCTACGAGACGATACGAGATGCGAGAGTACTCACGCCTCGTCGTGCATCAATATGCGTTCTACACTTCAGCAAATTCTATACCCTTTTTCTGGGTGTAATGTTATGCAATATAAAGCCTTGCATTTCACAATTTAATAATGAATTGAATTAAAAATATATTTTGGGATTTAATATTTGGAAATTGGGTAAAATAATAATTAAAAAACTATAAAGTCCTCATAATATCTTTGGGTAAAATAAATTCAAATATATTTTGTGAATTATTTGGCCTCTTGAGGATGGTTAATTGGGGTTAAAGCATATTCAGTACAGTCCTAAATTTCATCCTCTTTGCATTTTAATAATAGTTCGAATTTACTTAACATTAATACATCTCATCATTAATTATCATTAATAATTTTAATAAAATTTAGGGCGGGACTCAGGCTCTTAGGGGGGCTCCTAGGTTAAGTTAGTTTTCCCCTCGTTTCGTTCGTTATTTATTTATATATGTTCGCCTTTCCAAGTTGTCCGACATTCTGCTTTTTATGTTAATTTTTAATTATTTTTATTTCTCTTGAATAACTAAATAAATCAAATTTTTTATTTGAATTAATCTTTAATTAAAAGCAAATATTTAAGGATGAAATTAATCGGACTAAGTAAAATTACCTATTTGAGGATTTCAATAATGATTAATTTAATTAATCTTATATTTATTATTTATTTTTTAGCTATATTATTAAACTAGACAAATAGAGGTTAATAAATATAATTAACAAGCCCTTAAATTGTTTATTTTTTAATGATTAACTTAATTATTATTCACGTATCTGTTTTCCTGAATAATAATAATAATAATAATAATAATAATAATAATAATAATAATAATAATAATAATAATAGATAATCTATGGAGGATTTCAGGTGTTTCTATTGTTTATTTATGTGTTGGCTTCCTAAGATGTCTATTATTAAATTAATAATTAATACATTTCATAATTAATGTAATTTAATAAAATAAGTATAGATAATTCCAGAGCAGGACTTGAACAGTTTAGATGGGCTTTAATTTAAGTTAGCTCCCCCTCGTTTCGTATTTTTATTTCCATGTGTTCGCCTTTCTAACTGTCATCATCCTGGCCAATTAATTAATTAATTAATAATAGAAAATGAATGTCCTGGTTTAATCTTGAAAGTATTAGTTTGTTTTATTTTTACATAAATAGAAACAATCTAGGGCTATTAATTATATTATTAAACACAAAATTAATAAAAAAAAACATTAGTAATTTAAATTGGGTATATGATAGGAGGACTGCTAGTTTATTAATTATAATTATAGTTAAATAATTTTTATTTAAAATTTGTAAGGAGACAAATAATATTTTATTAACGGGTTCAGAATTGGGTAAATTAGGGTATAGTAAATAAATAAATATATCATCACGGCATTTACCCATTGCTGGGTATGCCAATCTGCTTTGTAATAGTATCTAAATAAAGGGTTATTAATTGCATTATCAGCACTTAAAAAAGGTATTTTCTATTTAATGAATACATAAATAATTTCACATATTTACCACTTCTAATTTGGGCCATGAATTTTTTAAACAGATAGTTAATAAGCGGAGATTTTGGGCCTTCAATTTCTAAATTAATATTTCCATATTACATTAATTTTATAAAAATATATTCCAAACGAAATAGAGCAAAATTTATTCCGATTTGAAACAAGCAGTAATTATTCAATTAATTTCTATGTAAAATAAAATCGATACTTCTAGTACCATCTTGTGTTCATTTCTGAATTAATTTATATATATATATTTCATTCATAAAAATTGATAGAAAATAGTGCAAAATCTCGTTGCGTCGCGTATTAATTTTTGTGCATATTAATTAAATATATTTTCTACACTAAAACAAGTAGATCTATATATTTCAATTTCAAACGACAATATAACTAGTAACAATCTAAAAATAGAACTTTGGTTTGTGCAAGTCTTTTACTCCCCATATGTCAACGCGCGGTAAAAAGCATAAATTCACGATATTGTTATTTTATTTTGAAATTATAAAAATTGCGAATTTGAACAGGTTGGTGCTGACACCAAGCAACAAAAATTTATACTACTAGGCTCCGTGTTTAAATATAACATGCAATTTTGTATAAATGGTGTTATATTTATGTTTTTAAAATAATTCTTGTAGTGGTTTCTCCACGTCAGCTGTGGGGGCCGATGAAGAGAGACATGTTACACAAAATTATTCATTATTACTACGTATTAAATATAAAAATCTGATGATGACATTCTCATTAAAACCACTGCCGTCTTTCCTTTGCAAATCTGACAAAAGGAAACCATTCGTTTTCTTAAAAAACTATGGCGAACACATTTTTACGAGTTTACTGTCACCAAGCGACAGAAAACTATTCATTTTCTATAAATAATAAATAATCATACTAGGTTCGTAGTATGTTTTATAAATGTTTTTATAAAATGTCTGTTATTTATTAGTAAAAAAAATGTAGCTTAACACAAGTATCGCCAATATCCATATTTCGTAATTTTGGGAACCATTTACAATCGAGACATTTAGGGAAGTTCTTAAACTAGAAACTGGGAATTAACAGTACAAAAATTTTGGCTGCCCTATAAAAATATAATTTATTTATTAATTAGATCGAACAATAATTACATATATATTCATTGAACATAATTACATTTTACACTTCAGCATATTTTATACCCTTTTACTGGATGTAATGTTATGCAATATAGACCCTTACATTTGGTAATTTAATAATGAATTAAAAATATATTTTAGTATTTAATATTTGGAAATTACGTAAAATAATAATTTAAAAACTATGCAGTCCTTATAACACCTTTGAGTAAAATAAATTCTATTATATTTTGTTAATTACTTGGCCTGTTAAGGGTGGTTAATTGGGGTTCAAATCTATTTAATACAATCCTGAATTTCATCCTCTTTGCATTTTAATCAACATGAATTTGAAAGTGTAACATCTTTTTATTATAATTAATAATTTTTTTAAAATTTGGAGCAGGACTCAGGCTCTTAGGAGGGCTCCTAGGTTAAGTTAGTTTTCCCCTCCTTTCATTCGTTATTAATTTATATGTTTGCCTTTTTAAGAAGTCTGACATTCTGCTTCTTTAATTATTTTTTAAATTATTTTGTAACAATTTCTTAAGAATATTTATGCTTGGGGGTAGTTAGATGAATGAAAGTAAATCAATTTTTTTATTTGAATTAATCTTTAATTAACTGCAAATAATTGAGGATGAAATTAATTGGATTAATTACAATTAATTAGGGATTTTTATAATAATTCAATTTTAGATTAAACTAAATAACTAGTGGTTAATAAATATAATTAATAAGCCCTAGAATTATTTATTTCTTGATGATTAACTTCGGTAATTATTAATCATGAATCTTTCGTTTCTGCTAATGATTATAATAATAGATAATCTATAGGGGATTTTAGGTGTTTCTGTTCTTTATATATGTGTTGGCCTCTTAAGATGTCTATTATTAATTAATACATTTCATAATCCAAGCAAATTCATAAAATGAATAGATTTAAATCCAGGGCAGGACTGAGCAGTTTAGAGATGCTTTTAGTTAAGATAGCTCCCCCCTCGTTTCGTATTATTACTATGTGTTCGCCTTTTTAACTGTCTCACCATTCTGTCTTTTAATTAATTAATAATTGAATTTTAATCTCATTATTATTTAAATTTTGAGAGTATTGTTTTGTTTCTTTTTCTAAGTATATAAATGAAAACAATTAAGGGCTATTAATTATTTTATTAACCACAAAAAGAGGAAGGAGGACTGCTAGATATTTTTTAATATTAATAATAATTATGATTTGTTAATTATCTTTTGCATAGGGCGTAAATAATAATTTAGTAACAGAATGGAGTAAAGGGTTTTAAATTACATTACTAATACTTAAAAAGGGTATTTCTATTTTAGATTCTAAGCCCTAGGGAATTTTTTCATTATTTTTCCCGTAACCAGGGTATTTGAATTAGTAGAAAATGATACTTTTTATTTTTATACAGGGTAGTTTACTTTTTAGTAGACTACTGAATATTTGTAGGTACATGTTTTTTGATTTTTTGCATTGTAATACAGTATCAGGCGAAAACAAAAATTTAAAATATGTTAAACATATGTAGAAATGTCCGTAGAATCGAATGGCATAACCCACGTGCCTCTAACATTTACTGTTCATTAGCTACAGACCGCCAAAATCAAAAAATCTTATAAGTTTTAATTAAAAATAAAAATTTCTATTTTGGATTCTAAGCCATAGGGAACTTTTTCATTGTTTTTCCCGTAACCAGCGGATGTAGTTTTTGAGTTATGGCCCAAAAAATTGAAAAAGGGTACCCCTTACGATTTTTTCAATTTTTAGACTTTTCCTTCTGGAGACCGTAATAGTTGTTCAAACATTATGAAAATTGGTATACTTATGTAATTTTGCTAGTAGAATTTAATGGTGCAAGCGGCAGGCGCGTATCATTGACCGTTTTTGAGTTATGGCCCAAAAACGAAAAATTGAAAAAATCCAAAAGGGGTACCCCTTACGATTTTTTCAATTTTTAGACTTTTCCTTCTGGAGACCGTAATAGTTGTTCAAACATTATGAAAATTGGTATACTTATGTAATTTTGCTCGTAGAATTTAATGGTGCAAGCGCCAGGCGCGTATCATTGACCGATTTTGCTCGTAGAATTTAACGGTGAAGTCGCTAGGGGTGTATCGTTAACCGTTTTTGAGATATGGCCCAAAAACGGAAAATTTAAAAGAACCAAAGGGATACCCTTTACGATTTTTTCAATTTTTAGACTTTTCCTTCTGGAGACTGTAAACTGTAATAGTTGTTCAACCATTATGGTAATTGGGGTGACAAGCCGTAGTGCAAGAGTAGTACATTATTTTTCTTCTTTATGTACATTAATTTAAATTTCTTTATGTACATTAATTTAAATCTTAAGGAGGCCATATACTTTTATATCCAGTAAAAAAATTGGGGTGACAAGCCGTAGGGCAAGAGTAGTACATTATTATTCATCTTTATGTACATTAATTTAACGGAATATTTAGGAGGCCATTTACTTTTATTGTCAGAAATTAAATTGGGGTTATCTGCAGTAGGGCAAAACCATCATTTTCTTTAAAAATATATTTCATAATTACTACAACAAATAAATAATAATAATAATTATTGTTGCCAAATGTCTATGACAGATTGTTTATATTTATTAATAATTACAGCCAAATGGGTATATAATCTTAAAATAGAACAAATACGGATTATTTCTTGTATAAAACATATTGCAATAATGTTTAAATAATAGCAAAAAACAATAATAAACATTGTTATTAGTTGACAGCTGGCTGATAATCAACTTCAATTCGGTTAAGTTTACAAGGAAAAATAAACTAATACGAATGTTTTATGAATTTTTATTAATTTTTTTCATAATTAGCACGCAAAATAGCATCGTTTTATAAAGATTATTTACATTTTAATGATTATCAATAATTTTTGTTCGATACGTAGATAACTTCACACTTGGTTTTCCTTCTCTCTCTAACGCATTGCTCTTACGAATCGAGCGGCCATGATTCAGTCCGATTTCAGCTCTCTGTGAATCCACGTCGGTTTGCGCTCCACTCTTGAAAATTCCAGACTTCTTTAATCATAATAAAATTTATAGAAAAGTTGAATTATAGTTATTAATAATGTTTAGTGCTAAAATTATGGTCGTTACGCCCTTTAGGCGACCATAATCAATCATTTGCGTCAGAAGTGATCGATGGAATACTGAGGAAACAGGCGCTGGATTTAGAGGTAGGTCTAATTTTTTTATTATAAATTCACAAAGTGCGGTTTTGATTTTTCTTAAAATAAATTATAAATGAATAATCATCACGGCACATTATCTATTGTTGGGTGTGCCAATCTGCTTTATGCACATATATTGGTAATAATGATATTTGTAACGACGGGAAATTAATATTATGACGCGATTTTCATTACTTCTAATCATATTCTTGTGTATTTTATATGGATTCGTGTATTTTGAGGTATTTTTCTAAACATTCAATCTTGTATTTTGTTCACAAAATGGTGGAATTTATATGTGAAATATATAAAAATGTATATATTTTACGTTTAAATACATATATTTGATTTTCTACATAAATTCAAAGTTTTATTTCGTCAAATTTCGTCTCAGCTTGCTCGATCAGTGTTTTGATGAACTTGGCAAAAGTTCGTCCAGTTTGGTTTCGCTCCGATTTAGTCTATTTATTTTTATTTTATAAATATTATTTAAACAGGTGATAGCAATTAAAAAAAATAAGTAATTTTATTTTAATTATTATTTAACAACGTCACCAATTATTAATTATGTAATAACCACGGCTCTATCGGCGATAAGGTAGTTTTATGTTTTTTGTGTGTCAGCAAACATGACATTTTTGTGATATTCTCTAATAATATTATTGTTTAATAGTGAATTATTGTTAACCATTGTTGTAAATTACCGATAAAAGTAAGTTTAAACATTTTTCTAACTTTTTCAATAGTTATTTGGACACATATTTTATTATAAAGCAAACTTATTTGAAATTTGGTTGTGTTCAAAAATAAATGCAATGAAATTAATTGTTTTAATAATAAAATATTGTTGTATATTGTTACAAATCAGTAATAATGGTAAGTTTAAACAATAGTTTAACTGTTTTAATAGTTATTTTTGCTGATAAATTAATTTGTTTCGCCTAGTGACATAAACAAATACATGTTGTTTATACTTGATATTTCAAGACAGTCATTTTTGTGTTGTGCTCTAATAATTTTATTGTTTTAATAGTAAAATATTGTTTATCATTGTTGTAAATTTGTGATAAAAGTAGGTTAAAACATTATTCTAACTATTTCAGTAGTTATTTTATTTGGAAACATATTTTATTATGAAGAAAACTTATTTGAAATTTGGTTATGTTCAAAAATAAATACAACAAAATAGTTTGTGGTGTGTGTTAATATCTTAATTGTTTGAATAGTGAAATATTGTTAACAATTGTTGCAAATAAGCAACTATAGTAAGTTTAAACAATAGTTTCACTGTTTTAATAGTTATTTTTGCTGATAACATGTTTTATTATTGAAATACGCGTATTTTAAAATAAATTATTTTTGTAGTTCACAATTCCAGTGAATGAAAAAATGTTTGTTAAAAGACCGTTCCATATTGGGTGTTGTTTCAAGGAGCTGTCCTGGGATGGGTACCTAGAGGCGTGATAGGGTAACAGATTCGTCTTGCTGGTAGCTGAGTCGTGTTCAACAATGTAAGTCGTTATATTATGTGCCTCTCTTCTCTGTCGCTTTTTTGCTATTTTTTTCAGCTTAACACAAAAGTAAATTCATATTTCTCCTGAAAATATGGTTTATGTTGTTGATTTTAATTCAAGTAACCATATTTTCTTCTGTATTTCATTTCCGAGGCACATTGTGAATGTCTATGTTATTAACATTGCCGGGCGTCGTAAATTGTTAATATATCATAAATAAATTGGCGAAACTTATTTTTTTTTTAATTTTTGAGTTGATTAAATATCCGTTCGTTCAGTGATAGGTATTTTTCCCTGAAAAATTGTATTTGTTTAAATTAATATTTAAACAAGTACGGTTTACACTATAGGTTTCCAGCGAAGTTGCCAAGGAGTATAAAGGCTGGTTTAAGCCTTTGATGAACAACAGGGCTTGTCTAAAGCTTTAAGGTCTTTATGGCCAATCTACAACCACAGAAGGCAGCAAATAGAATTATTTTAGTTATTAAAGTCGCGATTGTTTTATTGCTAATATTACATTAAAATTAAATTCATTTGCATTTTAAAGTTAAGATTAAATATAATTAAAGTTTCGCTGATACTTTTTCGGGTCGGTTTGCGCGTTAATTAAGGACAGAGTAGCGTAGTTTTTATTTGGAGAGTCTACCCCCATTATTTAATTTAATAGAAATGTAAAATAATCGGGTTTAAAACCATATGATAAATTTGAAATTATTTTTTAAAATATTCGAGTTTCTAATGCCATTAACACCTACGTCACACGTTTACTCTATTCCAAATTCTTACTACTTTCAAATCTTCTGCTTTGTATTAAAGTAAAAGATATGTTGAATAACATAGCATATCAAACTAAAATTGTATAATATACTTGATTTTTTATTAATTACTTTATTAAATTGTTTATTATTCATACATATTTCAAATTATTGACCACGAAAACTATACTCTATTCCAAATTCTTTCTACTTTCACAAGCCTTCAGCTATCGCTTTTTTATAAGTAAAACATATTGAATGCTGTAGCTGCGATTGGCAATCAAAACTTGGTCTAATATAGGAACTTGGTTTCTTATTATTTTTAAATAAATTATTGACAAAAAAAAGAACTAGTCACTTCATTTAGAAACGAAACTACATTTATCAGTGATCTATAGCACCGGCTGTAGATCTTATTAGATATTTCGCGATTTCAGGATTTCAGGTGAAGAAAACATCAGATGAAGAAAAGAATAGCCCCCCTACCCCTGCATGCTTTTGCTTTTTTCAGTTTTCCTCTTAACTATCCAAGCAGCTCTTTCTAGTATATGCCCCCTTTAGAAGATTAGAGTCAATTTCCCAAGGACGGCTGGGACCCATTGTGGCAAACTCAGTCGTCCTTTTGCTGCTCCCCTCTGGGATAGGGCAGTGTTGCCTCTGGGAAGGTCGCTCTACCCAAACTAGAGTCCGCCGGACTGAGTAACTCGCTGTACTGATTCCCAGTTTTTGAAATAAATAAATAAATATATGATACGGCATATTACCCATTGCTGGGTGATAGTATATTCGTACCGTGCGGGCGCTTACCAGGCTGCGCCTTACGGGCACTCATCGCTGGCATGGAGACGGCACACCAGGACGTATTCTTGTGGTATTGAAACAGATACACTAAATTATAGTTGGATTTAATTAAAGTTGCAGTTAAAGTTTTAGTTTCCAAATTTAAATCAGCTTACTTGAATTTTGAAGTTTAAAATAAAGTGGAGTTTTATTTTAAAGATGCAATTCGTGATTTTATTTATTAAACTGTAGTTTACTTGCATTTTAAAGTTTTAGTTTGCAATTTTAAATGTTTACAATTAGTTTACTTGTATTTGAAAGTTTTAGTTTACATTTTTAATTATAATTAGTTTACTTGCATTTTGAAGTTTCTTTATACAGTTTTAACTTATTAAATTGTAGTTACACACACTTGCTTTTGTATTAATTTTGCAAACACATACACACCATTCTTCTATATTATGTATTATGTAAAAATAAATAATAAATATGTGCACAAAATGTGTTTTTTTTATTTACCTAAGCTTTTCTAATATTATCCGTTCGTCGCCGCGAATTCGTCCGTATATATTGTTGATTTCTTATGTATTTATGTATGTATATTATGTATGTATATTATGTATTTATATATGTATGTATATTATGGTTAGGGCGTGAGCAGTTTCAACGGGGCGTCCTGAGCTAACTTTTTCCTTTCAGGTGCACAGCCGCTAGGTATGGTTGGGCGACTAGCGGTATTTGCATGTTGTGCCCTTTTTCTTTCTCGCTGCAACGCAGGTTGGGCTTGAAAGAGCATAACTGGGCTTGAGTGTGAGGCAGCTTAGCTCTGGGACAGCTTGGGGCGGCATTGCATCGCTAGCACTCAAGTTCAGGGCCTGGTCTGCCACACTCGCGGTGGTGCGAACCTGTTGTCCTTGTGGTGGAAGCATCCGGGGCGCAGGAAGACCCTAGGGACGTACACACTTTACACAAACTCAACACCGTCGTTGAGTACACACACGTTAGGTTCCCCAATTTTTTATATTTATGTGTATATATATTTAGTTTTCAGTTTTATCAGGACGCCCACATCATCATTTATTTATGTGTTTTATATGTATGTATTTATGTGTATTTCTTAGCTAAATTGTTAAGTAGGATGTCTAAAAACAATTATAATTAATAATAAATTATCTAATTGCGCGGTAAATTATAACTTAAACTGCGTCGAAAATGTAAAATTTCAGATAAACTTCAAAAAAGTAATGTACATTTCTATTTCAGGATTATTTTATTAAATATTTAGTTAGAGACATATTAAGGAGGTTTCAAAAGCTAAGACAAATAGGTACTTGTAATTATCATATTTCAATTCAACTGGGTCGTTTTCATAAGAAAAAGTTAGTTTCAGAATATGAGGAATGCTGAATCATATTAAAATACATCATTTTCTGCATAAACTCTACTCTAAGTACTCTCTGTACAAAATCAAGAAATTAGTACACTACTTTTAAAAACTCTGTTCTCAAATGCATATAGTGGAACGCAGCCAATTGTAAGACATCTATCCATAAAGTGATGCAGTACTAACAAAAGTTTGAAACAATTATCATTGTTTTGTAGAGTTTTTATAGTTTTAAACGTTTTGAAGCGTCAAAATATTACCAAAATAAGAAAATCTAGTGCTCAGTCTAGAAAATTCAAAAGTTACATTGATGCTCCTTACGCCATTCGATTCTATAGACTTTTGTACATATTTGTTCATGAATGTTCATGTGTAGCTGATACAATACTTATTACGAAGCAAATAATCAAAAAATGGTAGCTTGGAAATATGAGTACTCCGTCAAAAACATGACCAGCCTGTATTTTTCTAGAAAGTATTATATTCCCTTAATTATGACCCGCAGATTACGGGAAAAATAAAAAAAATTCCAAGGGCCTTACTTACAAGTTTTTTTAACTTTGGCGGAGTATAACTAATTAACGGTAATAGATACATTGATACCCGTTACACCATTCGATTCTATGGACTTTTCTACATATATCTACTAATTTCCAATGTTCATACACAGCTGACCCAATATTACGAAGCAAATAATGTAAATATGGCAGCTTGGAAATCTCAGTACACCGTCAAAAACTCGACCAGCCTGTATTTTTCTAAAAAGTATTTTATTACCTTAAATGTGACCCGTTGATTACGGGAAAAATAATTAAAAAATTCCAAGGGCCTTACTTTACAAGATACCAATTTTTATTTTGATTAGGAATCTTACAAGTTTTTTTAATTTTGCCGGAATATAACTAATTAACGGTAAAAGATACATTGTTTTTCGTTACACCATTCGATTCTATGTACTTTTCTACATATATGTACTAATTTTCAATGTTCATATACAGCTGACCCAATATTACGAAGCAAATAATGTAAAAATGGCAGCTTGGAAATCTCAGTACACCGCCAAAAACTCGACCAGCCTGTATTTTTCTAAAAAGTATTTTATTCCCTTAATTCTGACCCGCTGATTACGGGAAAAATAATTTAAAAATTCCAAGGGCCTTACTTTACAAGATACCAATTTTTATTTTGATTAGGAATCTTACAAGTTTTTTTAATTTTGGCGGAGTATAACTAATTAACGGTAAAAGATACATTGTTTTTCGTTACACCATTCGATTCTATGGACTTTTGTACATACATGTACTAATTTTCAATGTTCATATACAGCTGACACAATATTACAAAGCAAATAATGTAAAAATGGCAGCTTGGAAATCTCAGTACACCGTCAAAAACTCGACCAGCCTGTATCTTTCTAAAAAGTATTTTATTCCCGTAATTCTGACCCGCTGATTACGGGAAAACTAATTAAAAAATTCCAAGGGCCTTACTTTACAAGATACCAATTTTTATTTTGATTAGAAATCTTACAAGTATTTTTAACTTTGGCGGAGTATAACTAATTAACGGTAAAAGATACATTGATACCCGTTACACCATTCGATTCTATGGACTTTTCTACATATATGTACTGATTTTCAATGTTCATATACAGCTGACCCAATATTACAAAGCAAATAATGTAAAAATGGCAGCTTGGAAATCTCAGTACATCGTCAAAAACTCGACCAGCCTGTATTTTTCTAAAAAGTATTTTATTCCCTTAAATCTGACCCGCTGATTACGGGAAAAATAATTAAAAAATTCCAAGGGCCTTACTTTACAAGATACCAATTTTTATTTTGATTAGAAATCTTACAAGTTTTTTTAACTTTGGCGGAGTATAACTAATTAACGGTAAAAGATACATTGATACCCGGTACACCATTCCATTCTATGGACTTTTCTACATATATGTACTAATTTTCAATGTTCATATACAGCTGACCCAATATTACGAAGCAATTAATCAAAAAATGGTAGCTTGGAAATATCAGTACTCCGTCAAAAACATGACCAGTCTGTATTTTTCTAAAAAGTATTATATTCCCTTAATTATGAACCGCTGATTACGGGAAAAATAATTTAAAAATTCCAAGGGCCTTACTTTACAAGATATCAATTTTTATTTTGATTAGGAATCTTACAAGTATTTTTTAACTTTGGCGGAGTATAACTAATTAACGGTAAAAGTTACATTGATGCTCATTACGCCATTTGATTCTATAGGCCTTTCTACATATATAGTAATTTTCAATGTTCATGTGTAGCTGATACAATATTACGAAGCAAATAATCGTAAATAACGTAATATGTTTCCCGAAAATCTGTTCAGAGCTTCAAGTAAAGTATCACTTCCGGTTTATCAATTTTAGCAATAGTCTAATATGTCGTTCTCATTAATCTAAAAGTCTTAAATACCAAATTTAAAACGATTTGGAATATATCTTAATATATTTTTCACGAAAATCTGTTCAGAGCTTTAAGTAAAGTAGCACTTCCGGTTTATCAATTTTAGCAATATTCTAATATGTCGTTCTCATTAATCTAAAAGTCTTAAATACCAAATTTGAAAAGATTTGGAATATATCTTAATATATTTTTCACGAAAATCTCTTCTGAGCTTCAAGTAAAGTATCACTTCCGGTTTATCAATTTTAGCATTATTCTAATATGTTGTTCTCACTAACCTAAAAGTCTTAAATACCAAATTTGAAAAGATTTGGAATAAATCTTAATATATTTTTCACGAAAATCTGTTCAGAGCTTCAAGTAAAGTATCACTTCCGGTTTATCAATTTTAGTAATATTCTAATATGTCGTTCTCATTAATCTAAAAGTCTTAAATACCAAATTTGAAAGGATTTGGAATATATCTTAATATATTTTTCACGAAAATCTGTTCTGAGCTTCAAGTAAAGTATCACTTCCGGTTTATCAATTTTAGTAATATTCTAATATGTCGTTCTCGTTAATCTAAAAGTCTTAAATACCAAATTTAAAAGGATTTGGAATATATCTTAATATATTTTTCACGAAAATCTGTTCTGAGCTTCAAGTAAAGTATCACTTCCGGTTTATCAATTTTAGTAATATTCTAATATGTCGTTCTCATTAATCTAAAAGTCTTAAATACCAAATTTGAAAGGATTTGGAATATATCTTAATATATTTTTCACGAAAATCTGTTCAGAGCTTCAAGTAAAGTATCACTTCCGGCTTATCAGTTGTAGCCAAAATCTAATTTGTTATTCCCCTTGATATAAAATTCTTAAATACTAAAATTTTCTCATTACGGTTGTCAAGTATGTAGGCATATAGTAAAACCGTTATGGGCTATGTTACTTCAAAAATATACTACCTCTACATCGTATTATCTATAACTGAGATATGCATGGACTTAACACCATATTTCCCAACAAATATTCCAGTAAGAAGAAGAGTTCATTAGAATGAAATAGTTATATATTCTTCTCTCCGTCTTAGAAAAATTTATTTTGAAGTGAGTGTCCACTCCTGTTTGCATTACTCTATGATCACCGAGATATGTTACGGACCTAACACTATCATTCACAAAAAATAATCCAGTAAGAAGAATAGTTTATTAGAATGAAAGAGTTACATATTCCTCTCTTTGTCTAAAAATCAATATTTGAAAGTGAGTGTACACTCTCGTCTTTATTATTCTATGTCGTGTTGTCTCTGTCTTGCAGTATACTTTTCTCCGTCACACAATCAATATGCACCCGTCGTTTAGTATTTGACATGAGGAACACTTTGAGGATGGAAGAATGGCTCTCGTAAATAATACATGTTGGAAGGGAATACTTTGAAATAAAATAAAACAACCAAAGTCTGGCTAAGGTAACTTCATATTTTTTAACTCCGGTCATCTAAATTAATGTGTAAAGATGACATATTTTTAACCAACAATACCTCTCGCTAATTACAAATGGCGATAGATCAATAGTACCTCACGTCAATTGAAAATGAGAATAGAGCACAGTACCTCTCGCAAGCTAATGTAAGTGATGTTTTATGACGAAACAATGGCTGCCGTATATTATACATGTTGAAATGGAATACTTTTAAATAAAATAAAACAACCAAAGTCTGGCTAAGGTAATTTCATATTTTTTAACTCCGGTCAACTAATTTAATGTGTAAAGATGACATATTTTTAACCAACTATACCTCTCGCTAATTACAAATGGCGATAGATCAATAGTACCTCACGTCAATTGAAAATGAGAATAGAGCACAGTACCTCTCGCAAGCTAATGTAAGTGATACTTTATGACGAAACAATGGCTGCCGTATATTATACATGTTGGAATGGAATACTTTTAAATAAAATAAAACAACCAAAGTCTGGCTAAGGTAATTTCATATTTTTTAACTCCGGTCAACTAAATTAATTTGTAAAGATGACATTTTTAACCAACAATACCTCCCGCTAATTACAAATGGCGATAGATCAATAGTACCTCCCGTCAATTGAAAATGGGATTAGAGCACAATACCTCTCGCAAGCTAATGTAAGTGATGTTTTATGACGAAACAATGGCTGCCGTAAATTATACATGTTGGAATGGAATACTTTGAAATAAAATAAAACAACCAAAGTCTGGCTAAGGTAACTTCATATTTTTTAACTCCGGTCAACTAAATTAATGTGTAAAGATGACATATTTTTAACCAACAATACCTCTCGCTAATTACAAATGGCGATAGATCAATAGTACCTCACCTCAATGGAAAATGAGAATAGAGCACAGTACCTCTCGCAACCTAATGTAAGTGATGTTTTATGACGAAACAATGGCTGCCGTATATTATACATGTTGAAATGGAATACTTTTAAATAAAATAAAACAACCAAAGTCTGGCTAAGGTAATTTCATATTTTTTAACTCCGGTCAACTAATTTAATGTGTAAAGATGACATATTTTTAACCAACTATACCTCTCGCTAATTACAAATGGCGATAGATCAATAGTACCTCTCGTCAATTGAAAATGAGAATAGAGCACAGTACCTCTCGCAAGCTAATGTAAGTGATGCTTTATGACGAAACAATGGCTGCCGTATATTATACATGTTGGAATGGAATACTTTTAAATAAAATAAAACAACCAAAGTCTGGCTAAGGTAATTTCATATTTTTTAACTCCGGCCAACTAAATTAATTTGTAAAGATGACATTTTTAACCAACAATACCTCCCGCTAATTACAAATGGCGATAGATCAATAGTACCTCCCGTCAATTGAAAATGGGATTAGAGCACAATACCTCGCAAGCTAATGTAAGTGATGTTTTATGACGAAACAATGCTGCCGTATATTATACATGTTGGAATGGAATACTTTTAAATAAAATAAAACAACCAAAGTCTGGCTAAGGTAATTTCATATTTTTTAACTCCGGTCAACTAAATTAATTTGTAAAGATGACATTTTTAACCAACAATACCTCCCGCTAATTACAAATGGCGATAGATCAATAGTACCTCCCGTCAATTGAAATGGGAATAGAGCACAGTACCTCTCGCAAGCTAATGTAAGTGATGTTTTATGACGAAACAATGGCTGCCGTAAATTATACATGTTGGAATGGAATAATTTTAAATAAAATAAAACAACCAAAGTCTGGCTAAGGTAACTTCATATTTTTTAACTCCGGTCAACTAAAATAATGTGTAAAGATGACATATTTTTAACCAACAATACCTCTCTCTAATTACAAATGGTGATAGATCAATAGTACCTCACGTCAATTGAAAATGGGAATAGAGCACAGTACCTCTCGCAAGCTAATGTAAGTGATGTTTTATGACGAAACAATGGCTGCCGTATATTATACATGTTGGAATGGAACACTTTTAAATAAAATAAAACAACCAAAGTCTGGCTAAGGTAACTTCATATTTTTTAACTCCGGTTAACTAAATTAATGTGTAAAGATGACATTTTTAACCAACAATACCTCCCGCTAATTACAAATGGCGATAGTTCAATAGTACCTCCCGTCAATTGAAAATGTGCATAGAGCACAATACCTCTCGCAAGCTAATGTAAGTGATGTTTTATGACGAAACAATGGCTGCCGTATATTATACATGTTGAAATGGAATACTTTTAAATAAAATAACACAACCAAAGTCTGGCTAAGGTAATTTCATATTTTTTAACTCCGGTTAACTAAATTAATGTGTAAAGATTACATTTTTAACCAACAATACCTCCCGCTAATTACAAATGGCGATAGATCAATAGTACCTCCCGTCAATTGAAAATGGGCATAGAGCACAGTACCTCTCGCAAGCTAATGTAAGTGATGTTTTATGACGAAACAATGGCTGCCGTATATTATACATGTTGGAATGGAATACTTTTAAATAAAATAAAACAACCAAAGTCTGGCTAAGGTAATTTCATATTTTTTAACTCCGGCTAACTAAATTAATGTGTAAAGATTACATTTTTAACCAACAATACCTCCCGCTAATTACAAATGGCGATAGATCAATAGTACCTCCCGTCAATTGAAAATGGGCATAGAGCACAGTACCTCTCGCAAGCTAATGTAAGTGATGTTTTATGACGAAACAATGGCTGCCGTATATTATACATGTTGGAATGGAATACTTTTAAATAAAATAAAACAACCAAAGTCTGGCTAAGGTAATTTCATATTTTTTAACTCCGGTCAACTAATTTAATGTGTAAAGATGACATTTTTAACCAACAATACCTCCCGCTAATTACAAATGGCGATAGTTTAATAGTACCTCCCGTCAATTGAAAATGAGAATAGAGCACAGTACCTCTCGCAATCTAATGTAAGTGATGTTTTATGACGAAACAATGGCTGCCGTATATTATACATGTTGGAATGGAATACTTTTAAATAAAATAAAACAACCAAAGTCTGGCTAAGGTAATTTCATATTTTTTAACTCCGGTCAACTAAATTAATTTGTAAAGATGACATTTTTAACCAACAATACCTCCCGCTAATTACAAATGGCGACAGTTTAATAGTACCTCCCGTCAATTGAAAATGAGAATAGAGCACAGTACCTCTCGCAATCTAATGTAAGTGATGTTTTATGACGAAACAATGGCTGCCGTATATTATACATGTTGGAATGGAATACTTTTAAATAAAATAAAACAACCAAAGTCTGGCTAAGGTAACTTCATATTTTTTAAGTCCGGTCAACTAAATTAGTGTGTAAAGATGCCATTTTTAACCAACTATTCCTCTCGCTAATTACAAATGGCGATAGATCAATAGTACCTCCTGTCAATTGAAAATCGGAATAGAGCACAATACCTCTCGCAAGCTAATCTAAGTGATGTTTTATGACGCAACAATGACTTCCGTAAATTATACATGTTGGAGGGAATACTTTTATATAAAATGAAACAACCAAAGTCTGCCTAAGGTGACTTCATATTTTTTACCTTCCGTCAACTAAATCAATGTAATGGTGACATTTTTAACCAACAATACCTCCCGCTAATTACAAATGGAGATATATCCACAGCACCTCCCGTCAATTGAAAATGAGAATAGAGTACCAGTACCTCTCGCCATATAATCTAAGTGATGTTTTATGACGAAACAATGGCTCCCGGAAATTATAGGTTTGTTCCAACATGTATGTTGGAAGTGAATTCTTTTAAATAAATTAAAACAACCAATCAAACTCTGGCTAAGATGACATATTTTTACAATACCTCCCGCCAACTAATTAATGTGTAAAGGTGGCATACTTTTTAATCAACAATACGTCCTGCTAATTACAAATGGAGCTAGAGCAACAGTATCTCCCGTCAATTGAAAATGATACCACAACATACCTCTCGCCAACTACATTCACAATCAAATTTTACCTTACTACAATTTCATGTTGGCTTAAAATTGTAAGCTAAGGAGAGGCATTTCAAGGTGGCAATTTACAGTAGTGATTTTGACCAGGCGGATTGCACATGCTATTCGCTGAGATGAGAGAATGTGAGATGTACAATTGTGTACGAATTTTGCCCATTGCTTCTTATTCCTTGTCATCTTCCTAGCGTTTTGAACCATTGTGTTTTTCTTCTCCAAAATCTTCAATATTACGCTATCCCAGTTGTCTTTAGGCCTTCCTTCGTTTCTTTTTTTTCTATAACGTTTGTCACCCATATTTGTCTAACTGATAAATTATAATTATTGTATTTGTGAATTGAACATTTTATTTACAGAAAACTGATACATCTTTCACAGCTTTGGGAAGAAATTCAAAATTGGTGGTTCTAGAATACAACCAATTTAATATAAATGGGGGGTAAAGCTGTTCGCGTCCGTGGTAGAATACCACACGTGCCCCCCGGTTAACACGAAATGAACAGCGAACGTCCGCCGCCAAACAATGCGAAACAAATTCGATTTAAGCTAATTACAAGATACACCGAATCGAATTTAAAGTTTTCGTCGCTGATATCTTCGTAATATGAACAATTATTTTAAAGATATAACACTAACAGACGCAGTATTTAACATAGAATTCGAATATTGTCGAATAATTAACGGGGCAACATTTTCCTTTACAAGATCTGCACAATGCACATGAAATCAAATTTGACTTGGCGATATTTGTTCCACGGATTCGCATTGTTGCTGCTCCATCTACAAAGACAATACAGCGGCGTAAACAGTGGTTTTCTCAGCTGAAATCATATGGAAAATGTAAGTTAAACATCAAATTTGTTATACATTTTTAATTGTTAATAACTTTTACATTATTTATAATGATTTTCAAAAATGTACCAACGATAATAATTATGTAATGAATGAGCAAAATGAAAGCTGTAAAAGCATGACTGAAGTAACTCATTTCTCTTACTTTTTCAGATTGCATGCAAGACCATGAGGGCTTCGGAAACATGAAAGTGGCAGCAGAAAAGGACAGAGCATCTTTAGGAGAAACAGGAGACAACGGAGTTCCTGCATTGGGGCGCCACAACCCATAAATTCAAGCGTGCTGTCTGTATGTATAAGGTAAGAATCTTACTAGATTTCATATTATTTGCTTTACAATTCTGTAGCTTTACGGCTATAACAGATATGTCCCATTTAGAATATCTGCAAATTATTATCATTTTTGAAATGGTTTAAAGAATACCACAAACTAATCATTATTATTTAATAGGTGGACTCTTTGGTTGGTCTAAGACTTCAAGGAACTTGGAGAATTTCGATGCAGCGTTCGAGCCTTGGATTTCAACACTGCAGATCTTCTAAGGCAGCTCTTCTAAAGGATAGCTGAGATCCAGATAAATCTTCTACGGCGTAGATGACCACCGATAGATGAACTGGTAAGAAACTTTGTTTTTTTTACAAAATATTTGGTCTCATGTTCAATCATGAGAACTTATAGTCAAAGGAATATGACTATAATATATGTCTAAATATTACCTTGTATTCAAATTCAATTTTGAGTACTACATTGAAAGGATTATAACTTTCATGGATGTCGGTATAATATTGAAACAATTTAAAATTAAAATATCGACTATTTATCAATAAAATCAATATCTAGGAACATATGATTAACTTATATCTTTCAGGAATCGGACATCAAGAAGACTAGAATAATATAGTAGATTTTAAGTTAGTTTTAAGTTCTTTTAAATGTATTTTCAGGTCTTAATTAAACTTTGGCTCACCGCGCCGTTGAGCAAACACGCGTTTTCTTTAAAAATGAAAATAAATTGATTAATTTGAAGTGCATTCCTTGGCGATTCATCATAAAATCGTGCGTCTACGTTTGCCACCGTGGTATGCGTACTGCGCGGGATGCCCAGACGGCTCCTAGGGAGAGTGTATGTGAAAAGAAAAATATATGTATCGGGGCATGAATGATGCGAATGGGTGAGAGAATCAGTGAGAGGGTCAGGAAGGTGGGAGAGATTCGAAACTTGATGTGGGTTCGGGTTTCCTTATTTAACATCACGGTTAGTGGGATGGGTAGGTAGGGTTCGTGCGCGTTTTTCCATAATTGAGTGGACTGATATGGTTAGCCATGCTATGTGAAACCAGTTGTTTATTCTGGGGGATCGCTTCGCACTTGTGCGAATGTTTCTAGGGACAGTTTAATTCTTTTGTAAACTTGCTTGCTGACCATCGTATTGGTCTACGCTCTAGATTGCTAGACTCGAATGAGAAAAGATTAAACAAACCTGAATGCTATCACAGGAAACTCTCTTATGGCGTCTATGTGCTCTCCTCATCCGGAGGCAACGTATGTAATCATCATTTAATGTTAATGGCAACGAATAATTAAAGACAAAGTAAAGTTTTTGTTTGATTTAACTTTGTTTGAGCACACGGGTTGATCGCGTTCGGGATAGGTATCGCGTATAAGACCGGGCGATGTCTTCGGGAGTAGCTCTTCTTCGGCATCCAAGCCGAGTAGATCACATGTAACTGTCTATCTTGTCCTTAGGGAGCTCGCGTTGGCAGGCCGTACATGCAGTGCATCGTGTGGGGTCGGCTTAACCCCCTCGTAAACTACATGTGAGAACCACCCCGGCGTTCTCACTTTTTGTCTTAGCTCGTATATCTCTCTCTCAAACTTCGCGTTTAGCTTAGCATAGTCTAGATATAAGATAGCTTGCGTAGACTTAAGATAGCTTAAATATAAGATAGGCAAGGGTTGTTTTTGCTTTTTGAGAGAGAGAAAAAAATTAACGTAACTTCAAACTTTTAGATTTGCTATTCATTGAACGAGAAATTAACGTAAGATAGGCTTAGATTTGCTATTCTTTGAACAAGATATTAACGTAAGATAGGCTATTTTGCGCACTTCACCAACTTAAATTGGGGGGGGGGTTCTACAATAGTTTAAGTTAGATTTTAAAATATTATTGTACACGAAATTGTATTTATTTAATAAATGGTATATATGGGGAGCGTGGGTTTGGCATTTGAGGGCGGTTGCTCCCTGTATATACAATTTATTAAATAAAGAGTATAGTTTTAAAGTAGTTCTAAGTTGGAAGAATTCCCTACCTGCCCTGTCACTGTCGTCGAGATTGCAGTGCCGATTGGTGACGCAGACCATGGCTTCCTCTTCATAAAAACCTGTTTAAAATGTATGTACACAATAAAAACAATCTTTTATGTTGTGTTTATTTTAATTTCAACCTATCATATTAGTTGTACAGTAGGTAGTTTTAGTAAAAATTGTAATTATCATTAAGTATTTAGACGCGGTCAGGGTAAAGTTAGATTTTAAGTATTTATTGTAAACGAAGCTATGTATTAATCAATATTATATATTTTGGTAAGTGGGCGGTTGGGTGGTAACACCAAAAAAATATATAATGTTCGCAAACTGTCTTTAACTGAATAGGAAATCTTGTACCTTTAACAATGGGAACAGGAAATCTTATGTAGGGACTCCAAGAATTAATTTGTTAAATAGTCTGTAAGTATTGTAAACGGAACTCTATTTAATACGTTATATATCTGGTAAAAATATATAAATAGAGTTTCGGATTGGTTATAAAACTAAAATGTTTGTTACCAATTGAAATTGTTATGGTTGTATTATTTGTTATTAATTAAAACCACGGTAATAGTAATTTTATTTGGTAACAAACGTTTTAGTTTTATAACTACACCATGTTTGACACTGTCATAAATTGTTATTAGATTTGTTAACAAATTTAGTAACAATTTTTAACGTGCCAAGCAGGATTTAGTTGTAAAATGTTAGTTACCAAATAAAATTATCATTATTGTAGTTATTAGTCATTTTGCATCCTTATTTTGTAATAAAATAATGATACTTTTATTTGGTAACAAACAGTATGAAATAATTTAAACATAAATGTACGTTTCATTTGTGTTGTGTTATATTTTTGTTTATAATTGTCACTATATAAATAAAACAAAAAAGTTTATTTAAATGTTGTAATAAAATGTTAATGTATATTTTAAATATATTTGTAATTATATATTGCTAATAAACTGTAAAATTGATTTAAAAATGACTTATTTTCCAATCTTTAGTTTTAATTTTTATAATACATCCTTCAAACACACGTAAGTATATAGTTTCTAAGAGTCGTGATCGTAGTACGTATATAGTTCTTAAAACAGCCGCCAGGGGGCAGCACCTGTCGGAAACCGCGTATACCTACTGGGAATTTAAACTCAGTAAATCGTGCATGGATGCTTCTTTGATATACCTATTGGGGATTTTAATCCATTAAAAAAGAAGCATCAATGCACCAAATTTTGTAAAAAATCGTGTATAGATGCTACCTTAAAGTAGAAAGTATGCACCAAATTTTGTAAAAAATCGTGTATAGATGCTACCCTAAAGTAGCAAGTATACACCAAATTTTGTAAAAAATCGTGTATAGATGCTACCTTAAAGTAGCAAGTATACACCAAATTTTGTAAAAAATCGTGTATAGATTCTACCTTAAAGTAGCAAGTATACACCAAATTTTGTAAAAAATCGTGTATAGATACTACCTTAAAGTAGCAAGTATACACCAAATTTTGTAAAAAATCATGTATAGATACTACCTTAAAGTAGCAAGTATACACCAAATTTTGTAAAAAATCGTGCATAGATGCTACCATATGAAATTATGGTTGCCTATATTTTAGGCGCAAAGATATATGATGGGCACAGTTTTACTTGAATTGCAACGTTTATCGACAACTGCTGCACCCTTGCGGCCGTTTTAAAAACTACATACGTGTAAGCAATAGACAAATTATATTTTAATTTATATTTTATTCTATAAAATATTGTACATTAAGGGTAATTGCATGAAATACAACAATGTAAAATACAAAAAAACTATTAATACATGCAAAATTAATACAAACTATTATTTAAACATCCCTATTTCTATTTTTTCAGGACAAGGGTAAGTATACATATTTATAAAATACAAAGACTAATAAAAATAAATGCAATTTGATGTATTATAATTCAGTTCATTTATGTTACTAAATTTGTTAACAAATCTAATAACAGTGTCAAACATGGTTTAGATATAAAATTAAAACGTTTGTTATCAAATAAAATTACCATTATCATGGTTATATTTATTTGTTATTAATTATTGTGCATCTTTATCATGTAAATAAAGTTTATCTGAAGATAAAACTATTATTTACAGAATAAAGATGCAAAATAATTAATAACAAATAATACAACCGTAATAATTTCAATTGGTAACAAACATTTTAGTTTTACAACTGATCCAAAACTCTAGATATATATTTTTCGGGTATCTACTAAATAGAGTTCCGTTTACAATATTTAACAAATTAAATCTTGGGGTCCCTAAATAAGATTTCTTGTTCCCATTGTTAAAGGCACAAGATTTCTTATTCAGTTTAAGACCGATTGCGAACCTTTATATAAATTATATTATATATTTTTTTGGTGTTATTACCCAACCGCCCATTTACGAAAATATATAATATTTGTGAATATAAAGCTTCGTTTACAATAATTACTTAAAATCTAATTTTACCCTGACCGCGTCTAAATGCTTAATAATAAATACAATTTTTACTAAAACTACCTACTGTACAACTAATGTGATAGGTTTAAATTAAAATAAACACAACATAAAAGATTGTTTTATTGTGTACATACATTTTAAACACAGTCTTTATGAAGGGGAAGCCATGGTCTGCGTCACCAATTGGCACTGCAATCTCGACGACAGTGACAGGGCAGGTAGGGAATTCTTCCAACTTAGAACTACCTTAAAACTATGCTCTTTATTTAATAAATTGTATATATAGGGAGCAACCGCCCTCAAATGCCAAACCCACGCTCCCCATATATTCCATTTATTAAATAAATACAATTTCGTGTACAATAATATTTTATAATCAAACTTAAGCTATTGTAGAACCCCCCCATATTAAGTTGGTGAAGTGCGCAAAATAGCCTATCTTACGTTAATATCTCGTTCAAAGAATAGCAAATCTAAGCCTATCTTACGTTAATTTCTCGTTCAATGAATAGCAAATCTAAAAGTGTGAAGTTACGTTAATTTTTTTCTCTCTCTCAAAAAGCAAAAACAACCCTTGCCTATCTTATATCTAAGCTACCTTAAGTCTACGCAAGCTATCTTATGTCTAGACTATGCTAAGCTAAACGCGAAGTTTGAGAGAGAGATATACGAGCTAAGACAAAAAGTGAAAACGCCGGGGTGGTTCTCACATGTAGTTTACGAGGGGGTTAAGCCGACCCCACACGATGCAAAGCATGTACGGCCTGCCAACGCGAGCTCCCTAAGGACAAGAAAGACAGTTACATATAATCTTCTCGGCTTGGATGCCGAAGAAGAGCTACTCCCGAAGACATCGCCCGGTCTTATACGCGATACCTATCCCGAACGCGATCAACCCGTGTGCTCAAACAAAGTTAAATCAAACAAAAACTTTACTTTGTCTTTAATAATTCGTTGCCATTAACATTAAATGATGATTACATACGTTGCCTCCGGATGAGGAGAGCACATAGACGCCATAAGAGAGTTTCCTGTGATAGCATTCAGGTTTGTTTAATCTTTTCTCATTCGAGTCTAGCAATCTAGAGCGTAGACCAATACGATGGTCAGCAAGCAAGTTTACAAAAGAATTAAACTGTCCCTAGAAACATTCGCACAAGTGCGAAGCGATCCCCCAGAATAAACAACTGGTTTCACATAGCATGGCTAACCATATCAGTCCACTCAATTATGGAAAATCGCGCACGAACCCTGCCTACCCATCCCACTAACCGTGATGTTAAATAAGGAAACCCGAACCCACATCAAGTTTCGAATCTCTCCCACCTTCCTGACCCTCTCACTGATTCTCTCACCCATTCGCATCATTCATGCCCCGATACATATATTTTTCTTTTCACATACACTCTCCCTAGGGGCCTTCTGGGCAACCCGCGCAGTACGCATACCACGGTGGCAAACGTAGACGCACGATTTTATGATGAATCGCCAAGGAATGCACTTCAAATTAATCAATTTATTTTCATTTTTAAAGAAAACGCGTGTTTGCTCAACGGCGCGATGAGCCAAAGTTTAATTAACACCTGAAAATACATTTAAAAGAACTTAAAACTAACTTAAAATCTACTATATTAATCTAGTCTTCTTGATGTCCGATTCCTGAAAGATATAAGTTAATCATATGTTCCTAGATATTGATTTTATTGATAAATAGTCGATATTTTAATTTTAAATTGTTTCAATATTATACAGACATCCATGAAAGTTATAATCCTTTCAATGTAGTACTCAAAATTGAATTTGAATACAAGATAATATTTAGACAGATATTATAGTCATATTCCTTTGACTATAAGTTCTCATGATTGAACATGAGACCAAATATTTTATAAAAAAACAAAGTTTCTTACCAGTTCATCTATCGGTGGTCATCTACGCCGTAGAAGATTTATCTGGACCTCAGCTATCCTTTAGAAGAGCTGCCGTAGAAGATCTGCAGTGTTGAAATCCAAAGCTCGAACGCTGCATCGAAATTCTCCAAGTTCCTTGAAGTCTTAGACCAACCAAAGAGTCCACCTATTAAATAATAATGATTAGTTTGTGGTATTCTTTAAACCATTTCAAAAATGATAATAATTTGCAGATATTCTAAATGGGACATATCTGTTATAGCCGTAAAGCTACAGAATTGTAAAGCAAATAATATGAAATCTAGTAAGATTCTTACCTTATACATACAGACAGCACGCTTGAATTTATGGGTTGTGGCGCCCCAATGCAGGAACTCCGTTGTCTCCTGTTTCTCCTAAAGATGCTCTGTCCTTTTCTGCTGCCACTTTCATGTTTCCGAAGCCCTCATGGTCTTGCATGCAATCTGAAAAAGTAAGAGAAATGAGTTACTTCAGTCATGCTTTTACAGCTTTCATTTTGCTCGTTCATTACATAATTATTATCGTTGGTATATTTTTAAAAATCATTATAAACAATGCAAAAGTTTTTAACAATTAAAAATATATAACAAATTTGATGTTTAACTTACATTTTCCATATGATTTCAGATGAGAAAACCACTGTTTATGTCGCTGTATTGTCTCTGTAGATGAAGCAGCATCTATGCGAAACCGTGGAACAAATATCGCCAAGTCAAATTTGATTTCATGTGCATTGTGCAGATCTTGTAAAGGAAAATGTTGCTCCGTTGATTATTCGACAATATTCGAATTCTACGTTAAATACTGCGTCTGTTAGTGTTATATCTTTAAAATAATTGTTCATATTAGGAAGATATCAGCGACGAAAACTTTAAATTCGATTCGATGTATCTTGTAATTAGCTTAAATCGAATTTGTTTCGCATTGTTTGGCGGCGAAAGTTCGCTGTTTATTTCGTGTTAACTGGAGGGCACATGTGGTATTCTACCATGGTTCTTTCGCATTGTTTGGCGGCGGACGTTTGCTGTTCATTTCGTGTTAACCGGGGGGCACGTGCGGTATTCTACCACGGACGCGAACAGCTTTACCCCCCATTTATATTAAATTGGTTGTATTCTAGAACCACCAATTTTGAATTTCTTCCCAAAGCTGTGAAAGATGTATCAGTTTTCTGTAAATAAAATGTTCAATTCACAAATACAATAATTATAATTTATCAGTTAGACAAATATGGGTGACAAACGTTATAGAAAAAAAAGAAACGAAGGAAGGCCTAAAGACAACTGGGATAGCGTAATATTGAAGATTTTGGAGAAGAAAAACACAATGGTTCAAAACGCTAGGAAGATGACAAGGAATAAGAAGCAATGGGCAAAATTCGTACACAATTGTACATCTCACATTCTCTCATCTCAGCGAATAGCATGTGCAATCCGCCTGGTCAAAATCACTACTGTAAATTGCCACCTTGAAATGCCTCTCCTTAGCTTACAATTTTAAGCCAACATGAAATTGTACTAAGGTAAAATTTGATTGTGAATGTAGTTGGCGAGAGGTATGTTGTGGTATCATTTTCAATTGACGGGAGATACTGTTGCTCTAGCTCCATTTGTAATTAGCAGGACGTATTGTTGATTAAAAAGTATGCCACCTTTACACATTAATTAGTTGGCGGGAGGTATTGTAAAAATATGTCATCTTAGCCAGAGTTTGATTGGTTGTTTTAATTTATTTAAAAGAATTCACTTCCAACATACATGTTGGAACAAACCTATAATTTCCGGGAGCCATTGTTTCGTCATAAAACATCACTTAGATTATATGGCGAGAGGTACTGGTACTCTATTCTCATTTTCAATTGACGGGAGGTGCTGTTGATCTAACTCCATTTGTAATTAGCGGGAGGTATTGTTGTTTAAAAATATGTCACCTTTACACATTGATTTAGTTGTCGGGAGTTAAAAAATATGAAGTTACCTTAGCCAGACTTTGGTTGTTTTATTTTATTTAAAAGTATTCCATTCCAACATGTATAATATACGGCAGCCATTGTTTCGTCATAAAACATCACTTACATTAGATTGCGAGAGGTACTGTGCTCTATTCTCATTTTCAATTGACGGGAGGTACTATTAAACTATCGCCATTTGTAATTAGCGGGAGGTATTGTTGGTTAAAAATGTCATCTTTACACATTAATTTAGTTGACCGGAGTTAAAAAATATGAAATTACATTAGCCAGACTTTGGTTGTTTTATTTTATTTAAAAGTATTCCATTCCAACATGTATAATATACGGCAGCCATTGTTTCGTCATAAAACATCACTTACATTAGCTTGCGAGAGGTACTGTGCTCTATGCCCATTTTCAATTGACGGGAGGTACTATTGATCTATCGCCATTTGTAATTAGCGGGAGGTATTGTTGGTTAAAAATGTAATCTTTACACATTAATTTAGTTAACCGGAGTTAAAAAATATGAAATTACCTTAGCCAGACTTTGGTTGTGTTATTTTATTTAAAAGTATTCCATTTCAACATGTATAATATACGGCAGCCATTGTTTCGTCATAAAACATCACTTACATTAGCTTGCGAGAGGTATTGTGCTCTATGCCCATTTTCAATTGACGGGAGGTACTATTGAACTATCGCCATTTGTAATTAGCGGGAGGTATTGTTGGTTAAAAATGTCATCTTTACACATTAATTTAGTTGACCGGAGTTAAAAAATATGAAATTACCTTAGCCAGACTTTGGTTGTTTTAATTTATTTAAAAGTATTCCATTCCAACATGTATAATATACGGCAGCCATTGTTTCGTCATAAAACATCACTTACATTAGCTTGCGAGAGGTACTGTGCTCTATTCTCATTTTCAATTGACGTGAGGTACTATTGATCTATCGCCATTTGTAATTAGCGAGAGGTATTGTTGGTTAAAAATATGTCATCTTTACACATTAATTTAGTTAACCGGAGTTAAAAAATATGAAGTTACCTTAGCCAGACTTTGGTTGTTTTATTTTATTTAAAAGTGTTCCATTCCAACATGTATAATATACGGCAGCCATTGTTTCGTCATAAAACATCACTTACATTAGCTTGCGAGAGGTACTGTGCTCTATTCCCATTTTCAATTGACGTGAGGTACTATTGATCTATCACCATTTGTAATTAGAGAGAGGTATTGTTGGTTAAAAATATGTCATCTTTACACATTAATTTAGTTGACCGGAGTTAAAAAATATGAAGTTACCTTAGCCAGACTTTGGTTGTTTTATTTTATTTAAAATTATTCCATTCCAACATGTATAATTTACGGCAGCCATTGTTTCGTCATAAAACATCACTTACATTAGCTTGCGAGAGGTACTGTGCTCTATTCCCATTTCAATTGGCGGGAGGTACTACTGATCTATCGCCATTTGTAATTAGCGGGAGGTATTGTTGGTTAAAAATGTCATCTTTACAAATTAATTTAGTTGACCGGAGTTAAAAAATATGAAATTACCTTAGCCAGACTTTGGTTGTTTTATTTTATTTAAAAGTATTCCATTCCAACATGTATAATATACGGCAGCCATTGTTTCGTCATAAAGCTTCACTTACATTAGCTTGCGAGAGGTACTGTGGTCTATTCTCATTTTCAATTGACGAGAGGTACTATTGATCTATCGCCATTTGTAATTAGCGAGAGGTATAGTTGGTTAAAAATATGTCATCTTTACACATTAAATTAGTTGACCGGAGTTAAAAAATATGAAATTACCTTAGCCAGACTTTGGTTGTTTTATTTTATTTAAAAGTATTCCATTTCAACATGTATAATATACGGCAGCCATTGTTTCGTCATAAAACATCACTTACATTAGGTTGCGAGAGGTACTGTGCTCTATTCTCATTTTCCATTGACGTGAGGTACTATTGATCTATCGCCATTTGTAATTAGCGAGAGGTATTGTTGGTTAAAAATATGTCATCTTTACACATTAATTTAGTTGACCGGAGTTAAAAAATATGAAGTTACCTTAGCCAGACTTTGGTTGTTTTATTTTATTTAAAAGTATTCCATTCCAACATGTATAATTTACGGCAGCCATTGTTTCGTCATAAAACATCACTTACATTAGCTTGCGAGAGGTATTGTGCTCTAATCCCATTTTCAATTGACGGGAGGTACTATTGATCTATCGCCATTTGTAATTAGCGGGAGGTATTGTTGGTTAAAAATGTCATCTTTACAAATTAATTTCGTTGACCGGAGTTAAAAAATATGAAATTACCTTAGCCAGACTTTGGTTGTTTTATTTTATTTAAAAGTATTCCATTCCAACATGTATAATATACGGCAGCCATTGTTTCGTCATAAAGCATCACTTACATTAGCTTGCGAGAGGTACTGTGCTCTATTCTCATTTTCAATTGACGTGAGGTACTATTGATCTATCGCCATTTGTAATTAGCGAGAGGTATAGTTGGTTAAAAATATGTCATCTTTACACATTAAATTAGTTGACCGGAGTTAAAAAATATGAAATTACCTTAGCCAGATTTTGGTTGTTTTATTTTATTTAAAACTATTCCATTTCAACATGTATAATATACGGCAGCCATTGTTTCGTCATAAAACATCACTTACATTAGCTTGCGAGAGGTACTGTGCTCTACTCTCATTTTCAATTATTGACGTGAGGTACTATTGATCTATCGCCATTTGTAATTAGCGAGAGGTATTGTTGGTTAAAAATATGTCATCTTTACACATTAATTTAGATGACCGGAGTTAAAAAATATGAAGTTACCTTAGCCAGACTTTGGTTGTTTTATTTTATTTCAAAGTATTCCCTTCCAACATGTATTATTTACGAGAGCCATTCTTCCATCCTCAAAGTGTTCCTCATGTCAAATACTAAACGACGGGTGCATATTGATTGTGTGACGGAGAAAAGTATACTGCAAGACAGAGACAACACGACATAGAATAATAAAGACGAGAGTGAACACTCACTTTCAAATATTGATTTTTAGACAAAGAGAGGAATATGTAACTCTTTCATTCTAATAAACTATTCTTCTTACTGGATTATTTTTTGTGAATGATAGTGTTAGGTCCGTAACATATCTCGGTGATCATAGAGTAATGCAAACAGGAGTGGACACTCACTTCAAAATAAATTTTTCTAAGACGGAGAGAAGAATATATAACTATTTCATTCTAATGAACTCTTCTTCTTACTGGAATATTTGTTGGGAAATATGGTGTTAAGTCCATGCATATCTCAGTTATAGATAATACGATGTAGAGGTAGTATGTTTTTGAAGTAACATAGCCCATAACGGTTTTACTATATGCCTACATACTTGACAACCGTAATGAGAAAATTTTAGTATTTAAGAATTTTATATCAAGGGGAATAACAAATTAGATTTTGGCTACAACTGATAAGCCGGAAGTGATACTTTACTTGAAGCTCTGAACAGATTTTCGTGAAAAATATATTAAGATATATTCCAAATCTTTTCAAATTTGGTATTTAAGACTTTTAGATTAATGAGAACGACATATTAGAATATTGCTAAAATTGATAAACCGGAAGTGATACTTTACTTGAAGCTCAGAACAGATTTTCGTGAAAAATATATTAAGATATATTCCAAATCCTTTCAAATTTGGTATTTAAGACTTTTAGATTAATGAGAACGACATATTAGAATATTACTAAAATTGATAAACCGGAAGTGATACTTTACTTGAAGCTCAGAACAGATTTTCGTGAAAAATATATTAAGATATATTCCAAATCCTTTCAAATTTGGTATTTAAGACTTTTAGATTAACGAGAACGACATATTAGAATATTACTAAAATTGATAAACCGGAAGTGATACTTTACTTGAAGCTCAGAACAGATTTTCGTGAAAAATATATTAAGATATATTCCAAATCCTTTCAAATTTGGTATTTAAGACTTTTAGATTAATGAGAACGACATATTAGAATATTACTAAAATTGATAAACCGGAAGTGATACTTTACTTGAAGCTCTGAACAGATTTTCGTGAAAAATATATTAAGATTTATTCCAAATCTTTTCAAATTTGGTATTTAAGACTTTTAGATTAGTGAGAACAACATATTAGAATATTGCTAAAATTGATAAACCGGAAGTGATACTTTACTTGAAGCTCAGAACAGATTTTCTTGAAAAATATATTGATATATTCCAAATCTTTTCAAATTTGGTATTTAAGACTTTTAGATTAATGAGAACGACATATTAGAATATTGCTAAAATTGATAAACCGGAAGTGCTACTTTACTTAAAGCTCTGAACAGATTTTCGTGAAAAATATATTAAGATATATTCCAAATCGTTTTAAATTTGGTATTTAAGACTTTTAGATTAATGAGAACGACATATTAGACTATTGCTAAAATTGATAAACCGGAAGTGATACTTTACTTGAAGCTCTGAACAGATTTTCGGGAAACATATTACGTTATTTACGATTATTTGCTTCGTAATATTGTATCAGCTACACATGAACATTGAAAATTACTATATATGTAGAAAGGCCTATAGAATCAAATGGCGTAATGAGCATCAATGTAACTTTTACCGTTAATTAGTTATACTCCGCCAAAGTTAAAAAATACTTGTAAGATTCCTAATCAAAATAAAAATTGGTATCTTGTAAAGTAAGGCCCTTGGAATTTTTAAATTATTTTTCCCGTAATCAGCGGTTCATAATTAAGGGAATATAATACTTTTTAGAAAAATACAGGCTGGTCATGTTTTTGACGGAGTACTGATATTTCCAAGCTACCATTTTTTGATTAATTGCTTCGTAATATTGGGTCAGCTGTATATGAACATTGAAAATTAGTACATATATGTAGAAAAGTCCATAGAATCGAATGGTGTAACGAAAAACAATGTATCTTTTACCGTTAATTAGTTATACTCCGCCAAAGTTAAAAAACTTGTAAGATTCCTAATCAAAATAAAAATTGGTATCTTGTAAAGTAAGGCCCTTGGAATTTTTTAATTATTTTTCCCGTAATCAGCGGGTCAGAATTAATGGAATAAAATACTTTTTAGAAAAATACAGGCTGGTCGAGTTTTTGACGGTGTACTGAGATTTCCAAGCTGCCATTTTTATATTATTTGCTTCGTAATATTTGGTCAGCTGTATGTGAACATTGAAAATTAGTACATATATGTAGAAAAGTCCATAGAATCGAATGGTGTAACGGGTATCAATGTATCTTTTACCGTTAATTAGTTATACTCCGCCAAAGTTAAAAAAACTTGTAAGATTCCTAATCAAAATAAAAATTGGTATCTTGTAAAGTAAGGCCCTTGGAATTTTTTAATTAGTTTTCCCGTAATCAGCGGGTCAGAATTAAGGGAATAAAATACTTTTTAGAAAAATACAGGCTGGTCGAGTTTTTGGCGGTGTACTGAGATTTCCAAGCTGCCATTTTTACATTATTTGCTTCGTAATATTGGGTCAGCTGTATATGAACATTGAAAATTAGTACATATATGTAGAAAAGTACATAGAATGGAATGGTGTACCGGGTATCAATGTATCTTTTACCGTTAATTAGTTATACTCCGCCAAAGTTAAAAAAAACTTGTAAGATTTCTAATCAAAATAAAAATTGGTATCTTGTAAAGTAAGGCCCTTGGAATTTTTTAATTATTTTTCCCGTAATCAGCGGGTCAGATTTAAGGGAATAAAATACTTTTTAGAAAAATACAGGCTGGTCGAGTTTTTGACGATGTACTGAGATTTCCAAGCTGCCATTTTTACATTATTTGCTTTGTAATATTGGGTCAGCTGTATATGAACATTGAAAATTAGTACATATATGTAGAAAAGTCCATAGAATCGAATGGTGTAACGGGTATCAATGTATCTTTTACCGTTAATTAGTTATACTCCGCCAAAGTTAAAAATACTTGTAAGATTTCTAATCAAAATAAAAATTGGTATCTTGTAAAGTAAGGCCCTTGGAATTTTTTAATTAGTTTTCCCGTAATCAGCGGGTCAGAATTAAGGGAATAAAATACTTTTTAGAAAGATACAGGCTGGTCGAGTTTTTGACGGTGTACTGAGATTTCCAAGCTGCCATTTTTACATTATTTGCTTCGTAATATTGGGTCAGCTGTATATGAACATTGAAAATTAGTACATATATGTAGAAAAGTCCATAGAATCGAATGGTGTAACGGGTATCAATGTATCTTTTACCGTTAATTAGTTATACTCCGCCAAAGTTAAAAATACTTGTAAGATTTCTAATCAAAATAAAAATTGGTATCTTGTAAAGTAAGGCCCTTGGAATTTTTTAATTAGTTTTCCCGTAATCAGCGGGTCAGAATTAAGGGAATAAAATACTTTTTAGAAAGATACAGGCTGGTCGAGTTTTTGACGGTGTACTGAGATTTCCAAGCTGCCATTTTTACATTATTTGCTTCGTAATATTGGGTCAGCTGTATATG
Source organism: Harpalus rubripes (assembly GCA_963082715.1). Taxonomy (NCBI): domain Eukaryota; kingdom Metazoa; phylum Arthropoda; class Insecta; order Coleoptera; family Carabidae; genus Harpalus; species Harpalus rubripes. The sequence goes on from OY720448.1 coordinate 250,983, forward strand.
AACATTGAAAATTAGTACATATATGTAGAAAAGTACATAGAATCGAATGGTGTAACGAAAAACAATGTATCTTTTACCGTTAATTAGTTATATTCCGGCAAAATTAAAAAAACTTGTAAGATTCCTAATCAAAATAAAAATTGGTATCTTGTAAAGTAAGGCCCTTGGAATTTTTTAATTATTTTTCCCGTAATCAACGGGTCACATTTAAGGTAATAAAATACTTTTTAGAAAAATACAGGCTGGTCGAGTTTTTGACGGTGTACTGAGATTTCCAAGCTGCCATATTTACATTATTTGCTTCGTAATATTGGGTCAGCTGTGTATGAACATTGGAAATTAGTAGATATATGTAGAAAAGTCCATAGAATCGAATGGTGTAACGGGTATCAATGTATCTTTTACCGTTAATTAGTTATACTCCGCCAAAGTTAAAAAAACTTGTAAGTAGGCCCTTGGAATTTTTTTTATTTTTCCCGTAATCTGCGGGTCATAATTAAGGGAATATAATACTTTCTAGAAAAATACAGGCTGGTCATGTTTTTGACGGAGTACTCATATTTCCAAGCTACCATTTTTTGATTATTTGCTTCGTAATAAGTATTGTATCAGCTACACATGAACATTCAAAATTAGAACAAATATGTACAAAAGTCTATAGAATCGAATGGCGTAAGGAGCATCAATGTAACTTTTGAATTTTCTAGACTGAGCACTAGATTTTCTTATTTTGGTAATATTTTGACGCTTCAAAACGTTTAAAACTATAAAAACTCTACAAAACAATGATAATTGTTTCAAACTTTTGTTAGTAGTGCATCACTTTATGGATAGATGTCTTACAATTGGCTGCGTTCCACTATACACTATATGCATTTGAGAACAGAGTTTTTAAAAGTAGTGTACTAATTTCTTGATTTTGTATAGAGAGTACTTAGAGTAGAGTAGAGTTTATGCAGAAAATGATGTATTTTAATATGATTCAGCATTCTTCATATTCTGAAACTAACTTTTTCTTATGAAAACGACCCAGTTGAATTGAAATATGATAATTACAAGTACCTATTTGTCTTAGCTTTTGAAACCTCCTTAATATTTGTCTTTAACTAAATATTTAATAAAATAATAATCCTGAAATAGAAATGTACATTACTTTTTTGAAGTTTATCTGAAATTTTACATTTTCGACGCAGTTTAAGTTATAATTTACCGCGCAATCAGATAATTTATTATTAATTATTATTGTTTTTAGACATCCTACTTAACAATTTAGCTAAGAAATACACATAAATACATACATATAAAACACATAAATAAATGATGATGTGGGCGTCCTGATAAAACTGAAAACTAAACATATATATATACATAAATATAAAAAATGGGGGAACCTAACGTGTGTGTACTCAACGACGGTGTTGAGTTTGTGTAAAGTGTGTACGTCCCTAGGGTCTTCCTGCGCCCCGGATGCTTCCACCACAAGGACAACAGGTTCGCACCACCGCGAGTGTGGCAGACCAGGCCCTGAACTTGAGTGCTAGCGATGCAATGCCGCCCCAAGCTGTCCCAGAGCTAAGCTGGCTCACACTCAAGCCCAGTTATGCTCTTTCAAGCCCAACCTGCGTTGCAGCGAGAAAGAAAAAGGGCACAACATGCAAATACCGCTAGTCGCCCAACCATACCTAGCGGCTGTGCACCTGAAAGGAAAAAGTTAGCTCAGGACGCCCCGTTGAAACTGCTCACGCCCTAACCACAATATACATACATATACATATAAATACATAATATACATACATAATATACATACATAAATACATAAGATATCAACAATATATACGGACGAATTCGCGGCGACGAACGGATAATATTTCAAAAGCTTAAGTAAATACAAAAAACACATTTTGTGCACATATTTATTATTTATTTTTACATAATACTTAATATATAAGAAGGGTGTGTATGTGTTTGCAAAATTAATACAAAAGCAAGTGTGTGTAACTACAATTTAATAAGTTAAAACTGTATAAAGAAACTTCAAAATGCAAGTAAACTAATTATAATTAAAAATGTAAACTAAAACTTTCAAATACAAGTAAACTAATTGTAAACATTTAAAATTGCAAACTAAAACTTTAAAATGCAAGTAAACTACAGTTTAATAAATTAAAAGCACGAATTGCATCTTTAAAATAAAACTCCACTATATTTTAAACTTCAAAATTCAAGTAAGCTAATTTAAATTTGGAAACTAAAACTTTAACTGCAACTTTAATTAAATCCAACTATAATTTAGTGTATCTGTTTCAATACAACAAGAATACGTCCTGGTGTGCAGTCTCCATGCCAGCGATGAGTGCCCGTAAGGCGCAGCCTGGTAAGCGCCCGCACGGTACGAATATACATCACCCAGCAATGGGTAATATGCCGTATCATATATTAATTTATTTCAAAAACTGGGAATCAGTACAGCGAGTTACTCAGTCCGGCGGACTCTAGTTTGGGTAGAGCGACCTTCCCAGAGGCAACACTGCCCTATCCCAGAGGGGAGCAGCAAAAGGACGACTGAGTTTGCCACAATGGGTCCCAGCCGTCCTTGGGAAATTGACTCTAATCTTCTAAAGGGGGCATATACTAGAAAGAGCTGCTTGGATAGTTAAGAGGAAAACTGAAAAAAAAGCAAAAGCATGCAGGGGAAGGGTGGCTGTTCTTTTCTTCACCTGATATTTTCTTCACCTAAAAACCTGAAATCGCGAAAAATCTAGTAGATAAGATCTACAGCCGGTGCTATAGATCATTAATAAAAATGTAGTTTCGTTTCCAAATAAAGTGTCTATTTTTACCTCCCGCTACCGTTGGTAAGGGAGGTATAGGGATCGTGCTAAAAATCGCATATCGAGATTTTAGTAAATGACCACGATTTAAGGTCCCCAGAATTTTAACATTTTCACAATGATGTCTGTGTGTATGTGTGTGTGGATTCTCCACTCTAACTCAAATACTATCATTCAGAAAATTTTGAAACCTTGTATTTCGAACTTTTTCTATAATGGAAAGAGCCCATTAGATTTTGGTGAAAATCGGATAACCGGAAATGGCACTTTACTAGAAGTTCAAAATAGTTTTCCTTCGAAAAATACCTTTAAATGTTATTTTTTCGTGATTAATGTTATTATAAAAATTAAAGATTATTAAAATTTTCTATCGATTTGCAACAATACTTTTTCTATATATTTTATGGATAAATTTATAAAATTATCTATAATTTAAATCCCAGGGCCTACGCTTTAAACAAACAAAACGCAGTTATTCAAATGTATGTGACTGACAGATAAATGTCACTATCAAAGAACTAATCATTTCACAATAATATTAGTAACGTTTTAAAAAGAAAAAAGTAAATAGAACAATAAAAAAGGAATTCAATACAGTTTCCAGCATAAGTAAATACGTAGGTATGTAATTATTTAGATTAATAAAAATTAATGATTCACAAAAATGTTTAAGCTAATCCTCATTTTTTGATTAGTGAATTCTATTCTATCCTGGTATTTAAAATTTAATCTTCATTATATTATAACTCCGGAGGCTCAATGGTTAGAGCAACGCCTCATGTCATGAGTGCCCTCGGGGCTCTGGGTTCGAATCCCACTAAGGCATGGATGTGTATGAATGTGAACCCACTCTGTAATTGGGATTTAATCCTGTTGAGGGGTTTAAAAAAAGGTAGTTACTTGTATTAGATTAGACTATATTTTAAGAAATAAACAGTCAAAATTAGAGTTAATTTCGCTAATCCAAAAATAAGGATTAACTTAATCTTTTTTGTGACTCGGGCTGTAAATGGCGAGAGGTATTGTGTTGCAAATTGCAAACTAGTTGCGAATTTTGCCGTGAAAACGTACATTATTCAAAAATATAATGCTTCGTCGTATTTGTATTGTGTTGGCCACACCAGATTTTTCATTTTTGTCAACAATTTATTTAAAAATAATAGTCCAAGTTTTGATTGCCAGTGGCAGCTACGTCATTCAACATATGTTTTACTTATAAAAAGGCGATAGTTGAAGGCTTGTGAAAGTAGAAAGAATTTGGAATAGAGTATAATTTTCGTGGTCAATAATTTGAAATATGTATGGATAATAAACAATTTAATAAAGTGATTAATAAAAAATCAAGTATATTATACAATAATTTAAGTTTAATTCGACATATCTTTTACACTTAGAAATTCGATATTTTAAAAAATAATAATTTCAATATTATCATACGGTTTTGAACCCGAGTATTTTACATTTCTAGCCATTTATTTAACAACTAATCATGTGTAGTAATAAATTAAATAATGGGGTAGACACTCCAAATAAAAACTCCACTACCCTGTCCTTAAATATCGCGGAAACCGACCCGAAACCGAAAAAGTATCGGCGAAACTTTAATTATATTTTATACTATCTTAAAATGTAAATGAATTTAATTTTAATGTAATATTAGCAAAAATCAATCGCGACTTTAATAACTAAAATAATTCTAACTATTTGCTGCCTTCTTGTGGTTGTAGATTGGCCTTAAAATCCTTAAAGCCTTAGACAAAGCTTTAGAAAAGCCCTGCTGTTGATCAAAGGCTTAAACTAGCCTTTACTCTCCTTGGCAACTTCGCTAGACACCTATAGTGTAAACTGTACTTGTTTAAATATTAATTTAAACAAATACAATTTTTTAGGGAAAAAACCTATCACTGACGAACGGATATTTATTCAAACATTAAAAAACTGAGTTTCGCCGATTTATTTACGATATATTAAAGATTTACACGACGCCCGATGTTAATAACATAGATAGTCATTCACAATGTGCCTCGGAAATGAAGTACAGAAGAAAATATGATTATTTGAATTAAATTCAACAACATAAACCATATTTTCAGAAGAAAAATGAGTTTACTTTTGTGTTAGGCTGAAAAAAATAGCAAAAAAGCGACAGAGAAGAGAGGCACATAATATAACGACTTACATTGTTGAACACGACTCAGCTACCAGCAAGACGAATCTGTTACTCCATCACGGCTGTAGGCACCCATCCCAGGACAGCTCCTTGAAACAACAACATCCAATATGGAAGTCTTCTAACAAAAAATTTTTCATTCACTAGAATTGTGAACCACAAAAATAATTTATTTTAAAACACGCGTATTTCAATAATAAAACATGTTATCAGCAAAAATAACTATTGAAACAGTTAAACTATTGTTTAAACTTACTATAGTTGCTAATTTGCAACAATTGTTAACAATATTTCACTATTCAAACAATTAAAATATTAACACACACCACAAACTATTTTGTTGTATTTATTTTTGAACATAACCAAATTTCAAATAAGTTTTCTTCATAATAAAATATATTTACAAATAAAATAACTACTGAAATAGTTAGAATAATGTTTTAACTTACTTTTATCACAAATTTACAACAATGATAAACAATATTTTACTATTAAAACAATAAAATTATTAGAGCACAACACAAAAATGACTGCCTTGAAATATAAAGTATAAACAACATGTATTTGTTTATGTCACTAGGCGAAACAAACTAATTTATCAGCAAAAATAACTACTAAGGCCCACTTTTACAATTGATGGATAAACTATGGTATAGCTATCGGAGGTATAACTTTATCCTAGCAATTATACCTTCGTTAAACAAGATTGTCTTTTACAATCCATTTTTATCTGTCAGATAGTTATACCAGGAATTACGTTAAATCACTTTAGGATGGTATTGGCACAATAAAATTATATTCTTGTTAGACTATTTTTCTTCAATATTGTTATTATTTCTGCCTTCTAATTTACATTTTTCACGATGTTAGATGATATAAATTTTATTTTTGATTCTGACAGTGATGATATACTTGATTGACATCTGTCAAACGTATAAATAACAAAACATCGTTTGTATTTACGTGGTATCCATAAGAACCAGAGTTAAAGTTATCAAAGGTTTATACGACCGATTTCCATGGGATAAGAAATACTGGTGTTTATTCTATCTGAGGTTTATCCGAGGTTTGTAAAATACAATTTCCAATTTTATACCTGGTATAGCGTTATCCTGGGTTTATCTAATGATTGTAAAAGTGGCCCTAAAACAGTTAAACTATTGTTTAAACTTACCATTATTACTGGTTTGTAACAATATACAACAATATTTCACTATTAAAACAACTAATTTCGTTGTATTTATTTTTGAACATAATCAAATTTCAAATAAGTTTGCTTTATAATAAAATGTGTCCAAATAACTATTGAAAAAGTTAGAATAATGTTTAAACTTACTGTTATCGGTAATTTACAACAATGGTTAACAATAATTCACTATTAAACAATAATATTATTAGAGAATATCACAAAAATGTCATGCTTGCTGACATACAAAAAATATAAAACTACCTTATCGCCGATAGAGCCGTGGTTATTACATAATTAATTTATTAATAATTGGTGACGTTGTTAAATGAATAATTAAAATAAAATTACTTATTTTTTAAATTACTATCACCTGTTTAAATAATATTTATAAAATACAAATAAATAAACTAAACCGGAGCGAAACCAAACTGGACGAACTTTTGCCAAGTTCATCAAAACACTGATCGAGCAAGCTGAGACGAAATTTTACGAAATAAAACTTTGAATTTATGTAGAAAATCAAATATCTGTATTTAAACGTAAAATATATACATTTTTATATGTTTCACATATAAATTCCACCATTTTGTGAACAAAATACAAGATTGAATGTTTAGAAAAATACCTCAAAATACACAAGAATATGATTAGTAGTAATGAAAATCGCGTCAAAATATTAATTTCCCGTCGATACAAATATCATTATTACCAATATATGTGCATAAAGCAGATTGCCGTGATTATTCATTTATAATTTGTATTAAGATAAATCAAAACCGCACTGTATAAATTTATAATAAAAAAAATTAGACCTACCTTTAAATCTAGCGCTTGTTTCCTCAGTATTCCATCGACACAAATAGTTGATTATGGTCGCCCAAAGGGCTTAACGACCATAATTTTAGCACTAAACATTATTAATAACTATAATTCAACTATTCCATAAGTTTTATTATGATTAAAGAAGTCTGGAATTTTCAAGAGTGGAGCGCAAACCGACGTACACTCAACGAGAGCTGAAATCGGACTGAATCATGGCCGCTCGACGGCTCGACTCTACTCGTCGTAGGTAAGAGCAATGCGTTAGAGAGAGAAGGAAAATGGAGTGTGAAGTTATCTACTTACTGAACAAAAATTATTGATAATCATTAAAATGTAAATAATCTTTATAGATCGATGATATTTTGCATGCTTATGACGATAAAAATTAATAAAAGTTCTTAAAACATTCATATTCTTTTATTTTTCCTTGTAAAGTTAACTGAATTGAAGTTGATTATCAGTCAGCTGTCAACTAATAACAATGATTTTATTGTTTATTGCTATTATTTAAACATTATTGCAATATGTCGTACGTTTAAGAATTGGAACAAAGATTATCAGACAAAACAGATATACGAAATGTAAACATTCAGAATTTTCGACCATCAGAAACTTCGTTTTCGAAATTAGATTTCAGTTTGAAAAAAACCACTGCGTCTGTTAAAAAGTTAAAGAATTTCAGTGCGTCTCAAGTTGATTCTTTGATAAAAGATATTCATATATAAAAATAAATAAATTACAATATATCTTATGAACTAAATACATCTGTAGCTGATCTCGAAGGGGCTGTTGCATTCCCATGATTTTCTTATAACCACGACTGGAAATATTTCATAAATAATGTCTTTATGACCCGATTAAATTTACAAGTTTTACTTGAAGATCATTTCCATGTCTTTCTGCTCTGGAAGGAGCGACGAATTATTATTTATACGAGATGACAACATATTAATTATGACAAAATTTAATTATTTGTTACAATAATTATTTAGCCCTAAAATTTGTAAATATTTTGCTAATTCTTGTGTTGAAAATAATCTTAAATTGACATATCACTAAAACAGTACTGCCAACTCCTTTTGCCGGCCTCGGTCACCAACAGCGCATATCTGGACGATTTTGAGTTTTGTAATACTAGTCAAAATAGACGGAGATACGAAATAGTTATTTTTGTACCGACTTCTCTATAATTTTTTTGTATATTTCTCTAAACTTTATTCTTCTATGTTACATAACCTAAAAAATGAACATATTTTTATCGATTTTGCATTGCAAGTTAAATTATAAATACTTACATTTGAGCTTAAATGCGTAATTATTTTATATCTATTGAAAATATAACATACAAACATTAGTTATATATATTTTATATACTTTCGCATATTTTTAATGACAGATGGCGGAAACTCAATTGTATCACGTGAAGTTAGTTGTAGTTACAAAACAAACTAGTCCTAAAGTTGGAACTTATAATTAATCTATACGAGATGTCAGTAATGACCTTAATGACAGCATATTATTTTTGTAACAAAATTTAGTTATTTAAGTTACAACAATGGACCTTTTCAATTTAACGGCTATCTCTTTCTATCGCTGCAAACAGTAAGAAAATGGCGCGAACAACTGCCAGTTGGGCTGTCAAACGTCAAAAATATTGCAGTCATTAAAATACCTGTATTCTCATTTAAAATTTGCATCGTTAGACATTTTAACTTCAATAAAAGCTTTTGTAACTTATTTCGATAAGATTTTTTAAAGATTTTACGTTTAAATTTTTTAGAAACAAAAGTCATAGATCTGTTGTTCTTACTGCGCGCAGATCCCCATTGCGCATATATTCTATTTCTTTAAATTGAAAAGGTCCATTAAAGATTTAGCCCTAAAATTTGTAAATATTTTGCTAATTCTTGCGTTGAAAATAATCTTAAATTGATATATCATCAGAACAGTAATGCCAACTTCTTTTGCCGCCTTAGTCAGCAACAGCGCATATCTGAAGTACATGTTACATACCCTAAAAAATGAACATATTTTCATCGATTTTGCATTGCAAGTTTAATTATAAATACTTACATTTGAGCTTAAATGCATAATTATTTTATATCTATTGAAAATATAACATACAAACATTAGTTATATATATTTTATATACTTTCGTATATTTTTAATGACAGATGGCGGAAACTCAATTGTATCACGTGAAGTTAGTTGTAGTTACAAAACAAACTAGTCCTAAAGTTGGAACTTATAATTAATCTATGAGATGTCAGTAATGACAGCATATTATTATTTTTATGACAAAATTTAGTTATTTAAGTTACAACAATTAAAGATTTAGCCGTAAAATTTGTAAACATTTTGCTAATTCTTGTGTTGAAAATAATCTTAAATTGACATATCACCAGAACAGTAATGCCAACTCCTTTTGCCGGCTTCAGTCAGCAATAGCGCATATCTGAAGTACGAAAACTATATTTATTATGAAATATTATTTAAAAATTACTTACTTTTTATGATGAAACCAAACAAATTGAAGTATATTTTCATGTAAATACTTACAATTTCTTTTTATTGCTTTCCTTGATGATGTTTTATAGGAAGAAAACTCTTAGCTTGCAATTTGTGCAACATGTATTTTTTAATTTTATGTAAAAATTTACAATAATGATTTTTGTAGCTTAATTAAAAATATAATTTATACAAAGTTGTCAAAATGTCAATGAATCATTTAATTCTAAATGAATGCGACGTAAATAATTATTTCAGCGAATGTATACATGTATATACATTTACAAATCTGTGGGAAACAAATCATACACGATGATAATAATATTAATAATAATAATAATAAAAGCTTTTAATATACAGCAAAAAATACTTGTGTATATGTGTTAATTATAAAAATTGACATTTTGTCGTAACAACACTATACTGTTGTACAATTTGATAGCGGGTCCTAATTTAAACTTCAAAATATCAACCAAATCTCTTTGTGTCAACATCAAAAACGCCTCCCCGTCAATTTTATGGTTAATAAACAGTTTTGAATTGTCTTTACAACTCGGTAACGAATTAACAAAATCCGCCACTTCTTCTTGCGTCCAAGTCCGGGGGTCCCTCGAGTTCGAGCTGATGATTTCGTTTAAGATCTTTGAATGTTTGGCAAGCACTTGCTGTGAGGGACAAGCAGGATGGTAATCATTTAATTTAAACCTATGATTTTCATCGATTTTCAGTAAAGATGATGACATGTTCTCAGTGCAAGATATTTTTCGTTTTCGGGGGGCGTCGTCATCTTCTGCAGACCATTCTGCTTTGCTGCTTGTTTCGGTTAAGCGGCGGATTTTTGCCGGGCGGCCGATTCGAGTTGGTTTTCTATAAATTTCACTCGGTGAGAACTTTCAATGTTTTTACCTCCTGTCATATCGTAGGTAAGGGAGGTAATGTAATCGTGTTTTCGATGGTGTTTTCAGCAAATAAGCACGAATTAGGGTTCCCACTACACGTTTTTACTTTTTTGTACGATGATGTCTGTCTGTCTGTCTCTCTCTGTCTGTGTGTGTATGACGAATTTTTCGTCTTTGTCTGTCTGTCTGTGTGTGCGTGTGACGAATTTTTCTTCTGTCTGTCTGTCTAGCTGTCTGTCTGTGTGTGTGACGAATTTTTGGTCTGTCTGTCTCTCTCTCTGTCTGTCTGTCTCTCTCGGTCTGTCTGCCTGTCTCTGTTTGTCTGTCTGTCTGTCTCTGTCTGTCTGTCTCTGGTCTGTCTGTCTGTGTCTGTCTGTCTCTGGTATGTCTGTGTGTCTGTCTCTGGTATGTCTATCTGTCTGTCTATCTCTGGTATGTCTGTCTCTGTCTGTCTGAGTGTGTGACGAATTTTTCGTCTGTTTGTCTCTATCTGTCTGTCTCAGTCTGTCCCTGTCTGTCTATGTGTGACGAATTTTTCGTCTGTTTGTCTGTCTGTCTGTCTGTCTCTATCTGTCTGTGTGACGAATTTTTCTTCTGTCTGCCTAGCTGTCTGTCCCTGTCTGTCTGTGTGTGTGACGAATTTTTCGTCTGTTTGTCTGTCTGTCTCTACCTGTCTGTGTGTGTGTGTGTGTGTGTGTGTGTGTGACTAATTTTTCTTCTGTCTGCCTAGCTGTCTATCTCTCTGTCTGTCTCAGTCTGTCCCTGTCTGTCTGTGTGTGACGAATTTTTCGTCTGTTTGTCTTTGTCTGTCTGTCTCTATCTGTCTATGTGTGTGTGACGAATTTTTCTTCTGTTTGTCTGTCTCTGACTGTCTGTCTCTGACTGTCTGTCTCTATCTGTCTCTTTCTCTCTCTGTCTGCCTATCTGTCTCTCCGTCTGTCTGTCTCTGGTCTGTCTGTCTGTCTCTGGTCTGTCTGTCTGTCTGTCTCTGGGATGTCTGTCTATCTGTGTGTGTGACGATTTTTTCGTCCACGATAACTCTTATAACAAACTTCCAAATATATCTATTTTCCGTATTTAAACTTCCTGCATTCATATAACGAGTTGATTCGATTTTGGGTAAAATTAGATAACCGGAAGTGATACTTTACTTGAAGCCCATAACAGTTTTTAATGAAAAACTACGTTAAAATATAATCCAAAACTTGTCAAATTTAGTATTTACAATTTTTATATGAAGGGGAACAACATATTAGATTTTGGACACATTTGATAAACCGGAAGTGATACTTTATTTGAAGCTCTGAACCGTGAAAAATAAATTGATACAATCCAAAACTTTTTAAATTTGTTATTTAAGACTTTTATATTAATGAGAACGACATATTAGATGTTTTCTAAAATTGATAAACCGGAAGTGATACTTTACAGGAAGCTATAAACAGATTTTCTTGATAAAATATATTAAAACATTTGAAACATTAGATTTTGACTATACCTATATGTTCTTTACAGATTTTCGAGGAAAAATATAATAATATATAATCCACAATTTGGTATTACACTTTTCTATGTATTGGAACAAATTAGATTTTGTTTACAAACGATCAACCGGAAGATTTTTTATGAATTGTCGTCTTCCGGTTTGTTGTAGTCTTCAAAAGTTTTGTATTCTTCTATTATTTGTTTGTCGGTCAGTCCCAGTAATTTTTTTAAAACCATTATATTTAAATAATTGTGAAATATGTTCAAAAAATAACCGCAAAAAATAAAACTGTGAAAATAGCTTACCGAATGTCTTTGGGCTCCCTAGAGACGGGAACAACAGCTTGCTGAGTAAAATCAGACTGCGTTAAACTCAATCTATCAGGCAGCACAAATTCCGCGTCTAAATTCTCATCAGAATAAGGACAATCTTTCGAGGACGAATGCTCGGAATATTTTGGCCCCTGTATATGCCCGATTCCTCTACACCCAACCGTTGGACATTCATAAGTTTCATAAACGTCTTCAGGAGCTGAAAATAATCATAGTTATATTTCAGATAAATGATTTATAATTGTAAAGGACTTACAGGATATTCACCTTCGAATTTAGGAATGTTTGGATTAGGATTCAGAGGATTATTAATAATAAGGTCAATACGTAATTGATAGAAAATCTATAATAATATTAATTATCCACATCAAAACAAAGTGAATACACTGAAATAATAACAAAACAATGAAATATTTAACTGTGTTACATTCAAAATTATATTTAGTTGTCACATTTTTAGGTTAGAATAGCAGTACAAACGCACATTGTTTTAATTGTTTTCGCATCGAAAATTATAAATAAAATTAATGAAAAATTATTTTTATTTACATTCTAGTCGATTTTAAGTATTTATTAATTGATAACAAATTTTGAAATGTAAAATGTAATGATCTGTCATTACATGACACAGAACACAAAATGATATTTTTATCACTGAACGGCGGTATTTATATTTAATTAAAGTTGTCGATTGGTTTATATCTTAAAATTATTTTATTATAATGTGATTAATTTTGATTATAATAATGTAAAAGTTTTTTTTATTTTTAAACTGACAAATATATATCAATATATTAGAATTGAATAAAAATAAAAGTTTTGATGTTTTGGAAGAATTGTGAAAAATTCATATTAAAATAAAACTTTGTCCCGACGGTTTTAAGATTTGGAAATAATTTAATTTATATTTTAAACCCCGTAGAACATGAATTTCGTGTTAATTTGAAGATAATTTTAAACGTTGAAGAGTTGTCAGCAAAATAAAATGTACGTTTTTAAAACAATTACCGGAATCCCTAAAGCGTTTTTGACACTTTTAAAATATTAATATATCAAATCAACCCTCTAAAGTTTATTTTTGCAAGAATTAACATTCTATCTTTAATTGAAATCGAGATATTTATCGATTTTTAACCACACATTTTAACCAAAAATGTGCAATTTTTGAACCCGGGTTTGAGTAAATTTTAAGCGGAAATGTAACCACTTATACATCTGAAATATACAAATCAACCCTCTAAAGTTCATTTTTACAAGAATTAACATTCTAACTTTAATTGAAATCGAGATAATTATCGATTTTTAACATCACATTTTTGGCGAAAAATATACGATTGAACCCGGGTTTGAGTAGTTTTTAAGCGGAAATTTAACCACTTATATATCTGAAATATACAAATCAACCATCTGAAGTTCATTTTTGCAAGAATTAACATTCGATCTTTAATTGAAATCGAGATATTTATCAATTTTTAACCTCACATTTTTAGCAAAAAATATACGATTTTTGAACCCGGGTTTGAGTAGTTTTTAAGGGGAAATTTAACCACTTATACAGGTTGTCCCATAACTTCAGGTACATATTAGAAGGGCATATAGTTCTTAATGTCCTGATTACGGAATAAAAAGATTTTTTTCAAAATTCCTATAATTAAGGGTAGTTCACTTAAGAAGAACATTTTTTGTACCCCTGGATACTATAATATTTGGAATAGTGAAATTAGTTATAACTATTACATAAAATAATTTAACAATGAAATTAAATTATGCAATTGCGTAAAGCTTTGTCACATCAATTAAGTTTGGGAGATGTGCTTGTAATGAAAAAAACACACAACCTATTCAACCAGTGTCCCAAAAATGTTTCCTTCAAAAATCTCAAAAAAGTAATTTTTGAATTTTGAAAAAATTCTTTTTGTTCCGTAATCAGGACATTAAGAACTATATGCCATTCTAATATGTACCTGAAGTTATGGGACATCTCTGTATATCTGAAATATATAAAACAACCATCTAAAGTTATTTTTTGCAAGAATTAACATTCTATCTTTAATTGAAATCGATATATTTAACGATTTTTATACTCACAATTTTAGCAAAAAATATACGATTTTTGAACCCGGGTTTGAATAGTTTTTAATCGGAAATTTAACCACTTATATATCTGAAACATACAAATCAACCCTCTAAAGTTCATTTTTACAAGAATTAACACTCTATCTTTAATCGAAATTGTGATATTTAACCATTTTTGACATAAAACTAAACATGAGACCTGAATTTTGAGGATTCAAACTCTTGAACTGTTTAAAATATATTCAAATTAACACTAATATCGTGTTATACGGGGTGAAATTATAAATTAACATACATAAATTATTTAATTGCTAAATTTTAATCGTAGATCAAATATTATATTTGTGCATTTTTACTAGTTTTAAAACAATTTTAATAAAAAAATAAACAGATAATATAAATGAATAAACTTACTGAGTGGGGATTCGAGGGGATGTCCCGTCTTCTGACACCACCCAGCGGGATGAATATCCGAACTATCATCATCAATCCAGAACGTATATTTATTGGGCCAACCATCAAATCGCACCCTAATCTGATGTTCTCGGACATCTTCCACTGTGGACACCCGAATCAGTTGTGGAACGCGTTTATCTACAACTTCTAAACGCATGTCTTTTTTAAAGCCCGTGCTAGGTCGCTGCTTGAACGCCCGAACAGGGGCGGCCACGGCTTTTGTCTCTTTTAGGTATTTATCCCAGGTGAATGTCTCTGGGTCTGGCCAGTCTGTAAAAGAGTTGCGATTTCGCCAATAATCTATAAATACAGAAATATTTAATAGGGGGTCGTGGATATTGAAGCTTTCGTCTGGGAAGAGAAAACAATTTATACAAAATACGAGATATGGCCAAATGAGATATGTCAGTTTTTCTCGGAGGTTTTTGTTAATAATTTTTGGGTTTAATTTTTCAAAATTTCGTATTATAGACTTTTTTATTTATTGGAACAAATTAGATTTTGTTCATGGCCGGCCCAAGCTACAGGCAAGCCAGGCGACCGCCTGGGGGCGAAATTGGTTTTACGGCGACATTTTTTGAGACTATTTTTTGCAAAATAAATTAAAAACTCTCCCGTGACTAATTAGTCCAGTCCACGAACGCTCAAAAAGAGGATGTAGAATGCATGGAGGGTATCACAATTTTTGACTTTAGGGCTTTGTTTGGAGTCGTTAGGAGGTAAACATACTAAAAGTCCCCGGACATAGGAGGTGACCGAGAAGGTATCTATTTTTGGTTTTTTGCTTCTATCTTGAAGACGATCGCCTTATCAAAAAAATCGTTATATACAAAATGAAAGCTGACAAAATTTCCTACGTTTTTGCTTTTTTAAGTTTTTTTCTATCTTTAACCGCTCATGAAATATCAGCTATCAAAAATCGCTAATTTTCTAAAAATATATTTTGCATGATGTTTTTCGTTAAACTTTTCTCTCCAGCACCTCATCTCTTCGGTTTACAGAAAAATTCATAGAAAAGAAGTTGTGAAGGATTAAATTTCCTTCAAATTGGTATATACACTTTCTATGTTATCTTCAACCAATCAACAGTTATGGCAATTTGAATTTTTTGGGTAAATTTTGAGATTCTGCTGGAAAACTAGACATTTAGTCTAGGGGTCTCGGGTATGTGCTTTTAAAAGTGCGCGTCTACGGATTTTCTCTTCGGATTATGTTTACAAGGTTAGAGATGTTTTTATCTTGGTCACATGATCTGTAGCCCGTCAGTTTTTTTTCAAACTGGCCGCCAAACATATGCCCGTTTTAATGCATTATGTTAAAATAAAAATAGGTAATTTATGTCGAATAATATCATGTTTGGTACCAAATTAAAACTCTAAGTATGTATTGCCACTTACTTTACAGTGTTAGTTATGTAAATTGATATGCATACAGGGTGATCAACGAAAGTCCGGCACCGAGAATATTTCGTTTATTTTGAGTTTTTGAGAGATATAAAAAGCAAAGTTAAACTACACAAAGGGGCTCATAAGCTGATCGTAGTAAAAAAATTATGACTTTCGGTTTCGCCGGAAATGATACAACATAGGAAATTTTGTCAGCTTTCATTTTGTACACAGGGTGATGACTTGACGACGCAGCATAGGGGTTACAATGGTAAAATCTTAATGTGCAGTTATTTGCTCCCCTAATTATTTTAGAGAAAAATTGTATTTAAGTTTTTGTTACAGAAAAAAATATTGCATACGAATATGCTATTGTTTATAATTTTTCAATTTCCGGAACCGTAAAAATAGTCGAAAACAATAATAACACTTTTGAAAAAATCATTGATACCATGGAACAAAAATTTAAATAAAAGCGGAAACATCTGTCGCTACTTAAGAAATCTTAACTTTGATTCTCGTCAAACTACAAAAGTGCAAACATCTATCAAAGATTCTTGACGTTTAAAATTATTTTCAAAACAAGAAAACACCTTTATTTAAAAAAAATTCATTCATTTCTAATTTTTATACCTATATAATCTAAACAAAATTGTATTAAATGAGGGGCGCAATTTACAATTTTCGCCTGGGGCACTCAAATTCTCGGGCCGGCATTAATTTTGTTTATAAACGAACAATCGGAAATAATATTTATATGAAAATGGCGGGAAATCACGCGCTGGCCACATCAGATTTTTTTTATAAAAAATTTCAACAAATTAAAATATTTATTTAATAACAATTTAAAATTCTTACCGTTCGGAGGGGTTAAATTATGCCCAAACTGATCACACCACCCAACGGGATGAATATACGGACTGGACGGATCAGCCCAATAATCATAAATATCATCCCAAGAATCAAAATGCACTAAAAACCTATTATCCATTAAATCTGTCACAGTCGCAACACATACTAACGATGTGTTCTTTTTATCCACAGCCTCAAGTTTCATTCCTAACCTAAAACCATTCGGGCACACCGCCTAAAACGCAACAATCAATCAAATAATTCTCCAACAATATCACAAACACTAACATTTCCCGCTCTATGTGCGAATAACTGCCTGGGAGCAGCAGTTGCTTTACATTGTTTTAAATAAGAAGTCCAGTTGAATTCACTCGCTCGAATATTCGGCGGCGGATGTAAAACATGGTTATATTTCTCGCACCAGCCGATTGGAAATATGTCCATCGAATCTGCATTCACCCAAAAGTCGAAATTGTCTGGATAACCGTCGAAGTGTAATCGTATTCTGTAACCTTGCACTTCGGAGACTGTCATAACACAAAAGTATGAAGGGTGTTGAGGGTCGATTCCTTCTAGTTTCATGCCAGGCCGGAAGCCATTTTTGGCGTACGGGAATGGATCTTTGAATAATTTAACTGGAGCGGCTTTGCCTTTGACATGATCGAGATATTTCGACCAGGAAAAGCCTTTTTTGCCGCCTTGCCAGGGATAATTTTGTGATTTTAACATATCGTTTGAATTATCATCGTCGCTGGCGGGATTTAATTGTGAGTTTTCTTCTTGTTTTATGAGTTCTTCACTTTTAACTTTTTGCATCATGGCTAATTTTTTCTTTTTGCGTTTGGCTTTGACTTCTTGAAGATAAGCGCGTTTTTGGTCGTTTTTAACGCCGTTTATTTTGCATTCTTTGCTGCAATAATTATTGCTGATAAATTCGGAGGGCATTCCGTGACAACCACATTCATTACAACACAAAATTTCATCGCCGTTGATTGTTTCTTCTTCTTTTTTAGGTTTTATTTTAGTGAGTTCGTCGACTATCATTTCTATGATTCCAAATTCGTTTACGTGAAATTTTAATTTACTACCTGGAAGAAAACCAATACCGTCTTTCCATTTTAAAGCCGTTTTAATGTCTTGATCGTCATCGGTTGAAAATTGCGGCAAATCTTGTTTTACTAATTCTATTTCTATAAAATCATCGACTGATTTTTTATTATTTGATATATTTTCTTTCGTTTCTTCTTTGATTTCTGCAGGAAGTTTTGTGAAAGTTATTTCAGCCGATTGGAATTGTTTAACTTTTGTTTCTACATTGTTGTTTTTGTTTTCCCACGCGTTGCCAGAGGTAACCACAACTTCGTCAAAATCTCGCAAGTAAGTATATTGTGATTTTCGTCTTCTTTCGGGGTTAACTTTGCGAATTTCTGGAATAACTGGTTTTTCTTCAGTTTTAATCGTTGTGTCATTTTCTGGATCGGTTTTAATTTCACCTGTTTCTAGTTTGGGTTCTGGTTTTTTCATTAAAAGTTCTGTTCGGCGCTCGATTGAATTTAAATTACATTTTTTTAATATTGAAACTTCGTGTAATGATTTTCTTTGTACATGCTGAATTTCTTGTTTGGGAACAATGGATTGGACGTTTCCTAATATATCATCCATTGGATCTTTCGGTTCTGTTGTAACTGTTCTCGTTATAAACGGTTTGAATTTTTTGGTTTTTTCATCTGGTATTGAAATAGTGTAACTCAATTCGCATTTACTTGTAGGAACTTCGGGTATTGATAATTCATAAACTTTTTCTGCAAACGGTTTTTTTGGCGCTATTTTAACATCTTTTGATTCATTGTTGTTATCAGTGGTTTTTCCGTCGCTTAATACTGAGATGCATCCTTTTGGGTCTGATTGGATTTGTCCGTTACTGATTTTAAAATTAATAACTGATTGATTAGCTGCATTTTTGAGTTGATTGCTGAGTGTCATCGGTAATATAAGACTGGATAGTTTCGTCTGAGTGTTGCTACTACTAGTGGAACAGGTAATGGGAACCCTAGGAGTGAGTTTGGGCATAGCGACCGACGTGAGCACCAGCTTCTGGTTGGTAGGAGCGGGAACTAACCCGGCAGGCAAATGACTGGTTGGGACTACGATCTGATCCGACTTTGACCCGGGCGGTTGTTTAATGATTGTCCCTAAATATGCAAATGTCTGTTTAGTACCCGTTGAGGTTGCCACAGTCACTGGAATCAAAGTCTGCGCATTTGAGCTGTTCGAAGTCTTTTGTAATATTATAGGTTGGGACTTATTGTTAGTTCCAGGTTGAGTGAGAACAACGGACGACATCGTTGGGTTAGCTTTTAATTTTGTACTCAAAGCCGAAATTTGGAATTGGTTGTTTGTGTTTACTATAATCTGTGGGTTCGATTTCGAGTTACCTGTTGATGTTTTTAAATTGGCTGGGGTTTGAATATACACCAACGGCACCACTCGGGTTGATTTCACACATGGTGCCGGTTTTACACCACCTTCGGACAAAACATGCAAGGCTGGAGGTTCCTCTTTCGTAATATTATGAACGATTTTATCATTCTTATCACTTAATTTTGCTTCGCTTGCACTTTCAGATACTTCTTTAATCTTTCCTTCGAAATTATGTTTTTCTTGCATAGAATTGATTACTGCTGTATTCATCCTAAAATAGATTAAACATATTACATATAATTACATAAAACCTGTAGTTTTATTTAAATATATTCTTACATCACTTAATTATAAATATTTTCACTATATCTTCACAACAATGACACTGATTACAACAACAATACTTATAAAATTATTTATTTAAATTGTTCGACTCTATGTCCAGAGTACGTATGTGCGGTATTTGATAATTTTCCTCGTTGACAGAACTTCAGGTTAAATATACGCACAAACTCAATAAATTCCCGACCAATATACATTATTTTAATATTTACTGATACAATAAACACTATTCAAAACTCACACAACTTTTTTCAAATTTATTTATTTCATCGTAATAAAGTAATGTACGCTTTCTGTAATATCCATTGTGCGTGCGCGTGAGCAATGAGCCACAAGGCTGTACAGAGGGGAAGTGGGGAGCAGCAACTAACGAAACGAAATGGCTGGTTATCCAAAGGCGTTAGCGTTACGTTCTTAAATATTCACAAATATTCCACAAACACCTTCTTAAAACTTGTCACCGCGTTCCACACAAAAACTTACGTCTCAATATATTTTAATACAAGACAATCCACAAACTACAAACGCCATATTTTTGTAGATAAACCTAGTTCATAAACTGTCATTGATATTTTTAAAATTACAACGAACGATAGATTCAAACTACATTCGAGCCATGTGGCAATGCAATAATTTTTTGTTGTATTGACACAACACCATAACATTAATAAATGTAATTATTTAATTATTATGTAATATTACAATGGAAAATATAAGCCTAAATTATTCCGCTATCTATTTACATATGTTTATTATAAAATATAAATAATAAGATATAACAAATATTTGCAATTATCTTTCCTAACAGATAAAATAAATAAAGAAGCGCTTTCGATGATAATCAATAATATTTTTTTGTTTGTGTTTTAACACATTTCTTATAATATAAACGAGATTATGAATCATTACTCGATAAAAATACATGTATTTTTTTATATCAATAAAGTGGTGTACAAATTACTATATACATATCAATACAACATTTATTATAATCGATTTATACTAATAATGTTATTGTGCATTTATAAATAGCATAAATCAAACAAGTTATTGTGAATAGAGTAGTTGAAAATTAAGTTTGGTGGAGAAATTATTAAAACCGCCACCTAGCTATCTGCGCTACATAATTTTATTACCGCTTCAAATATAAAGTGAATTAATAAGCAAAAACCTATTCTAGCAAGTAATATACGATTCCGTATACTATATACAGCTAAATATCCATAAAAATGTCGGAAGAAAAACGAGTTGTAATTTTTATTTGACGTTACGTATAGAATTTAAAAACAGATATATTATACTTACTTTACTTTCAAATGTAAACTGCATCCATGTAACTTACTGAATTATTGTTCAGGAAGCTATTTACACTATAATCTTGAGTTTCACATGTAAAATAACTTTTTAATAACAATTAATAGCGAAGAAATTATTACAATAAATAAAGTCTGTCGCAGCTGAGATAAATAACCCTAAACATTGCAATATTTCGCTCGACACGTGCTGCCAACTTTAGGAAAAAAAACGTGTTTCATTTTGTGACAAAATTATAAATATACCTGCTCTTATATTATATACTTATTATTTAATACAATAAATAAATGGTTTTACATATTTTACGCTTGTATTTTGTAAAATAAATGTGGATTCAAACATTTTTTATAATATTCACAAAATATTCTCTTAAGATGTCGCGCTGCATGAAGCACAACTGATTAGTTTGGGACAAAATTTAAATTGCTTGTTAAGTTTAAAGAAATCTTGCAAAAGGGCTTGAAATAATCAAAAAGTTTTAATGATTTTGTATTACTAGCAATGTTTTATTTGTAAAAGCAAAAAGACAATACTAGTTTGTAGCGACCCAATAATAACTTTGTTCGATTTGCAATGCAACGCACGCGCATCGAGCTCCAGATTTCTGTCGACCCTCGGAACATCTGACGCATCTGTCAAATTCGTGCGCTGGTGTTTATTTGTTTATGTGTTGTTCTTGGGCTCTTGAGTTCTGCGATTGCGTACTAATTTTTGAGGTCTACTTTAGCTAGCAAGAACATTCCTATGTTTACATAACTATTTAAAATCGTGAAAGTAAGTAATTCTTAATTCATTTAACGTAATACTCTGACAAATCAACATAAATGTAATTAATGAGACCATATTTGAGCTGAAAATGACGGTTCGAAATACACCATTTTGAATGGACAGAGTTACTGAGTTACCTTGATTTAATTTTAATGCATTTTCGTTCCCAACGTATTAACAGCTAATTTTAGACCTGCGGTGAACACTCCATTGCAGTTGTGCTGTTGTATTCTCACGACGTAGATTCAAAGTGTTTCGTAATAATGCAGAATTTTAAAACAATTGTTACATCTTATGAATTGAATAAATACTATTTGTTGTATTTGCATGGCATTAAAAAGTTCGTTTGTGTTAGAAAAAATCTTATCATGGGAGGTGTGGTGAGTACTGGCCAAGACAATGACGATCTCATTACAAATCTCCTGCAAGCCGACTACATTAAGACCCCGATGATAGAGCGAGTGTTTCGGGCTGTAGATAGGGCAGAATATTTTCTGGAGGAAGCCCGTGGCAATGCCTACAAAGACTTGGCTTGGAAAAGTGGAAATTTACACTTATCCGCTCCTTGTATATACAGCGAAGTTATGGAGGGCTTGTCTCTAGCCCCAGGATTAAGTTTTTTAAATTTAGGCGCGGGCACTGGCTATCTTAGCACGATGGTTGGTCTCATTTTGGGGCCGTACGGCATCAACCACGGCATAGAAATACACGAAGATGTTGTACAGTATGCTAATGAAAAGTTGAATGATTTTAAAAAGAATTCCACGGCGTTGGATGAGTATGAATTTTGTCCTCCGCGCTTTATACAAGGTAAGACTAATATACAGTATAGCTTAATGCTTTAAAATGTGTTTCAATGACTATATATCGGTACATTAGTCTTCTATTCGATATAATAAACCAAAATTAGGGCGCGGAAGCAAGGATTTGTGATGATTTGATGAGTTTTTGTAGTAAAATGTGTCGTTGCCTTGCCCTGAAAACTTAGGGCTGTTATATTAAGCATCGATGGGAGCCAACACGGAACTTGCCAAGAATTCAATAATATTTCGCGTCCATTTATATAATCCGTCAATGGCCAATGTCTCGTTTTCTGTTAAAGACAGCATGTTAATTTTTGTAAAAACGAACTTTAGAGAGTTGATTTGTATATTTCCGATATAAAAGATTTTGGATAAAAATGTGAGGTTAAAAATCGGTCAATATCTCAATTTCGGTTAAAGATAGAGTGTTAAATCTTGCAAAAATGAACTTCAGAGAGTTGATTTGTATATTTCCGGTATAAAAGAGATTAAATTTTCGCTTAAAAAGTCCTCAAACTCGGGTTCAAAAATTGTACATTTTTGTATAAAAATGTGAAGTTAAAAATCGGCCAATATCTTAATTTCTATTAAAGAGACAGTGATAATTTTTGTTAAAACGAACTTTAGAGAGTTGGTTTGTACATTTCCGGTATAAAAGAGATTAAATTTCCGCTTAAAAAATCCTCAAACTCGGGTTCAAAATTTGTACATTTTTGGATAAAAATGTGAGGTTAAAAATCGGCCAATATCTCAATTTCTTTTAAAGATACAGTGTTAATTTTTGTAAAAACGAACTTTGAGAGTTGGTTTGTACATTTCCGGTGTAAAAGAGATTAAATTTCCGCTTAAAATGTCCTCAAACGGGTTCAAAAATTGTACAATTTTGGATAAAAATGTGAGGTTAAAAATCGGACAATATCTCAATTTCGGTTAAAGATAGAGTGTTAAATCTTGCAAAAATGAACTTTAGAGAGTTGATTTGTATATTTCCGGTATAAAAGATATTAAATTTCCGCTTTAAAAGTCATCAAATTCGGGTTCAAAAATTGTACATTTTTGGCTGAAAATGTAAGGTTAAAAATCGGCCAATATCTCAACTTCTGTTAAAGATAGTGTGTTAATTTTTCTTAAAACGAACTTCAGAGGGTTGATTTGTATATTTCCGGTATAAAAGAGATTAAATTTCCGTTTTAAAAGTCCTCAAACTTTGTTCAAAAATTGTACATTTTTCGATAAAAATGTGATGTTAAAAATCGGCCAATATCTCAATTTCTATTAAAGATAGTGTGTTAATTTTTCTTAAAACGAACTTCAGAGAGTTGATTTGTATATTTCCGGTATAAAAGAGATTAAATTAAAAGTGTGAATGCTTTTTTTTCAGGAAATTGTCTGTGCCTTAATTCAGATTTTCCGCAATATGATCGGGTTTATTGTGGCGCAGCATGTCCTGAAAATCATGAAAATTATATGAAGAATTTAATCAAAGTTGGAGGGATTTTAGTTATGCCATTAAATGATAAGTTGTTGAAAATTACAAGGACTTCAGAGACGACGTGGGATGAAACGTTTTTGCTGGCAGTTTCCTTTGCTTCACTTATTCTGCCTCATTCAGAATCAGCTACTATTAGACCACGTAAGAACATAAATGTGTGAATGTTGTTTACATTGATTTGTTTTTATTTCCCAATTGGGCCCATAACCTGTTAAAATATAAATACAGGGTGTTTGTCTTTTTAATAGTGGATTTCGAGCCACTCTCTTTGCAATCCATCTGCCGTTCAGCCATCCGGACCATTCTCCGCCGCAACATAGATATGGAATATCCAGACTTAAAGAAATCCATTCGAAAGCCCCCGAAGCGGCCAAAGAAGAAACGCGCGCTCCGAAGACTCGTAGTGCCAATTTTTGAAGACTCTGAACTCGATATCAGTGACAACCTGACGGATGAAGAGGAGCGGGGCCCTCGGGACTTAGGCAGGGTGCATTTGGCCCCTGAAAGAGGGGCCCCCACGCAAGGGAGGGACTTAAATTCTATTTTGGATCTGGTCTTCGGATTGGGGCATCATTGCAGGTAGATATTTTTGAGTTTTGAATTATTGTGTTGGAATTGGTAGAATTTGCCAAATTTTGTTGCTAGATATTTTCAACTAAATTTTATTTTTAAATTACGAATTTTAACCACACTTTTCTGTTGTCAATCGAACATTTTCATTAAAAAAATCAATATTTTCGACAAATTTTAAGTATAAATAAATGATTTTCAATTAATTTTTTCATGGAAATTTCAGTCCAATTCATAATCAAATAAAAGTTTTGTTGATATTTTGGAAGAAATATTAAAATAAAACTTTGTCGAGGCGGTTTTAAAATTTGGAAATGAGTTAATTTACATTTCAAACCACGTAGAACACAAATTTCGTGTTAATTTGAAGATAATTTTAACCGTTGAGGAGTTGTGAGCAAAATAAAATGTTTTTGGGGCAAATTTTTTCTAAAATTTTGATCTTATTTTCCGGAATCCCTAAGGAGTTTTTGAAACTTTTAAAATATTAATACATCAAATCGACCTTCCAAAGTTCGTTTTTGCAAGAATTAACACTCTATCTATAACCGAAATTGAGATATTAGTCGATTTTTAACCTTACATTTTTAGCCAAAAATGTACAATTTTTAGCCAAAAATGTACAATATTTGAACCCGAGTTTGAGGACTTTTTAAGCGGAAATTGAATCTCTTTGATACCGAAAATATAAAAATCAACTCTCTAACGTTCATTTTTGCAAGAATTAACATTTTATCTTTAACAGAAATTGAGATATTGGCCGATTTTTAACCTTACATTTTTATCCAAAAATATACAATTTTTGAACCTGAGTTTGATGACTTTTTAAGCGGAAATTTAATCTCTTTTATACCGGAAATATACAAATCAATTTTCTAAAGTTCGTTTTTACAAGAATTAACTCTGTATCTTTAACAGAAATTGAGATATTGGCCTAATTTTAACCTTACATTTTTAGCTAAAAATGTACAATTTTTGAACACGGGTTTGAGGACTTTTTAAGCGGAAACTTAATCTCTTTTATACCGGAAATATACAAATCAACTCTCTAGAGTTCGTTTTTACAAGAATTAACATTCTATCTTTAACAGAAGTTGAGATATTGACCGATTTTTAACCTTACATTTTTATTCAAAAATGTACAATTTTTGAACCCGAGTTCGAGAACTTTTTAAGCGGAAATTTAACCTCTTTTATACCGGAAATATACAAATCAATTCTCTAAAGTTTCTTTTTACTAGAATTAACACTATCTTTAACAGAAATGAAGATTTTGGCCGGTTTTTAACCTTACATTTTTAGTCAAAAATGTACAATTTTTAGTCAAAAATGTACAATTTTTAGTCAAAAATGTACAATTTTTAGTCAAAAATGTACAATTTTTGAACCCGAGTTTGAGGACTTTTTAGGCGGAAATTTAATCTATTTTATACCGGAAATATACAAATCAACCCTCTAAAGTTCATTTTTGCAAAAATTAACACTCTAACTTTAATAGAATTTGAGATATTGGCCGATTTTTAACTTCACATTTTTATCCAAAAATATACAATTTTTGAACCCGGGTTTCAGGACTTTTGAGGCGGAAATTTAATCTTTTTTTTACCGGAAATATACAAATCTACCTTCTAAAGTTCATTGTTGCAAGAATTAATACTTTATATTTAAACGAAATTGTGATATTTAACCATTTTTGGTCAAAACTTAATATGAAAACATAACTTGTGAAATGTTTAAAATACCTTCAAATTAACACTAAAAATGTGTTGTACGGGGTTAAAATATAAATTAACTCGCGGGGTATCAGCTAGTTTTAAATATAATTGGCTCATAATTAATCAGTAATTATATCAATAAATCATATTTTATTTTTGTAATACATCACATATAGATGTAGTTGTAGACCATTCCGTATTCGCTAATTATATTTACATGCTTTTGTATTTTGTAGGTCTAGGTAAAATTTACTAATTGTAATTTTATGAATAATGGAGGATATTAAATTATAGAAACGACTTAGCTGAATCTGCCTCACAAGAAACCGAATCTGAAAACTTAGACGCCATTGAAGAGGAAGTAGAAGACCCCGCCGAGGACGAAGAACAAGCAGAGGGCGCTGCGGCCACGTCCACAAAGCGGGAGAAATTCGACAGCGGCTTAGGGGAAGACTTACTCCCGGACCGGGGGCACAGCTCCGACTCAGAACTCGCGTTCGGGATGGACGTTGACTCTGAAGATAGTGAAGATAATTCAAATTCGAGTTCTTGTGAAAGATCTCATAAAAGGAGCCCCATTGTTCCATCGTTAGTCCGAACTGGGGAGAAATTAAAACGAATTGCGCTGAGCTCTCATCGGTTGAGGAATTTGGTGGACTCGGACTCTGATTCGGAGGTGCAAGGGGATGAAGCGTCGCCAACCCCGGCTACAAGAACGGTGTATACCTCCCCCTACACGCCGCTTATGCGTGCCAAGATCCAGGCGCTACCCTTGCCACCAATGCTCAAAGCCTATCTTAACTTGTACAGAGAATTTTAACTTTTTATTTTACATACCTAATGTTTTTCTTTTCTCTTTTGTAATATATTCTGTCTTTCTTGGGTGAATTTCCTATTATTTTTTGTTTATCGTAAGTGAGTTTTAGATTAGTGATAATATTTATGTGATTACATTTGATATAGTGAGAATTATTAAATATATTTTATCGTTTATATTCAAATTTGTACACAATATGTACACGGGCAGTGTTTTATGGATATCTATAACTTGCTAAGTAAATTACATTATTAATCTAATATGTTGCGTTTTTATTTTCTCTATTTCAGAAGTTTATTTTTTTCATCTTCAGCATCAGCGACAATCAAATCGTAAGTAATTATTTACTGATTATACTTGAATTCCAGATTTTCTATTATTTTAATTCTAAAATTTTCTCTATTTAGTTTCACTTTGGAATTGTTCTCATTCTTTCTTCTATTTTATATTAATTTCCGTCCAAATATTTAAGAGAAGTTAAGCAATTTTTATAACGAAGCGCGGGCGGCACGTGACTTTGACAAATGCTTATAGGGCCCTACAAGGTTGCGAAGTATAGAACTTGTGAACCTTGCATGTCAAAATCAAACTGCACCTATCTTCCCATCACTATTTTCTTCATGAACGAAGTACACTATTATTCACGAAAGATGACTATTCAAGGTCATTTGTTCGAAGAAAGAATACACATCACTTAGCAACATTTGGTATTAGAAAGAGAAAGATTATTTGACCTATGTCTATTTAATTTATGTGGTGTGATAGATATACGTAAATAGTGGCATTACTTTCTAACACACTATAAATAATAATGACATATGTCGTAGAATTACAGATACCTAATTATCTACTACACGCCCTCTGTGCTAATATTTACCCAGTGGCGTTACCGTTTAAATCAAATTATTATTCCTCGGTATATAAGATAAGTCTACGTTTTTGTATTTTGCAAAAACATAAGTGAAGAACATAAATCGTTCAGAAAGGCATTATTTAGAAAGAAACAATTTTCAAATGAATTATTCTTATTTTTTCAGATAAAATGTGTATAAATATTTCATGTTGCACGCCTATGCAAACGAAATGCAATGAAGTTATCTGCAAATAATATTATATAAGACGGCTCACAAATGACCTTGAATAGTCATGTTTCGTGAATAATAGTTTATACAGTACGTTCATGAAAGATGACTATTCAAGGTCATTTGTTCGAAGAAAGAATACATATCACTACAGCAGTAGCTTAGCAAAATTTTGTATTAGAAAGAGATATTTGACCTATGCTCTGTTCCATTTAAGCCATTCAATAGACGGCACTGGGAAATTACATTGGGTAAACTTGTCTCTAATTTCAGCCAATCAGAGATGTCAAAACTATTCCCTATGCTCCGCAATACTGAATGGCTTAAATGGAACGAGGTATATGTCTATTTAATTTATGTGGTGTGACAGATATACGTAAATAGTGGCATTACTTTCTAACACACCATAAATAATAATGACGTATGTCGTAGAATTACAGGAACCGAATTATCTACTACATGCCCTCTGTGCTAATATTTACCCGCAGTGGCGTTGCCGTTTAAATCAAATTATTAGTCCTCGGTATATAAGATAAGACTATGTTTTAATGCAAAAACATAAGTGAAGAACATAAATCTTTCAGAAAGGCATTATTTAGAAAAAAACATAATTTTCAAATGAATTACTCTTATTTTTTCAGTTAAAATGTGTCCATAAATATTTCATGATGCACGCCTATGCATACGAAATGCAATGAAATTATCTGCAAATAATATTATATCAGACGGCTCACAAATAACCTTGAATATTCATTTTTCGTGAATAATAGTTTATCTTATTTTCATTTATATTAGTGCAGCAAAAACATTTCTACATCTCTTGATTATAACAATAAACATGGTAGCATGTAGTAAACAAAAGCTTTCTTTATAAAACTGTTTTTACAGATTATAGAAATTCGATTCCGTTCTCGAGATATAGTGATAAAGAAGTGTCCGTTTTTAGATAAAAAATCAAAAAAGTTTAATTACGCCGGAACTGGTTGAGTATGCTATTGCTTTGAAAATATTTTAGTTGAAACGGGCATGTCGGAAAACCCCTAGATTCCAAATTTTGTAAAATAATATTGAATAGTTTTTAAAATAACGATAGCGTAAGCTCATCTTGGGACACTCTGTATTTATGTTTCCATTCATTTAATGTTTGCGTTTGATATACTTTTTCTGAAATATATAACAACAAACTCGAAAGTTGATTTGCTTAAAGTATTAGCCATCTTTACGGTACTTAAAAGAATAGTCTGCAACCCACAAAATATAGAGGTTTATAGTGTTGCTAACTACTAGAAAGGTAATTTTTCGTTTCACTTCTTAAAATTTCCCGTTTTTGCACAAAAATTCCCTATGGATTTCTTTTAACTTAATATTAATAATTAAATATTTATTATCACAAATTATAAAATACGTAAGTATAATACGTGTATTCTCTGATAACTTTCACAAAAATAAATTTATTGTCATAACAAGCCATTCGGTATTGCAGAGAATCAGTGGCGTCGATAGACCATTTCTGAGGGGGCTTGCGCCCTCCCTGTTTAATTTTACGCCCCCTTTCCGTGTTTTTATTTAAATAAATTATTAAAAATCAATTTGATTTTTTTACTATTTTATTATGCACTTATTTATCTGCAATAAGCAGCGAGACGACTATGTACCTGCGACTTTAGCCGAAGAGAAAAGGTTACCGCTGCTCTAAAATATAAAGCGAAAATTCAAATAAATTATTCCTGTATTAGAACTATTAACGCATTAAAAAATTCAACACACGACAAGCATCCTTCAGATACTAACCTGCATTTTAAATTAAAAATGATTGAAATCTATAAATACTGGACTTTCTCGTTTTGCCATTAAAATCAAAGTCAAATACTAATAGATTTCAATAATATTTTTTTTAATTCAGATTAATATCGGAACTATACGTGTCGTGTGTTGAGTTTTTTAAAATGTTAATAGTTCGAAACAATTAATTGAATTTTCGCTTCATATTTTAGTACAGGGGTAACCTTTCCTCTTAAGAAAGATACTATAAGAAATCAAAATGATGCACCATTCAGGCTATAAAAGAAACGAAATTATTTAAGGCTATCCGATTGCAAGGACATAATGAAACAAAAAATTCAACAAATAAGGCCAATTTTATAGACTCTAGTTATTAAAAAATTTGATCCTTTTCTCAAGAATTATAATGTACCTCAAAATGTACATTATTGTTCACAACGTCACAAAATCATGTTATAGAGTGTAGTGCAAAATGTATAATACGCAAAATAACTCCGAAAATTGATAATTGTGATTATTTTGCAATAATAGTAGATGATCCTCGGGACATCACTGCAGAAGAACAGATAAGTATTTGTGTTCGCTTCATTACATCTGAAAATCTTCCAAAAGAAATATTTTTATGTTTTAAACATCAAAAAATTTAAATGCAGAATCAGACTGTCAAAAATTATTTCGTTCTAAAGGTGCGCCCTGTTGCGCCCTCCCTGTTAAAAGTACCTAGTGACGCCCCTGTGTATTGGTTTGAAAATTATCCAAATCCGACCAATAAAAGACTTGTTTCTGTTTGTTACTTAGTTTTTTTCGCATATCAAATAGTCTAAAATGAAAATGTACCTATGTATAATGTTTTGTGAAAATATTTCGAAATTTTCTTAAAGACATTGTACAGCGGACAGCAGGTGTACTAACTTGAGAAACTAATATTTACAAGTGCAAAAACTTAAATTCCAATCCGACATTACAAAGATTCGCGAGTTGTGAATGTATATTCAGCAGAGAAACTTTGATAATTGCGGAAGCAAAAACGAGAAGTTTTTCTCCAAGTCATAAAACTAAAACCGAGTAAAGGATAACTACTCAAGTCTAGAAACACAGCGACCATAATGCCGTTTTGTTTTGAATATCTCAACGGACTTGTTAACACTTTGAAATTTAAATTTTTGCCGCGAATGTTTGCTGTTGTAAAAGTTTGCGACGCCTCGAAAACAACTCGCGGTGCAATTTGAAATTAATTAAAACAATAAGCAAATGAAATACAAACATACTAGCTAAGCAGATTAAACTGTGTCAGTTTTTATATTAGTCAATAAGTTTTTATTTATTATAATTTGTAAGATGCGACACTGGAACATAGGGCTTAAACATGTAAAATCATACTTTCGTAATTTCTTGCTGTTCTAATTATTTTATTTAAAATAGATTCAAATAAATGTACAGAGCATAAAATTCTTCAAAATAATTAACAAACAAAATTAATTTTGCACACTTTATAACAGCAGAAATTTGGTATGAAAATATCGAAAATCACCTCAAAAACAGCATTAGCCATGAACTAAAACTATTATAATTAGCCCTTAACCTTAAAATTAGTTTTAACAAAAACTATATACGTATTTCGAGAACTAAATTCTCATCATCACTAATACAATAAGTGAAAGTTAAACAGAGTAGTCAAGATTACTCAACATGTCAACCATGCCAGAGATCCTAACAACTCTGAAAAACAAGGGAGAGAACTGGGATTATACAGGGATGGGAGTCAAAGGTGAATGATTACCTATAAACTAAGATAATTTTCGTCTAATAATGAGTCATTAAATTTTAAACCGTCCAATAAAATTTAACTTTGTAATAAATTGAAAAGTTTTGAGTTTGGTATGGGACCGAGATCTGCGTTTATCAAATTATTTATTTATTATTAAAACTCTCGTATGCATCTAAATATCTATCATTATTAATATGTTTTAAAAGTTTAATATTAGAATTGTTAACTTTGTGATTATTAATAAACATATGTTGAGCTACGCTAGATTTTTCGGGATTACCGCTTTTTAGATGATAAAAATGTTGTTTAAAACGAGTGTCAATTTGTCTTTTAGTTTGACCGATGTCATTACATAATATGCGGCCAAAGTTATTTAACCTTAGAAACTGAAACTAAATTAACAAATCGTAGGAAGTAATTTTCTTGACCATAAATGTGATTTAAATAGAATACAGATTTCTTGGGGTTTAAGAAACAATTGCAATAATGGACAGTAGTTTGCATTAGAAAATAAATAAAACTGTTTTTTATTAATATGTGTGCGATTAATTATTGATAGTTCAATAAAGCGAATCAAATTTATTCAATTTCAAATGACTATAACTCGTCATTTACAAATGGAACACCCTATATTTTATTACTCGTATTTAGTTGGGTTTCTTTTTATGCTATCTTTCTATGTTATTAAGGGTATCCTATGCCTAAAACCAATAATTTCAGAGATATTCACCATTTTTACCTAAATTTATTTAAATTAAATCTAGTATACTATGGAAATTGTATAGTATACCACTCAGAATTGATCGTACTATAGTCAGTCAGGGGTGTAAAAAGTTACGACCTACTAGACTGAGCATATAAAACAATAGCCTTCAAGTAATACTGGTGAAATAAAAATTAATTTTGCATATTCTTTTTTTCATTTTTATCTCCCGCTACCCTTGGTAAGGCAGGTATAAGGAACGTGCTAAAAAACGCATATCGAGATTTTGGTAAATAAACACGTTCTAAGGTCCCATTTTCACGATGATGTGTGTATGCATGTGTGGATCCTCCACTCTAACTCAAATACTATCTCACAGAAAATTTTAAACCTTGTATTTCTACCTTATTCTAAAATGGAAAGAAGCCATTAGATTTTGGTGTAAATCAGATAACCGCAAATAGCACTTTACTTGAAGATCAAAATAGTTTTTCTTCGAAAAATACCTTTAAATGTTTTTTTTTTAGATTTTGAGTAAGGTCTGGTACATGTAACTCTAATTTAGTTTTGATTGTACTGATACCTATGTAAATGCTTCAAAAACAAGATTAAAATATCGGTAGAGAAATTAAATTTTGACAAATTTATGTTCTTCTCGCATTTATTTAAAAAGCTGATTCCACCAAGTGAATACTAAGTAAAGATGGGTGTATATATCTATATCGTATCAGATTCGTTCTCATTGGTGAAGTTTATGACATCAAACTAAATCATAAACCTAAAGTTTGGACCTTGCAATGTTTGGTTTTATGATTTGGATTTAGAGACACTAAATTCTGAAGTATGAATGGAGTCATTACATAATATGCCGCCAAAGTCTTTAAATATAAAGTATAAACCATAAATCTAAACCTAATTTTCAAGGCAAGCCGTAAGTTTCACTCGGTGTAAAGTGGGTGTACTGCAATACACATTAGTTATGGTGGTGGCTTAAATTGTTATTTTGATATTTATAAAGTAAGGAAAGTAGAAAGTTATTTCTCTAATTAAAAAAAAATAGACTAAGGTTATTTTACCAAAACATATTAAAATATATAAGTAGTTATTTCAACGCTGTTGACATATAAATTACATATTACAAATCAAATTTAATTTTAATATTTCCTAAGTCATAAAATCTAGCAATAACATTCTTTGACCCACAAATTCGTGAATTTCAATTCATCATAAAATATGAATCAAAAATTTACGACTTGCAAACTGAAGTTGTTCCCTACAAAAGAGGCAACAAGACAAAATTAGATTCTGGAGAAAATCACATTCTTATTGGCAAGGCAAAACATTCCTTCCAGAGAAACTTTCTGCAAAATTAATATGAAATAGTTAGTGGAAAGTTGGTTTAACTTCCCCAATAAAAATACTGATCTGATGCGCGTTATCGACCCGGAGGAACCGGAAATGGCTCACGGGAACAAACGGCGCTTTGTCTGTACAGCAACTTTTTTCTACTTCCGGTTTTATAACCTCTAATGGGAATAGGCGAACAGCAATCGTTTAAATTTTGATTTGGTCTAGATTAATTTCCCTTTAAAAATATTTACTTATTTATGGGGTCTCGTGGCCGCGTGCCTGAGTGTCTTCCAATTTTAAATGGCACAAAATTGACCCCTGTGTTGCACTCTCCACGCCAGCAATGAGTGCCCGTGAGGTGACGCCTGGTAAACGCCCGCACGGTACAAATATGTCATCATCATTACCGATATCTGCATACAAAGCAGATTGGCACACCCAGCAATGGGTAATATGCCGTGATGATATATTTATTTATTTATTTATTTTAAAAATATTTGTAGTAATGTTTCATTACATTTTATTGTTTATAGACATGAATATTTAGAACTGATTTCCTGTACTCGTATATAGCGCCAATAACAGCGCCAATAACAGCGCCATTTACGCCAGTGCCGGCTTAACGGGGGGGGGGGGGGGCTTTTGGGGTCTATAGCCCCCAGCGGTAGATACGTAAAGGGAGGTACATCAAGCAGAGCACGTTCTTAAATTATTTTAAATAAAAAATTTAATTAAAGCAAATTTAAGAGCCAGGGGAAAAATGATGAATGTCCATTTTCTAGCAAAATGAGATGATTGGTACTTATAGATTGAAGGTGGGTGCTTTTAAATAGTATTTGTAAAGGAGGCAAAACGATAACAATCCTAAGATACAGGCCTCAGAAATTGTAAGACAAGATCTAAAAAGGATGACGGTCCAAGCGTCAGGGTATAAAAGGATGAATGTTCGACAGCGATATGCGCAAATTATAACTTGGTCAGCAGAATTCTGTTCAGTCCTCGTACTGAACAGAAATTTGTTGAGCTAAGAGCGGTGTCACTGGCTATCTGATGAGATTCCGTAACTCAGTAGTTAATTTTTAGCAACTGGTTAAAAATTTAACCAATTAAGTACCTATGTTGATAATATAACAAACAATTGGATACAATTTTTAACCAGTTGCTAAAACTTAACCACTGAATTACACAATTAATAAAACCACCAAACGACGCAAAAAGTTTGGACGAGTGACTGATGTAGTAAAAAAGCTCCGACTGCAAAGTCATGAAACTGGTGCAGATTTGTCCTGCGAACATTTGAAATGTTCTATTAACCAATGTTTCAGAACCAATTCCAATAACTTGTCATTGAATTTCAAAAATATGGGAGTTCATAGACTTTCATAATTTCTACCTATAGTCTATTCCACGAGACCTTTCATTAAACCAGGACTTCAAACCGGAGCTGAATCGAAAACCGTAAACCGGAAAAAATAACGGAGAAATTCTGTTACGTTTCACATAAGTTGAAACTTGAATCATCTGTGGGTATAATAATTTTCAGAAATGACCAATCTGAGTTTCGAAATAAGATTAATACACTTTGTCATTCCAAAAGCATTAGATGGGGTTTCAAACTTTAAAATTCGCGTAATGAAAAACCAAAATTTGTAGCATTTATATTTTTGCCCCTGATCGGTACTGCATTTACCTTCATGAACATTTCTCTGAATATATGTATATACGTATGTATGTATATGATTTCAGAATTTAAGTCTTCGATTTTCCGTGGGTATTCCTTTTAAAAGATTAATTTTAAAATAAACTTGAAATTTACTGTACAATTTCAAGTTACAAAATTTCAGGAAGCAATGAAAATAATCTCAGCGGATTTGATTTAAGTTTTAATCGTTGAATCTGAATATTCCAGCAACGAAGAATGTCTTGTCAGTTGAAGGAAGTAACAATTTCATAAATTAAGCTTCCAACTGCGCGATCAGATCTCAAATCATGCCTATAAATCTTTATAAATTGCCTGCTCCTTTCATTTTCATCCATTCTACAAAGTGCCGGCCGGAGAAATTTGATTATACTTTAATGTTATGAAACTTTTCGCCATTAATTTAATGTTGGGATTTTTTTCTGACTAATTGTTCCAAGGGTGTATAGGGGTTTTATTAAAAACCAATGATTGGTATGTGATCACCCTTTGACGGCCATTTCCATCAATCACTGTATGGAGTGATGACGTAATACGAACTCATTGTCATGTCTTGAGCATGTCGGCTGTCTTCAAGCGTTCACCCTTAAAGAGGGTTAAGATTTTTTGTGTTTTTATGATTTATTACTCGATTGTTATGCTGCAGGATGGATAATGGTATTGCTACAGATTCGTATTTGATAAGTTCTTGACGGTACACACTCTTTTATAGTTTTGAAATATTTATAATACATATTTTTAATTTATTCTTATTGTTTATACCAGTGGCGTAACTAGAAAATTTGGGCCCAGACGAAAAATTTTGTAAATGGTCCTTGTCTTTATAGCAAAGATAATAATATTATGTACACATATACTCAAATTAAGTTGAAAACACTTATTTATTTTCAAATTTACTAACAAAAAATCTGATGTGGCCAACCCGTCAATTCCATGTCTGAAATAGCAATGAGCTTTAAGTAAAGTATCACTTCCAGTTGATCGTTTGTAAACAAAATCTAAATTGTTGTGCCAATAAATAGATAAGTCTGTAATACCAAATTTTTGATTATATTTTATAATGTTTTTCCTCAAAAATCTGTTAAGAGCTCCAAATTAAGTACCACTTCCGGTTTATCATGTAGGTATAATCAAAATCTAATGTTGTTTCAAATTATACACGAGTTTTAAATACCAAATTTAAGAAGTTTTGATTCATGTTTTCATATATTTTTAGCTTCCTGAAAAGTAGTTTTTCAATTTTAGAAAACATGTAGTATGTCGTTCTCATTAATATAAAAGTCTTAAATACCAAATTTAAAAAGTTTTGGATTGTTTCAATTTATTTTTCATTCTGCTCAGAGCTTCAAATAGTCTCATTTCCGGTTTATCAATTTTAGCCAAAATCTAATATGTTGCTTCCCTGTATATAAAAGTCTTAAATACTAAATTTGACAAGTTTTGGAATATATCCTATTATATTTTTCACGAAAATCTGTTCAGAGCTTGAAGTAAAGTATCACTTCTGGTTTATCAATTTTAGAAAAAATCTAACATGTCGTTCTCTTTAAAATAAAAAAATTAAATATTCACGAAAATCTGTTGAGAGCTTCAAGTAAAGTATCACTTCCAATTTATCAATTTCAGAAAAAATCTAATATGTTCACATTCATATAAAAATCTTAAATACGAAATTTGAAAAGTTTTGGGAATATATCAATATATTTTTCACGAAAATCTGTTGAGAATTTAAAGAAAAGTATCATTTCCAGATTATCAATTTTAGCCAAAATTTAATATGTTGGTCTTCTTAGTCTTAAATACTAAATTTGATACGAAAATCTGTTCAGAGCTTCAAGTAAAGTGTCACTTCTGGTTTATTAATTATAGCCAAAATCTAATGCTGTTCCCCTTGATATAGAAGTTTTAAATACTAAAATTGAAAAGTTTTGGATTATATTTCATTAAAAACTGTTATGGGTTTCAAGTAGGTAAAGAGTCAATTCCGGTTATCCAAATTTACCCAAAATCTAATCAACTCTTTATATGAATGCAGAAAGCTTAAATACGGAAAATAAAAATATTTGGAAGTTTGTTATAAGAGTTATCGTGGACGAAAAAAATCGTCACACACACACACACACACACACACACACAAAATAGTAAAATCGTGTTGTGGAGACCCTAATTCGTGCTTATTTACTGAAAACTCACCATCGAATTTTTGGCACGATTAC
The DNA here is from genome assembly GCA_963082715.1 of Harpalus rubripes. Classification (NCBI taxonomy): domain Eukaryota; kingdom Metazoa; phylum Arthropoda; class Insecta; order Coleoptera; family Carabidae; genus Harpalus; species Harpalus rubripes. The sequence continues at coordinate 288,831 of OY720448.1, forward strand.
ATTACCTCCCTTACCTACGGTATGACGGGAAGTAAAAATGACTTTGAATTTTTCAAAATTCATTCGAAGCTCCAAAAGCCCTCAGAATTGATGGGCCCCGACGCAATGCGTCCTTTTGCGACCCCGTAGTTACGCCACTGGTTTAAACAAGTCACAAGCTACTACCAGCAATACATGTGTGGCATGTAAGTTATCTTACCTAAATTTAGATTTTTCTGTACATTCCTGTTGGTAATATTGACTGTGAGTACTACAGTATTAATCAACATCAACATTAGATCTGTTATCTGTCAAATGTGAACTCGGTATTTAGTGCGTTTAAATTGTCGACTGGTCTGTCAAATTTCTAATTTCTTCCAGGAATGTTATTTAAGGTCGTATAAAAAATCTTGTATGCAACTCAAATATATTCTACTATACATAGTAGACAGGAAATCCATATAATGCTTGTTTCCATTTCAACAGAGCGGCACAAATAATGGCCCGTTGACATTCAATATAAAAGCAAGCAATGTTGCCACATTGTCATAATTACAATATTTATAATTTTATTGCTGGCCCTGACAGCCAATTATTCTGGAATTGTAAAATGAATATTTGGATATTCTGTGATTGTTGTTGCGCATTGTTCTGAATGTTGCCAACAGTATCAACAAAAATTTCCCTCACAAATTTATACATAAAAAATTCTCATTACGGCCCTGAGCTCCTCAAATAAGAACTAAAGAAACCATTAGCAACTTTTCTTATTTTCCGTTTGAATTACTTGCATTTTTGCGCGCGGTTTATTTATCTTTTGTTCTTTTTTGTCGGGCTAGTGATGATTCAATATTTTCATTGTTCAGTTGTTTCTCCCCTCCAAATAATTTATCTTACAACTTGCTTGCTACTGTTTTGTAAACACTTAAACCGCAATTCACTATAAGGGAAAATCTCGAGGGTTAGAGTACAATACTTTTTTTCATGTTCATGGATGGAATTATCATAGTATAAAAGTACCACAATGAGAAGTGATTTTGATTTTTGTTTTCTGTTTGGTTTTCTCCTCGTTGCGTTGCGAAATTGTGAGTTGATATATTTTATGCTCCGTGCACAGATGTCAAAAGAAGATAACAGTTACAGCAGTCGCGATGTATTACACTTCGGAACAAATGTTGTACAAAACTTTAACGATAATTCATTTCATACTAGATTTAAAACCATTCTATACCAAATAAAACCAACTATTTCATTATATTGATTCATTTACACTCTATTCCAGTTAACGTTTAACATAAAACTAATTTATAAGTTTTATGTGTGTAAAACGGGATGGTTCCGAAGCGGCACCAAGTCTGTTCCTAACTGGAATAGATTATAGTTATTTTTCAGGTACTTCAAAGCGAAGTGCATGTGTTAAAATTGCAATGCTTTAATCTGATAAATAAATTTCCACTATTTATATCATTTTTTATTTATATCACGTTCAACTGTCCGCCTATCGACCTCCACAGCGTCTATATACTCAACTGACTCAACAGCGTCTGTATATTCAACTGCTCGGACAGAAGTCACACCTTTCACCTCACTATCTGTCTATTTATGTAACTCTCTCACTTCCACAGACTCAGTATCACCGACTGTCCGTATGCCACAATTCTTCAACACCATTGCCGAGTATACACTTCCATTTGCCGTTACTGTCCCCGTATACCTAGCATCCCAATACTCTTCAATATTACACAGTCTTCACTTCCACAGTTATCTCGGTATACCAGTAACTTCCCGACTCACCGTTACTGTACTTGTACACTATAGCTTCCCAATACTCGTCAACACTACCGAGTATTCATATCCACAGCTATCCCAGTTAACCAATAACTTCCCGAGTCCTCCACTCGACACTATACTGCATACGCTCACCACGATACTGATGTGCTTCACTAACACTCTATGTGAATGTCTCTTTATGTCTCTCCATGTAACTAACTAACTTCCGAGCAAAGCTGCGTCCCTTTTATACAGCTGACATTAACTTCCAGATAGCTCTAGAATGTTCGAACGCATAATAGCAATGAACACAAAAGGTTCAGGCGACCGGAAGTAATTAAACACGTCGCGGCTTGTTTGTGTACGTAGCCCGGCTGCTAGCGCGATTGCGTCATCGCTATACTTAGACGCTTGTTCAGCGTAGCAGCGGGGTCACACGTTACAATATTTAATTTCAATAATGAAAAAAAAAGTTATTTGTGCTAGATATTTACAGCGTTTTTAACACATGCACTCCGTTTAGATTATCACATATAAAGACGACTAAATATTCCATATCGAAAAGTTTTACACTAACTGAAAGTTCGGACTACAGACCGCACTTTGTTTTTCCACATAAATCTTCCATTGAAATTACATTTTGAAAGTATGTAGACGTTGTCCCAGACAGATCGCTCCACTTAAGAAATAAAGAGTTCGTTTTACGGAAATTTGTAAAGGGTATATTCAGATTTTAAATTGCTCTCATTGAGCATCCTTAGGCATTTTTAAACGCCTAAATTGACAGAAACAGTCATAAATGTTTGACAATTATTCATGGAAAAGTTTACAGTCCAACAATGCATAGAAATTATTCAGGGACATTATGAAAATTGTACTTCCGTAATTTGTGATTTCGGCCAAATTCCGGACATTGGAAACGAAAAAGCCTTTACAAGTACATATATAGATTGAGAAGATACTTAGTGATATTCAGTGATTACAGTGATAAAACAAACAGCAATAAATACGGTGTATTGATTCCGAATGGGGTCCCATGTGTTTTCGCGTTCTTTTGGCGTCGAGAGATCGTCTAGTATTAATAAAACACAAAATACCTGACGAGTGACAACGCTTTATAATTCGGTCCCAGTTCCCATCTTAATTATTTATTTAATGAGGACGTTTCTACATTTTATTTTGTACAATGGCGCCTACTTTTAAAAATACAAACGCAGTTTTCGATACATTTTAAAAGAGACGTAACCGATTGTTGAAAATGAATATTCTGGAGAAATGTGGCTACTCAACCAGTTAATTTAATTCGTTCTTTGTGTCATTAAAATGTTCAGAAAGAGAGTTTAAGAACTTGTTAATTATTTATCTTCAGACGCAAAGCTTTATTTAAATTTTAAATTCTTTGTTTAAACACTACAAAGAAAGAGATAAGTACAGTGTCGGACTGGAACATATTTCTGTGTGTGGCGATTCGAATTTTTGGGCCCCCTGTTCGGGGCTATACAAAAATATTATTAATGAATCAAATATGGTTTTGAATGAGCCTTTTTTGTTTTTTTAGAAACACGCATATCGAGATTTTGGTAAATGAGCACGTTTTAAGGTCCCTAGAATCCAATTTTAACATTTTCACGATGATGTCTGTGGGTATGTGTGTACGTGTGTATGTGTGTATGTATGTGTGTGTATTTATGTGTGGATCCTCCACTGTAACTCAAATACTATCATTCAGAAAATTTTGAAACCTTGTATTTAAATGTTATTTTTTCGACATTAATGTTATTATAAAAATTAAAGATTATTAATTTTCTACAGATTTGCATTAATACTTTTTCTATATATTTTATAGATAAATTTATAAAATTATCTATAATTTAAATCTCGGCACCTACGCTTTAAACAAGCAAAACTCCTTGGTTGCGCAGTTATTCAAATGTATGTAACTGACAAATAAATGTCGCTCTCAGAGAACTAATCATTTCAAATTAATAATAGTAACGTCTTAGAAAGAAAAAAGTAAATATGTAGGTATATATTTAGATTAATAAAAACTATCGATTCTCAAAAAAAATTAAGCTAGTTCTCATTTTTGGATTAGTGAATTCTAATTTATCCCGGTATTTAAAATTTAATCTTCATTTTATTATCAAAAAAGGTAAATACTTCGATTAAATTAGACTATATTTTAAGAAATAAACTGCCAAAATTAGAGTAAAATTCGATAATCTAAAAATAAGGGAATACAAAATTCTTCGCTGCTTTGGAATTTTGAGAAATATAAGTGTTACATAGTCGGGTAAATTAGACAAAAGTTTCCACAAAGAATTTAAAACCCAAATTTTATATGTATGTACAGCTCTTGCCAATATATACCGTTATTGAACTGACTGAGAGGTAAAGGTGAGACTACCGAAATTTTACTAGTTGCAATTAACATCTAAATTATCTATTTCACGAGAAAAGCAAAGGGTATTTGTAAGAAATTAGGTGAGTTTTGTTCGTTCTATAAATAAATGTAATTGATTGTGTATCTGTATTATTATTGACTTTAATGTTTAATTAAATAATACTTAAAATTTGAAAAATCTAATAATTTTATTTACAATCCTGAGTTTCTTACCCTTATAATCTTTTTACAACTTTCTTACTGTGATGCTGTAATGAAGTCAATAACGATATGTCTTGACAAGAGCCAGACTTGTAGATTTTGCACATTGCACATGTCCATTGAACACTATTTCTAGAATACCGGGCCGGGGTGATAACTAGATTGGGGTGAACACAGGAATATATGTAGCGTATTCGACTGGTAGCATCAGTGCGCACTGAGTTCGAATTTTTTTCGTGCGGCGCATTCGACTGAGCTTTCTTTTTCATTTTGGCATTTTATGTTTTACATTTAATCCATTTCATTTATTTAAAATTTCAATCCAATATATCTATTAATTTAAAATAAATATTTTTGCTAGGTACTCATTTAAATTTATACTGTATGTTATAATATTTTTTGTTGTATTATATGTTATAAAATAATAGAACATTAATATATTCGACAACTAAACTATTGGATTACACAATTTAAATAAATGCATTTCAATTTAAATGAAATTTCCATATGACAAATACGTCTACCATTGATTTAAATAAATTACAGCAATTTAACAACCTCCAATTACGTTCACCTAATTCAATAATCGGAGTAGAACAATTTAAATGTAAATAATTGTCATTAGATATGGAGTAATAAGTCAATAAATTAAATTAATGTCTTGCTATAATTTAGCCGTGTATGCTTTATGAATACCGATGAGTTAAGGTGCGGTATTTTGGAAGTAAGTCACGAAGTCACGTGATTCAGTATTGCCAACCCCTTTGCAAGAAAACCCTCTCAATTCGCACTAGGCTTGCGTATGCAAAAGTATATATACCTGGTAGCATGTACAGCGAAAATGAATATAAGTTTTTGTTCGTTTATTTGGGAAATATTTTTTACTGAAACATCATTTTGAAATATCGGCGTGCGTACATGTTTAGAATGTTTACGAAGTCTTCTATACTGTATTCTAGTTACGAATGGATTTGTTGGCACTTCGGAGCCAGCCCGTTTTGCACGTATAAAACTTATGAATTTGTTTTATGTTTCGTGCAAAACCAATTCAGCAGAAGGCGCTTGCATCAGCGCTGGTTTTAAGTAGCTGAAAATACATTCGGTAAACTTGCGTTTTGCCTTCAATTTCAGCCAATCAGAGTGTTCAAAACTATGCCCTATTCTTTTAAATTATATTTATAAAAATAAATACTGTACAAGTCTACATGCTTTAAAATTACAAGTGTATTAAAATTATTAAGTTTAATGCAAGAAAATTATATTCAAATAAAAAAATCTGATGTGGCCAACACATTACCTTCCGTCAGTACTATGTATTTTGACTTGACACTGACATCTTTCAATAAAAATTTTCTTAATATAGTAGCTGTTTCCATAGCTATGGCTACTTTATGAAATTTAATTTCTTTATCATTTTTTAACCCTATATCCATTTAATATTAAGTATAAAATGTAGTCAAATCGTATAGAGAATAAAATATTCTTTAATGTTTATAATAACATTAAATGTGAAAAAATGATATTTAACAAAGTTTTTTCAAGAAAAACTGTTAAAATCTTCAAATGATGGTACTTCCGGTTGACCAATTGTAATCAAAATCTAATCAGCTCTTCACATGGATGTAACGAAGAGAAATACGAAAGAATTATAATTTTTAGAATTGTAGTATGGAAGTTATCGGAGACGAAAATTTTGTTACACACACACACACACACACACACACACACACACACACACACACTCACACACACACATACATATACACACACATACACACACACACACACACACACACACACACACACACACACACACACACACACACACACACACACACACACACACATACAGACATCATCGTAAAAATAGTAAAATCGTATTGTAGGGACCCTAAAACGTGCTTATTCATCAAAATGTCACCACCGAATTTTTTGACCAAAGACAATACCTCCCTTATCTAAAGATGACGGAAGGTAAAAATAAGAATTGCAGTAGTGGACTGGTAGCCACATGTCCGCTATTTGAATTTGTCTACTCTGAAAGTAGCATTAATGAGAGAATTTTCAAAAATGATATTTAATATCATCATTTTCTGAAACCGATAAACTATTGAACAAACCACGGATGTTACGAATCATAACAAGCTTCAGATGTCTTAAAATCAGACATCTGCGGCAATTATGATATACATAACATTCCTAGGTATGTTAATAGCTATTGTTGAATTCAATGGTAAAATAAAAAATACAGGATTCCATTTGCGTAGATTTTAAAATTTATTTATTGAAAATATAAACCAGTCGAAATATTCGGGGTATGGGTTCGTAGCACGGTGGAGAACATTTTCAAGTTTTTAATTTATTTTCACCGAAAGTATGCCTCTGTAGTTGATCCCTGTAATCTGTAATGAGTTCCTCCACTTAGAACATCAGCAATATTCAAAACGCAGTTATGTAGAACTGTCGCAACTGTAGTATAAGTGTTCGTGGTAATGCATCAAGTTTATCGGAATAGGAGGGTAGTATCTCTTGCACGTGTAGGTGTCGACATTATGCATAAAGCATTCCCTTGTTCATCTAGTGCCGTTGTTATTACGCGCGGGGATGTTCTCCAACTGTGCCAAGGAATAAAACTTTGCGCTTTGGAAGAACATGGAGAAGGAGGATGACGCCGCACCCTCGAGAAATCAACGGACACGCCAGAATTTATCACAATCTTGGACGTTCAACAGAACCGGATTATCGCCAAAAAATAAAATGGTATTTGAAAGTTTGGGGATAGTCGGACCTTACAAGTTAGTAACACACAAAACAAATACAATCAGGGAGTAAATGGAAATTAGTATTTAGCTAATACGTAAACGTTGCTAAACGTTACTAACTCTATTTTTACCTCCCGCTCCCCATGGTAAGGGATGTATTTTGCTAAAAATCGCATATCGATGTTTCGATACATGACCATGCTTTAAAGTCCCTAGAATCTAATTTTCACATTTTCACGAGGATGCCTGTGGGTACTTGTATGTGTGTATAAGTGTGTGTGGAATTTTGAAACTTTGTATTTCTAACTTATTCTAATATGGAGGAAGCCATTAAATTTTTGTGTAAATCAGATAATCGGAAATGACATTTTGCTTGAAGATCAAAATAGTTTGTCTTCGAAAACTACCTTTAAATGTTATTTTTACGAAATTATTAAAATTAAAGATTATTAAATTATCTACAGATTTGCATTAATACTTCTATATATTTTATGGATATATTTATAAAATTATCTATAATTTAAACCCCGGAGCCTACGCTTAAAACACAACTCCTTGATAGTAATGTTTTAAAAAGAAAATAGTAAATAGAACCATAGTTATATGGAATGAATATTAATACAGTTTCCAGCATAACTAAATATGTATCATAAGTTTGTATATATATACATATATAAATTAATAAATATTTATTGGCGAGAGGTATTGTGTTGGCCACTTCAGATTTTTATTTTTGAATTTGGGGGTTTAAATAAATAAATCCGTTTTTACCTAACGCTACCGTTGGTAAAGGAGGTATAGGGATCGTGCTAAAAATCGCATATCGAGATTTTGGTAAATGAGCACGTTTTAAGGTCCCTAGAATCCAATTTTAACATTTTCACGATGATCCTCTGTATATGTGTGTGTATGTGCTTGTATGTGTGTGTGTATGTGTGTGTATGTGTGTATATGTGTATGTGTGTATATGTGTGTATGTGTATGTGTGTATGTATGTGTGGATCCTCCACTCTAACTCAAATACTATCATTCAGAAAATTTTGAAACCTTGTATTTAGACCGTTTTCTATTACGGAAAGAGCCCATTACATTTTAGTGTAAATCGGATAACCAGAAATGGAACTTTACTTGAAGCTCAAAATAGTTTTTCTTCGAAAAATACCTTTAAATGTTATTTTTTCGAGATTAATGTTATTATAAAAATTAAATATTATTAAATTTTCTACAGATTTGCATTTTATGGAAAAATTTATAAAATTATCTATAATTTAAATCCCGGAGCTTACGCTTTAAACAAACAAAAATTCTTGGTTACGCAGTTATTCAAATGTATGTAACTAACAGATAAATGTCATTTCAAATTAATAATGGTAAAGTTTTAAAAAGAAAAAAAAAATAGAACAATAGGAAAGGAAATCAATAATGTTTCCAGCATGAGTAAATATGTAGGTATGTATTTAGATTAATAAAAATTAAAGATTCGCAAAAAAGTTTAAGCTAATCCTCATTTTTAGATTAGTGAATTTTATTCTATCCCAGTACTAAAAATTTAATCTTCATTTTATTATCAAAAAAGGTAGTTACTTGGATTAGATTAGACTATATTTTAAAATTAGAGTAAAATTCGCTAATCCAGAAAATAAGGATTAGTTTAATCTTTTTTGTGACTCGGGCTGTAAATGGCGGAAGGTATTGTATTGGCTACGCCAGATTTTTTTTTTGCTATCTAGTTGTTTCTAGAAATTAGTTAAACAGCTTAACTGGGTTTTAATACTATAAAATGTAAAATGTATCTCCATTGTTACAAATAAAAATTATGAACATAATAAGATACGAGATACCAACGAATGAAAGATATAAATAGCAAGATGGTTTTAGAATTTATTATTAATATCAACGTTGTAAGCTCACTCTAAAATAAAAATTTCCAGTGATTTAATTTTAAAGCTTGTCGAAATCGAAAAGCTCTGGATTTTTGTTCATGTCCGGAACAATGTACTCGTATGTAAATATTAAATATAAGCTCTGCATGGAATATGAGTATGAACCTAGAGCTTTTAAAAGTTAAAAGCTTGTGCTTAACTGTAAGTAAGTTATGATATTAACCTGATTATTTCAGAAATCATGGTTATTTTTTACAAACACCAAAGTTATAAAGGCTGTTATGTAAGTAATGTGCCATAGTTCAAAATATGATTAAAAAAACAGAGAAGTTATAATCTAAAATATATGCTGCACAATCTGTTAAGTTGTAGAAGTTGTGGGACTGTAAAGCCATTGCAACCTTGTTTATTAAGTGATATCGTACGGCACGTTACTTACATAACAACCTGTAAAACTAGACACCATTTTGAATAGCCATTTAATTATTGTTTATTGTTTAAATATTGTGACATAATTCTGTTTATATTTATGCACGTGTGGACCTGTGGTTTGTGTTTAAAATAAATTAAAATATGAGAATTTTAAATATGAATTAATATTTCATGTGTTATGTTTCACACGTACACAAATTAGATAAAAATATATGCATATTTTAATATATTAAAATATGCGAGTTATTTAATTAAAATGAATAGCAAATGTGTGGCTTTGTAGCATATTTTTATCATTTTGAAATATTTACTTTTAATGAGTAAAGCTGCTTTACTAAAGCACCCTGAAAATGTCAACTCATTATGCGATTATATAAACAATTTTGTCTTTGACTATGATTACAACAATACTTCTTCTAGTTCAACAACAATTATTAACGTTTGTATGTCCCATATGGGATCTCGTGGCCGCGTGCCTGAGTGTCTGGTCGCGAATCTGGGGAACCGGGTTCGATCCCGACCGACGTCAAATATTTCGAAATTTAATTGGCAAAAAAATTACCCCTGTGGTGCACTCTCCACGCCAGCAATGAGTGTCCGTGAGGTGACGCTTGGTAAACGCCCGCACGGTACAAATATGTCATCATTACCGATATCTGCGAACAAAGCAGATTGGCACACCCAACAATGGGTAATATGCCATGATAATTTATTTATTTATAAGTTATTATTATTATTTAAAATACAAAGATTTTTTTCTTTTGGGTTCTACAGAGTCGCTTTATTTTTGTCTAATACCATATACAGGATTAGTCACGGGAGAGTTACTTTCAAAATTCGTTTCTGTGTAACTCGAAATACAATTTACAACAGCGTCTATACTAAAAATGAACAAGCAGAAGACTCACGTCATCAATAATTATTACTAGATAATGACGTCACTCATTACTACGTTTACATGGGGTACTATCTTCCCACCACTCTATAGTTAAAACGGATAGAGTATAGCTTCCTCTCTTAACAAAATAGAATATTTAATTCACGATTGTTTTGCCTGTCTAGTGATGGTTTTGTCATTTTGACATTAAACAATTAAATATGGTCTGTTGTCACTAGTATTTTGGGTTGCAAACAAACGGATTTTCAAAATAACTCTTCTTCCGTCACTAACCTTGTATATAGGGAAAGAAAAAATATATCTCAGTGTAGGTATAAGTCTCGGTAAAAATACTTTTCAATATTTTGCAATTCGGAAAATCTAATTTAATTCTTTAACGGTTCATCCTAGGTAACAAATATATTGTATAAAAATCGATATGGATCACAGTTTTCAAGAAAAATGTCAAAAACCAAAATATGGCGCTTTTTTCCAAATTGGCGAAGGCTATTGCATCAGTGTATTTTTCTGTACAAGATTCCGTATAAAAGCTTTTGTTGCAATTTTTTTTGATGTTGGAGGTATTTTTCAGTAGATTTCCTGAACAACAATTACTTCTTCAGTATTTGATATGACAATGTTTTTAATTGATATAATCGACAACAAATTTAACCTTTCTTCTTTCATAGTATAACGTAAAAAATATAAATAGGATTTAATTAATATAACTTTGCTGCAACTGGAATTGTCAGCATTATGATCAAAGCTACACACTGGACGAGTCAATAAGCTTATAATTTGATTTTTAATTTATTTTGCAAAAAATAGTCTCAATATATATATATATATATATATATATATATATATATATATATATATATATATATATATATATATATATATATATATGTATTCTTATATCAACCAGTCTGTGTATAATAATGTTAAGACACATAAACATAACACATGTTTCCTTCCCTGTGTTACAATAAATTCACGGATACATGGTCGGCAGTTAAAGCGGAAGATGGCAGGTTATTAAGATTGTGTAATATTTTATTATTTTAGCGCTGGTAGCATTCAGTGCATCTGCTTAGTGTCGGAGGCAGCTGCATGAAAATTGTGGCATATATTATCGATATGAGAATGGAAATAATATCCGAGAAATGCAAAGAAAACTCCAAGAAAACTTCATAAATTTCATTGTTCTCTTTGTGTTGTACCACATTTTCAAATAAGGGAAACTTTTTACTTGCTTTTGACACCGGTTCAACCAAATATTTTGTATTAAACCGCCAATATCGGAAGTTTTCATATTATGAATTCTGAATCGCGTTCATTCATACTTTTAAACGAAACTTTAGTAATTATTGTTATACTGTTACAGAAAAATATACATAGTTATCTTCATGTAAGAATTGCATTGCGCAATAATGTTGTGACAGTCTGTTATTAATAACATATTAACTAATATTAATAGGCTGCAGAAGAATTATAAAATAAAATCAAATAAATGTTGGACCAACCTCGCCTACTATCAGTCCAATTTGGCCAACAGAGGCATCGTAGATCTCAACATCTCAGGAAATCAGCTACCACTGCTACCAGGAACGTTTTCTGGAACAAAATTTCAATTATTTCACTATATAGACAATTGAAAACTATCGCAAATTAAAAATTCATATCATGAAAGTTAGTTTCACACTAAAAGAAACAAATATACATTATTTTAACTCCCCCAAAAAAGTTTTTCATGAGAATTTAATTTTCCTCGGCGTTGTTAAGTTATTCCGTTTTTTCTCTAAAAATGACGTAATACACGCATTGCTTTATAAAGGCGTACTAAAGTTATTTTAATAGTAAAAATTAAGAAACATTTTTTCTATTCAACTATAACTTTACTCTATGTTCTCATATAATTAAAAAAAAATATAATTATACAGAGTGTTTAATAAAGCAAATAAAATTTATTGAATTTCAAATGACTATAACTCGTTATTTTCAAATGGAACACGCTATATTTTATTATATAGGTGGATTTCTTTTTATGCTATCTTTCTATGTTATTAACGGTATTCTATGCCTAAAACCAATAATTTCGGAGTTATTCACTGTTGATAGTACTTTATATGAATAAATTATTATTACCTAATCGCACTAATATTAATAATAAGCAGTTTTATTTATTGGCTAATGCAAACTACTGTCCATTATTGCAATTGTTTCTTAATAAAAACAATTTCCATAGTATACTAGATTTAATTTAAATAAATTTAGACAAAAATGGTGAATAACTCCGAAATTATTGGTTTTAGGCATAGGATGCCCTTAATAACATAGAAAGATAACATGAAAAGAAACCCAACTAAAAAATAAAATATAGGTTGTTCCATTTGAAAATGACGAGTTATAGGCATTTGAAATTGAGTAAATTTGATTCGCTTTATTCAACAACCTGTATAATTATATTTTTAAAAAAATCTGATGTAGCCAGCACATTACCTTTCGTTAGTTCTACGTATTTTGTACAAATTTCATACAGAAAATTCTTTGCTAAAGATTCTATTTCTTGTACATTACCTTCCGGCAGTTGTATGTATTTTATGCAAATTTCATACTGAAAATTTATAGCAAAAGATCCTATATTTTTAGTAAAATTATAAGACAAACACACTATGTCAATTTCATTTGACACTGACATCTTTCAATCAGAATTTTCTATAGTACGTTCCGTAACGCAACCGGTTCGACCAGATTTATGGTTTTGTGTTCCGTAAGTCCTGAAATTATTTACCGGTATCTATTTGGAACGCGGTTTCTGAAAAAAGTTGGTAAAAAGTCGGACAACGGCAACCACGAAATAATCCTGGTTCATAACAAAATCAAATGATATCCATCAGTGTCAAATTTTTAAACCGCATTTTTAGTGGTATTACTAATAATTATTAAAGATGTAAGTATGAAAATATTATTTATATTTGAGATATTGGTGATTGTGTTATTTTTATTAGCATTATTCAACGTTATCATTCATTTAGTTAATTTGTATTTTTGTTAGGTTGTGTCAATTTTAAATGTCATATGAATTAATGTCAATCTGTTCCGAAATAGATGAAAATATTCATGAACCATGGTGTACCCAGAATCAAGATACAGATTTTTTGGTTGACTTACATAGTATTAATATAGTAGCTGTTTTCATAGCTATGGCTACTTTATGAAATTTAACTTCTTTATAATTTTTTAACTCTATATCCATTTAATATTAAGTATAAAATGCAGTAAAATCGTATAGAGAATAAAATATTCTTTAATTTATAATAACATTAAATGTGAAAAAATGATATTTAATATAGTTTTTTCAAGAAAAACTGTTAAAATATTCAAATGATGGTACTTCCGGTTGACCAATTGTAACCAAAATCTACTCAGCTCTTCATATGGATGTAACGAAGAAGAATACGAAAAAATTATAATTTTTGAAATTGTAGTATAAGAGTTATCGCAGACGATAGTTTTTTTACACACACACACACACACACACACACACACACACACATCCACACATACACACACACACACATACACACACACACACATACACACACACACACACACACACACACACACACACATACAGGCATCATCGTAAAAATAGTAAATTCGTATTCTAAGGACCCTAAAACGTGCTTATTGATTAAAAACTCATCATCGAATTTTTTGACCAAAGACTTTACCTTCCTTACCTAAATACACTCAATACCCTTAACACTTAAATAACTATATGCCGTATCAAAGATTTTGGCGAAAAATAACTTTCTTAACAAGTTGATTAAAATGCTTTCATGCAACATGTCGAGAGAGCTTTCATATTGTGAATATAATCAGCCATACTTTCATATAAGCAAATGGAAAGCAATTTCATGTCTGGAGGGAAGCTCCGTGTATAATCCGGTTATTAACGCTCTGTACGCCGTCAAATAGTTATGATAATGTCATGGCAACAACAAACAACCACCAATCACAAAGCAGAATTCAAGAGCGCTTATTATATTTCTTGCATTATATTATATCTTTCTTGGAAACGGTCCGCCAGACATATGACAGCTAATATTTCCAGCGAGAGACATATTAAAGCTTGCTCGATATTTCTTTCACATTTTTTATTATTATCCTGTCACCTCCAGGTTGTTCTCTGGACTAATCGACATTTCAAAAAGATGTGCCGTTGCTGCTGGCAAATTGCTCTCGGATCAGTTGTACGTACAATACATCGGACAGAACGGAATTCATTGAATAATTTGCAAGTAAAATCATACTGCATCAATAATTGGACTCGTATCTCTACTGGACGTTTAAAGTAATTCAATATAGTGCACATATATCATACTTCAATATGTTCTGGGTTCTAATATGTCCACGCGCGCTGTATGCAGTCTTAGAACACTGACAAATGGGGTTCTTTTTACTTACATACATTGTCGCTGTAATTTATTTTACTTGTCTTATATTTTTGTTCGAGTCCATTCGGTTCTTTCTAAAACTGGACAAAATGTAATATATAGTTTTATTCGGAAAGAACAATATATAAAATTTAATCTTTTATCTTTTGGGGTCTCGTGGCCGCGTGCCTGAGTGTCTGGTCGCAAATTTGGAGATCCCGGTTTGATCCCGACCAACGCCAAATATTTTAAATTTTAAATGGCACAAAATTGACCTCTGTGGTGCACTCAACGCCAGCAATGAGTGCCCGTGAGGTGACGCGTGGTAAACGCCCGCACGGTACAAATATGTCATCATCATTACCTTTAAAATTACGTATAATTCTTCAAATATATATCTAATAGACTCCTAAAATACCTTTATTAAAAGCAAATGAAATGTTAAGTATGATTTTCCAATTTGAAATTGCAAATGCCCAAACTCAGTTTTACACTTTGAAACGCACCAACACAGCGTTACTTTCAATTTTACCTTCCGTCACCTTTAGGTAAGGAAGGTATTGTCTTTGGTCAAAAAAATCTATGATGAGTTTTTAATGAATAAGCACGTTTTAAGGTCTCTAGAATACGATTTTACTATTTTTAAGATGATGTCTGTATGTATGTATGGATGGATGTATGTATGTATGTATGTTTGTGACGATTCTTTCGGATCTCACAACTCCAATTCTACCTTTCCAAAAATTATATTTTTTTCGTATTTCTCTTCTTTACATCCAAATAAAGAGCTGATTAGATTTTGGTTATAATTGGTCGACCGGAAGTACGCTAATTAGAAGATTTTGACAGTTTTTCTCGAAAAAACGCTGTTAAATAACATTTTTTCATATTTAATGTTATAAATATTAAAGAAAATTTATTCTTTATACGACGATTACATTTTATACTTTATATTCAATAGATATAGAGTTAAAAAATTATAAAGAAATTAAATTTCATAAAACAACCAGCTTTGTTATAAACATGGAAACATCTACTATATTAAGAAAATTCTGATTGACAGATGTCAGTGTCAAGTGCATAGTATATTTGTGTTGTAATTTTCCTAGAAAAATAGAACCTTTCTGTATGGAATTTGTACAAAATACATAGAACTGAGTTAAGGTAATGTACTAAAAATATTTAATCTTTTGGAAGAAACTTTCTGTGTGGAATTTATACAAAGTACATAGAACTGATGGAAGGTAATGTGCTGGCCACATCAGATTTTTTATTATTGTCTTGTTTTCGTGTATTTATCTCTTTTCGTTCATGCAAGAAGGTGGGGTATTTGCATTAAAAAGTAAAACTAAGTTGGAATTCTAAATGTTAACTTTAAACTGGCAATAAATATAGATACATATACGTATCATAAACAAATCTTGGCGATAGTTAGCCCTCATAAATTCGTAAGGATCAATTTTGTTTCTATATACAATAAATCATAAGCATGATCATCATCGTTCGAAAATGTATGAAAAAGTTTCCTAATGAAGAGGAAACCAAAATTCCATATTATGTAATATTTAGGAGTTACATATAAATATAAAATTCCGGAAGGATAGCTCACCGGGTGAGATGACTCTTTGCAAAAATCCAAAGAATAGAAGACATCGTTTCGTTCTACTATTATTTATTTTGGCAAAAGTCATCTCACCCGGTAAGCCATCTCTCTCGGAATTACTCTATGCATGTATTTGAATTTTTGTATTTATCTGGTAACTTGCATTTTTCGGGATAAATTCAACTGGTACACTAACGGGGCAACTTTGACATAATTTTACCGACTTCATCTCTTATAATAACGAAGATACGAATAGCGAGGGTCGAATACGGGCCCCTTTATATGTATCATTTCTGTAAAATAGATGGTTAATATTTAAAGAATTCATTAATATTTTCTTTATAATAAAATTATTCGAAACACGAATCGTGAGATTTTTAAAATATTATATATATATATATATATATATATATATATATATATATATATATATATATATATAAAAGGAGGGGGGCAAATACCATATCGCCGGACCTAGCGGCCCGGGATCCATATAAAGTAGGCAGGGAATTCATTTAATGCATGTCAGTTTTTCTGAATATATTGAGTGCAGGATATACACATTTTTAGGCAGGATCAGTTTTGTTTTTAAATTATCTGCACGGACCATGTGTATTTTATTCCCTATTCAGTCGGCTTTTAAGAAAACTTCATCTTGGCTTTCGTCCACATTTTCTGATTATCCTCTTCTCCACATCTCTCGTACTCTCGCTGTCCAATGGCATTCTAATCACATGAAATCAATGCCATTAACATTACTCAATTAGGCCACGTAAATACCGTCAAACACTAATACTTTTTCAGGTTCGTTCCAAACACTTAGCTGTATCTTTATTCTTTCTTTCTGCTTTAGAATAAGATTACTTCACTTAATTCGATTCATTAGAGAAATAAAGAATATTGTTTGGGTAAACCTTTTCTTTAATAAAATATTCATGGTATAAAAATTACTTAGTTGAAAAGGAATTGCGAATAAGGTTGAAAGAAATCGTTGCATATGTAGTGGAAAGGTAGTCAGGTTGGGCCTCTTGTAATGAGAGGCCTGATGAACAGCCTTCTGCCTCTTGTCACATGAATATTTTAGTAACATCCTATAAAAGCCCTCAAAGTTGGCTAATTTCTTCGGCTTCGCCTTCAAAAGGGAATTTTAACAATTTAATTAGAAGGTTTGATCTTAAAGCTGTCGGCCAAATTGAATTACGTACGTGGAAGAAATGGGCTTACCGGCTAATCCGCGAGCATTGTTAAATAAATGATTTGATTCGCTGGCCCATCCCACCAAGTCCACTGCTGTTTTTCTAATGAATAGAATAAATCTAATCCATGTTGTTTACAATTACCATTTGCATGTACCTCTCCTTAATCCCGCTTCGCCAATTATAAAACCAACATTTACCTCGTTAACCTTTTAGACTAGTCTTGTAATCTAATAGACGCGTATACCTGTACAATAAAACTTTACTAGTTCTTTCGTTCTTTTAATTGAATTTATTATTAAACTATCTTAAGAAGTGGAAAAGTAATTCCTTGACTGGATTTGGATATGGGAAAAAAAATTCTGGGATGCAGTCATGTAATTTTAATTATTGCTTCGACGTTTCGATCCTACCAGGATCATCCTCAGGAAAAAATAATTATTTTTTACAGTTAAAGATGCATAAAACTTTGCCGTCAATGGAATTCATAATTTAAATAAGTTATATGTCAGTAATAAAATGCCATGTGCTTCAGTGAGGGTACTTCCGGTCGACCAATTATAACCAAAATCTAATCAGCTCTTCGTATGGATGCAACGAAGAGGAATACGAAAGAATTATAATTTTTAGAATTGTAGTGTTGGAGTCATCGACGGAGAAAAAATCGTCACACACACACATGCAACACGTACCTACACTCATACACACAGACATACAGACATCATCGCAAAAATAGTAAAATCGTATTCAAGGGACTCTAAAACGTGCTTATTCATTAAAAACTTTTTTGACCGAAAACAATACCTTCTTTACCTAAACGTAAGACGGAAGGTAAAAAAATGGAGTAAGGCTGTTTTTACTAAAAGCTCATCAATTTGAATAGGTTCTAGTATTCTAGCATTCATGTTCAGAACGACAACCTCTTATAACAAAAAGTCCCTGTAAATTATTGTGCGCATTTGTCTGTAAAAAAATCTGATGTGGCCAACACCAAACCTCCCGCTATTTAATTTTTTATTAATTTAAATATTCATACTTACATACATATATAGTCATTGCGGAAACTGTATTAAGATCAATTCCATATAACTATGGTTCTATTTACTATTTTCTTTTTAAAACGTTACATATGTATAAATTTAAAATGGTTAGTTCTTTGACAGTGATATTTATCTGGCAGTTACATAAATTTGAGATATTAGTTGTGCAGATAATTTTATAAATTTATCCATAAAATAGAAAATTTAATAATCTTTAATTTCTTTAATAACACAAATCATGAAAAAATAACATTTGAAGGTATTTTTCGAAGTAAATATATTTTAAGCTTCAAGTAAAGTGCCATTTCCGGTTATCTGATATACCCACACCAAAATCTAATGGTCTCTTCCCATATTAGAATAAGGTAAAAGTACAGGGTTTCAAAATTTTCTGAATAATAGTATTTGAGTTAGAGTGGAGGATTCACACACACACACACACACACAAACACACACACACACACACACACACACACATACACACAGACATCATCGTGAAAACGTTAAAATTGAATTCTAGGGACCTTAAAACGTGGTCATTTACCAAAATCTCGATATGCGATTTTTAGCACGATCCCTATACCTCCCTTACCAAGGGTAGCGGGAGGTAAAAAACGACAAACTCCCAGAGAAGTTACTATAGTTTCAACTTCATGCAGAATTGTACGCAATTTTAACCTGCGCCAAATTACTACTAGAGAGCCACTTTAGCAACAGAAGAATCTCTATAGTAACAGACAGCCAAGCCGCACTAATATCACTAGAATCTTGTGAACTTGTTCTAGAGTGCATCCACAGATTATATGCACTAGGAGCGAGGAACAAATTGAAATTAATATGGGTACCCGGGCATTCAGAGATCGAATAAAACAAGGTAGCAGATAGTCTGGCTAAGAAGGGGACAAGTTTTCCTTTCACAGGACCAAAACCGGCTTTCGGAATCTCAGCGGAGACAGTTAAGCTGGAAATAAAAACATTGCTGAATCAATGGCACAAGAATCACTGGTTGGAGTCACCAGGGCAGAGACACTCAAAGCTCTTCCTAAATGAACCAACCAAGAAAAGAACGGAACGTTTACTCCTAATGAGCAAACAAGACGTTAGATTAATAACAGGACTCCTAACAGGACACTGTCTATTAAACAAACACATACACACGATGGTGAAGAGGAAGAAACCCCTCAGCACCTTATATGTCACTGTAAAGCCTTTACGGGCAGCAGATATAATATCCTGGGGACAGAAAAGATCCAGCAGGATATGCTAAAAGATTTAGATTTGAAGAAAACCCTGGAGTTTATTAAACAAACAGGACTCCTAGAATAGGAGTAAATCTGGAGGGTACAACAGATCTACAGGTCGCAGTACAGCGATCCACATGAGACCACCTCTTGTAAAATAATAATAGTAAAATTCAACTTCAATGTATGGAAATAAATTATATAGTGAGCGTATCTCGGACAAAATGATTATCGAACAAGTCCAATAACTTATAAAATATTTGATTTAAATTTAATTTAAAGTTATGTATGCTGTAGGTCAGTAAACTAAAACAGAACTTTGACTTAGGTTTGAGCTATATTGTAGTAATAGCGTAGCATTATTAGCGAAACAGGTACAGATTTAATGTGAGCAGGAAATAGATACGTTGTAGATGTAGCCATGCATTTGTGCAAAGTTCAATACGGGTTAAATTTCATGTAATACAACATTGATTGCTCCTCAGTAATCCCTGTAGTGTTCAGTCTGCTAACACTGCTTGCATTAAAAGAGCTCAGGGCTATTGGTTTTGCAACTATGTAAATATATCGATCGTAGAGTCAATTTCCAGAATAATCTTTCTCATCTTTTAATAATTATTTGCAAAATTCTATTTTAAAATATGCATCATTGATGATGACCGTAACTCCGTAACAGAATATATGAAAGTTAGACAACAATCCTGATATTCCCAATAACGTACGGGGTTGTTTGTGAAAGCTAAAAACTATTTGTATGTCTGGATAGGACAATAGATTCAATGTTTAGAGAGACACATTTCAGGAAAACTGATATTGATATTAAACAAAGTTCTGATAATATAAAAACTTTATACAGTTCTTTATACAGGGTGAGGCCTAGAAATTTCTTTTTTTTTGAAAGTGAATACAATAAAAAATATGGCTGATAGACAAATTTATTTTGGATAATGAAAGAACATAATTTCAAGTTTTAAATTATTTATTTTTAAACAAAACTAATTGAAGGTGATGACCACCGTTCTCTGTGCGTCTATTCACTGATGCAACCGATATCTGAAGCTGATTTCTACACGTTTCAACATTCGGGCTATTTCCTACCGAATAAGATTCTTCAGTTGAAGCAGGGTTATAGGGCGGTGTTTGTAAACCTCTGCCTTGAAATATCCCAGCGATACTTGTTGTTTTATTTGCCTTCACAAGTTACTAGGCCTCACACCTTGTATTTAAAAGAAACGTATATTGAGAAATGTATTGAAAAGTTTTTAGAACAAAGTATAAAAAAATCTGATGTGGCTAGCATATTACGTTCCGTCAGTACTATGTATTTTGTACAAATTTCATACAGAGAGTTCCTTGCAAAAGATTCCATTTCTTGTATTTTACCTTTCGGCAGTTGTATGTATTTTATACAAATTCCATACAGAAAATTTCTAGCAAAAGATCCTATATTTCCAGTAAAATTAATATAGTAGTTGTTTCCATAGCTATGGCTACTTTATAACATTTAATTTCTTTATAAATTTTTAATTCTTTAAATAAAAAAAATAAATAAATATATCATCACGGTATATTACCCACTGCTGGATGTGCCAATCTGCTTTGTTCGCAGATATCGGTAATGATGATGACATATTTCTACCGTGCGGGCGTTTACCAGGCGTCAGCTCACGGGCATTCATTACTGGCATGAAGAGTACACCACAGGGGTCAATTTTGTGCCATTTAAAATTCGAAATATTTGGCGTCGGTTGGGATAACATAAAACATAACAACATAAAACAACCTAACATTTAACAACATGAAATGTAAAAAAATGATATTTAACATAGTTTTTTCAAGAAAAACTGTTAAAATTTTCAAATGCGGGTACTTCCAGTTGACCAATTGTAACCAAAATCTAATCAGCTCTTCATAAGGATGTAACGAAGAAGAATACGAAAGAATTATAATTTTTTAAATTGTAGTATCGCAGATGAAATTTTTGTTACACACACACACACACACACACACACACACACACACCCACACATACACATACACACACACACACACACACACACACACACACACACACACACACACATCATCGTAAAAATAGTAGAATCGTATTCTAGGGACTCTA
Organism: Harpalus rubripes; assembly: GCA_963082715.1. Taxonomy (NCBI): domain Eukaryota; kingdom Metazoa; phylum Arthropoda; class Insecta; order Coleoptera; family Carabidae; genus Harpalus; species Harpalus rubripes. Next base: position 310,783 of record OY720448.1, read on the forward strand.
AAACGTGCTTATTGATTAAAAACTCATCATCGAATTTTTTGACCAAAGACAATACTTTCCTTACCTAAAGGTGACGAAAGGTAAAAAGTTCGCATAATAATTTGACGCATATAAGACAATTCAAGAACTAATTAAACGTATACGACCGTTTTCAATCATTGTACTTTTATTTTCTATGTTCTGGACAACTATTTTCTTGTTGTAAGTTGTGACAGTTACTTCTTACCAGGGGTGAACAACCCTGGCACCCCGGGACAGATTAACGCTCAGTTATATTGCACCCGAGTGATTATTTTCGTTTTTTTCTTTGGTTTTCTTGTGTTAACTTCTCCGGAAGAAGAAACGAGTAACAAGGCTTGCTAAATACGTTCGTCTGAATAGTTCTATAGATTACGATTTAATTTAATTTCACTTTAGAATGGATTGATCGTTTGCTTATTTCAAAAGGAGAGACTGGATGCAAAATAAAATAAGCAAATAACGTATGTAACAAAAGTTTCCAGAAAAATTTTAAACTCCAAATATTATTACTAAATAAAGTCTAATCTACAATAAATACAGAATAGTTGTTTTATAATATACCATGTTAAAATTGCCATAAAAAGTTTTAAATGATGTATAATCTTGAAATACGTAAATCTATCTATAGTTTAGTTAGACAAATGCCAAAATGTGAAGTTGTTGACACTTTTGGGGATCAAAATATTAGCCCGACGACTATTTACTGAGCTATACGGGTATGCGAAAAGGTGTAGTATGTATTAATTTACTAAAAAGTGGGCGACCCGAACCTTTGCCCCCCCATCGAATCAGTAGACTCATACACAATGCTCAAGACAAAGTTAGAACGTCATCAGGCCCAGCGAATCTCCAGAGCTCTGCACAGCCAACACTTTAGAAAACAGAGAGAGTATAATCCCCCGAATGTTTTTCAGGCGCAACTGATTGAAGACTTTTGGGCATTTCTTAGTAGAAAAGTATACAATGTGAATACCAGAACGAACAAGAACAACAGTTGCAGACAAGAATATTTCTGACGATCCGAGACAAGTTATTAAAAATTTGATATAGCCAACACCAAACCTCCCACTATTTAATTTTTATTAATTTAAATATACATACTTACATATTTAGTTATGCTGGAAATTGAATTAAGATCCATTTCATATAACTTTGGTTCTATTTAATATTTTCTTTTTAAAACGTTAGTTTTACCAGTAATAACTTTATCTTTATAGTAATATTATTACCATACTGACTTGTCAACAACAGTTTACAAAATGAAAATAAAATCAAATGAAACTATAATGCTCTTCAATACAAAATTGGGACCTTCGCTTCGCTCAGTCCCCAAACATTGTCTTTGATCGGTAAACTGTCCTTACCGTTCTTAATACTTTATAAACTATTTCGTTGTTGTAATAAAGCTTGATATGGGTTAGGACAAAAAAGTATAAAAAAATTAATGTTATGTTAAATTACATCAAATACGTGCAATTTTATAATTGGGTCTATACGAGTATTTCATATTGGTCTTGCGTACAAGGAAGTCATGCAGTGTCCAAATCATATTTTTGTATTTCAAAAGAAACGAAAGAATGCAAAATATAATTAGAAAATACTAACCAAAAGTACTGAATTTTTTAGGCTAAATGGTTTGTAATTAGAACTTAGTATGCACACTACTATTTAATATGACAAGCAGAACTTTTAATTGTTCATTAACAGAAGAGAGAATTATACGAGCATTTAAAATGCACATATTCCCTTTATGATGAAGTGGTAGTTTTATTACTATTTCAGTCTTTAGTGCCGCTGTAAACTTTTGTTTTAAGTTCCCTTGAAGTTTTCTCACATAAATATGTTATCATGCAAGTTTAGTAACTTATTAAGTAATGCTATCTTACCCCCAAAGTCCCTACTTCGAAAGATACATCGGTATTCATATACAGGATGTCTCACAACTCGCGCCCCAGACGAAACTGACACTTGCCGACGACAATAGGTTGCCAACAAATAGAAGAAAATAATTTGCGGCTGCTTGCATAACGGAGTTACAAGACTTTTTAATCCACCAATCCCGGAAGGATATCTTGAGGTGTGATGATATTATTACAAAATAAAACTGGTTGCTAGGTTTTACTACTAGTGAGTTACAAAATTTGTTTGACTTACTGTAATTTGACACTTTAGAGTTGACTTTTCACTGTCAACAAATTTAGGTTAGCGAGATCATCATTTATATCGTAAAGTGCAACGTGTTGTAGCAGCTGTGTAAAATGTGTTAAACGAAAATATTATTGTCCTTGCGATGGCTCTCAATATCACTTTATGATCCACAAGATTTCTATCCGCAAAATGCCTCTCTGGCGTTACGTCCACATTCTCCGAAAATTATAATCATTTCTAAGTAATCAGCGGCTGAATACATGGTAAGAATTTGCCTTTTTTTATTCACCTTGTCAAATTTAATTTGACACTGACATTTTTCGAAAACTACAGTCGCCCACACATTTTAAAGAAGATTTGATTTGTATAAAACCATAGTAACGTAAAATTACGGCAAACACACGTTAAAGGTGTAGGTCTCTGATTGGTCAATTTTAAGACTTCTTTTCTCGAATATCTTTTAAGCTAGATTTTTATTTCTTCGAAATTACACATCCGAATGCAGTCTCGTGTTTCCTCATTCGCTCTGGGGCGCGAGTTGTGAGACAGCCTGTATTTTATGCCAAGAATTAATATCAATTAAATTAAAACTTGCTGTATACAAGATACTATTTTGTGCGTTCACAAATTATATTTCAGTGACGTTGAACCGGATACGGAAGCAGAAATGCAAATATGAAATGTTGTATTCATTAAATATCAACTTACATAAATAAATATTTATTAGGTGTATAAACAGAATTTTTGTACGGTTTTTGTAAATCTGAATATGTATTTATGTGTACATGATTTTATAATTATGATAAATCTACATCCCTGTCGACATATTTAAAACTAATGAATATTTGTTGTCGTCGATGTTTTTAAAATATTTGTTCTATTTTAAATATTCGTTGAAATAAATTATTGTTTCATTGAAATATTTGAATAAATACAGAATGTTGTTCAACTATGAAAATGAAAATTAATTAAAAATCAAATATTTAATACGTTTTAATTTTAAAATCATGAAATATAGAATTATCGAATAATTAATTATTATAATGTTAAAATTAATCAATAAAATTTTGTCTTGTTTTAAACAAATTATCAAATCTACACAAATTGTTAGACACTTCTATTAAATTCTTTCGGCTACTTTAAAATATAGACAAAACTTTAAAATCTGTATATCAAGACTGGTAGTAATAGTTCGATCGGTATTTAATTGTCATTTTCTAGTCCCAGATGTAGCTTTCCGGCACATTGAAAAGCAACTTCGGAAAAATCTAGTACGTAGAGTAAAATCTACATTGTAGGACATACTCACAGGAAAATGTACAGGGCTTAGGGATACAATGCCTAATAGATTAAAGCTTGTATTACTAATAAAGGCGATGTAAACCAATATGTATATATATATATATATATATATATATATATATATATATATATATATATATATATATATAAATTCCGAGTGTAGAAATGAAAAGTGACGATGTTATTTTTTTAATACTGCTACATCTCTTTACCTACTCATATTAGCGCAAAAAAGATAAGAATATAAGTTGTTCAAAATTAAAGAAGGCATCCTATAAAGGCATCTTACTTACATAATCATTCATATTTCACGAGATATTAATTAATAATGTATTTTGTAACTTAACCGCGGTGACCAAGTTTCTGGTTAAGCGTTCCGGAATGTAACCAAAACAATTTCAGGATCGAGGTTCCATTTCGGTGTTCCTGAAAGTTTTGATTACTTTTTCGTGACCACAACGACCACACTTTTTTGTGGTTGTTGTGGTCATTTTCTTATTTCTTGTAAAATAATAAATAAAATTGTATAAACATATACTGATATGTATAATATTTACGTTACTATAAAATAGACAAATAGAGTTACGTTGTCACTTATTTCTAATAATGCGGTGGTTAGGGGCTTTACCGACACAAATTAACCAAGATGTTCCGAATCACAACCACTTCTCAATAACCATTATCTGATCATGTGAACCACAACCACAACAACACGGTCGTGGTTAAGTTACGGAATATACTACAGATAACATTTAATGTTCTTTTAGAAAAATCGTTACAGTGCTTTGATAAATGAAACAAGTAACCTAAATAAAATATTCAATTTGATATTAATAAATTGATATTGATAAATTCCGAAAAATTGAGTTTATACTTAAAAGAAATTATACAATAAATAAAAAAATGTTAAAGTAAATATTTTATAATAATAAAAACTAAGTCAATAATTTGTATTTTAAAATGGTCTACATACATATGTATTGTAAATTAATGATATAATAATGATTAAACCAGATTTAATGTTTCTATATGTAGAGGTTCAAAAAATTCTGTTATGATTAATAATGAATGAAAAATAATGCAGTGCTGGAAAAAATCTAATGTGGCCAACACTATACCTCCCGCAATTTAATTTTTATTAATTTTAATATATACTTACATTTATGCTGGAAACTGTTTTAAATTCATTTCCATATAGCTATTGTTCTATTTACTATTTTCTTTTCAAAATTGTTACTATTATTAATTTGAAATGATTAGTTCTTTGACAGTGACATTTATCTGTCAGTTACATACATTTGAGATCTGAACTGTGTAACCAAGGAGTTGTGTTTGTTAAAAGCGTAGGCTCTGGTATTTAAATTATAGATAATTTTATAAATTTATCCATAAAATATATAGAAAAAGTATTAATGCTAACCTGTAGAAAATTTAATAATCTTTAATTTTTAAGAAATCTCTAAAAAATAACATTTAAAAGTATTTTTCGAAGAAAAACTATTTTGAGCTTCAAGTAAAGCCATTTTCGTTTATCTGATTTACATCAAATCTAATGGGTTCTTTCCATATTAGAATAAGGTAGAAATACAAGACTTCGAAATTTTCTGAATAGTAGTATTTGAGTTAGAGTGGACGATCCACACATACATACATACATACATACATACATACATACATACATACACACACACACACACACACACACACACACACACACACACATACACACTTACACAGACATAATCGTGAAAATGTTAAAGGGTCTTAAAACATGGTCATTTATCAAAATCTCGATATGCGATTTTTAGCACGATACCTTTACCTCCCTTACCAAGGGTAGCAGGAGGTAAAAAACATACTGACATCAATATTCTAAGCTAAGCATTCAAATGTTTGTTTAATTAATATCTATTAATCCATTTGCCTCATAATTTCCGCTGTTTATCATTGAAATCGTTTATTTCGGGAATCGAAAGTGCAGCATCAGAATTCCTCTTGGTTTTATTTTCCGTGACATGAGACGGTTCCAGTGTATCGTTTGCTGCTCTTCACATGGAAATTGAGCTTCGTAAAAAGTAGCGCACATCCGGTACGAGACAGACGTTGCAGGAGCTAGTATTACGAGGCTTATCGCTCGGTTGCATCCCTATTATACAACGCCAAAGAGGATACACGAAAAAAGTTTTGCCTCTTTTCTACAGGAATTTTGGCATGAGAGAATCAGGAGAAGAATGTATTAATATTAAGAGTTTCTCCTGAATTAAGTATTTGTCAGTTGTGTCTTGTGTTACAGAATTACTGCAGTGCCCAATTAGCGGATAGGTTGACTAGGTTGCAGCCTAGGGCGCACAATTTTGTCATTTTGTTATAGTCTTTGGAGCGTTTTGATTTGGTTAGAGCTAAGGCGATCCAAACTAGGCCCTGAGTATTATTGTTTTGTTTTAATAAATATTACACGATAATTCATCTGCATGTATTACCTGAAAGTAGCAACTGTGCACGATTAAAAATTTACGGTTATTCATTGGTTCGGCGTAATTCTACGCCATACATGGCGGTAATTTAAATGTTCAAATTTCATTAATTTTTTTCAGGCCAATTAATGAAAATTTTGTAAAAGAAAAAATATGGATAACAGGTTTTTATCGTCTCTTCAAAAATATAAAAAAAAACTGGCGTGGCCAACACATAACCTCTCGCCAGATATTTTACCTGGTTGTACGCATAAAACGAAAAATATTTTTAAATACAAATACATATATTCATGTCTCACTACAAAATAATTCTCACATATATTTGCAAAATCTATGGGATATTTTAAAATAAATTATGTACAATACATACATTTTCTTTATATTCAATATCCTGAAATTTCCTTTTTCTACTTTCCTTTTCTTTTTCTTTATATTTGTCATTTTTTCGCAAATTCCTTTTATATTCTTTTTTGCGTATATTCTTTTGCGTTGTTGACTTTTTTTATTTTCATTATCTTCATAATAATGTACAAATATTTTTGACAGAGGCATACAAATATTTTTGACAGTGACATTTATGTGTGAAGTACAAACATTTGAATTTCTTGCCTTGTAGTAGTTTGATCTGAGATTTTTTACATCAAATTATTTTATATGCCTTTCTTTATCTCTAAATCTATAGAAGATATAATAATGATTTTATATTTATCGAATAAAGAATTTAACGTTCTTTAATATAAGTATTTACATAAATTTTCGATAAATAATATTTAGATGATTTTTTTCTTGTAACTACTACTTCCGGTTGTCCAATTGTTTCCAAAACTGACTCGACTCTTCCCATTATTGTTAGATTGAGGAATCCGTAGTTAAAAATGTCTTAAGTCATAGTATTTGAGATATAGTGAATCCAACATCCACACACACACACACACACACACACACACACACACACACACACACACATCCACACACACACACACACACACACACATCCACACACACATACGGACATCATCGTAAAAATGTTATAACTAGATTCTAGGGACCTTAAAACGTGCTTATTCATTAAAATCTGGATATGCGATTTTTAACATGAATACAATACCTCTCTTAGCGAGAGGTAAAAACTAGCAAGCAAGTAGCCCATTATCAAAAAATATATAAAATTATAAAAACGTAAAGGAGGTATTTTGTTGAGCATACCCTAATCTAAACATTCACAAATGTGACAGAAAGGCGCGCGCGGCAGTCGGCTAGTAAAATTTTGAATTTATCTCCACTCTGTATTTCTTCCTATCAACGCTTCCAGCTCTGAGGTTGGAATGATTCGTAGGTATATTCAGATTTTTTTGACGTAAAATAACGATCATTGAGGTATTACTAGAAGAAGTAGGAAGATTTCTGATAGCGACAGAACGTACCCTACGACTCTCTCAGAATTTATATTTTGTGTTCTTGTGGTTACTTCTCCACGACACCTGACATTATATTTGTCAGTTCAATATTCATACGTACATGTTGTGACACAACGAAAGCCTTTCTTATTCCTTGGGAATAAAGGGCAAAAACTCAAGCATTGAAATCACCTGTCACGGTCTTTCAGGTCGACGACATAGTAAAAAGAATGAACATGCATCCTCTCGAGTGTTTAAAATTCCGTTTCTATATTTTTTATCTTCCTACCGAAAAATTTATGTAAATTGACGAAAGACACAGAATTATGAATTTATTGTTCGTGATTAGCATATAGATGTGTGGCGGGACACCAGCGCCGCACTGCGGTGGCCCGGCGCGTTTCCTTCCTGACACGCGCTCCGTCATTTGTTCACGCTTCGCAGGAATTAGTGGGCCGTCTTTGATCTCAACAAATTCACTATGTATTGCATTTCATTGTAGTTGCAATTCATTTACTCAGACACAGGCAATATTGTTCTATGATTAATGTTACAATTATTACTAAATCCTGCAATTTCCATTTCTGGAATGGATTAGTTTCAGATATTTCATTTTAAGCTTTTAATGGAAATGAGCGACTAACATATTTATAGAATACATCATGTCACAATAGTATTTATTGATTTATTGTTGTCAATTTATAGTTTCATAAGGAAAGTAACTTATAACTGTAGCGTTAAGAAAAGAAAATCGTTGGTGAACGACTTGCTTTTATATTTTACACGCAACAGCGTTAACTTGACTCCAGTACCGACGTAAGACATTTTGCCGCCCGGAGCTAATTTTTAAAAACCGCCTTTCTCAACAAAGAAAAAATCGTTTTTCCGACATCAAACTGCCAAGAGCCAGGGGAAAAAAGATAAATGTTACAAATTTTGTTTTTTCATTACGCGAATTTTAAAGTTTGAAACCCTATCTGATGCTTTTGGAATGGCAAAGTGTATTAATCTTATTTCGAAACTCAGATTGGTCATTTCTAAAAATTATTATTCCCACAGATGGGGTAAGTTTCAACTTATGTGGAACCTAACAGAATTTTCCGTTATTTTTGCGGGTTTACGGTTTTCGATTCAGCTCCGGTTCGAAGTCCTGGTTTAATGAAAGGTCTCGTGGAATAGACTATAGGTAGAAATTATGAAAGTCCATGAACTCCCATATTTTTGAAATTCAATGACAAGTTATTGGAATTGGTTCTGAAACGTTGGTTAACAGAACATTTGAAATGTTAGCAGGAAAAATCTTCACCAGGTTCATGACTTTGCAGTCGGAGCTTTTTCGCTACATCAGTCACTCGTCCAAATTTTTTGCGTCGTTTGGTGATTTTATTAATTGTGTAATTCAGTGGTTAATTTTTAGCAACTGGTTAAAAATTGTATCCAATTGTTTGTTATATTGTCAGCATTGGTTAAATTTTTAACCAGTTGCTAAAAATTAACTACTGAGTTACAGAATCTCATCAGATATCCACTGACACCGCTCTTAGCTTAACAAATTTCTGTTCAGTACGAGTACTGAACAGAAATCGGCTGACCAAGTTATAATTTGCGCATATCGCTGTCGAACATTTATCTTTTTATACCCTGACGCTTGGACCGTCATCCTTTTTAGATCTTGTCTTACAATTTCTGAGGCCTGTATTTTATGATTGTTACCGTTTTGCCTCCTTTAGATATACTATTTAAAAGCGCCCACCTTCAATATATAAGTACCAATAATTTCATTTTGCTAGAAAATGGACATTCCCCTGGCTCTTAAATTTGCTTTAATAATTTTTTTATTTAAAATAATCTAAGAAGATGCTCTGTTCGGTGTACCGCCCTTTACGTATCTACCGCCGGGGGCTATAGACCCCAAAAGTACCCTCGTTAATACGGGACTGCTTGACTCACGCTTAAAAATTTTGCGAGAGTGACGATTGGCAGCTCTTTTTGCGCACGTCGGCAATTTTGGTTTGTTTTGTTACTCGTTTCTAACTTGGTGGTTGAAGGAAATTGAGTGACTGTGACTCAATGTTATTACTTATTCAATGGTGCAACTAAATCGCTATGTCCAAACGTCATTCGTTTTAATAGCAAATTGAGTTTTACTGACGCGGCGCAACGCGCGGTACCTAATAGATAGACATAGGTACAAGTTGCGAATAAATAGGGGTTTATTGCAAATTCGTAACAAATAATGCACATGGTCATTGAAAGGTTTAAAGATAACAATTGGTATTTGACTTTATTTTATCTTTAACTCGACAACTCAAAAATGCGTTTAAATAGTAATTTTGAATAAAAAAAACATCAACAACTGAATAATTTGCTTGTGCACCTAGAGCACTCATGCTTTCGGCGCCTATGCTTACGTTACTTTAACATATATGATCTCTAGCTTTAATGCTTATCTTTTTACGTTCCCCATAGCATTTGCCTTGCCTCTTACGTTATTTCATTATAAATTCAGCTTATAGAATTAAAGCTGCAATTACTAATAAAGGCGATGTAACCCAATATTAAATACTTGAATAACCGATATCGGCCGATACCGATATACTCATATCCGATATATCGGCCATAAAATTTTGTCGTAAATTTTTTGCTGTATAAATGAGGTAAAAGTGATTTATAATGATATACTGTTACCGTTACGCGCATTAACCATAAATAAATCACAAAAAAATGCAGAGAAAATGCAAAAAGACATTTTTTTTCAAACTTCGTAGAAATGGCATTTTTGTGACTTAATTCACAAGGTAGAAGCTTTATTTCTACGCCGTCGGAGTAGAAATAGCTAACTTCTACGCCGCCGGAGTAGAAATAGCTAATTTCTACGCCGCCGGAGTAGAAATAGCTAATTTCTATGCCGGCGGCGTAGAAATAAAATAAATAAATATCCATAGAAACTACATAGAATTAGCGAATAAAAAGAAAAGTAGTGCGTTTGAAAAAAATATTCAATGTGTCTTTCGGAATAAAAGTGTCTTTGTGTGCCTCGCATGCAATTGTTCGACTCGCTTCGCTCGTCGTGCAAACTTCCATGATCGCCACACAAAGTATCACTTTTACTCCTAATAACACAATATACTATTTTCAATAATATGTTTAGCACCACCGCCAAATAGTGTTGCTAGTGAACAGCTATTTTCTTTAGCTGGAAATGTTTATGAAAGGGCAATAATTTTGTTACATTACAACTTGCCAAAACTTAACTTTAAATATTAATTTGTTTAACTAAGTGTGTAACTTTACTTCTACATTTTTAATGACTTTTTTCCTAAATTTTGAATAAGAATAAACTTGATTTGTTTTTTATTTAGTATTTCTGTTTTAATTTCCTTTAAAAATCCTTAGCAACTGAAATATTAAGCAATTTATATTTTTTTAGGCCGATACCGATATAGGCCGATATCGTGGTTTACATATCGGCCGATACCGATATCGGCCAAGAAGGCCGATATAGCCGATATACCGATACCGATATCGGTATCGGTCGATCCCTAATATTCAGTTTTTGTAAGTTTGAAGTCTATATTTTAAACTAATAACTAGTCGTTTTTATGTGCAGAAGTTTGTGAAAATAGGTAAGCATAAGTACCCTTCTTCGTATTATCACACTGTGTATTGCGTGCTATTTTCTTTAGCTGGAAATGTTTATGAAAGGGCAATAATTTTGTTACATTACAACTTGCCAAAACTTAACTTTAAATATTAATTTGTTTAACTAAGTGTGTAACTTTACTTGTACATTTTTAATGACTTTTTTGCTAAATTTTGAATAAGAATAAACTTGATTTGTTTTTTATTTAGTATTTCTGTTTTAATTTCCTTTAAAAATCCTTAGCAACTGAAATATTAAGCAATTTATATTTTTTTAGGCCGATACCGATATAGGCCGATATCGTGGTTTACATATCGGCCGATACCGATATCGGCCAAGAAGGCCGATATAGCCGATATACCGATACCGATATCGGTATCGGTCGATCCCTAATATTCAGTTTTTGTAAGTTTGAAGTCTATATTTTAAACTAATAACTAGTCGTTTTTATGTGCAGAAGTTTGTGAAAGTAGGTAAGCATAAGTATCCTTCTTCGTATTATCACACTGCTTATTGCGTCTTGGACATGGTGTGTAAATGTGTGTCATTACAGCAGCTCGAGGCTCTATAAAAGGTGTTCCCAAAGTTAATTTTCCTTTGTCGTAAACACAGTAAGTTCGCTGTCTTCTCAGGACTACTGTAAGGATGTCAGAGAACTCTCAACGTAAGGTCGAGGATTGTAGGATACGACCCTTTCACAAGATCGAATCGAATGTGTGGGTATGATGTCATTAGCAAATGTACTCCAACTACAAACAGGCAGTTATGGACTTCTTATTTGATATTGTTTATGTTTATATTAACGTATGTAATAAAAGTTTTGAGAAAAATATTACGCCTCAAATTCTACTACCAGTAAGAACAAGGTAAGATCATATTACCTTGTTCTTACTGGACATAATAACGTATGGTCCTAAAGTTTTGAGATTTTTACCTTCCGTCACCTTTAGGTAAGGAAGGTATTGTCTTTGGTCAAAAAATTCGATGATGAGTTTTTAATCAATAAGCACGTTTTAGGGTCTCTAGAATACGAATTTACTATTTTTACGATGATGTCTGTATGTGTGTGTGTGTGTGGATGTGTGTGTGTGGATGTGTGTGTGTGTGTGTGTGTGTGTGTGTGTGTGTGTGTGTGTGTGTGTGTGTAACAAAATTTTCGTCTGCGATAACTCTAATACTACAGTTACAAAAATTATAATTTTTTCGTATACTTCTTCGTTACATCCATATAAAGAGCTGATTAGATTTTGGTTACAATTGGTCAACCGGAAGTACCATCATTTGAAGATTTTAACAGTTTTTCTTGAAAAAACTATGTTAAATATAATTTTTTCACATTTGAAGTTATTATAAATATTAAAGAATATTTTTTTCTCTATACGATTTAACTGCATTTTATACTTAATATTAAATGGATATAGAGTTAAAAAATTATAAAGAAATTAAATTTCATAAAGTAGCCATAGCTATGGAAACAGCTACTATATTAAGAAAATTCTGATTGAAAGATGTCAGTGTCAAGTGAAATTGACATAGTGTGTTTATCTTATAATTTTACTGGAAATATAGGATCTTTTGCTTTCTGTATGGAATTTGTATAAAATACATACAACTGCTTTAAGGTAATGTATAAGAAATAATAATCTTTTATTTCTGCAGATACATTATAGAAAACGTCACAAAATAGTAATTTTCTGTATGAAATTTGCATAAAATACATGCAACTGCCGGAAGGTAATGTACAAGAAATAGAATATTTAATTTAGCAAGGAACTTTCCGAATGAAATTTGTACAAAATACATAGAATTGACGGAAGGTAATGTGCTGGCCACATCAGATTTTTTTTAGATGTTTTGTATTTATACTAAATAACATTTAATCAAATTGTGGCTGTAAACAAAATATCACTATTAACTTGTTTTTATTTTGACAGTTTAGTATTTTCGATTTGATGCAGCAAAATATCATATAAGATAGATATTCGTAAATGAATTTACAATCTTGTTGGGCGAATGCCTAAGTATGATATTGTTGCAGTTTATCGCGAGCACAATATCTCTGTGGCTGTGAAGAAGGTATACCCTGTGTTAATTTGCCCAAAAGTGGTCGACCAAAAATTTTGAGCCACATGAGAGAACAAAGATTAATTGCAGCTGTTAAAAACAAAGTTGGAGTGTCACAACGAACTGTAGCCAGAATATACGATGTTTCGAAGACCACTGTTTTTAGAACACCTTCTCGAAATGACGTGGTGTTTCCAAAAAGAAGAAAGGTACCAAAATATACCGTGGCTCAATTAGAAAGAATCCCTAGATGTTGTCGTACGTTAAGGCGCATTCATTTTCTCAATAAACTTATTGTAATGGACGACGAGAAATACTTTACTCTGTCCCATTCGGAGATGAAAGGAAACGATGGTTTATATACTAATGACACGGAAAACTTACCAGACAATGTCAAGTTCAAAGGTTAATCCAAATTTGGGGATAAAATTTAGTATGGTGTGCCATTTCTGAAGCGGGATATATCTCGCAACCGTACATTGATCGTGTTCGAGGAGAAGCCTTAACTGCACAACTTTATATTCAAAGATGCCTCTCTAAATTGCTTTAATTTTTAAATACACATCACGCGAATGATGATATAATATTTCGGCCTGATCTACCTTCATGCCATTACGCCAGAATAACTAAAGGCTGGTATAACGAAAACAAAGTAGACTTTGTTCCGAAATTGGACAATATTCCCAATGTACCTCAAACTCGACCAATAGAAGCATTTTAGTTATTATTGACTAGAAAAGTATACGACAAGGGATTGGAAGCTGCATATGAAGAACAATTACGACGTCGCATTTACCAAAAGGTTCCAGAAAACGATCCAGATGTTGTCCAGAGGAGTTACAGACAAGAATATTTTTGACGATCTGGGAAGTAGATTTAACACCTTGCAGAGACCAATGAGTTAAGGTATTAAAAAATGCGTCGCCTGCTGTCAGATTTGTAAAATTAGATTTTTTATCTGCTTAGTTTGTAGGAACAACCCCTTAAGTCAACGTTTCAATAAAAAAAATTCTTTCTATTTGATGAAAAAATCTAACTTTTTCTTAAAACTTTTGTTATATACATTATTGATAAAAGACTCATTTTTTTCTGCCATAATTATTCACCTCCATTTCTCATGTTTGGAACTAAATCCTTCTTGCAATAATAAGTAGAACCGTGTTGATTTATTTATGTTTTATGCAAGGTGAGCTAAAAGTTTTCATTTCTCGCTGCAGCTATACAATAGAGTTTTAGATGTAAAGTATGTTTATTTACTGACGTAAAAAGTTTCCTTTTTGCATTTGAAGTGCAATCGAACGACGAAGCAGCAAAGCAACCATTTTATAATTCCACTCGCATTGGCCACAAAACTTACCTTCGATTTCAACTTTTCTTGTTATTTTATAATGACCTACATAGAATTTAAATACGAAATTACATTGTTGAAATGCTTTTATTTAGTTTGTTTCAAGGCGATTTTTAAAGGTATATGCACAATTAAATTTGAACCCAGCTTAATTTCATGTTTTCTTAAAATATAATCAGAAAAATTGACTATCGAGTCCAGCAATAAAAATATAAATATGGTAATTATGACAAGGCGGCACATAATTGTCACTGCTTTCTTTTACATTGAATCCCAACGCCCATTATTTGTGCTGCTCTGTTGAAATGAAGATATGGATTGAATGGACTCCCTATCTACTCTTTACAGGGTCTTAAGGTGGTTCACGGCGGGCTTGTATCTGGAGTCTAATTACTTATGATTGGTTAATTCAACAATAATACGTGTTACAAATTTACAGGGTATATAGGGGACAGGGCCGTGCCTAGGTACTCGGGCGCCCAATGGGCCCGTCCAACTTTTTTAAAAAATTTTATGTTACAAAGAATTTAAAAATAGAAATTCCGTATTTTTTGTTTTCTTGAAATTACGCTTAATAACGCCTAAAATAATTATTAAAGTTTCGGCGCGAAAATTCTGACGTTAGCGTCACTCCGTCATAAGTAAAGAGAACCGACATATGTTACCCTTTATGGCAATATACAATAAATGCATGAATAAAAATACGTATTTATCAATTGCAAATTGTGATCAAAAATCTTTAGAGCTAATGGTAATAAAGTAAGGCAGATAGTTATTATATATTTGCTTGATTTACTTACATGAATAGGTAGGTATAGGAGTAGTGTTAAATGTTAATTTATGTAAAACTTCGATAGTACATATTATATATAAATAAAAATCAGACAAGTAAATTTTATATATAATTTTTGCTTGTTTTCATAATCAAGTTAATTATTCGCTTTAATTAATATGACTTTCAGACTTTCTTTAATGTAGTATTGAAGTTTTCATAATCACCTAGTGCCATTATTATAATGAAAATAGTATTTAAACTATTTTCTATTTATAATTAAATACAACAAAGACAGTATTGATTAAAAGTAATCTAACATTTACATTCCTATTTACTAAATGATTACAACAATGACAAGTATTGAGATTATAATAATTAAAACATAAATTATAATATAAATTTAATTAATAAGTAAATTTTCATTTGATCTTAATAAACAATTACCCGGATATATTAAATATGTGTTGGTTAGAGTATGTGTAAAACCAATCGCGAATTTATGAGCAAAATATGCATGGTCCACTTTATAGTGACATTTTCACAGGGAAACTGGACTACTGTAATGACGCTGACGTCACAACATGGCGACCATTTTACGCTAAAAACTTTAATTACGTTATTATAGGTATAAAAATACAAAATATATAGCAATTTTTATTTCGTTTTCATTTATTTATATTCTAAATTCATATGCGACAATTTTAAAAAGTCGAAGACTTGGACGGGCTCATTGCGAAGCTTATTTTGCCGCCCCTTTTCAGTTCAGAAAGTTAGTTACATAAATTGACAGACAGTGAGGTGAAAGGTGTGAATGCTGTCCGAGCAGTTGAATATACAGACGCTGTTTAATTTTTGGAACTGCAGTTTTCATTCCCATATGAAATTAAATCCGTTCTCCCTTAATTAAAGTGATTAACATTTCGTTTTTCTTTACAAATGAATAGTTTTACTTTCATGAATTTATTCCTCTGTTATATTGAAATCGACTAGGTTTTTAATCAATTATTTCGCAAAGTTTTCTCCGAACTCGCTGCTGGTTCACAGCGGTTTATAAGTGGTTATTTATTGGAGAAATATTTGTCCTGAACTATAAATTATCGGATATGCGCCTAGCGAGTCATTCCGGGATTTGCATTCAATAACATTCGGGGTTCAATTCTCGTAAATTCTAAGGAAATCACTACGAAATTCTCAAGTAGGGTCGACAGCAGTATTATTCATTTTTTGCAATCTCACTTCTATAATGGAGACTTGAGACTGTGTCTATAAATGACGTCAAATTTTAGGGATTTAATTCATTTCATGAAATTTTATTCGATAAATTTTTCAATAGCCGTGGAAAGGTAGGTTTTATATACGATCTTTGAAAGCTACATGTATAGTTATTAACGTCATAAGGCTGATATGTAGAAAATAACAGCGCCTCGATTCTATAATCAACCGTGTCTGTTATTTGTATATCAGCCGTGTGACGTTCAGTATTTTTCATAATAACAAAATATCTTCTTAAAATTCTATTTTCTATGGCATATTGACAGGTGACAGCTCTTCATGACAATTTCATGATGCTGAGATTTTTACCTTCCGTCACCTTTAGGTAAGGAAGGTATTGTCTTTGGTCAAAAAATTCGGTGGTGAGTTTTTGATGAATAAGCGCGTTTTAGGGTCCCTAGAATACGATTTTACTATTTTTACGATGATGTCTGTATGTGTGTGTATGTGTATGTATGTGTGTGTGTGTGTGTGTGTGTGTGTGTGTGTGTGTGTGTGTGTGTGTGTGTGTGTGTGTGTGTGTGTGAGTGTGTGTGTGTGTGTGTGTGTGTGTGTGTGTGTAACAAAATTTTTGTCTACGATAACTTCCATACTACAATTCTAAAAATTATAATTCTTTCGTATTTCTCTTCGTTACATCCATGCGAAGAGCTGATTAGATTTTGGTTAGAATTGGACAACCGGTAGTACCCTCATTTGAAGATTTTAACAGTTTTTCTTGAAAAAACTATGTTAAATATCATTTTTTACATTTAATGTTATTATAAATATTAAAGAATATTATATTTTCTATACGATTTGATTGAATTTTATACCTAATATTAAATGGATATAGAGTTAAAAAATTATAAAGAAATTAAATTTCATAAAGTAGCCATAGCTGTGGAAACAGCTACTGTATTAAGAAAATTTTGATTGAAAGATGTCAGTGTCAAGTGAAATTGACATAGTGTGTTTGTCTTATAATTTTACTGGAAATAGGTATAGGATCTTTTGCTTTCTGTATGGAATTTGTATAAAATACATACAATTGCTTTAAGGTAATGTACAAGAAATAATAATAGTAATAAATCTTTTATTTCTGCAGATACATTACACTGTATATAGAAAACGTCACAAAATAATAATTTTCTGTATGAAATTTGCATAAAATACATGCAACTGCCGGAAGGTAATGTACAAGAAATAGAATATTTAATTTAGCAAGGAACTTTCCGTATAAAATTTGTACAAAATATATAGAACTGACGGAAGGTAATGTGCTGGCCACATCAGATTTTTTTAGGAACACATGATTTTTAATAATTGTACTGTTATAAAAAATAACGGCCGTGGCTGTTTTGATGCATATATCGGTTAGGCATACAGTACTGTTAAAGCACATTTAACAGTATGAAAACTTTTTATCTATCCAAAAAGGTAGATGATTTTGCAGCATCAAAAAGTGAACATCTATGATAAATCTATATTCTGAAAGTGAACAACCAAATTTGAAAACACGGAATGTCTTACTTCTTATTATATCAATATTATATCGTAATGGATCTAGGTGGTGACAAAAGAATAAGATTTATTTATCTACGATAGACTTAAGGAAGATATATTGATTCGGGAAATGAAAACATTATAGCTGTCCGTTTTCCAGAGCTTCGTTTTCGCACGCCAAAGAAAAATATTGATATTGTAAGAAAAAACTGTAGAAGCCGTGTCAAGAGCCTAGGACGACAGAAGCCAGAAGGCAAGCGTTGTCGCGCAAAGCATTATGGGTACACAACACAGGCTACTTATCAAAAAAATTGTCGGGAAAATAATAAAACAAAAATAACATGTCACAGAAGTTTTCGGAAAATTTCAAATCCCAGGTTTCTGCAAGATGTCTTTACAATATTGTTGATGTGTGAGTTAAGGGTAAATTTGTTATCAAATAATAAAATTGAATAAACAGCAACGATCGATCAGACTGAACCAGCCTGAAAAATTATCAGTTGTAGAAAGAAGAAACAAAAATTGTTGCAAGACCTACACACCTCAACAACATGTTATTTAGAGAAGCTAGAATAATAGTTGAGCATGGCTACTTGTTGCTATTGTTTTGTTATTATTTATTTATGTACTTTATGCTGCCGAAACGTCGGGTTTTTAACAAAAAATACAGAAAAAAAATCTGATGTAGCCAGCACATTACCTTCCGTCAGTTCTATGTATTTTGTACAAATTCCATACCGAAAGTTCCTTGCTAAAGATTATATTTCTTGTACTTTACATTCCGGCAGTTGCATGTATTTTATGCAAATTCCATACAGAAAATTTATAGCAAAAGATCCTATATTTCCAGTAAAATTATAAGATAAACACACTATTTCAATTTCACTTGACACTGACATTTTTCAATCAAAATTTTTTTAATACAGTAGTTGCTTCCATAGCAATGGCTACTTTATGAAATTAATTTCTTTATAATTTTTTTAACTCTATATCCATTTAATATTAAGTATAAAATGCAGTCAAATCCTATAGAGAATAAAATATTTATAATATTAAATGTGAAAAAATGATATTTAACATAGTTTTTCAAGAAAAACTGTTAAAAACTTCAAATGAGGGTACTTCCGGTTGTCCAATTCTAATCAAAATCTAATCAGCTTTTCACATGGATGTAACGAAGAGAAATACGAAAGAATTATAATTTTTAGAATTGTAGTATGGAAGTTATCGTAGACGAAAATTTTGTTACACACACACACAGACACACATACATACATACACACACACACACACACACACACACACACACATACACACACACACATACAAACGTACATACACACACACACACCCACACATACAACATCATCGCAAAAATAGTAAAATCGTAATTTAGGGACCCTAAAACGTGGTTATTCATCAAAAACTCACCACCGATTTTTTTGACCAAAGACAATACCTTCCTTACCTAAAGGTGACGGAAGGTAAAAAACTAAAAGGTTGTGTTACTCTTGTTATGACATATGTTAGTTAAAATTATTGTAGCATCGATAAAATCGTAAAGCATCTTCACCTTTAACATCCCTTAAAAAGTGATTCAAACTCCATGAATAAATGAATAAATTTATCAAAGGATAATGAAACAAGGCATCAGTTCCATAAATTAATTTCTCCTCAAGTTCTCAGAAGACATCATCCCCTATTACACTTATTAATTTTCGAAAAAATTGTACTCGGCAGTTAGTTCGAATTTCATATTGTTTAAAATTAACTTATGTACATTCGCAAAGTTCAGGTAAATTTATTCCTTTTGTAGGTTGTGGGGTAAACCCAGTGGCGGATTTAGCACTTGTGAGACCCCAAGCGCAATTCATTTTTCAGGCCCCCCTCCCTGAATATTTTTAATACCATTAGAGTGAGCATTCTACGCGTATTATTAATAAAAAATAAACAAAAACATATTGGAAATTCAAGCGAATCTAGAATATCCAACCCTGAAGAATTTTATTTTGATGGTTATATAATTACAGAACCATGAAAACTACTAAATTCCACAAAAAATAGAACGGAATGCAAAATTTAAAGTAATTTTGGCATTTTTTAAAAGTAGGGTTAAATTCCTTTAACATAAAAGTATTTTTGAAAATTTGCAAGCAAAAATTTCACAGTTTTCACAAATACAGCCTAAAAGTCTAATAATCATTTTATCGCGAAATTCATGCAACCTAACAGAGATAACATATCTATTTCCATTACATTATATACTCGAATTTCGTCAAATTGAGTTCTGTGCGTTAGGTTACGGTTACATTAAAGTATTTTTTTGAAAATTTATAAGCGCAGAAGCCATAATTTCCACAAATATGCGTTTAGAATCCGAAAGTGATTAAGTCAAAATCGAGCTGAATTACAAAAGTTGAAAGTAGGCTTCCGGTTTCTTAACTGCATTTTGAAAGAGTTGTAAACGAACTGTACTAGCACCAAATTTAAGTAAAGATATTCTATCTTTATCTCGTCATCAGTAGAGAGCAAGTTTGCATATGTTTTGAAAAATGACCGCTATAGGCCGCCACAAAAATATAGCGTAGATGGCGTTATTCATTTGTCAATTTGATTTAGAGAATACTATTAAATTATTAATTATATAGTAATAATAATAATAATAATAATAATAATAATAATAATGATAATAATAAAATGAAGAAGAAGAGTATGTATGAATACAATTATGAATTTGGCCGAGGTAAAAGACGTGTGCTTAGACAGGAATGTATGAAGAAGGATAATTGTGTCGGAATTATTATTGTGGTTCGGATGTGGTTCGCTACCGAAAATCGGTCACTGTAATATGTTAAGAGTGAGGAATATTTGTTGTATGATGTCCGATTAGTAAGAATGTTGTTGAAAGAGTGAGTAATTATTTTTGTAGTTGTTGTTAATATTTTTGTTTCGGGTTTGTGCTAACCCAATAAGGGACATGCGTGATTTTATGTATGTATGTAAATAAAATAATTTTTTATTTTGAGACCTGAAATTTAAGGCCCCCTCGATTTAATAAGTCCCAAGCGCGCGCTTAAATGTAGTTAGGAGGTACGTACTTATTTTAATCGCTGTAATGCCCATAAGAAAGCTTCGTTGAAAAAAAAAAAAAATCTGATGTGACTAGCACAAAACCTCTCGCCAGATATTTTACCTGGTTGTTCGCATAAAACGAAAAATATTTTTAAATACAAACACATATTCATGTCTCACTACAAAATAATTCTCACTTATATTTGCAAAATCTATGGGATATTTAAAAATAAATTATGTATAATACATACATTTTCTTTATATTCAATATCCTGAAATTTTCTTTTTCTACTTTCCTTTATATTCGTCATTTTTTCGCAAATTCCTTTTATATTCTTTTTTACGTATATTCTTTTGCGTTGTTGATTTTTTTTATTTTCATAATCTTCATAATGATGTATAAATATTTTTGACAATGGCATACAAATATTTTTACAGTAGGTGCGTTCAATGAAGTAAGCAAATCTAGCAAATGCTAGGTAAGCAAACGAGACTTGTTGCTTAGTGCGCTGAACGATTTGCTAGCTATATGACGAACTGTCATCCACAACTGTCATCGAGAAACGTATATAGATGTCAAATATAACATTGTGTAATTGTGTACCTGTTGTATTTCTTTTCTTGGTCTGCGAACATATGGAAAATGAATTTATATATTTATTTTCAGATAGTGGGATTAATTTGGAAGAAGCTATATTGACTATAACAAAATATTTCAAATTTAATAATCTTATAAACATCCATCACAAAACTCTCAAAGCCTTTTTTACATGTGGTTGATGGACACACACCATATAAAGAAATAGAAACAGTTCAAGTTAACTTCATGTATGTAAAATTTGTATTTCCCGCCATTATATTTGACACTTAGCAAGACAAGCGAGAAAATTGTGGCATGGATTGCTTGCGAGCAAATCAAGCAAACGCTAGGCTAGCAAAGTCGTTCAACAAATTTTACTTCCGGTTGCTTATTTTGCTTGGCTTATTGAACGTACCTATTGACATTTATGTGTCAATTACAAACATTTGAATTTCTTGTCTTGAAGTAGTTTGATCTGAGATTTTTTTACATCAAATTATTTTATATGCATTTCTTTATCTCTAAATCTATAGAAGATATAATAATGAATTTATATTTATCGAATAAAGAATTTAACGTTCTTTAATATAAGTATTTACATAAATTTTCGATAAATAATATTTAGATGATTTTTTTCTTGTAACTATTACTTCCGGTTGTCCAAATATTACCAAAACTTAATCAACTCTTTCCATTATTGTTAGATTGAGGAATCCGTAGTTAAAAATGTCTTTAGTCTTATAGCATTTAAGAAATCGTGGATCCAACATCCACAAACATCCGCACACATCCACACACACATACGGACATCATCGTAAAAATGTTATAATCGGATTCTAAGGACTTTAAAACGTGCTTATTCACTAAAATATGGATATACGATATTTAGCATGAATCCAATACCTCTCTTAGCGAGAGGTAAAAAGAATACATGTACAGACTGAGTCTCCTCTTTGCACGTTCCAACATTCGAGCTATTTCCTGCCGAAAAAGATTCTTCAGCTAAAGCAGGGTTGTAGGACAGTGTTTGTAAACCTCTGCCTTGAGATATCCCATAAAAAATCACATGGCGCTAGAGTTGTAAAGGCAATGTTCCACCTATATATCCTGACGAATTTTGGGTAGCAATTTGTTAGTAGTTTCCATTGTTGGGATTCCTGCGTAGGCGTGTGAAAATGTGTCTGGCGATAGTTGTGGTTGGTGTGCGTGTGTGTGACGCATCGAGGCGTATCGATGGTGGCGGCGGTAGTGGCGGTGTGCGGAACTAATTTAGGACGCGTCACGGTGCCGCCGCCGCGGTATTTCATACGCGACGCTGGGACAATTAATTTTACCTTTTCTCGCACGGCGCTAAAACACGCCCACGCCTACCTACTTCAACATAGGTACATCCTATATCCTAACGCCTAACAGATACTACATGGACTCCGTGTTTGACTTAGTAATGGATTTTTGTTACCAAAAAATAAGATAAATCATCCTGCAATGCATAGTATATAGGATTTTAACTGGACACTGTTTAAAAGTTTGGTTGTCACTTTAAATTAAACGTTATACTTTAATTGGAAAGAAGGAATTACTGGTTATCAGTTATACTGTAATGTAAATTCTATTTATAATTTAAATCTATGGTTTAAAGTTACACTCAAACAGTGACAACTGTCCAAGAAAAGACAGCGTGAGTTTTATGCTTAACCGAACTTAAATCCATGGTTCACTTTAAAAAAAAAAAGTTTAGTTTAGAGTACCACAATTTAAGTAGATAGGTTTTGTGTGGAAAGAAATATCATGGAATACACCCACTAATGAGATAAAATTAACTGAGACAAGCAACCTTTTTCGAAAACTATATGTATTATGATACTTAAGTGAACATGGCAATTAATTTAAAAATCTGATGTGGCCAGCACATAACCTTTCGCCAGATATTTCTTTTTCTTTATATTCGTCATTTTTTCGCAAATTCCTTTTATATTCTTTTTTACGTATATTCTTTTGCGTTGTTGACTTTTTTGTTATTTTCATGCGAATATTTTTGATAGTGACATTTATGTGACAATTACAACCATTTGAAATTCTTGCCTTGAAGTAGTTTGATCTAAGATTTATTACATCAAATTATTTTATATGCGTTACTTTATCTCTAAATCTATAGAAGATATAATAATGAATTTATATTTATCGAATAAAGAATTAACCGTTCTTTAATATAAGTGTTTACATAAATTTTCGATAAATAATATTTAGATGATTTTTTTTTCTTGTAACTACTACTTCCGGTTGTCCAATTGTTATCAAAACTTGATCAACTCTTCCCATTATTGTTAGATTGACGAATCCGTAGTTAAAAATGTCTTAAGTCTTATAGTATTTGAGAAATCGTGGATCCAACATCCACACACACATCCACACACACACATCCACGCACACACACACACACACACACACACACACACACACGCACACACACACACGAACATCATCGTAAAAATGTTATAATCGGATTCCAGGGACCTTAAAACGTGCTTATTCAATAAAATCTGGATATGCGATTTTTAGTATGAATTAAATACGTCGCTTAGCGAGAGGTAAAAATTGAAAGAAGCTTTCAGAATTCAATATATAAATAAAACAATATTTGTGTGTAGTTTTGCTCAAATTTTATTAGAAAACGATGTTTAGATAATGATGTGCTACCTTCACCAGGTTAATAACAACAATAGTATAAATAAATATGTAGTCAAGACAAAATTATGGAAATATGTATTAAAGGTTTTTTAAAGAATATTAAAAAAAATATTGACAAGATTTGTTAAGTTCAAAGCTTGTATTTAAATTAAAATTAACTTCGTTGTCGAAACGTCGTTTTCTATTAAAATTTAAACAGAACTATATGAAAATATTATTTCATTTATGAATTTATTAACTTTGTAAAGAAATGATTACAAAATGAAAATTATTCTACGATTATGAGTAAAATAATAAACACACAGTTTCTGAATTTTTGAATAGAAATGGTAATGGATTATGTTCGTATACGGAAATCCACACACACATGGACAGATGCAAAATTGATGGAAATATTTAAAAATACGTGTACTGGCGAATTTTTTATAAAACTATTCCAGGAATTTTTATACATATTTCAACAAATATATAAATAAACAATACCTACGTTCAAAATCGTTTGATCATGAAATAAATTTCATAAAAAATTGCAACTACAATTTATACATAATACATTAATTATACAAAATATCTTTTAAAACATCAAATCAACAAAAAACATGTAAAATTATATTTATTTAACCATGAACTTACGCTATTTATTTTCCCGTTTAATTTAGATTTATTATTAATAATTTTGTGTTCACATGCAAAATTTTATTAATTTACTCAACTGTAAATCTTTAGAATTTTAAGAAAAACATCATAACTATTCAATATGAAAATGAGATGGTTGATCCTACGAATATATTGAAGGTGAAAGGCTTTCAAATGGTAGGTATATTTAAAGAAGGAAAAATGGTAACAGTTCAAACATACAGGAGCTAAAAAGGATGACGGTCCAAGTATTTTTGTTTAGTAGATTTGGCAATCAGACTGGTAAAATTCTATTAGGTCCCACATAAGTTGAAACTCGACCCATCAGTGGGTATAATAATGTCCAATCTGAGTTTTGGACAAAGATTGAATACAGTAGGTATCTTACTTCAAAAATAAGGCTTCACATTCTGTGACATTCATCTTTTTTTCCCTGATTCTTTATTTGTATCTCCCCTTAATTAAAAAATCTGATGTAGCCAGCACATAACCTCTCGCCAGATATTTTACCTGGTTGTACGCATAAAACCAAAAATATTTTTAAATACAAATACATATATTCATGTCCCACTACAAAATAATTCTCACATATATTTGCAAAATCTATGGGATATTTTAATATAAATTATGTACAATACATACATTTTCTTTATATTCAATGTCCTGAAATTTTCTTTTTCTACTTTCCTTTTCTTTTTCTTTATATTCGTCAATTTTTCGCAAATTCCTCTTATATTCTTTTTTACGTATATTCTTTTACGTTGTTGCTTTTTTTTTATTTTCATAATCTTCATATTAATGTACAAATATTTTTGACAGCGGCATACAAATATTTTTGACAGTGACATTTATGTGTCAATTACAAACATTTGAATTTCTTGCCTTGAAGTAGTTTGATTTGAGATTTTTTACATCAAATTATTTTATATGCATTTCTTTATCTGTAAATCTATAGAAGAGATAATAATGAATTTATATTTATCAAATAAAGAATTTAACATTCTTTAATATAAGTATTTACATAAATTTTTGATAAATAATATTTAGATGATTTTTTTCTTGTGACTACTACTTCCGGTTGTCCAATTGTTACCAAAACTTAATCAACTCTTCCCATTATTGTTAGATTGAGGAATCCGTAGTTAAAAATGTCTTAAGTCTTATAGTATTTGAGATATCGTGAATCCAACATCCACACACACATCCACACACACACACACACACATACGGACATCATCGTAAAAATGTTATAATCGGATTCTAGGGACCTTAAAACGTGCTTATTCATTAAAATCTGGATATGCGATTTTTAGCATGAATACAATACCTCTCTTAGCGAGATGTAAAAATGGCGTGCACTAGTTGTGATTTGCCACAATTACAATTATAAACGACGATAGTTACCCGCGCACACAGAATTTTTGTTTAGGGGCAGTTGAGTTGCGGTCAAATGTGTTATTCGCTCCCTGATGTCCGTTATGCCCACCAGGGCGGCGTTCAAATTATACGCACTTTAGCTGTATCATTAACGTGACATTTTGCTAATTTGTTTAAATTGTCCACCGCTAGAATGTTTCGACACGAGGCTGATAATTCAGTGGATGTGGATTTTAAATAGTAACGGATCGTCAAACGGTTTATTTTTTGCACTTTTTTGAAGGTGATTTCACTTATTTAATGAAAGGAACAGAGGCAAACTCGTGCTAGAAATGAATTAAAAAATAATTTGCAATAAAAAATAGTGTTTGTAGTGAACTAGTAGTACCTACTGGTTTCAATTTCGCAAAGCTTCAGAACTATGTATGTATTATGATAACGTATGGTCCTAAAGTTTAATCAAACTGTCGCTGGTTACAAAATATCACAATTAACTTGTTTTCATTTTGACAGTTTAGTTGTTTAGATATTTCGATTTGATGCAGCAAAATGTCATATAAGCTAGATATTCGTAAAGGAATTTACAATCTTGTTGGGCGAATGCCTAAGTGTGATATTGTTGCAGTTTATCGCGAGCACAATATCTCTGTGGCAACAATTTATCGGACAATAAAAGATTGTGAAGAAGATATACCCTGTGTTAATTTGCCCAAAAGTGGGCGACCAAAAATTTTGAGCAACATGAGAGAACAAAGATTAATTGCCGTTAAAGACAATGTTGGAGTGTCACAACGAATTGTAGCCAGAAGATTCGATGTTTCAAAGACCACTGTTTTTAGAACACTTTCTTGAAATGACGTGGTGTTTCGAAAAAGAAGAAAGGCACCAAAATATAATGTGGCCCAATTAGAAAGAATCCATAGATGTTGTCGTGCGTTAAGGCGCATTCATTTTCTCAATAAACTTATTGTAATGGATGACGAGAAATATTTTACTCTGTCCCATTCAAAGATGAAAGAAACCGATGGTTTTTATACGAATGACATGGAATCAGACAATGTCCAGTTTAAAGGTACCTAAATCTAAATTTGAGGATAAAATTTTTGTATGGTGTGCCATTTCTGAAGCCGGATATATCTCACAGCCGTACATTGGTCGTGTTCGAGGAGAAGCCGTAACTGCATAACTTTATATTCAATGATGCCTCTCTAAATTGCTTCAATTTTTAAATACACATCACGCCAATGATGATATACTGTTTTGGGCTGATCTAGCTTTATGCCATTACGCCAGAATAACTAGAGACTAGTATTACGAAAAAATGTAGACTTTGTTCCGAAATTAGACAATCCTCCCAATGTGCCTCAAACTCGACCAATAGAAGAATTTTGGTCAATATTGACCAGAAAAGTGTGCGACAAGGGATCGGAAGCTGCAAATTAACAATTACGACGTCGCATTTACCAATAGATTCGAGAAATCGACCCAGATGTAGTCCAGAGGATGATGGGCCAAGTCAGAAGAAAATTAAGGGCCATTGAAGATAATGGTCCATTATCAATAATTTAAATGTTAAATATTTATTGTTATACTTATTGTTAATTGTTGTAATGGTTAGTTTAAAAAGTAAAAGAGTTTTAAAAAAGTTATCAGTGTATACAAATTTTCTCAAAACTTTAGGATTATACGTTATATATATATATATATATATATATATATATATATATATATATATATATATATATGTATATACTAGTGCCAGGCATGGCGTTATTACTGCTGAATAGAAATATATGTTACAGGTTACAGTAAAAGCATTCAAAAATCAATTTGTGAAAAATAAGATACTGACACAGTGTCTGTGTCAGTGATAACAATCGAGACATTTACCAACAATAAATTAACTACTTGTAGTTGTTTAGACATTTTGAAATGGAATTAATTTCCCTAAAATATTTCTAGTTGGCAAAAACTAATATAAAGCAGAAGTAGTCGCCCGAAATTTGTATAATACCGTAACAAAAACCGCGAATCCAATATTAATTTTTTCTGAATGCCGTGTCGGCACGGACGATTCGGCCTATCTAGGGTAAAAAACAAAGTTGCTCTTTTTATCACAGTTCGGAAACAAATAAAACAAAGGTTTGGTTAGATGTTCTGCGCTAAGGCAGACATATGCTCGTGTTCATTTGTGCGCTCATGTATTTCCTAATGGTCCTTGGTTTTCAGTTTCAGCTGAATTGAAAACTGAATGTAGAATTGTTTATACATAGTACCTTTTTTCTTTATTATGTGTATTGTGTTACCCAAGAAACGAAACAAAATCCTACGGGTATCAGTAAGGAAATTAATGCTGCAATTTTGTGCACACTCGTAACGTTAGTTACGATATCTGTAAGACTCGGAAATCACCACGATCAAAAATGCAATTTTTTATTTTTATCTTCCGCTATAGGTAATGGAGGTAGGTAATGTTTTCGATCCAAAAATTCGATAGTGAGTTTTCAATGAATAAGCGCGAATTAGGGTCCCATAACACGTTTTTACCATTTTTACAATGATGTCTGTGTGTGTGAGACAATTTTTCTTCCACGATAATTCTTATCAATCTTCCAAAAATATAATGCAAAGTCAGAAGTGACATTTTACTTTAAACTCATTGCTATTTTAAACACGGAATTGGCGGGAAGCGATGTGCTTGCCACATCAGATTGTAAAATATGAAGAAATCTAGTAAAAGTAAAAGGAGGGACCGAGTGTCTCGTGATAATTAAACACTAGTTATGATAATTACAAAATAACATTGATCATCAACTGTTTGCCGGGGGATGTACAGTCAATAGAATAAACCAATTACATTTCAGTTCATTCTGTCTTTTACTGATTGTGATAATTAAAGATAAGCATTTGTGTGTGTCTATGTGTGTGTGGGTGTGTATGTGTGTTTTAATTAACTATTAAATAATTAATTAAACATCCATTTAACAGCACAAAGGAAATTTTTCGTCCCCTAAGATTTATTTGGTTTTAAATCTAGATTAAACACAGCATTAAATCTGATTTAAATTAAATCATTTAAAAGATTCGCTTGCTTTGCTTTTTAATTAATTATTTACTTCTAAATCCGAACTCTCGAGTTTTATTTTTATTTATAGAGTTTGAAATAAAATAAATTCAAAAAAGGATCCGATATAATACCATATAAATATGTTTCACTAGTTCTTTATAAAAGATGACAGAATCTATTTTGATTTTCTTGTGATTGTGTCAAAGACATGATAAATTTCTACTATATTTCATTTGAAACTGTTTTTTATCTTTTTCGATTTTTCTTAATAAACAAAGATACACTATCACAGCTTTTTTTATTGTAAAAAGCAAATGATCGAGATAATGTCAGTACATCGGCCATTTAGAAAAGCTAATTCGTAACAAAATTAGAATCTTTTGAATTAATGTGTGTATAGGCGGTGTGCACAAAAGTAGTCAGCGCCGACAGCGGACAAAAATGACAAAAGTGGTTACTCATTGAAGCATAGCAAGGTTATGGTTTATGTCAGAATAATTTTGCAATTTCTATTTTATATATTTGCAATGAATGCGAATGATAGTACGTCAAATATTATGTGATGTAGTGAGGGATGTAATAATTCTTACAAAATAACCGATTGAAGTATCAAATTTTATAAATTTCCTAGAAGATTATATGACGAACAGATGTATAAGAAAATAACTTTTCATCAGATATCTTCTACTAATATGAAAAATTCTTTTTGGTATACATATTTTCTCATTGTAAAATATACTTATCGTATGAATAAAATTCCAACAATGGTCGTTTGATTGCAATAATGAATTATATAAAAATGTGTTTCTTAAGTTACTATTTGAACAAGATATAATACAAGAAGCAGAAAATTGTCTTAAAATTGTATAATACTTGCAGTTGTATGCAATAGAAGTCTATTTTTGACATAATTCGTCTATTTATTATAGATTTTGTACATGTAATGTTAATGTTAAAGATAGAAATTCACATGGTTCGTATTTTTCGTGTATTTTCTTTTCCGAGCTTGTGCAACTGATTCCACTTAGAGCCTGGTACATTTTCAATGAAGAATCTTCTTCATTTATTGCGAATATAAAAGAAAGATGCTAACATCATACACTGATATCGTGATATGTAGAAACTTTCTTCTTTCCAATCATTCAAGTTTTCCAACTTTTTAATCTCAATTTCCATGTATTAAGCATCTTGTAACATTTAACTAATATTATAAATTAGAATATAAATTTAAATATGATAAAATGGTTTACAGAAATCACACATATTATAAGAAAAATTATATTTTCTGCCACAGTACCTTCGCTGGTATTTTGACTTTTTTGATTGTCACATCACATATATAACATTTTAAATATTTTGTTTATTCATTTCAATCTACTATGATGTATAATATTCATACACAATAGCAGCAACTCAAAATAAAATTGTAAATTGTATCACTTTCTTGAAATGTCAATGTTGATTCGGTACCCAAAAATGCCAATGTAATGTGGCCAGCGCATGACCTCCCGTCAAGCGTTTTCTTGATGCAAGATAATCTTTCCCCGTTGACGTTTTTCGCGACTCATTCTCAAAGACCCAAACTGCGGACTCTTGCTTTTTTTTTTGAGATCATAGCAGTATACCTACATTTCGTCACCTCTAATGAAGTTGTACACCAAATGAAACGACCCATTGTCAAAGCGATCTAGTATAGATCTGCACCATCTCAAACGGTTTTCTTTTTGACTGGAGTCAAATTGTGGAGAATCCAACGAGAACAAAGCTTATGTACCATCAAATGTTGGTCTAAAATGGTTTCAATTGCTTTCACACCAATCTTTAAAGTTGGTTGAATATTTCTGACAGTTACATGCCGGTCCTCTTTAATCATGTTCTGAACAAGACCAATATTCTTTTCGGTAACTGCCGTTTTTGGCTTAGGAGCTCGAAGACTCATTTAAGGAAAGTCAACCACGCTGAAATTCATTGTACCACCGCTTTACGGTACCTAAGGAACACGACTTGTCACCAAACACTCGATGGATTTCCTCAAAATATTATTGATGGCTTAATTCACGCTTGAAATTGTAAAAAATCACAGCTCAATAATGCTCTTTACTTAATTCAATAATTTCTTGGGGATTACTTAAAAAATTTGTATTTAAACAATCTTCAATTGTATTTAACAACCGTCACTATAATTAACCTTGTAAACAACTAGATTAAAATGTCAAACAAAATTTCTTTCAAAATATCGTAGCCTGCTAGATTAGCTCAGTAGAAAGAGAACAGTCCTCGTATGAATATATTAGGGGGTGCCGTGGCACCCATGGCACCCACCGTGCGCACGTCTATGTATTAAAGATGTAATTAAATATACTCTGTTTCAGGGGATATAATTTGGTGCAGCTCTGGCTTGTTTCTGCAGTTCTAATTTAAAAAATGCAGCTTTAAATCCAAATTTTGCAGTTGTTTTCACTTTTCTCTATATTATTTATTATTCAAATCTGTACATTAAATAAGAATTACAAAATATATTTTTAATTATTAAAACGCGCGTTTATATGTATATACCTATTCTTTTGTATGTATTAATAATAATAATAATAATAATAAATCTTTTATTTCTGCAGATACATTACACTGTTTATAGAAAACATCACACAATAATAATTCAAGACAAATTCATTCACATTATAAAAATTATTAGCGTATAAATACTTAGTTTTAAAATGTTTATGTTTACAGGATTTCGAGTTTTTAATGTTCTCTGGTAGCTTATTGAAAAATGATGACCAATCCTATCTGGAAAATCTTTGACGACTTTAACTCTAGATTTAGGTATATGGAAGTCATTTTCGTTTCTAGTTTGGTACTCATGAATGTCTGAGTTGAGTTTGAATTTATTTCTATTTTGAAATATCTAAAGACAAATGTCAAGTGTATAGAAGTCAGGTACTGTAAGCAGTTTAAGTTTTTTGAAAAGTGGTTTACAAGAAGAGTTCTTATATGCTCTTAGTAAACATCTAATTATTCTTTATTGAGCGATAAAGACAAATTGAGCACTAGTAGAGTTTCCCCAAAACCCGAGCCACAACCTAATACCGTAGTTTATTCTTAACTCTACAGATGCATGGTAGATTATTAGATTGTATGTTCAAATATTCCTTCAAATGCCGTACGTATGTATGTAGTGAAATAATTTTATTCAAATTAATTTTGATTTATTTCTTTATATAAAAAAGCGTTAAACCTGTAACTGTTCATTCTATGAAAATATGTAAGTTTCAATGTACTAAAAAATCGCCTCCCCCCTCCCCCCGGTATCCTTGGACAAAAAAGTGCAGCTCTAATTTTTTCAAATTATATCCCCTGCTCTGTTTTCGTCGAGAATATAAATTTTTGAGTAGTAATTTTGTAGGAGCAAAGCATACGTTCGTATTTCGCATCAAACTCCATCATAATTGTATTAAAGTAATTAATGAACATCCAAGAAATGCAGGTATTTAATTAAGGCGTTTAAAACACCTATATTAGATTATGTTTTGGCTGTCTGCCAGGCACGTTTTACTACTGAAACTATTATAAACTTGCACAATGGCGAACTTGTAAGAACGATGAATTGCTAAATAAACTAAACTGCACTTTTATATCTATTTAGCAGAGCAGCTTCCTCATCTAACTTTCTCATCAAACAAATTAATAAATTTGCCGGGAACGGGAACGAGGAACGCCCCAACGCTAAAGATTGGATTATTCATGCTAGCCTTTTCTGCGATTCGCAGACTGGGAGTGGTTGCGTTGTTATGCAAATATCGGAGATGATGTATTATTTACATATTTCGTAAGATACGCACTGTACAAATGTTCAACGAGGGTTATTACATTTTTTAAACTGATATGTCGCTGTCAATATCAAGAAATGACGTCACCCATAAAATGCGAAAAATGAGATATTCTGCCTAATTCTCTAAGCAAAATTGTTAAAAATTAACAACCATTTTCAGTTGTTAATTTCAATGTCGTCAATCACGTTGCTAAAATTTAACAACTGGTCGTTACGTCGAGTTGCTAATCTAGCAACTGCATTTCTCTCGTTGTTAGTATTGAACAATCGTTGGTAAATGGTTTTTCTTGAAAATTTTGTGTTAGGAAATAAACTTTTACTGGAAATACAGGGACGACAGCAAAGGTAAACTATTTGTAAACTAATATATACCTACATGCCCAATAATTATACACATTTTTAAACAAGATTTTAGATTTATGCAAAGAAATTTGCGAGATGTTAGTAATCCATTCCCGATCCTGATATCGGGAAAAAAATATTTACACAGATATTCAAACTGAGCAAGTGTCGTTTAATTCGTGAATTGGATGGTCTTACGCTTCAAGCATACTGAGTCAGTATATGCCCGAAGGTCTTATGTGACAATATGTAGGGTTTACATTTATTCCAAATTTAAATATTTTAATTCCTAATATTGAACAAATTTTTAGATTCTCTCCCGAAAAGATCTAAATTCAATTTTTTGAAATTTATTTTCATTTATCTTTCACATTTAAATTTAAATAGCCATTTCAACAATGCCAAATTTCTATTATTTTTACTGCTAAATCTCCTAGACGATGATCATGCGTTATTCCTGATGATAAGATTCTTGAAATTTCGAAATCGATCGCATAGAATTGAATAAACATGTATACTAAACTGGAGAACTTCATCAGATTCTTCCAACAGTTAATTTCTACGCCTAGCTATGGGTCTTAGAAAGAGACTACAGGGCAAAATTTCCTCAAGTCAATCAACCATTTATATGAGACAAATAAATACTTCAAATAAATTATTAAATTGCTTCAAATGTAGATATATTTGGATCTATTCAAGCTTAGGATTTATTGGTAACAAATAAATTTACAATTCACATATTTATATCTTTTTCTCAGTGCACGAAATGGCGTACCTCAATTCCTCATAATACAGAGAAAGAACCAAACAATGTACATATACGAGCATTCTATAGAACTAAATTAATAACTATCTAATGAAAATTCTGTAAAAACATTTAAATATTAGGTGAAATAATTTTTAAATAGTCGATTTATTTGAAACAAATAAAATTGATCAAATTGATTTAATTATTATCTATTTTCGGTGAGACAATCTGTTATTATTGATAGATTAGCTAATGGTAATAGGCTGTAGAATAATTATAAAATAAAATGAGATAATTTTTGTACTAACCTCGCCTAGCACCAATCCAATTTGGCCAACAAAGGCATCGCAGATCTCAGCATTTCAGGAAATCAGCTACCACTGTGTCCAGGAACGTTTACTGGAACAAAATTTCAGTTATTTCACTATTTAGTCAACTGAAAACCATCACACATTAAAAATTCATATCACGAAAGTTAGTTTGACACTAGAAGAAACAAATATACACTATTTTAACTCCCCCACAAAAGTTTTTCACGAGAATTGCGCTTACTACGAGTAGAACATATTTTCATTTGTAGGTTGCAGACACACTGACAAAAGATAGCAATAATAAACAACAAACACTGGTCTTAATATTGCTCGAACTTGTCGGTTAGAGTCCTTCTTTATTTTCACCGGTAAACACGAAATAAATAAAAATAATAATGAATTATTTATTCACTTAACTAATATAGAATAAAAAATCTGATGTGGCCAACACAATACCTCCCGCCATTTAATTTTTGCTAATTTAAATATAGATACATATATATTTAGTTATGCTGGAAACTGTATTAAGTTCCATTCCGTATAACTGTGATTCTATTTCCTATTTTCTTTTCATAACGTTACTATTATTAATTTGAAATGATTAGTTCTTTGACAGTGACATTTATCTGTCAGTTACATACATTTGAGATATGTACTGTGTAACCAAACAGTTGTGTTTGTTTGAAGCATATAGGCTCCGGGATTTAAATTATAGATAATTTTATAAATTTATCCATAAAATGTATAGAAAAAAGTATTAATGCAAACCTGTAGAATATTTAATAATCTTTAATTTTTCTAATAACACAAACCTCGAAAAACTTTTTGAGCTGCAAGTAAAGTTCCATTTCTGGTTATCCGATTGACAACAAAATCTAATGGCTTCTTCCCATATTAAAATAAGGTAGAAATTCAAGGTTTCATAATTTTCTGAATGATGGTATGGTATGACTAGCGAATGAAAGTTGACGTTTAAATTATTTTATAGATGTGGTTTCTTTCGAAACCCTAGAGAAGAATAGAATTGTACGAAATATACAGGTATGAAATTATTGCATGAACCCATTTAAACACTGGACTAGGAAAGCACATACATTACTATGTCTGGCTGAAAATAGATGGCCGACTATGGTAACTGAATATCAAAACAGAGGTGCTTTTAAAATATTTTAAACATTTTTCGTTTATGTTGATTATAACAAAATATTTTGATCTTTAAACTATTTAGTTTGGCAATTCTATGAAATAGGATTATTTTGAAGTTCCTCTAACAGTAATTCCGACTCCAGGGTCGCTTACATCTGAGACGAACGAACTAGAATTTGCGGTATTAAATTTTTTAAATACATCCCTGAATCTTGTTGCTAAGGTCATTTTAAATGCCTCCTGGTATTGAGTACAATTCTAATCTTCTGTAACGGAATACATAAGGGTCAGTTTCCTTTCAAATCAAATATAGGGAAATGTTTAAAAATAAAAATCTATCAAATAATCTAAACGTCAACTTTCATTTTCTAGTTACACTATATTTGAGTTAGCGTGGAGGATCCACACACACACACACACACACACACACACACACGCACACACACACACACACACACACACACACACACACACACACACCAACATATATATATATATATATATATATATATATATATATATATACGCATACATTCACACATACACACACATACATACACACACATACATACACACACATACATACACACACACATACACACACACACACACATACATACACACAGACATCATCGTGAAAATGTTAAAATTGAAATCTAGGGACCTTAAAACGTGGTCAATTTTCAAAATCTCTATATGCAACTTTTAGCACGATCCCTATACCTCCCTTACCAAGGGTTACGGGAGGTAAAAATTAATTATATTGTTATAAAAAAAATTAAAAATCGTGCTAGCCAATGGTATTAAAAATATGAGCTTAAAAAACAAGCCTTTAATATTACGAATTTTAAAATGTCTAAATTGTATCTAATCCTGCATCTAAAGGGTTAAATAAAATCAAATATTTATTTAGAGTTTTATAAAACACAATGGCTGGTAGCATGATCAACTGATTAAGGGTGACTATCAAGCAATTAACAACAGTGTTATGGATTATTTTGGAAAAAATTCTTCTATGCTCTGTTCCATTTAAGCCATTCTGTAGATGGCACTGGCAACAGCGCAAATCTAAAATAGCCGAAATTCAATTGGGTAAACTTGTCTCTTGTCTCTAATTTCAGCCAATCAGAGAGGTCAAAACTATTCCTTATGCTCCGCAATACTGAATGGCTTAAATGGAACAAGGTATAATGAAAGTTGTGCACAATTAAATTTTCTATAACCATTCGGCATACGTTGCTAACTTTGTATGGTATCTACTCTCATTCAAATTTTGTGAAAAGTCTGCTACAATACTATCAAAAATAAGTTACGTCAGTTTGTATTATTGACGACGATATGTATTCAACGACATTGTATTATTGCCTACGTATATATTTGTTGTTTATTGAATAGCCTTCTACATATTTGAAGACCATAAACAAAACTGCATTAATTTATTTATTAATATCGTAAATATTTATTACTACCTCTCAAATTGATTTGTTTTGAACATTTCATACATTTCACGATTGAATAGTTTATGTAACATATCTTTTACGATCAAAACACATTTAAAATTCTCCATATATGTGCGTCAATCATGAATAATTTTTGGCAAGAAATTTACGAATATAGAGCCCCGTCTCACCCACTTTAATTTTAGTCCTATAAGTTTTGGCAAAATTTTCAACAATTTAGAATTCTAGCATTAGGTTTTAAACGAAGTGTACA
The DNA here is from genome assembly GCA_963082715.1 of Harpalus rubripes. NCBI lineage: Eukaryota > Metazoa > Arthropoda > Insecta > Coleoptera > Carabidae > Harpalus > Harpalus rubripes. The sequence goes on from OY720448.1 coordinate 348,221, forward strand.
TCGATTTCACGGACACTCCTGATTCCTGTATATTTTGCATTGAAATAATTGCGTAGGCTTCCACAGTCTGAGTCATGAGAAATATTCGTTTTCCGGGAATGGACTGTGTCATATTTTGAGTCAGAGCTCAACGTTTCGCCCGCAGTCGTATGGGGCATCTTCAGGAGCAAGGGGGATAGTACTGTCTTAAACAAGGTTATCCGACGTGTAAACCACGCTAGAGGCCGAGTTTAAGCAACAAGTAGGAATGTTCACAGTCCACATTTTAGCTCCTGTCCCTGAGTTTTACAGACGTAAATAACGCGCGCGCTTCGCTTTGCATCACTACCTTTTTTGAGATTAGATTCTTCATGAATCCGGTAAATGGATGTGGTAGATATCGTACAATTTTTGAACACGGTAACTTTTCACCACTCGTGTTTTCGAAAAAAGTCGGTAGATGCGGTATCTACCGGTAGAATTTTCGTAAATGCGTATATATTTTCTATAAAATCCATACAGAAAGTTCCTTGCAAAAAATTCTAAATTTCTTGTATGTACATTACCTTTCGACAGTTGTATGTATTTTATAAAAATTCCATACAGAAAGTTTCGAGCAAAAAGATCTTATATTTCGAGTAAAATTATAACACAAATATACTACGAATATATCAATTGCACTTGACACTGACATATTTCAATCAGAATTTTCTTAATATAGTAACTAATGCGATAACTCTAATACTACAAGTTCAAAAATTATATAATTCTTTCATATTCCTCTTCGTTACATCCATATAAAAAGTTGATTAGATTTTGCTTATAATTGGTCAACCGGAAGTACTCGCATTTGAAGATTTTAATAGTTTATCTTGAAAAAACGATGTTAAATATCATTTTTTCACATTTAATGTTATTATAAATATTGAAGAATATTTTATTCTCTATACGATTTGAATGCATTTTATACTTCATATAGAGCTAAAAAATTATAAAGTAATTAAATACAATGCTATAACAGCTGCTATATTAAGAAAATTCTGATTGAAATGTGTCAGTGTCAAGTGCAGTTGACAGTATGTTTTTGTTAACTTTCTGTATGAAATTTGTATAAAATACATACAACTGCCTTAAGGTAATGTACAAGAAATATACTCTTTTGCAAGGAACTGTATGACATTTATACAAAATACATAAAACTGACGGAAGGTAATGTGCTGGCCATATCAGATTTTTTTCTAATTCTTTATTAAATTGTATATTTAAGAATCTACATATAAGATCTGACTGTTAAATGATAAATTATGATGTTAAGGATTGCTTTGGACACCCTGTATATAAAAATATCGTTAGTTAAGATGTTTTTCCTGTCAGCAACTTTAACGCGTTCGGTATTTATAATTTTTAGGTAAGTTAACCTTCCTTTTCAAGATTCAAGCCGCGTATTTATATTGACGAAACTCCTCTTCTGTCACGTTCTGAACTTGATAATTTTAATGGCTTAAAACTTACCCATTTAAATAAGTTGGCAAGGTAAATGAAGTTAGCGCCAGTTTATATTTTACGGGAGTAATTTGAAAGTAAATATGACACAGACTCAGAGACACATCTAGGTTGGAGTTTGAATAAGCCTCTATAGTTGAGCAACGTTTGTCAAAAGGAATTTTAAGCCGGCAGCTTGGATGCTTTTGCTCATTACTTCCATGGCCCAACAGCAGGATTACAAGGCGAATGATAAGCTCCAAAATACCCTGTTTTCACTTTGGTGGATACGTTAGTGCTCGAGCAGTATATCCGCATCTCTATTTAAATTAAATGGACAAGGACAACGGACATAAAAATCTGATGAGAAGCGAACTGTGTTAGAGAAGTAAAAGACATTTGATTTTACGTAAAAATTTAAGTTTACTATTTTTCACGTAAAAATGGCATTGCGCAATGAAAATGTAGGCTGAAAGATACTAACGTATGTACAAAATTTTGAGAACATTTTACGTTGCAAATTATATTACTAAATGAGGTCTAATCCAGTTGTCATCGGACATAATAAATACATAATCGGCCTAATTCTCTAAGCAAAATTGTTAAAATTAACAACCATTTTCAGTTGTTAATTTCAATGTCAGTTGCTAAGTTCAAAATCCCAATTCACTATTACAGCAAATTGCTAAAATTTAACAACTAGTCGTTACGTCGAGTTGTTAATCTAACAACTGTATGTCTCTCGTTGTTAGTATTGAACAATCGTGGGTGAATGGATTTTCTTAAAAATTTTGTGTTAGGAAATAAACTTTTATTGGAAATAAAAGGACGACAACAAAGGTAAACTATTTATAAAGTAATATATACCTACATGCCCTATAATTATATACATTTTTAAACAAGATTTTAGATTTATGCTAAAAAAATTGCGAGATGTTAGTAATCCATTCCCGATACTGATATTGGGAAAAAAAAATTTACATAGATATTCAAACTGGGCAAGTGTCGTTTAATTCGTGAATTGGATGGTCTCATGCTTCAAGCATATATGCCCGTAGGTCTCATGTTACAAGATGAAGGATTTACATTTATTCCAAACTTAAATATTTTAATTCTTAAAATTGAACAAATTTTCAGATTCTCTCCCGAAAAGATCTAAATTAAATTTTTTGAAATTTATTTTCATTTATCTTACACATTTAAATTTAAACAGCCACTTCAACAATGTCAAATTTCTATTATTTTTACTGCTAAAACTTTTAGACGATGGTCATGCGTCATTCCTGATGATAAGATTATTGAAGTTTCGAAATCGATCGCATCGAATTGAATAAACATGTATACTAAACTGAAGAACTTCATCAGATTCTCCTAACACTTAATTTCTACGCCTAGCTATGGGTTTTATAAAGAGATTACAGGGCAAAATTTCAATTTTTCAAGTCAATCAACCATTTGCAAAATTTCCAATTAGCAGTTATCAGAACTGAAATGCAAAACTAGCTTTGTTATTTAATTAGTCCAAAATTATCATGAAATTTACCATTAGAGAATATTGTTCCGCGGAACATCTTGCACCCAAAATTTTCTTATAACTCATTATTAAAAACTCAAACATCAAACGAATCAAAATCTGTCACTTTAGGTTGTGAATAGAGTAGAAATATATACAAATACAGAGAATCGACATGCCTTTTAACTCACTTGTTAATAACTTCACTGTTATATTTAACAACGATTGTTCAGAAAGACCGTTTTTAACAATGTCGTTAATTATGTATTTACTGAATACCAATTGAATGACAGTCCCGGTTATGTGATATACACTAAAATCTAATGGTCTCTTCCCATATTAGAATAAGGTAGAAAGACAAGGTTTCAAAATTTTCTGAATGATGGTATTTGAGTTAGAGTAAAGGATCCACATACATACACACACACACACATCATCGTGAAAATGTTAAAATTGGATTCTAGGGACCTTAAAACGTGGTCATTTATCAAAATCTCGATATGCGATTTTTAGCACGATCCCTATACCTCCCTTACCAAGGGTAGCGGGAGGTAAAAAAATCATTCTATTTCTTGAAGAGATCTAACATTTTTTCATACCTTTTGTTACATACATAAGAAGATGAAGATAATAGAATAACATATTTTAAAATTAGTGATGTTAAAAATATCAAGTATTCATTTATACTATACATAAATGTAAATACTAAACATAGATTATAATTTTATTATTTCAAATATTATGAGCATACACGATTTTCAAATAATTAAATAATAAAATACTCATTATTTTTAATTAACTATTAGTGGAATATTTATATATTATTCTGATTTTCACATTAAAATAAATGAACTAAATAAAATAATAATATAGAATAAACAGATTCTAGTGTTTTGCAAATAAATAAACTATCAATGAAAAACATAGTCAAGGCAATGGATGACAAATGCAAATAGAATTTATGAATCAATGGAATTTAATTATGTATTATTTGCTTCACATTATATTAAGTTGTTTAACAACAATTCTACATTATGAATAACATTATTAATTAATGACTATTCTATTTCATATCTATTGATGACTATATTACAATAATTTGCTTCTGGCGTTAGAAAATGATTAAATAATATATATCCGTATCACTTATCATGACTAACGTATATCCGGTACATATAAATATGTTAAGTTGCTACTCGAATATAAAGTGAAATTGACAAACAGGACTTGAATATTTGATTACGTAATTCAGTATAAAAAGAATAAATGCATCAAATGTTAAATATTATAAAAACTAGGAGTAATTATATATAGCACCTACTGCTATGCATAAATTTAAATAAATTGAATATAATATATTGTAACTAATTTCATATTTACTCCGTTCCCAGTCTCCATTATAAACGTATAACTTTCGACGGGACAAGCCTGAGGAAGGTACGTTTTGGTCTCTTAACTTATTTTGAGTTTGTGTTGCATAGTGTCTGGACGCAAAGTTTGGCCTTTTAACAAACAAGTATATAAAAGTTCACATAGACTAGACAGACTAGTATTATAGATACACAATATTATGTCCACATGTGGACATGGAGAATATAATTTGAAGTTGAATTTACGTAAGAAGAAGATTTCATTCATGATTTTATGTATTATTTTATTTGGTTGCTATCGTATTTCAAATTAGGCATCTTCGCAAATATTTCATTTTTCAAAAAATTAGTAAAGTTGAAGTTTGGCGTTTGCAAACTAAACTATTAACTTTAGCCACTAATTTTAAATGAACATATCAGCAATGGAATAATTTACATCCATTCAATTTTTATATAAAAATAAACTTATTTAGTCCATATATTTGTTTAATATTTGTTAATATTAAATTTTCTACAGATTTGTATAAATACTTTTTCTACATATTTTACGGATAAATTTATAAAATTATCTATAATTTAAATCTCGGAGCTTACGCCTTAAACAAGCACAACTGCTTGGTTACACCGTTCATATCCCAATTGTAAGTGCAGATAAATGTCACTGTCAAAGAACTAATTATTTCAAAATTAATAATATTAACGCTTAAAAAGAAAACAGTAAATTAAACCATAATTATATGGAGTGGATCTTAATACAGTTTCCAGCATAACGAAATATGTAAGCATGTATATTTAAATTAATAAAAATGAAATAGCGGGAGGTATTGTGTTGGCCACATCAGATTCTTACAAAACAAATCTGATGTGGCCAACACAATACCTCCCGCCGTTTACAGCCCGAGTCACAAAAAAGATTAAGCTGATCTTTACTTTTGGATTAGCGAATTTTATTCTAATTTTAGCAGTTTATTTCTTAAAATATAGTCTAATCTGATCCAAGTAACTACCTTTTTTTGATAATAAGAGGAAGATTAAATTTTAAATACCGGGATAGAATAGAATTCACCAATCCAAAAATGAGGATTAGCATAAACTATTTTGCGAATCTTTAATTTTTATTAATCTAAACGCATACCTACATACTTATGCTGGAAACTATATTGATTTCCTTTCCTATTGTTCTACTTACTTTTTTCTTTTTAAAACGTTACTATTATTAATTTCAAATGATTAGTTCTTTGACAGTGACATTTATCTATCAGTTACATACATTTGAATAACTGCGTAACCAAGAAATTTTGTTTGTTTAAAGCCTAGGCTCCGAAATTTAAATTATAGATAATTTTTAAATTTATCCATAGAATATGTACAAAAAGTATTAATGCAAATCTGTAGAAAATTTAATAATCTTTAATTTTTATAATAACATCAATCTCGAAAAAATAACATTTAAAGGTAAAGTAAAGTGCCTTTTTTGGATATCCGATTTACACCAAAATCTAATAGGCTCTTTCCATAATAGAACCAGGTCGAAATACAAGGTTTCAAATTTTTCTGAGTGAAAGTATTTGAGATAGAGTGGAGGATCCACACACACACACATACACACACACACACACACACACACTTAGACACATACACACACACACACACACACACACACACACACACATACACTTAGACACATACTCACATAAACACTTACACACATACATCGTGAAAATTTTAAAATTGGATTCTAGGGTCCTTAAAACGGTTCATTTACCAAAATCTCCATACGCGATTTTTCGCACGATCCCTATACCTCCCTTACCAAGGGTAGCGGGAGGTAAAAATTGTGCCAAAACATATAGGGCGGACGTTATTTATGAAATAAAGGAAGAGTTTCCCTCTTAATCTTTGATATTTGGAATGGAAGGACAATTGTCCTGCGCCCCTGCGCGTGAATAGAAGACTGAGTTGAAGAATCGTCCTCAATACAGTTTGTATTGTGCCGAGCATTGAACGCCGTGGTATATCAAATGTCCACACTACTGCACTGAATTACCCTCGTCAATAGAGATTTATTTGAATCACTGGGTTCGGTCTTTGGTTTGTTATTCCTTTTCTTCAAATCTATTTGCTATCACTGTGTATTCTTCTCGCAAATATTTTTATTTTCTATCAAAAACTACTCGTATGTACAAATGTATTGTTGCCACGTCAGTTTCGTAATTATTGTTGTATTCTTCGTCGAAAAGATCGTAGAAATAAATGAGATATTTTATGAGGTAGTATTTATTAGCTATTAATATTTCAAATATACCGCAAATGTTAATTGTTTTTTACTTCTTTTGTCATTTCCTTATGACTAAAGTAATAAATTGTTGAACAATATGAAATAAATGAAAGTCATTAATAAATAATAAAATAAAATTGCATTTTAACAAAGCGTCATATCAAGGTATTTACAGTTATATTATTGTCTTCACTAATTGAAATATTTTCGCATCTGGCAAGATGTAAATTTAAAACTATATATAAATAAATATATCATCACTGCATATTAATCATTGCTGGATGTGCCAATCTGTTTTGTTTGGATAGCGCATTTTTACATCCCGCTACCCTTGGTAAGGTAGGTATAGGGATCGTGCTAAAAATCGCATATCGAGATTTTGGTAAATGACCACGTTTTAAGGTCCCTAGAATCCAATTTTAACATTTTCGCGATGATGTCTTTGTGTATGTGTGTGTATGTGTGTGTGGAGCCTTTACATTAACTCCATTCAGAAAATTTTGAAACCTTGTATTTCTACCTTATTATCAGATAACCGGAAAAAATACTACTTTTTGAAGATTTGTGTTAATATAAAAGTAAAGATTATAAAATTTTCTGCAGATTTGTATAAATACTTTTTTATACTGATTTTTGTATTAGGAAATAATCAAACATGGTTGAAAAAAGTATTTGGTGCATAGTGCCCAAATAGAACTGATAATAGGGAAAAATATTTCTAGTAGTGCCTCAAAACGAAGAAAGAAGAATGAAATGGTTGTCGCAAGTAAAGATAAAAACATAAAATCAAAAGTTCTTTGTTGTAAAGATCATTTTGATGATAAATATTTTTATAATTAAATAAGAACTATTGAATACATTAAATTTTTAGCTGGAAAATGATGCATTCAGGCTATGGTTTCTTATACCAGCTAATCTTTGTACTACTGGAGCATAAGAGAAATTGATAAATCCAGCATAAAACATTACTAGACTGTATTTCGTAAGACCACTACTGACGATAATGTCAATCTCCAACTGAAGAGGATATGTTCCACAATGTGCCGCTGGAATATGTTTTATATATGTTTTAATAATATTGTATTCTGTATGTTCCTGACACGAAATAAATCCAAAAGTCAAAATAGAAAATAAAGTGTGTGTGTGTGTGTGTATCATAAAATGTCACGTGTCAACTAAAATGGAAAAAAAGAGAACGGGGATAAAATTACTCAGAAATAGACAAAGCAAATATGTTGGAGATAAATAAATGTCAAAATAATACATGGGATGAAATTTATAATGAATTTAATTTAATTAATGTTGACATGTGTCAAATTTATTTTACAGAATAAAATTTACTTTCTCGAACATCGGTGGAGTAATTTATTCTATAGATTTACTTAGCTAGTATTTTTATTCTTGTTTTGACGAAAATGTCTGGAATAAACTATTTACTTCAAGAGTAAATTTTACTTTGCTAGTGCTTTATACTTATCCATCTTTTATAATACTGGGCATTAAACTATGAAATATAACGCTATAATATAATAAGAAGAACTACGCTAAAGAACCAAAAATCACGCTGCACTATAAGTCAGACCTTATGTCACACAGTTGTCATTAAAGCAATCATTGACCTTGATGTATGATACATTTTTTTTTCATCTTTCCAGTTTTGTCATTGGGTAATGTCTTTCTGACGTCACAGGCACCAATTCAAAAAGTATGTTTTTAAACTGCTACTGTGCTTAATATATACAGATATTTTAACAGAAAATCATATTTAATAATACTGTAAAACGTACTTATTCGAATTTCAGAAAAAAAAGATATGCTAATTTTTTTTACAACACCTCAATATACTTCAAACAAGCAAAACTTTTTGGTGACACAGTTCATATATCAAATGTATGTAATTGACAGATAAATGTCACTGTCAAAGAACTAATCATTTCAAATTAATAATAGTAACCATTTAATAAGAAAATAGTAAATAGAACCATAGTTATATGGAATGGATCTTAATACAGTTCCCAGCATAACTAAATACGTATGTATATTTAAATTAATAAAAATTAAATAGCGGGAGGTTTGGTGTTGGCCACACCAGATTTTTCTATTATAATTTTATCCTATATGTCTTGCACGGTAGGTTTTACTATAGACACCGGATTTTTGAGCGAGGTGCAACATACATCTCCACTATCCCATCGCGAGGTTCCCTGCCGATTTTCATATCGGGATGACAGTTGTTGTCGCACTTCTCGTCTCGATTCTGGTCCAGGAGCGTGGGCGGTCCTGCGCATCTCTGCCGCAGAGCCCCGGCTTTCGAAACAACTGCCAGTCGGCCGGTATTCGCGCGATCGAGTGAGTTAGCTCGCGGTCGGGCCGAATCGAAATTTTATTTCCGAGAAGTGACAACTCGTGTTAAACGGGGTTGCTATGTGTGATACCTTTTGAGACTTAAGTCTCGACTTAAGTGGACTTAATGTGGCGTGTATGTGGTTGTTGTAGTTTGTGACTTTTAACTGTTGTGGACTGTGATTGTTCAAGGGTCCATTGTTGAAATTTTGACTGGATAGGTGAGGGATTTTTCGTTTTTAATGCTTAATAGAGAATGATGAATTGTGTGTTCTTTTAATGGTAAAGTTTGATAAATCATCAATTCTGAAAACTTTTCTAATTCCCAAAAGGTAATAATATATTTTGGAAACAAACTTTATAAATTTAATAATAATCTCTCGCCAAATCCATTGTATTTTTTCCATAAATATCGTAAATAAAAGTCACGCCAGAAATAATGAAAATAAGAAAAAATTATTTTAAACAGTTATTTGAATTTAAGTTGCGAAAATTAAATTAGAACTCAAGGAACATAGTTAATAATTTTTTTAAACTATTGTTGTAAATAAATAAAAATACAGAATTAACCAGAGCATTTTTTCAGTATGATGAAAAAAATATGAAAGTAAGCTAACATCCACCATACTCATCTGATTTGGAAATGTGCGACTTTTGCCTATTTTTATAACATTTAATATTAATGGGGTAGAAACTTTTTATTTTATGACGAGAATTATGCTGCAGTTCATGATTATTTTCAAAGTATTCAGCATTCCAAAAGAAGATTGGTTAGGAGCTTTTACAAACTACCCTTGATTTTGACTGACATTTATTTTTCAACAATAAATGTTTGAATTTTTCAACTGGTTCAATTAGAGTACGTTTTAGAGTCCCCGGAATAAGATTTTACTATTTTTACAATGATGTCTGTATGTATGTATCTATGTATGTATGTATGTATGTATGTATGTATGTATGTATGTATGTATGTATGTATGTATGTATGTATGTATGTATGTATGTATGTATGTATGTATGTATGTATGTATGTATGTATGTATGTATGTATGTATGTATGTATGTATGTATGTATGTATGTATGTATGTATGTATGTATGTATGTATGTATGTATGTATGTATGTATGTATGTATGTATGTATGTATGTATGTATGTATGTATGTATGTATGTATGTATGTATGTATGTATGTATGTATGTATGTATGTATGTATGTATGTATGTATGTATGTATGTATGTGTGTATGTGTGTGTGACGATTTTTTCGGATCCGATAACTCAAATACTAGAATTCAAAAATTTATAATTCTTTCGTATTTCTTTTCTTTACATCCGTGTGAAGAGACGATTAGATTTTGGTTATAATTGGTCAACCGGAAGTAGCCTTATTTTAAGATTGTTAAATATCATTTATCCATATTTAATGTTATTATAAATATTAAAGAATATTTTATTCTCTATACGATTTGATTACATTTTATACTTCATATACAATGGATATAGAGTTAAAAAATTATAAAAAAATTCAATTTCATGAAGGAGCTAGTTGTGCCATAACCATAGAAACCGCTACTATATTAAGTAAATGCTGATTGACAGATGTCAGTGTCAAGTGCAATTGACGTGTTTGTGTTATAATTTTCATGGAAATATAGAATCTCTTAGGTACATGAAACTTTTTGAATGGAATTTATACAAAATACAAAGAACTGACAGAAGGTAATGTATTTGAAATATGGAATCTTGTGCAAGAAACTTTCTGTATGAAATTTGTACAAAATATATGGAACTGACGGAAGGTAATGTGCCGGCCACATCAGATTTTTTAAATAAATAAAACACTAGTTTATGAAAGTATTTTATCATTGAAATAATTTAACATTATGAAACATTTATTTAAATATCTCAGAAAAACTGGTTTCTCAAGTTATACGCCTATGTTACGGTATCTAGTGTATTTTCTTACTTACAAAAAATATAAATAAATAAAATAAATATATCATCACGGCATATTACCCATTGCTGGGTGTGCCAATCTGCTTTGTACACAGATATCGGTAATGATGATGACATATTTGTATCTTGCGGGCGCTTACCAGGCGTCACCTCACGGGCACTCATTGCCGACGTGAAGAGTGCACCACAGGAAGAATTATAAATAGTTTTTTCACTAGGAGGTACTATTGTTGTTGACAACATAAGTCTTTAGTCACCTGTTTTATATATATATATATATATATATATATATATATATATATATATATATATATATATATATATATATATATATATATTATTCATGCATTTTTATGTCTTTTAAAAGTCTATGATCATTAACCATATATAGGAGTATAACATTATTAACTATACGGGCCAAATTCATAGTTGTAGTAGCAGTTCTCGTATTTAATTTAATCACTTGTACTTGTACATATGTACATAAACAACGTCCCTAATTAAATTTTGCGAGTTAATAAATAATAAGAAACTTGCATCCCATGTTACATTAGTACTATAGTACTGAAACAACTGAAATTTTCATCCACTTGTTACTTGATCGCAATGGCTCGAGTCTCGAGTGCAACTTCAGCTTCAGGAATGGTGCTGGAGCTGAAGCCTGCAGTAAATTAGTTGACTCTTACCTGCTAGCTTTCAATTTAAATTAATGAAAATTTCAGAGAGAACTTATTGAAAGCGTAAATTAATAATTACTAGATTGTAGAATTTGCCGTGAATATTGGGATGCATTATTTATAAATATACATTAATAATTCACTTTTAACGCTTCAAGTGAAGAGATACTTCCTGTTGGTCAATTATAATAGGCTACTTGCGTGGTACTGAAAATCTGATATCTATCATTAAATACCTAAAGTTGAAAACGTATATAAAAATATAAATTTTATTTTAAAAAAATTATGTTTTTTTAATAAATTAAGAAAGAAAATTTTCTTTGACGTCATTATTTTGAACTGGAGAAAGGGATGTATATTTAAGAATGTAACCTGTAGATGGCGAGAGAGTGCGAGTTTTAATTTAATTTTGACATTTTTCTGTCACTGTCTCTCATCTTTATTATTTTCTATTTGCGTGATTTCTGTTACTTTTATTACGTATTTCGATTTGTTAAGCAGGATTTTGAAGGATTTTAACTTAGCTTATACTCGTCCAAGTTTAAAATGACAAACGAAAATATTAACCTCCAAACTATTATTCGAACGTCAAACAGATGATCTGTTATGTTTAAATTACCCGCACATGCCGTTGCTATTGGACGTACCGATGTTATTGCTTTACGGCCATTCATTGGTTCTGCGTAATTCTATGTCATACATGGCGGTAATTTAAATATTAAAATTTAAAATTTTTTTTTCTGGCCAATTAATGTAAATTTTGCCAAAAGAAAAAATATGGGTAGCAAGTTTTTATCGTCTCTTCAAAAATATTAAATAAAAAAATGGCACGCAAGTAGCCCATTAAGATCAGCTTCGTAAAAATAGTAAAATCATATTCTAGGGACCCTAAAACGTGTAATATACAGTATGTTCATTTTAAGTGGGCCACCATTGCTATCTCGAAAGCTATAAGAGCTACAAAAATGGTTAAATGGCCACAAGACAAATTTAAATAAAATAAAAATTATTTTTGGGCCAGTGGTTCTCAAAATACAGGACATAACTTTTTAATTTTAAATGAGAACATATATTTCTTATTTGCTCATTTGTTAAAATGCATTCACAAATGAAAATTAAGTTTAGATTTATGGTTTATACTTTAGACTTAAAGACTTTGGTCGCATATTATGTAATGACTCCATTCACACTTCAGAATTTAGGGTCTTTAAAACCAAATCATAAAGCTAAACATTGCAGGGTCCAAACTTTAGGTTTATGATTGAGGTTGACGTCACAAACTTCACCAATGAGAACGAGTCTCAAATGATATAGATATACACTCATCTTTATGAAGTATCCACTTGGTGGATTCGGCTTTTTAAAAAATTGCGAGAAGAACATGGAGACTGTCATTCAAACTATTGTGATTTTAAAATAATTTTTTATTCAAATAAATAATTGTTATTGGTCCATTTTGAAGTGCTTTTTCAATTGTAATTGCAGATTACGATACATTGAAACCTTGTTTATTAAGTGGTAACATATGACACATTACTTACATAACACCCTGTATTAAGTTCGCGATGGAAAGTATAATTTATAATGGAATTATATACAATTTTTTTGCAAATGTTATACTTATGTAAAATAAAATAAATTGACGGGAGGTATTGTGCTGAGCGCTGGCTACATCAGAAATTTAATATGAATGTAATATACGAGCACACACGTACTTTTAAACATTTTGAAATTTTGTAAAGCTCACTACAGCAGAATAAAAGAAAATTTCATTAAATTTTTTATTAGAGTACGCACCTATATTCAGCCATAAAACGCACCGAGCAAATTTACTCATTCAAACTGTATCGTATTTCATTTGTTGCAGGCAAAATAAAACAAAAATATTTATGGAAGCGTAAAATTTAAGATTTAAACACAGCTGAAACATTACTGCCAACCCACTAACCTGAAACAAGTTCCAGTAAGTTTACGACTTTACTAGTGAACTCCTTAGACAAAAAAAATGGTTGTGGCCAGCACATGACCTCCCGCCAGTTTCATATTTAATTTAGCAATGAACTTTAAGTGAAATATCACTTCTGGTTGATCGTTTATAAATAAAATCTAATTTGTTCCAATATATAGAAAATTCTGCCATTATATTTTATTGATTTCCTCTAAAATCTGTGTTAAGAGCTTCAAATTAAGGACCACATCCGGTTTATTATATATAATCAAAATCTAATATGTTGTTTTCAATCATATACGAGTTTTAAATACCAAATTTCAGAAGTTTTGGATCATATTTTAATATATTTTTTCAAGAAAATCTATTCAGAGCTGCAAGTAAAGCACCACTTCCCATTGATATAAAAGTTACCGGTATACAGCTGTTTATCAGGTTATAGCTACCGAAATCGATATTTTAAGAACGCAAGTGGTAAACAGGGTAGATCCATAACCTATGAAAAAATTTGAAAATTTAAAACAGGTTAGAAATTTGACGTAGTTAACAAACTGAGCAGAGTTCTACTTTGAACACATTTCCACTTTTAAAGCGCGCGCTTCGCTTTGCATCACTACCTTTAGATTCTTTATGAATCCGGTGGATGGATCTGGTAGATATTGAACAATTTTCAAACACGGTGACTTTTTACCACTCGTGTTTTCGAACACAGTCGGTAGATGCGGTATCTACCGGTAGAATTTTCGTAAATGCGTATATATTTTCTATAAAATCCATACAGAAAGTTCCTTGCAAAATATTCTAAATTTCTTGTATGTACATTACCTTTCGACAGTTGTATGTATTTTATACAAATTCCATACAGAAAGTTTCGAGCAAAAAGATCCTATATTTCGAGTAAAATTATAACACAAATATACTACGAATATGTCAATTGCACTTGACACTGACATCTTTCAATCAGAATTTTCTTAATATAGTAGCTGTTTCAAGCATAGCTGGCTAATTTTTGAAATTTAATTTCTTTATAATTTTATAACTCTATATCCATTTAATATGAAGTATAAAATGTAGTCAAATCGTACAGAGAATAATATGTTCTTTAATACTCGTATTTATAATAACATTAAATGTGAAAAAATGATATTTAACATCATTTTTTCAAGGAAAACTGTCAAAATCTTCAAATGAGGGTACTTCCGGTTGACCAATTAATTACAACCAAAATCTAATCAGCTCTTCATATGTATGCAACGAAGAGGAATACGAAAGAATTATAATTTTTGGAATTGTAGTATTAGAGTTATCGCATTAGAAAATTTTGTCACGCACACACACACACACACACACACACACACACACACACACACACACATACACAAACATACAGACATCATCGTAAAAATAGTAAAATCGTATTCTAAGGACCATGAAACGTGCTTATTCATCAAAAATTCACCACCAAATTTTTTGACTAAAAACAATACCTTCCTTACCTAAAGGTGACGAAAGGTAA
Organism: Harpalus rubripes; assembly: GCA_963082715.1. Classification (NCBI taxonomy): domain Eukaryota; kingdom Metazoa; phylum Arthropoda; class Insecta; order Coleoptera; family Carabidae; genus Harpalus; species Harpalus rubripes. Next base: position 363,284 of record OY720448.1, read on the forward strand.
AAATAGTAAAAACGTGTTTTGGGAACTCTAATTCGTGTTTATTCACTGAAAATTCACTGTCGAATTTTTGGACCAAAAACATTACCTACCTCCCTTACTTGTGGCGGGAGGTAACAAATCACTAAATAGTTTTTTTCTATAAGATTATAACTGATAGAATAATAACGGAGATAATTTCAGAGTGAAAAGTCTAAGAAACCGATTATTATGCTAATACCATTTCTTACACGCGAGGAACTTTGAGCACATAAAAGTTTCCTTACTCGTTAGAGGATTTTCTCCGCAACGACTTTGAAAATTTCACATCACATGCCTCTTCAATACTGGTATTCATTATGAAGATGAGGCAAATTGGCATTAAACTTAGTCCAAAATTTAAGCTGACATAAAACATAAAACCGGTGATGTGAGATAGTTAATGGACAAATTAAATTATATGGGGCGAATAGCCGATTAGTTAAGAGAAAGATAGTGGTTGTTACCTTACCGCGGTTCAATTCGTGATACAAAAGTCGGTTTACATTTTTAATAAACAAATCATAAAACCTATGCAAATAGGGAAAAATTTCTACAATTTTTTTTCGACGACTATAAAATATAGATTAAAAACTGAATATTATTGAAGTATTCCGTTTTTTATTGATTTACATCTTTTTATTAGTAATTCTACCTCGCTATGAAAACAACGAGTTACAGAACAAATAAATTTTATTTTTCAATGTAAGAACCATTAACACTAACACACTTATTCCAACGTTTTGTTAATAAAGCTATGCCTTCAGTTGTTAATTTTCTTGATCTTACGATAACTAGAGACAATAACCAATTTTCTTATGGAATTTACAGAAAACCTACTTACACGGATACAGTAATACCGAATTCTTCGGCCCATCCAAATAATACAAAATACGCAGCCTTTCACAATTTAATTCATAGATTTTTACACATTCCGTTGTTAGAAACAGAGTTTATTAAAGAACTCAATACTATATACCAAATAGCCCATAATAGTGGATCCAAAATGAGTTAATAAATAAGATATTATACAATAAATCTGATGTGGCCAGCATATTATCTCCGTCAGTTATATGAGGTATTTACGAAACTTCTACCGGTGAACTGTTACCGGTAAGCAGCTTTTTATCAGGTTATAGCTACCAGAATCGATATTTTAAGAACGCAAGTGGTAAACAGGGTAGATCTATAACCTATGAAAAAATTTGAAGCAGGTAAGAAATTTGACGTAGTTAACAAACTGAGCAGAGTCCTACTTTGAACACATTTCCACTTTTACGCGCGCGCTTCGCTTTGCATCACTATCTTTTTTTGAGATTAGATTCTTCATGAATCCGGTAGATGGATCTGGTAGATATTGTACAATTTTCGAACACGGTAACTTTTTACCACAGTCAGTAGATGCGGTATCTACCGGTAGAATTTTCGTATATGCCTATGTATTTTCTATAAAATCCATACAGAAAGTTCATTGCTAAAGATTCTAAATTTCTTGTAGGTACATTACCTTTCGACAGTTGTATGTATTTCATACAAATTTCATACAGAAAGTTTCGAGCAGAAATATCCTACGAATATGTCAATTGACACTGACATCTTTCAATCAGAATTTTCTGAATATAGTAGCTGTTTCGAGCATAGCTAGCTGATTTATAAAATTTAATTTCTTTATAATATTATCACTCTATATCCATTTAATATGAAGTATGAAACGCAGTCAAATCGTATAGAGAATACAATGTTATTTAATATTTATAATAACATTAAATGTGAAAAAATGATATTTAAAATCTTCAAATGAGGGTACTTCCGGTTGACCAATTATAACCAAAATCTAACCAGCTCTTCATATGGACGCAACGAAGAGGAATACGAAAGAATTATAATTTTTGGAATTGTAGTATTAGAGTTATCGTAGACGAAAATTTTGTTACACACACACACACACACACACACACACACACACACACTCACACACACACACATACACACACATACACACATACACACACACACACGCACACACTCACACACACATAGACACACAGACACACACACACATAAAGACATCATCGTAAAAATAGTAAAATCGTATTCAAGGGACCTTATTCATTAAAAACTCACCACCGAATTTTTTTGACCAAAGACAATACCTTCCTTACCTAAAGGTGTTGAAATGTAAAAAAATAAAAAAGAAGCATAACATCTCAAGTTTCGTGAATTTGAGCTGCATAGGTTCAGGGTTTGTTTTGAAAAATCACGAAAAAATGAATATATCTGCCCGAGTCTTGCAGACAAAAGTTTTGTGTGTTAGGTTATGTCATGGTAAATTATGTTCTGAAAAGTTGGAACCAAAAAATGTTCACATATACTGGCAAAAACGGTCATGAAAATTGATTGATTAATTAATAATCTTTAAAATTTTTCCCATTAAATATTTTTATAAAATAGTATTATGAAGATGTTTGTATTTGCAATTCCAATTCACTAATTCACTAATTCACTCAGTTTTGATTTGGTAATCTGTGTACGGCCTCTGTTTTCATCCTGATAATAGTTTGATGTCCGATTTGATTTGACATGTGAAGTGTTTCCTCTTTACTATCCAATCCATCGAACAACCATCAGCATCAGGCCATTATCTAGTAACATATATGCAATACACATCTCGCTATGCAGTCGCTGGCAAGCACGGTAGCAAGTACTTGTCGTGATTTACTCGATATAGCACGCACTAGAAGTAAATCGAGGGTGCTTCGTTCTGATTCCCTTTAGTGTCGTTCTCTACTACCCGGAAAGTATTTTACCTTTAATTGAATGTCACCTGCCGCAAAGGGCTTGCAACCGAGCCTCCAGCCCTAAATGTCAGCCTAGTGGAGGTGAAGTCCATTGCGGCTAACATTCTTGCTTTATTTATTCGATGTGTTTATTTACTCTGGTGTAGAATTAAATGTCTCGAAATTTTATTGAAAAGAGGTACAACATTTTACATTACATTACATACTTGTTCTATTGTTCATACAACTGTTCAAAACACTACTGGAAACCATTTTCTGAAAGTGCCTTCAGCTGCCTAGAATGCTGGATTAGAAAAACTTTATCCCTTTAATTTCAGAGTGGTAACATTGTTCTTAGCAAGGTAATTTTTCACCATCAAGCAGTGGCGTAACTAGAAAATTTGGGCCCAGATGCAAAATTTTGTAAATGGCCACTGTCTTTATAGCAAAGATAATAACACTATGTATACATGTGGTATACAAAAAAAAAATCTGATGTGGCCAGCACATTACCTTCCGTCAGTTCTATGTATTTTGTACAAATTTCATACGGAAAGTTCCTTGCTAAATTAAATATTCTATTTCTTGTACATTACCTTCCGGCAGTTGCATGTATTGTACGCAAATTTCATACAGAAAATTATTATTTTGTGACGTTTTCTATATACAGTGTAATGTATCTGCAGAAATAAAAGATTTATTATTATTATTATTTCTTGTACATTACCTTAAAGCAGTTGTATGTATTTTATACAAGTTCCATACAGAAAGCAAAAGATCCTATACCTATTTCCAGTAAAATTATAAGACAAACACACTATGTCAATTTCACTTGACACTGACATCTTTCAATCAAAATTTTCTTAATATAGTAGCTGTTTCCACAGCTATGGCTACTTTATGAAATTTAATTTCTTTATAATTTTTTAACTCTATATCCATTTAATATTAGGTATAAAATGCAATCAAATCCTATAGAAAATAAAATATTCTTTAATATTTATAATAACATTAAATGTAAAAAAATCATATTTAACATAGTTTTTTCAAGAAAAACTGTTAAAATCTTCAAATGAGGGTACTTCCGTTTGTCCAATTCTAACCAAAATCTAATCAGCTCTTCGCATGAATGTAACGAAGAGAAATACGAAAGAATTATAATTTTTAGAATTGTAGTATGGAAGTTATCGTAGACGAAAATTTTGTTACACACACACACACACACACACACACACACACACACACACACACACACACACACACACACACACGGACACACATACATACATACACACACACACACATACAGACATCATCGTAAAAATAGTAAAATCGTATTCTAGGGACCCTAAAACGTGCTTATTCATCAAAAACTCACCACCGAATTTTTTGACCAAAGACAATACCTTCCTTACCTAAAGGTGACGGAAGGTAAAAACATAAATTAAGTTGAAAACACTTATTTATTTTCAAATTTACTAACAAAAAATACAAGATTTCAAAATTTTCTGAATTATAGTATTTGAGTTGGAGTGGAGGATCCACACACACATACGCATATACATACATACACACGGACATCATCGTAAAAATGTTAAAATTGGATTCTAGGAACCTTAAAACGTAGTCATTTATCAAAATCTCGATATGCGATTTTTAGCACGATTTCTATACCTCCCTTACCAAGGGTAGCGGGAGGTAAAAAACAATGAACTAAGAGAACGAAATTATTACAAAAATTGTTTTCTTTTAGATTTCATCGCTGCAAATTTACTTATTAAATTTTTAAAACCATCTTCTTAGCCTAAGTGCTTTCAATTGCTAATATAGAAATATCGTTCAGTCGCGATTGTTAAAATTGCTAGTGATGTGCAATGACCAACCTGCAGCTTCCGTAGACAGTATCTAAGAAGGGTGCCGGGCAGTTCGACGCTTTCTCTAGTGATGGCTGCTAACCCAAGAAAAAAAATTCCCTTCAGCGATCACCTGCAACAATTCCGGGTACTTATTCATGCTACTCGTACCTCGCATATACTTATCTGAATTGTTAAAATAAAAATGAATTAAAATAAATAATAATTTCTACTATACAACTTTGTGTAACGAAGTACAAACAGAACTAATTATTATTACACATACATATGAATTCGAGAAAAGTACACCGCTTGGTTTTCTAAGCAAACTTGATATATTTGTAGTCATTTCATTATTTCACTATTAATTATTAATGAAATATTTAACGCTGGCTAGACAACCTGTCTGAAATGACAGGCAATGTAAACATAATACATATGCATTACTTATAAGCGTTGTAAACATTACCAACCTAGTGGGGCTTTTAGGTTAATTGAATGATTTATGAAATGATTTCGTATAAATTTAAACACACATCAACTTCGATAATATCAAAATGATATCTACATTTCAAAATAGATATTTTTATCTGCTGTTATCTTTGATAATTTTTATAAGCCTGCAGCCTCTACTTTGAACTTCTTCACGTAAGAATGGCACTGTAAATTAAAAGGTCTATGGTTCTTACGACGTACTACAGTAATAGTTATTTGTATATCAAGGCCGCGAAATCACTCTTTAGCGTACCGAGAGAAAAATGAACACCGAGGCCGCTTGCGGCCGAGGCAAGACAATCTCGAGGGCGCTAAAGGATTTCGCGGACGAAGTGTACACAATATTTTTTGTGCAACAGCAAAAAATATGTAATTACAAAATTTATTAATTTTAAAAAGTTTCATTGTAAATAGAAAGTTAACTTTCAAGGTGGCTATGGGATTGACATTTGATAAACAAAACCATACAATTGTCAAGTGTCGAAGAGTTCACCTAATATCACCTAATATCGCGGCCGGTACCATGACAACGGACGCGAAATTCATTTCGCGGGAGTTACTATAACAACGGTCGCGAAATCCAATTTCGCAGTCTGTATTGCGGCTGCGAAATGCTTAATTTGCGTCCGGTTGCACAAAAATATCATAAGTGGTAAATTTTTGCCGGAATTTTTTTTCAGATTGTTACGAAAGCTTGTTACATAGCAATTTATTGAGTGGCATTGACAAAAAAATCACGAGTTGTCAAACGAGATAAATTGGCAACAGGTAAAGTAAAACAGTAAAGCAATCGGAAATTTTTTCCAGCATAGAATTTAAGTACGAATGGTATTCGGATGATTATTTCCAAGATAAAAATCAGGTAATCATTTATATATTTTTTACTTGACAAAAATCTTCCAATTTTTTATTGTGTTTTGAGGGGTTTTTAAATTTGTTTTTTCAATGTTTTAAATAGATTTCTGTCCGAATCGACTCGTTTTTAATAAAACTGATAACACTGAAAATATACACACTTTGACAGGTATGTAATAGTATATTACTAACCGAGGTGGAAAGTGTTTCATTGTCGAGGGCGAAGATAGTTAACCAAGGCGCGAAGCGCCGAGGTTAACTATAGCCCGAGACAATGAAACTTTTCACCGAGGTTTGTATACTATTTTATTCACAATCAAAAAATAAAAATTTATATTTGATATTTAAATAATAATAACCTAACATAAATAAACGAATGGTCTGAGATTGTTCATTTGTCACATGAACTGTCACTTTGATTTCTAACCTTAAATATTGATTTCATTCATTACTTGTATTATTTACAAGTTTATTCCATATTTTTATCATATAAATTGTAAAGATGCTTTGTTTATATGTAAATACCCAACATTGATACGCATTGATCTCTCAAAGCGGGGGGCAGCTATTTTCCGCCTCGAGGTTGGAAAGTATAGGGTGAGTATAGCTGAGGTTGGAAAGTGTCAACTTTCCAACCCCAGCTATCTTCACGTTATACTTTCCAACCTCTTGGAATATAAGGTTAACAATAACTAACTTCCCAACTTTTTAAAAGTCAGAAATCGCCTTGTGAATAAACAATATGTTACTATAACGTCAAAAAAATTTCACTTATCAAAACTCACTTACTTGTAAAAATACATCTTATTGGCTAAAAGGGCGTGAAATTTCTTTTGTGACGGTGTTTTGACGAAATGAAACTTGGTAACTAGGTAGAATCCTGAATTTGGATTGGCTTATAAATTTATGAGTGAAATAGTCAACTAAGTATCAGTAAACATTTATATGGAAATAACAGGAAATTAAAAAGTTGTAAATAATAATACTATGTTCCGTAACGCAACCGGTTGGACCAGATTTACGGTTTTGTGTTCCGTAAGTCCTGAAATTATTTACCGGTTTCAATTTGGAACACGGTTCCTGAAAAAAGTTGGTAAAAAGTCGGACCACGGCAACCACGAAATAATCCTGGTTTCTCTGGTATTTTTACCCCCTCTACCGCTACTTTCAAACACCATAACAAATCAAACGATATCCGTCAATGTCAAATTTTTAAACCGCATTTTATTGGTATTACTAATAATTATTACCTATAGATGTAAGTATGAAAACATTATTTATATTTGAGATATTGGTGATTGTGTTATTTTTATTGGCATTATTCAATATTATCGTTATTTTAGTTAATTTTTATTTTTGTTAGATTGTGTCAATTTTAAATGTCATATGATTCAATGTCAATCTGTCCCGAAATAGATGGAAATATTCAGGAACCATGGTGTACCCGGAATCAAGATACTGGTTTTTTTGGTTGACTTACGGAACGTAGTATAAATTTGTAAAATCCTTGTAAACTTAATAATAATAACATTGGCTGGTAGTTCAAGTCTTGTTTTAACTAAAACGCGGTTTTAAAAAAGGTAAAATATTATTATTTAATAATAATAATAATAATAATAAATAATAATAATATCAAATTTAACATAATATCATTTTAAAACACAACATAGTTTGTATTCAAACAAATATTGTTTTTGAAAATCGTTCTTTAAACATAATGATGAAAATATATATTGAAATTTGAATTTGATATTTTTTAAAACAGCGTTTTAGTTAAAACAAGGTTTGTATTACCAGCCATTGTTATTTCATTTGTATTTTGTAGTACAAATATGTTGTTTGCTAATTTTACTCTGCCAAACGGAATAATAAAAACAGGAAACGAAACGATAAACTTAAACAGCACATATTATGACGAAACAACAATAACTTTATCGTTGAAAATTAACTATTCTTTCCCGACGTAAAAACTACGATAAGAAGTCCTTATCAACTGCTTCTAGCTGATAAAATTACAATGAGTTATATTGCAAGAGCAGTTTTAAAGAATTTTACAATTCTCCGTCTTAACAGCAATATCTTTTGTAATTTATACTACGCTATCATTTTACTTTTATGAAATTTCGTGAAACGTAAAATAACGTATAGGGAGCTTCCAAATTTAATATTACGTCGAGGAATGTACACCACAACTGAGCCAAATTGGATCCGACAGCTAGGAAATATGATTATCTTTTATTGTTATTATACGAATGCGTTCTCGAGTAATCATCCTAATATTTTAAGCCAATCTTATTGTATCATATGTCAAGTATATTATGAATTCTGCTCTTGTGTTATCTTATTCTTTCTTGACAATTGTTAGAAGTTGTGTTTTTATTGTGTCTAAGATGTCATTTGGGAATTTTCGGCTACGTACTTTTACAAATGAGACGCAGTTCAACTTTGTTTAATATTCTTCAAAAGAACGACGCATTTAATATTTATTTTCTATTGTGTTTGAAACTATTGTTTTGGATTCTAAATAAAAATATACAGGGTGTTTTACAACTTTGGGTATAAAGTTTAAGAGGATATGTATAGTGTTGACCAAAAGCTTAATCAACATGAGTTCGATCTTCAATAGTTTCCGAGATATGACAGGATTTACGAGGACAGCACCAAAAATTTCCGGCCTGACTATAAAAAAAACGCTGTAGACTTACAATTAAATTTTATTTTTCAATATAATCTCCCCTGACATCAATACACTTATAACAACGTTTCAGTAACCATTCAATACCTCTAAAAAAATATTCCTTTGGTTTGTTTTCAAAATGTGCCCAAACTGCAGCCTTCACTGCTTCATCGTCACTAAAATGGCGCCCTCGAAGGTACTTTTTCAAATTTCCAAACAGATAGTAGTTACTGGGGGCCATATCTGCACTATAAGGAGGATGATCAATTTGTTCAAAATCGCAGTCACGAATCGCAGCATGCGCAATTGCAGCAGTGTGCACGGCTGCATTGTCATGCTGCAAACGCACGCCTCTGGTTAGTTTACCACGTCTTATTTCCCGAATATTTTGTCGCAATTTATGCAGAAGTGCTGCATAATATACTCCATTGACTGTCGTGTTATGTTCTTTAAAGTCTATAAGAAGAATGCCCTCACAATCCCAAAAGTTCGAAACCATCACTTTTTTTGTCGACTGCCAGACTCTGAACTTTTTGTTGGCGGTGTTTCTTCTTTTCGCCTCCATTCCATCGACTCCCTTTTGGATAAAGGATCATAGTAGAAAACATAGTTTCATCTCTTGTGACAATTGTCTTCAACATCTACGTTGGGTTTACATCTCATAGCTTCAAAAAGTTTTGAGCACACGACGTTGGCGCTGAATTGCTGAGAGATATTTGGGGACCCACCTTGCACTATTTGTATTCATGCCTAAATGCTTTTATTAGAAAGCTCCATCATTTGAGATATTTGTTTCACCTTCAAGCGTCGGTCGCCTAATACTAGATTGTCAATAAGGGCACTTTTTTGCACTGAGCATTTTGAGCTTGTCATCGAGTGCTAAATTTAGTCAGTTGCGTTTTCAGCTTAAGGAAAGTTGCACCGTGCACTGTCTCAGTGCGACTTTTGTGTACTGACTCCCTAGGCAAGAGTGCAATAGTGTCAGTGCAAATATGGCGGCTAAACAAAATCGTTTTCAGCTTAAACTGCACTGCCACCGGATGAGGGCAGAACTCGTTCAGTGTGGTCACATCACGTGATATGTTGCACTCAGAGCGCACTTGCACTGTGTACGCTGAAAACGCTATTAACTTAACGCGCGCCAATTATGCAATGCATTTCTGTAAAAAATTGATTTTAGAATATAGCAATTTTGCTTTATCTTTAATATTATTCGAGTTATCTTGCACAGATCAAAACTAGAACACGTTATACTTATAGACTTTGATACGCAAAATCACACATATTATAAGCTATATACGTATATCCAACTTCCTGGAAAAATCCTTGAGTCCATCTTATAAAAAATTACCCCCACATTAAAACCGTCAGTGGCTGCGAAAAGTATCACAATAAAAGCTCTCATTCTCATTGTGTATTCACATGGCTGGCGCGTTGGTTGCGAATCCTTCCACATCCTGACGGTCTTTCAGTTATCGTTCGCTGGAGGGGGGGGTGCGGGTATGCGGTTTCCTCGTCGCCACCGACTTGTGATCTGCTATTCACGCTGTCGCGGCCCATTATCACACAGCATTGACATGTGACCCCGAGCCCCAGTCGACAAGAGAAATGGACCGCGGCATCCGACCAGCACCCTATCGCCAAACAGATTTTGTGATAGATGGTTTGGAGGAAACCGCATGAGTCAAATAGGAGATACTACTTGCGACAAATAGAACTATGAAGAGGATGAAATTTAATGTTGTTGAGATGAAATAATCACTCCAATTCTGTAACAAAGATGCTAACTCTGAGCAAAGTTGCTATAGCAAATAACCAAAAATAATTGCAAACACTCAATAAAATATGGAAATAAAAGGCTTTACTTTTGTTTCTATTGGTTAAACTTTTTAGCAACGTTGCTAAGACTTAACAACTTCCTTACAGAATTGGGGGTGAATATGTTTTTACCTCCCGTCATACCGTAGGTAAGGGAGGTAAAATTCTATAGTGAGTTTTCAGTGAATAAGACGAATTAGGGTCCCTACAACACGTTTTTACTATTTTTGCGATGATGTCTGTGTCTGTATGTCTATGTGTATATGTGTATGTGCATGTGTGTGTGTGTGTGTGTGTGTGTGTGTGTGTGTGTGACGATTTTTTCAGATCCGATAAATCAAATACTACAATTCAAAAAATTCTAATTCTTTTGTATTCCTTTTCTTTACATCCATGTAAAGAGATGATTAGATTTTGGTTATAATTGGTCAACCAGAAGTACACTCATTTTAAGATTTTAACAGTTTTTCTTGACAAAACATTGTTAAATATCATTTTTCCATATTTAATGTTAAAGAATATTTTATTCTCTACTATACGATTTGATTACATTTTACACTTCATATTCAATGGATATACAGTTAAAAAATTATAAAGAAATTAAATTTCAAAAAAGCAGCTAGCTATGCTATAACCATGACTGACAGATGTCAGTGTCAAGTACAATTGACATGTTTGTGATATAATTTTACTGGATATATACATAGAATCTCTTGGGTACATGAAAATTTTTGTATGGAATTTCTACAAAATACATAGAACTGACGGAAGGTAATGTACTTGAAATATGGAATCTTGTGCAAGAAACTTTTTGTATGGAATTTGTACAAAATATATGAAACTGACGGAAGGTAATGTGCTGGCTATATCAGATTTTTTTTTGATTTATCGGATCTTGAAATATCGTCTACAGAGCAGCGTGAAAACATCAAATTCTGAGTTCGGTATTTTTGACACTACCTCGTATTTTTGGAACTTATAATAAAAGTGTGTATCCGTCCTTAGATTTCAAATTCTTACAGTTACTTGAGAAACGCGCCACCGTACACTTACACTAGTATATTTCTGCATCATTGTCCTGTTTTGTTTAACCTGTCCTTTATCATCCTGCAACGAGGTTAGTTAGCAGAAGTTCGTAGATGTTGACATGTGTTGTTGGCTAGCTCATATTTCTCATATTATTCGTTTAAAATGAGCTTAGGAATACACAAACACCAACTGTGCATTTTACGAGACAGAAGTTAATCCTCACAACATGCACGTAAAAATAGTAACTAATAAACAATGTAGATGTACTTAAAGATATCTTGAAATTATGTATGAGTTGTAATAGAGTATGATGTAACTGACAAAAATAATATAGTCTTTTAATAAGCTATGTATTTTAATAGCTTGCTTTCTATTTATATTATTAGTCATTGGCATTCACAAATTGTATTCTTGTACTGTAGTACATTGAAGTTTTATAGGATTCTAACTAAAATTCCACTTACTTTGTAGAAAAAGCCGCATAATAAACGCATGATTTTGGATGAAGTACTTGATATTATAGCGTGATTAAAAATTATGTACAAATCACTATTTTCTTAATTATTTATTTTAGTTTTATAGTTTGCAACGGGACACGGAGCGGACTAGAGACGCCAAGTATGAATCGTCGCGCCCACTAAACTCAATATATACCACTGGAATGCGCCATCAGCTTCATATCAAATTTATGAAAAATTAATACTGTCAAGAATTCTCTCATTTCTTTAAGTGAATAAGGTACTAATTGCGGATCAACACGGCTTCCGAAAGTGACTGAGCACAACATCCGTCTTACTGAATAACATGGTTTTAAAGTTTACATATTTTGTGATTTAGAAACAAAATATTTGGGTTCAAAATAGGTTATACCTGTGTGTCATTGATAAGAATTACGAAAAATAAAATAAAATATCTGCGACATATACATGATATTGAATGTAAAATGTTTAATTACATAATATTTATGAGATCTACGATAAATTATTAGTAGACAACTTTGTACAAAGCGCACGAAGGAAATCTTTATACTAACCTTGACAATGCATACGTCAGAGTTAAAAAAACAGATTTAATTAAAAGATATACACAAATAATATATTAACTAAAGGCTCTCCCAAATCAAAGCGAAATATTTTCCAAATTGTCGTCGACTGAAACTGTGATAAGGCGAGGGTAAGAGTAATAACAGATAAATATTTTTTTATAAACTTTTCTAAATTTTGTTTCAATAATCATATTTTAACTCTGTTTATTTTAGTTATAAATGTCAAAATTCGGTTTAGAAATTCTTATCGTATTATGATAGTCACGACATTTATTTGTTCATCATTAAGTCTAGAAATTATTAAGTATACGTGCGTGACTTTGAATGCATCCTGTACCCCTAAAATAATGCTATCCTGAAGATAGCGCTTTGTTTTTAAAGAGTCTAGTTTAGTTCGTCGCGGCGTGCAGACGTTTCTTGTTTTGAACATGTAGTGTGTTTTACTTTTGGGGCGCGTGCTAAACGCCCGCCCGCTGGGTTACGGAATGTAACATGTTAGGCTTAGTTGTATTAGTTAATAATATAATCATTTAATAAAAAGTTAGTTCAATCAGTAAATCACAAGTAATGTCCATGTCATAATGTAAGTGTTCATCAGTGTAAAGTGTAAAAGTGTATGTGTGTTTTTCACGGTCATCTGTGGTCGTGCGGTCAGAGTGCTCGCCTGGCAATACAAGGTTTCTCGTGTTGGACAGCGATCGAATCCCACACGAGTCAGTTTTTAATAAAAACCGACACACCCAGATGAGTCCGAGTGGCAGCAGAGGTCACTATAAGCTACTCTGTATGTAACGAGGGTGCCAACAGAGGGCACTAAAAATGTCTCTGTAAAATTGTATGTGTATATAATCTATGTAACTGCAATGTAATGAAATTTGTATAGGTCAAAGGACCTCAAAACAAATAAATACATTATTATTATTATATTATTATGTGTGTTTTTCCTTCTCTCGAAGTTGTGGACGCTAATCATCCAAGCGTCCACCAGTAAGTGTACAGTGTGTCATCGCTGGAGTAAGCTGTATTAGCATCATCATCTTCTTCGGCACCCCCTCGTGTTACAAAACTAGTGAAAGTATACAGTGACAAGTAGTGACAGTCTGACAGTCCTCACACTGGCGCAAACGTAAAGATATGTCGACGTTTTCAAAACCACGGCTTATGATAACAGCAATATTTTCAATTTCAAATGAAGTTTCAAATATACTGACAAAACGACTCGTAATCCGCCAGATGGCGTAGCCAGCGACACGGAACAGCTATTTGGATAGCCTATAGACACACTGTAGTTAATATCAAAAACATAAAAAATTGTTTAATATTCAGAAGATTCCTAAACTTTTCAACTGGATATCTATACCTATTCATATTGGGTGCATTTCTAATGAGAGATTCTACTGTATGTATTTGGATTCTGTGCAAAAACAACCTTTTAGTCCATTTATTAGAAAATTATTTGCTGGATGTGAAGAAATAGAAAAATAAACATTGATGAAGAATTACATAATAATTAGACACTTTTATAGGATGTTTTTGTAGAAACGCTCAAGTGTGCTAGAATGTCATTATAATTCCAAAACAGTTTTATTTCAGAATTGTTCTCATTCTGCCTTGAATTTTTTGTTTCATTTAACTTATTTTCTTGCAAACAAACCTTTATACTAACACAGTTATCTTATTTTCAGCAAATATGTCCTTTCTTGTACCTTTCATGTTTGTGTGTAAAATCTTTGACACTGTTGATGTTTGCTCATCTCTCGCTAACTAACCAGCGCGTCACTCTTCACTCTGTCGGAGCGTCGGTCAACCCTCTTCAGTTTCTTCAGCGTCGTTGTCTACTAGCGCCTCACAGCGGCGTCCTTCCGTAGTTGCAGTTAGTAGTGAATTATGAGCGAGCCGTGAAGAAAATTGAGATCGGCCCAACGGCGAATTGATGCGTCCGAATCAAAATCGCATTACGGGGCTAATATCACGGGGTGCGAGATTTCCCGGGAGCCTTTTGGGATATTTATGGCCCGATACGGATATTAATTCACGATAAGGATTGATTTGATTCGAGCTCAAGGATGCCTACTCTCTTGTTTCATTCATAGCGAATTTGTTTTATAATTCATTCAGTGCGAGGCGGCGAGATAAATTGGTGTTTGTTGTTTTAGCTCTATAGGCAATGTGCACATTTTGAGCGTCAGCGCCTCTAACGGCTACATTGGCATTTTTGGTTACCGAATCAACTTTGACATTTCGAGAGAGTGATACAATTTACAATTTTATTTTGAGTTGTTGCTATTGTGTATGAATTCAAGGTCATTTATTCGAAGAAAGAATACACATCACTTTATAGCAGTAGCTTAGCAACATTTTGTATTAGAAAGATTATTTGACCTATGTCTATTTAATTTATGTCGTGTGACAGATATACGTAAATAGTGGCATTACTTTCTAACAGAATATAAATAATAATGACATATGTCGCAGAATTACAGATACCTAATTATCTACTGCACTGCCCTCTGAGCTAATATTTACCCAGTGGCGTGGACGTTTAAATCAAATTATTATTCCTTGGTTTATAAGTTAAGTCTGTTTTTGTATTTTGCAAAAACATAAATGAAGAAAGGCATTATTTAGAAAGAAACATCATTTTCAAATTAATTATTCTTATTTTTCAGTTAAAATGTGTCCATAAATATTTCATGTTGCACGCCTATGCAAACGAAATGCAATGAAGTTATCTGCAAGTAATATTATATCAGACGGCTCACAAATAACGTTGAATAGTCATCTTTCGTGAATAATAGTTTATGTAAAATGCTATATATGTGGTGTGACAATCAAGTTTTAAGACAATTTTCTGCTTCTTGTATTATATCTTGTTCAAATAGTAACTTAAGAAACACATTTTTATATAATTCATTATTGCAATCAGACGACCATTGTTGGAATTTTATTCATACGATAAGTATCTTTTACAATGAGAAAATATGTATACCTAAATGAATTTTTCATATTATTAGAAGATATCTGATGAAAAGTTATTTTCTTATACATCTATTCCTCATATAATTTTCTAGGAAATTTATAAAATTTGATACTTCAATCGGTAATTTTGTAAGAATTATTACATCCCTCCCTAATATTTGACGTCATATCATTCGCATTAATTGCAAATATTATATAAAATAGAAATTGCAAAATTATTCTGACATAAAACATAACCTTGCTATGTTTCAATGAGTAACCACTTTTGTCATTTTTATCCGCTGTCGGCGCTGACTACTTTTGTGCACACCGCCTATTGACTCACGAAAGTTACAATATTTTGGTATATACCTAAGCATTGATGAGTAACCAATGTCAATATTTCAAAATTTGGGACCGAGTGATTTAAAATCAACTCAAAGTTTTTAATGTAAATAATAACAAAACCGATCGAAGCGGATTGGTGGTAGCCATCTAACTTCAAGTGCCAACGGTTTTGGGTTTGAATCCCGGATAAATTATGGCTGTTTGTGTGTCCTTTCATCATCTCATCTTCATCAACGCAGCGTTAATATATAAAAGTTACAAAAAAATTAAGGACTAAGGATAATGTTTGGCGAGGGCGTAATCTCCTGCTTGGAACATATAAATATATTTCACTTAAAATTTCGCTTAAAATAACATTATCATTAATTAAGTTAATAATAAATAATGTCGAGAGATATTGTCGTCTTCACTGTGATTAAATACATGGCCTTTGTTCCAAATACGACACATATTTAGGACTTACATTAAATTTTTTATAATATAAATATCTAAGTAATTTCTTGTGTATTTTTTCTATTATATCAGTATGTACCTACTACAGAAGCGGATTTCTAAATTACAGTTCTATATTCCAGTTTCCTACCGTCTATTACATATTCTACATGCTTTACAAATTTAAAATTACATTGTAAAATTATACCTAAATCTGTAATAGTGTGTACTCTTTCGAGGTATTCATAATTTATCTTATAATTAAATATTTTATAATCATTTTTCTTACTGTAAGTCATAACTTTACATTTTTACCTTCCGTCACCTTTAGGTAAGGGAGGTATAGGGATCGTGCTAAAAATCGCATATCGAGATTTTAGACCCCTAGAATCCAATTTTAACATTTTCACGATAATGTATATATATATATATATATATATATATATATATATATATATATATATATATATATATAGCTGTGAGTGTGTGTATGTGTTTGTGTGTATGTAGGTGTGGATCCTCCAATCTAAGTCAAATACTAATACTATCATTCAGAAAAATTTGAAACCTTGTAGTTCGATCTTTTTCTATTACGGAAAGAGCCCATTAGATTTTGGTGTAAATCGGATAACCGGAAATGGAACTTTGCTTGAAGCTCAAAATAGTTATTCTTGGAAAAATACCTTTAAATGTTATTTTTTCGAGATTAATATTATTATCAAAATTAAAGATTATTAAATCTTCTACGGATTTGAATTAATACTTTTTCTATATATTTTATGGATAAATTTATAAAATTAAATCCAGCAGCCTACGCTTTAAACAAACAAAATTCCATGGTTACGCAGTTATTTAAATGTATATTACTGTCAAAGAAGTAATTATTTAAAGTTAATAATAGTAACGTTTTAAAAAGACAAAAGTAAATAGAACAATAGGAAAGGAAATCAATATAGTTTCCAGCATAAGTAAATATGTAGGTAAGTATGTATTTAGATTGATAAAAATTAACGATTCGCAAAAAATTTTAAGCTAATCCTCATTTTTGGATTAGTGAATTTTATTCTGTCTTTGTATTTAAAATTTAATCTTCATTATATTGTCAAAAAAGGTAGTTACTTGGGGTATATTTTAAGAAATAAACAGCTAAAATTAGAGTAAAATTCGCTTATCCAAAAATATGGATTAGCTTAATCTTTTTTGTGACTCGGGCTGTAAATGGCGAGAGGTATTGTGTTGGCCACATCAGATTTTTTTTGTATTAAATTGTAGATTATTTTCTTTACACCATTCAGTAATAATATAAATTAGTTGAATTATTGGTATTTGTCGTTGCATTAATCCTGAAATATTACACGAAACATTTATAGCAAATTCTGTTTGAAATTGCTATAAATATTAGCAAATCTCATCTTGGACCGAAATTTATTAAATTATAAAGAAATAAAGTTTGGAACGTATCGTGTCTTAGGCAAATATTTGGAAGAACTCCAACGTTGGGTGATGTACGATAGAAAATAGTAAACAGGAATAAAACTTATTACCAGTAAAGTCATTTTACGTTTTAGTGTGCAGACGACCCAGTTTGTCAACCTAATTCATTGCTTAAATGTGCTTTATGTTTCCATTAAACGAGCTTTTAATATAGAATAAATTATTTTTAAGTTCTTCACTATCACTATGTATTTATATTTACAATGAATACAAAAAGTACCGAACAGGGAGTATAAAATAGTAGGGCCATTCTCCCAAAAAACTAACAGCATTTGGTGGGAACACAGTATTATCTAAACAAATAAACAATATTTGTCATATCTGTTTTGAAATCAAATATAAACTCTAAATATTAACACTGTGAAACATAAAAAATATAGCATCAAATAGCTATTATTTTACTAAACATAAAAAAATGATGTTAATTTTAATAATATAAATTTAATATCAAAACATAAAGTATTTTGTTTTGCTTTAATTAGTTCATTTTAGAGTAAACTTTACAGTATCAATAATTTACAGTATAAACAAGCAACATCGATATAAATAAACACATTTACACGTGGGTTAATTTTATTCGTTCAAATATATGCATGCAAACATATTGAATTTGCAATGCAAGCATAATTTTCATATAGGTAATGTAATTCTTAATATTTGAATAATTATATACTATGTATTTTGTATACGACTCCGTATACTCCTATACTTTAATATACTTAAATATGTTATATATATAAATTTTATAACCAATTTATTGGTTTATAGTTTTTTACCTTGCCTTGTCTTTGGTCACATTCAATGATGAGTTTTTAATCAATAAGCACGTTTTAGTGTCCCTAGAGTATGATTTTACTATTTTTCCGATGATATCTGTATGGATGTATGTATGTATGTATGTATGTATGTATGTATTTATGTATGTATGTATGTTTGTGCGTGACGATTTTTCGGATCGCATAACTCCTATACAACCTTTTTAAAAAAATTATTTTTTACTTATTTATTTTCTTTACATCCATATGAAGAGCTGATTAGATTTTTATTATAATTGCTCTACCGGAAGTATCCTAATTAGAAGATTATAACAGTTTTTCTTGAAAAAATGCCTTTTTAAAGCGTAGGCTCCGGGATTTAAATTATAGATAATTAAATTTACCCATAAAATTTACAGAAAAAGTATTTATGCAAATTTGTAGGAAATTTAATAATCTTTAATTTTTATAACATACATCTCGAAATAATAACATTGGAAGGTATTTTTCGAAGAAAAACTAATTTAAGCTTCAAGCAAAGTACCATTTACAGTTATCTGATTTTACATCAATATCTAATGGCTTTTTCCCATATTAGAATAAAATAGAAATACAAGGATTCAAATTACCTGAATAATAGTATTTGAGTTAGAGTCGAGGATTCACACACACATACACACATACACACACACACACACTCACACACACTTACAAACAACACACACACACACACACACACTCACACACACACACACACACACACATAATCGTGAAAATTGGATTCTAGGGACCTTAAAACGTGGTCATTTACCAAAATCTCGATATGCGATTTTTAGCACGATCCCTATATCTTGTTTACCAGGGTATCGGGAGGTAAAAATTATAAAGAAATTAAATTTTATAAAGCAACCAGCTGTGCTATAGAAATAACTACTATATACAGAAAATTTTGATTGACAAATGTCAGTATCAAGTGCAATTGACATTGAATGTTTGTGTTATAATTTTACTGGAAATATGTATATAATAATAATTTGTACAAAATAGCTAGAACCGTACTTAGAAATGACGGAAAGTAGAAGGAGAAAAAATGAAAAAAATCCAGAAAATTTTACAAAACGATACTATTTTTTATGTACTTTCTGCAATAATCTGTAGTGTATATTTCACGTTTTTGTTATAAGCAGAGAACTTTTGTTCAATAAATATATATGTATAATAATTTCTCATTTCTAGCTCATTTTGGTTTAACTAAAAGAGAAATATGAAAACGTCAAAAACATGTCAAATATCAATCAGATACTATCATATGTTTACTTTCACTCGGCTGATTTTGGCATGAACGTCAACTTGAAGTGCACGTATTCTTCAAATGCAACCATCCACTCCCCTTTGCATGGAAATACTACATACTGTTACTATGATATACAATATTTTTTCATTAGAAACTAAACTATACTGTACCCTGGTCGTATCGCTAATGTAAATCAGTAAATATCATTGGGCCGTCATCGTACTGTAAACGTAGATGTAAATGGGTCCATCAAAATACATTGGACTAACAAGTATTATACCGTGATTGTACCGTCATTGTACCGCTAATGTAAATCAAGCCTTAAATTAGTCGATAGAATTTTATAAAAATATGTATTGGTTTTATAATTTGTTGAAAATGTAAGCCGGCCAAACCTTTATGAACCTAAGTTTGTATGTGGTAATCATCAATAATATAATTCACGTATGTCCCATATCTATCAAACTGTTTGAACTCTATTTTCGACCATCTGTGATTTCCTGCCATGGCAATCAGCTCAATCATCTAAGACGTGGCTTCGGTATAAATTGTGTGTGCGTGCAGCCCTGCACCCATGAACACATCACGTTCAAGCTTCCCATCATTCCTGCTCCCCTGCACCCCTTTCACACCCTTTCCTGCTGATTCGCTCACTTCGTTAACCTCCAGTCTCGAATTGTTACCTTTCCATTCCAAGGATCCAAGGCTCTGTGTGTCTCAGCATTCACAGTTACAGATCAAGTCGCTTGTGAATAAGAGATTTACGCGCGGGAATTAGTTTGTCCCGGCGCCTCGAGAGTACGCTAGTGGGTGGATGCTGTATTGTTTTTTTATTTCCCCTGAGCAAGGAAGAACTGAATTGATATATGAAAAATGAGATATAGATTACTTAACAAACAAAAAGAAATGTATGTTTGTTTACTTTGTTTCTTCTTAGTTTTCTTTGCAGCAGGGAATATATACAAAGCAGAGGACACAATGGAAATTAATTCTTTTCAGTTTTTTAGGAAACCGATTCAATTGAATTTAAATTACAAGTAAATTACATTTCTCAACAACAGATCCATATTTTAAAATTAAAATTTTCATTTCAATGCCCGGATTTTGAAATTAGATAAAAAAATCTGGTGTGGCCACCACAATACCTCCCGCCATTTACAGCCCGAGTCACAAAAAAGATTAAGTTTTTTAGATTAGCGGGTTTAACTCTAATTTTGACAGTTTATTTCTTAAAATATAGTCTAATCTAATCCAAGTAACTACCTTTTGTTTAAACTCTTCAACAGGATTAAATCCCAATTATAGAGTGGGTTCACATTCACACCCATCCATGCCTTAGTGGGATTCGAACCTAGAGCCCCGAAGGTACTCATGACATGAGGCGTTGCTCTAACCATTAAGCCACCGGAACTATAATAAAATGAAGAATTTTAAATACCGGGATAAAATAGAATTCACTAATCCAAAAATGAGGATTAGCTTAAATATTTTTGTGAATCGTTAATTTTCATCAATCTAAATACATACCTATATATTTACTTTTTCCTTTTTAAAACGTTACTAATATTATTTTGAAATGATTAGTTCTTTGATAGTGACATTTATCTGTCAGTTACATACATTTGAATAACTGCGTTTTGTTTGTTTATAGCGTAGGATCTGTGATTTAAATTATAGATAATTTTATAAATTTATCCATAAAATATATAGAAAAAGTATTAATGCAAATCTATAGAAAATATAGAAAAAAAACGATTTTCGGCAGCAAAATATCGCAACCGGACTACAATAATTACGAAACAATCGTTCTTCTTCCGCTTCGGCCACATTCATAATCGTATACATACACGCTTTTCTTCTCTTCCCATTCGGAAACTTTCTCTCTTTTAGCACCTTATCAATCACATCCATCCACTTACATACTGGACGACCATGCAATCGAACACCCTCAATTTGACCAAGATATATATGCTTTACAAGCCGTTCACTCTTCATTCTCTCCACATGACCAAACCATCTCAACTGGCTTATTCCTACTCTCTTAACAACATTCTTCATACACCAAATTATTCCTCACGCGATCCCGTCTCACATATCCACATACACCACGTAAATACTTCATTTCCACGGCAGTCACTCTCTTTTTATGTTTTCCCGTCCTTGCCCAACATTCGCTTCCATACATTATATACACCTAACCGAGCTTCTCTAGATACGTTTACGTTTCGAGCAAACGTACCCAGAGCACCCATTACCTTACATCCCGCACTCACTCTCCTTTCAATTTCTCTATCAATTCGATCATCCCTTGACATCATGCTGCCCAAATATACAAAATCATTCACTCGCTCCAGTTTTATTTCATCCACCAACACATTGCACACAGTCACCAATTTACTCCTTTCAAATACTAACATCTTGGATTTATTAACATTCAACTCCAGATTCATACTTCTTCCAACTACATGTATTATCTCTATCATTCTTCTGAGTTGCTCTTTATTTTCACCTAAAACAACTATATCATCCGCATACGCTAACGCAGGCACAATACTTTCACCAATATATACACCATCCATTTCACTCAATGCTCTCCGCAATAACACATCCATATACCTTTGACGGCTCGTATTCAAGAAGTCAAATTTTCAATCATATTTTGGCATATTTGAGAACGCGAATTTTCATAATATCGCTAAGTAATTTGTATGCAATATTGAACTGTGAACTTTTCCATGATTAATTGTTAACCATTAGTTATTATATGTGTCAATTCAGTTGTTAAAAATTCCTAGGATTGCTGGATGATAGCAATTTAAAATCCGGAATGCGATCTAAAGTGATAAATAAGTATTTTATTCCTAAACTAAATTTTACGGTATTTTTAGTCCACATATTATTTCAAGAACTAATAGAATAAATATGCCAATTTCAATTTATAATAATAAGTAGGGCATCTGTAGGCGTGTACCCATTAATTCGCAGATGTGTAGAAGTTAATCTCTTTTGTTTGCGAAGCCAACTAGAATTTAAATTTTTAATATCACGAAGCAGACGCTGCAAGTTGTGCGACAGCAATATTGACTTGGGTAAAACGATTTCCCAACCATTTCGAAATTTAATTTTCATTTTACATTAAAACAATTTTTTATTACGAAAATCTCAACACATTTCTCTCTAAAATATTTTCATGATTTTTTCATTACTCGACGTCGAGATTAAAAATTATCAAAAGAAATACAGTTTCTAGAAATATTCAGAATAAAACGGTGACAATTAATAACAGACAGTAGCCTCGTTTAAATTAAAAGAAGTTGCATTTTTCACGAAAAATTAACATTCTTCTATCTTTTGTAAAATTTTAAAATTTGAATCGAAAAATTATACGAATCTATCATCCCGGCTTATTATCGGGGTCACTTTAGTGTTATTTGCAAAATAGAAATAACTTTCAAAAATGAATGCATAATCTTTTCGTTTAGTGCTTTCTTGGCACAATGTATAACGTATGGTCCTAAAGTTTTGTGAAAATTTTTAGATACTGATAACTGTTTTAAAACTCTTTTACTTTTTAAACTAATTATTACAACAATAATATTTAACATTTAAATGATTGGTAATGGACTATTATCTTCAATGGCCCTTAATTTTCTTCTGACTTGCCCCATCATTCTCTGGACCGATTTCTCGAATCGACGTCGTAATTGTTCTTCATTTGCAGCTTCCCATCCCTTGTCGTACACTTTTCTTGTCAATATTGACCAAAATTCTTCTATTGGTCGAGTTTGAGATACATTGGGAGGATTGTCCAATTTTTGAACAAAGTCTACGTTGTTTTCGTTATACCAGTCTCTAGTTATTCTGGCGTAATGGTATGAAGCTAGATCAGGCCAAAACATTATATCATCATTGGCGTGATGTGTATTTAAAAATTGAAGCAATTTAGAGAAGCATCTTTAAATATAAAGTTGTGCAGTTAAGGCTTTTCCTCGAACACGACCAATGTACGGCTGCGAGATATATCCGGCTTCAGAAATGGCACACAATATTAAAATTTTATCCTCAAATTTAGATTTGCCTTTGAACTTGACATTGTCTGGTGTGTTTTCCATGTCACTAGTATAAAATTATTAATTTTAAATTGTGTTTTTAATGCTCAAACAAAGAAAGTATGTACCTATTGTTTTCATTTTACATACGTACGAGTATATTTTGCCTACGGTAATAATAATTACATTCTCGTACATTCGTGTTTCCTTCAATTGTATTTTATTTTATGAACCCTGAGGCATTTTATGCAACTCTTATTAAAAAGCAAATTCTATTCTAATGCTGTGTAGAATCAAGAATTCATTCTAAAACTACAATTCCAAAAATTATAATTCTTTTGTATTCATCTTCGTTGCATCCATATGAAGATATATATAAAAAGTGTATGTATCTCTGCTAGCAAAACATTAGGTTTTTTAATGCGTATATCGAGAATGTTCACTGATCCTGCTGTTTTAAAATCATTATATTTCGCATATATCGTCAGCAAACTTGAATATGCTATTTTAGTTTGGTATCCTTATTACGCCTTTCATAATATAGCTCTGGATAGAATTCAACGCAGATTCTTGAAATTTCTATCCTATAAGCAGGATGGAATCTATCCGGTCAGAGGCGTTGACCAGGATTCTCTGATTCAACGTCATAAAATAACACCACTGTCTACAAGAAGAGATATGATTTGTGCTAAATTTTTATGGATGCTGTTGCACAATAAAATTGATGACTCTTTTTTATTATCACGTGTGCCTATTCATGTTCCTAGGTTAGAATCCAGGTATTCCCGGACTTTCCACTTACCATCAGCGCGCACTGATGTACTGTCGCGGTCGCCAATCCACATCATGTGTAATATTGCGGAGACCAAGTATGAGGATATATTCCTGTAATGTTCTTTAATTTATTTTGTCTGTGAACTTCTACACAGTATATATTTTCTATTTTGTTTTGTTTTGTACCCTACGTTTAGATTTCTTTATTCACATTATTTGTTTGTATGTTATATTAATGTATTTATATATTATATTTTAGCCCTGTAACTGGATTCTGTTGGGCAATAAAGTTTATTATTATTATTATTATTATTATTATTATTATTATTATTATTATTATTATTAAGAGCTGATTAGATTTTGGCTACAATTGGTCAACCGGAAGTACCCTCATTTGAAGATTTTAACAGTTTTTCTTGAAAAAACGATGGAAAATATAATTTTTTCGCATTTAATGATGTTATAAATATTAAAGAACAATATATTCTCTATACGATTTGACTACATTTTATACTTCATATTAAATGGATAGAGTTATAAAATTATAAAGAAATTAAATTTCATAAATTAGCTAGCTACGCTAGATGTTACTGTCAATTCACATATTTGTAATATATTTGTGTTATAATTTTACTTGAAATATAGGATCTTTTTGCTCGAAACTTTCTGTATGGAAATTGTATAAAATGCATACAACTGTCGAAAGGTAATGTACGTACAAGAAATTTAGAATCTTTTGTAAGGAACTTTCTGTATGGATTTTATAGAAAATACATAGGCATTTACGAAAATTCTACCAGTAGATACCGCATCTACCGACTGTGTTCTAAAACACGAATGGTAAAAAGTTACCGTGTTCGAAAATTGTACAATATCTACCATATTCACCTACCGGATTCATGAAAAATCTAATCTCAAAAAAGGTAGTGATGCCAAGCGAAGCGCGCGCGTTAAAATTGGAAATATGTTCAAATTAGGACTCTGCTCAGTTTGTTAACTACATTAAATTTCTAACCTGTTTCAAATATTCAATTTTTTTTATAGGTTATGGATCTACACCTGTTTACCATTTGCGTTCTTAAAATATCGGTTCCGGTAGCTATAACCTGATAAACAGCTGTTTACCGGTTACAGTTCACCGAAAGTATTTTCGTAAATGCCTCATATAACTGATGGCCACATCAGATTTTTTTTGCATGACCTCATTAAGTTTTACATAATTAAATTGTTATCTAGATAAATTCTTTATAAATATAATAAACAGTTCCTCTAGGGACAAAAGCGGTGCATAATTTTGTGATTGCGTCTACCCTTTAAAAGCCCTTCAGTTTCCCTTCACCTCCGAGGGGGGGGGGTTAAACTCCGGGACCGGAGGACCAGCCTGTTATTCCAGGCAGGTTCCCATAGTAGCTCGATGTGCAGGAAAATGTTTCTCCTCATATTAAATTTGACACGTTGTCGTAATTTCAGAATGAATGTAGATTTATTGCTTTCGAGTAAGATGAAGTATGCTTGAAGTTTGGACAATCAACGGTTCAGTCTTCCAACAATGGGAAATTTATTTTGTTTTTCAAAGCTAACGTAATATATCAAACGCTTCACAGTTCACAGAGAATATATCTATGTGTTTTATCTTCTACAAATGACAATAAATTTGTAAAATTTTATCTCATTTATCGACAAATTAAAAATATGTCGTGTTTGAGTATAATTGACGCAAATGAGGCAAAATTACTGTTTACATTGGAGTGTTCAAGCTCATACTGTAGGCCATTGGTAAATGGCAATACATCAAGTATTTAATTACAATTGTGGCAATTATTTACCCACTTCATTACCTTAAATTAATGTCTATTTCCATATATTTTTTTCTTCGCTAGCCTAAATTAACTATACATTTATTTATTATATTTGTCTTGTGAATCATCTACATATATTAATTAATTGCAAACACAACATTTTGTTTTGTTTACAATTTTATGTAAATAAACATGTATGTATGTGCGACCTATTAAATACCTATCGACCAATAATATCAATATTGATTTTAAGCTACTAAAATGAAACTGTCAACATAACAGAATATAATTTGACTATTTATATTTTTCTTAGTACGATAGTTTGCTTCAAAATGTTAATTAGTACAAATGAAACAACAATAAATTTAATACGAAACTACAAATTTAAGAGTATTACGACTTGAATTTATGCAAGGACCAATAATTATTGTCTCTAATATATGATAAATATAAATATTTTTCTTTTTACTTCCTTGTACATAGTGAAGAAAGTATTGTAATCCAGAAAACTTTCGGTTTTTAGATTTCAGCAGAAATATTCATTTTGACCATCCCTGAATCTATTTTGACTAATTTCGTCGTGACGTACGTACGTACGTATCTCGCATAACTCAAAAGCCGTAAGCCGTAGAAAGTTGAAATTTTGTATTTAGGACTATTATGACATCTAGTTGTGCATCTAAAATGTTAGGTTTCCTAATTAGATCTTGCAGACAGTTTAAAAATCCCAGAACTACAAAAATATTGTATTATTCATTAGTACGCAGTCAATTAGAGTTTTCGTCGATTTGTTGGTCACCTCAATACGCCGTCCATATAAATAGAATTGAGCGTATTCAAGAAAAAATTTGTAGATTTTTTAGATATAAATTTCAAAATAATGAATTATCTCTTCTTACATTAGAAAAGCGCCGAACTATAATTGATCTAGTTTATCTATATAAAATTTTCAAGTAATAAAATTGATTGTCCTGACTTACATCGTTACATCCCTTGGGACTTCGTATACCAACTTATACCACAAGAGTAGTTGATCTTTCTTGTTTGGGTTTTAGAAGAACCAATGCTGCTTTTAATTCTGCGTTAAAAAGACTTCCATTTTTATACAATAAATAATTATTGCACAACAACCAAATAGATATATTCAATAGTACCTTAACAAGACACAAAAAACAAGTAACAGATGCAGTAAATTCTTTTAGTTAATTTAGTTTGTTATTCTCTGTAGTCTTTAGTATATAATCTCTTTTTATTAATGTAATTTTCAACAATTATTTAAGCCATCCTGTTATTGGGACATTTTTCTGTTGGATGGCCGAAGTTAATAATAAAATAAAAATCTCCCTTTTTGGTCATTATATAATTTCTATAAGTGCAACTTTATTTGAAGCCTGTAATAGATTTTAATGAAAAACTATTTTAAAATATAATCCAAATCTTTTCAAATTTGATATATAAGACTTTTATGTCAATGGGAAAACATAGTAGATTTTGGTTAAAATAGGCTAACTGGAAGTGATATATTACCTGAAGTTGTTTACAGTTTTTTAAAAATAAAAATGCTTATTTTTGGATTAGTGAATTATATTCTATCCCGGTATTTAAAATTTAATCTTCATTATATTATCAATCAAGGTAGTTACTTGGATTAGATTAGACTATATTTGAAGAAATAAGCTGCCAAAATTAGAGTAATATTCGCTAATACTAGAATTAAGATGAATGTAAGTGCTATTTTTTATTTGACTTTTAATCAAGGAAAGAAAGAAAAGAATGCTAGCCGGCGGGATTTGAACCCACGATCTTAACATTTGTACTATTATGTGTTACCAACTACACCACGGCTGGGCTACAAATCCGCCAGTCTATACAATCTTTTCTTAAGTTATATTCTCATAGACTGTGTATGAGATAATATTCGCTAATCTAAAAATAATGATTAGCTTAATATTTTTTATGACCTGGGCTGTAAATGGAGAAGAAAAGAGTTGGGCCATTCCTTCTCACAAAATGGAATGTCAATTATTATGACAGTGTTTATTCTTTAATATACTATTTCATATTGTTGAGGGATTAGACGCCTTAAACAACGTGAACTTTTAAAACGTGTTCTCCCTTTAATAAATTGAAATCCGTGTTCAAGAGCTTTCGTAAGGTATGAAGTCGAGGTTTCTGTGAAATATCTGTTATCGGAGCCCTTGTCAAGGGCTGTCATTTTGAGTGAGATGGGCCAAGCAATAAGTCCATGTATGTAGATAACCAGCTGACAGCATTTTATTGATTTTGAAAACCGATTTTTTAATACCGATCATTATAATGGATAATTGAGAAGATTTTAACAATAACAACCATTTTCCAAATATTGTAAATATGAACAAGCAGAAGACGCACATCATCAATAAATATTACTAGATAATAACGTCACTTATCACTACGTTTACATGGGGTACTAATTTATTCTTGAAAATGCAATGCGTGTTGCATTACTTACTGTATACAATACAAGCAGATGAATTATCGTGTAATACTTATTAAAACAAACCAATAATACTCAGGGCTTGGTTTAAGTCGTCTTAGACCTAACCAAATCTAACCTAACCTAACCTAACCTAACCTAACCTAACCTAACCTAACCTAACCTAACCTAACCTAACCTAACCTAACCTAACCTAACCTAACCTAACCTAACCTAACCTAACCTAACCTAACCTAACCAAATGTGTGTGTGTGTGTGTGCGCGTGCGTGTGTGTGTGTGTGTGTGCGTGTGTGTGTGTGTGCGTGCGTGCGTGCGTGCGTGTGTGTGTGTGTGCGCGCGTGTGCGTGTGCGTGTGCGTGTGCGTGTGCGTGTGCGTGTGCGTGTGCGTGTGCGTGTGCGTGTGCGTGTGCGTGTGCGTGTGCGTGTGCGTGTGCGTGTGCGTGTGCGTGTGCGTGTGCGTGTGCGTGTATGTGTGTGTGTGTGTGCGCGCGCCTGTGTGTGCGTGCGTGTGTGTGTATGTATGTATGTATGTAGGTGTATGTGTGTGTGTGTGTGTGTATGTATGTGTGGATGTGTGTGTGGATGTTGGATCCACGATTTCTCAAATACTATAATGTACTATAAGACTTAAGACATTTTTAACTACGGATTCCTTAATCTAACAATAATGGGAAGAGTCGATTAAGTTTTGGTAACAATTGCACAACCGGAAGTAGTAGTTACAAGAAAAAAATCATCTAAATATTATTTATCGAAAATTTATGTACTTATATTAATGAACGTTAAATTCTTTATTCGATAAATATAAATTCATTATTATATCTTCTATAAATTTAGAGATAAAGAAATGCATATAAAATAATTTGATGTAAAAAATCTCAGATCAAACTACTTCAAGACAAGAAATTCAAATGTTTGTGATTGACACATAAATGTCATTGTCAAAAATATTTGTATGCCACTGTTAAAAATATTTGTACATCATTATGAAATTAAAAAAAAGTCATCAACGCAAAAGAATATATGTAAAATAGAATATAAAGGAATTTGCGAAAAAATGACGAATATAAAGAAAAAGAAAAAAATATCTGGCGAGGGGTTATGTACTGGCCACATCAGATTTTTAGTATAGGAGCCATTATGTTTATTGTATGTAAAACGTTGTTAAAGTTTTTATACATACAATTACTGTAACAAATCTTTCAAAATAAGAGAAAGTATAATATACCATTAATTATAAACTTAATACCAATTTGTTGGACGAAGTGACGTTTGTAGTTTACAAGTTTTGTAAGTTTGTTGGTGTTGTTATTGTCAGTTAACTTCTAAAACAATATTCACATTTCTAAAGCATGCACTATATTTTATACTAGTTTATAAAAGTGTCTGAGAAAGACTAGAATCATATCACTCCTTCATTAAAAGTCAATAAGTTTAATCGTCTTGTTAAATTGTCAATTCCTTCATTAATCTTTGTGTTTCTGGATATAATAATTAGTACTGTTTGCAGAATTTATTTCAGATAAGTTGTTCCTTTCAACATTAATACTAGCAAACATTCTTTCCTTTCAATCCTTCAAATCTGCCAACCAAATATTTAAAATTTGATGCCAATGGAACATATATCGAATATTACATATTTGATAAATTAAATATGAGAGATAATGCCAAAACCAGATGTTGTTTGTGAAGAAAATTTTTTGATAGATGACTGAACATTATATTCTCAGCAGGTGATATTATTCAGGCCAAGGAATTTTTTATGACACTCCCTCTTCAAGCAATTACTGAAGCATCACATTAATAACGCTGAAAAAATCCTCGAAATAGAGACCAAATTCAGGGTGACACATTTTTCTAGATTAAACGGCAACATCTGGCCACCATTCACGAACAAAGGAAGGAATTTTCAACAGTAAATAGTTTATTATACATCAAGGGTGAGAAGTGCATAATTTAAAAGCACCGAGGGAATAAGTGTATTCTCTCCTGATTAACACTCACGTATATACAAAAGTTTTAAGATAAATTTTGAGCTCCAAATTTTATTATTAAAATATCTGGTGTGGCCAACACAATACCTCCCGCCATTTGCAGCCCGAGTCACAAATAAGATTAAGTTAATCTTTATTTTTAGTCTAATCTAAGTAACACCCTTTTTTTAAACCCCACGACAGAATTAAATCCCAATTACAGAGTGTGTTCACATTCACACACATCCATGCCTTAGTGAGATTCGAACCCAGAGCCTCGAGCGCACTCATGTCTTATGAGGCGTTGCTCTAACCATTCAACCACCGGAGCTATAATAAAATGAAGATTAAATTTTAAATATCGGGATAGAATAGAATTCACTAATCCAAAAATGAGGATTAGCTTAAATCATTTTTGTGAATTGTTAATTTTTATTAACCTAAATACATACATTACTTATGCTGAAAACTGTATTGAATTCCTTTTGTATTGTTCTATTTATTTTTTTCTTTTTAAAACGTTACTAATATTGTTTTGAAATGATTAGTTCTTTGATAGTGATATTTATCTGTCAGTTACATTTGAATAACTGCGTTTTGTTTGTTTAAAGCGAAGATCTAGGATTTAAATTATAGATAATTTTATAAATTTATCCATAAAATATATAGAAATACTATTAATGCAAATCTATAGAACATTTAATAATCTTTAATTTTTATAGTAACATTAATCTCGAAAAAATAACATTTAAAGGTATTTTTCGAAGACAAACTATTTTAAGCTTCTAGTAAAGTGCCATTTCTGGTTATCCGATTTTCACCAAAATCTAATGGGCTCATTCCATTACAAAAAAAGTTCGAAATACAAGGCTTCAAAATTTTCAGAATGATAGTATTTGAGTTAGAGTGGAGGATCCACACACACATACACACAGATATCATCGTGAAAATGTTAAAATTGGATTCTAGGGACCTTAAAACGTGGCAGTGTAGGTATAAGTCTCGGTATAAATACTTTTCGTTATTTTGCAATTCGGAAAATCTACTTTAAGGGTACTCCTAGGTAAAAAATATGACTCTTGTTTTATATAAAATTTCGATACGGATCACCGTTGTCAAGAAAAATGTCAAAAACCAAAATATGTCGCCTTTTTCTAAATTGGCGAGGGGCTGTTGCATCAGTGTATTTTTCATTTGATATGACACTATTTTTAATTGACATAAACGAATTTAACGTTTCTTCTTTCTTAGTATAACGTAAAAAAAGTATAAATAGGATTTAATTAATATAAGTTTGCTGCAACTGGAATTGTCAGCATTATGATTAAAGCTACACACTGGACGAGTCAATAAAGTTATAATTTGATTTTTAATTTATTTTGCGAAAAAATAGTCTCAAAAAATGTTGCCCTAAAACCAATTTCGCCCCAGGCGGTTGCCTGGCTTGGCTGTAGTTTGGGCCGGCGCTGGCTACATACGTCATTACGCTTAATGATTAAAATATTACGTCCCATCAAAGGATATTTTAGGAAACTTATTCGTTTGATATACTCGTACGTATGTACTCTATTGAATATTGAAACAGAAGCATACGGAAATGTAAATTCTCGTAAATAGTTTTCTTAGTTCCGTCTGTATAATACATTGAATTTACGAGTACTTCGTCTGGTTGTCGGACTGAGTTTAAAGGAAAGCTTCCAATTCGACTCACTTCAACGTTCAATGTGAATGCAATATGTCGGGTCACATTCATCCACCATTCCCGTCAACAAATAATCTTCAGGTTACAGTTTAAATTCGAACTGAAATTAGCCTCGTTGTTGATGTTGCTTCGCTGTTTTTCGGGTCAATGCACAGCACTGCGACTAGTGTTTGTTTCGCTAAATAAATTATTAATTTACACACCAAATAAACAAATATTCACATATCATATATTAATATTTATTAGTTGTAATTTGAACATACATTAAAATTTAATGTATCGTGATTTTAAAAATCTGTTTATGCATATTGGATATTTGTAGATATTAAGTTGTACTAAATTATACCGGCTGGCGTTAAAAAAAATCGTGTTTGAAACTCCATAACTCTGTAATACATTGCGATATTGATTTAAAAATTTTCATCTCTTACAGAAGAAGTGTTGAAAAGTATTCCTAAAAAATTTCAAATATTTATATAGAAAAACAAATTGTTCAAAATGTGACGTTTTTAGTGTAAGCTTTTTAGCAAAAATTTGTCTTTATAAATAGTTTTTAACATTTTGTTTACCGAAGAGGTCCGAAATTTTATACAACTTCTTTAACAAATCTTGTACTACATTTTACGTATTGGATTATTTTATCTTTCGGTTTCTACTCAAAAATAAGATAAAAATATCATTATGCTACAAACATAAATCAACCTTCGGTGCTGACTGACTTCAATTTTAACTTGAAACGGTTGTAAAGGCGATTCTTGAATTCTTCAAGTAAAGTAACTGTTTTCTTTTTCACTAAGATGTTATTAAATCATATAAATATACATACTTACATATTTTATTTATCTATTTACTATTTTCTTTTTAAAACGTTACTACTAATTAATTTGAAATGATTAGTTCTTTGACAGTGACATTTATCTGTCAGTTACATACATTTGAGCATTATTTGAGATATGAACTGTCTATACCTTGTTCCATTTAAGCCATTCAGTATTGCAGAGCATAGGGAATAGTTTTGACCTCTCCGATTGGCTGAAATTAGAGACAAGAGACATGTTTACCCAATGTAATTTCGGCTACTTTAAGTTTGCGCTGTTGCCAGCTCCATCTACTGAATGGCTTAAATGGAACAGAGTATAATCAAGTAGTTATGTTTGTATAGAGAACAGGCTCTGTGATTTAAATTATAGATAATTTTATAAAATTATCCATAAAATATATAGAAAAAGTATTAATGCAAGCCAATAGAAAATTTAATAATCTTTAATTTTTATAATAACATAAATCTCGAAAAAATAACATTTAAAGGCATTTTTCGGAGAAAAACTATTTTGAGCTTTAAATAAAGTGCCATTTCCGGTTATCTGATTTTCACCAAAATCTAATAGCTTCTTTCTATATTAGAATGATAGTATTTAAGTTAGAGCGTAAACAGGAACCACCCACACACACACACACACACACACGCACACACACACACACACACACATACACACACATACACACACACACACACACACACACACACACACACACACACACACACACACATACACGCAGACATCATCGTGAAAATATTAAAATTGAATTCAAGGGGCCTTAAAACATGGTCATTTACCAAAATCTCAATATGCGATTTTTAGCACAATCCCTTACCAAGGGTAGCGGGAGGTAAAAACCATCCATTTTACTTAAAATATTAAGGAAACTATGCATGTGATTTAAGTATAATTATTTTTGATTTTTCGAGGTGGCCCACGATAGTAAGTCCGACTTTGCCAAATGATCGGCCTGAAAATGAAAATAGGCCCGACTCGATGAGCGCCTCGAAATTGGGCTGGGTCAAAGCTAAAGATCGAATACATCCCTACACGCGGTATATTTATTATCAAGAATGAGCATTATATATATATATATATATATATATATATATATATATATATATATATATATATATATATATATATGGCAAAATTGTACTAATATTTACTTTTAACGAGTAATATCAACCTGGATACTTTGATTTTCCTCGTTTAATGAAAAGGGCCCTTTTAGATGAGGGCTAAGGGGGCAAGTGTGCCGTTGCTTACCGTTAAATCCGACACTGGGTATGTTGAATGTCAAATTAAGAAAATCGCTATTTACAAGAACAAAGGTATAATTCTAACACAACATCTGGTAATTTTGTCTAATGGTTGCTGTTTATATAAAGGCCACACCCGTTGGAGTTTGTGTATCTTTGGACATTGTTGAATTGCGGGCACACATTTTTCTAATAGCACACAAAGAAGAGGACCATTTGTCCCGAGTAATATGACAGATCAAGTTGACAGAGCAAAATGTTTTAAATTATTCGACAAAATTCGCAACACGCGCGCAGAGAGAGCAAAAAATTCCGCGTGGACAGCGCCATTAATATCGTTTTGTTTTACCGCCGCAGTCACATAATCAAGGCAGGGGCATAAATTAGTGTGCTCGGTGGCACACTGTGCTATACTCAACACTCCAAAATCCACGCACGCAAAATGCACGAGATACACAAGTGTTTATTTTGCTGTAAATTATAACTACACTAGTCTAAAGGATTTATGTTTCTTGAAATGAAATGACAATGATGAAGAGTTAGCTAAGAGAATTAAAAATTTATCGTTTGTAAAAGTGACACTTTATTTTGAGTGGAATAATATAATATAATATTTCGGCTTGTATGCCGACGCCTACTATCCCTACAAGGTAGGTGTCTGGGGTTCGAATCTCGATGGCTGATAATTTTTTACAATTTATTTCAAGTGAAAAACTGACAACCAATATTATTCAAGAGAGTTCCTCAATAATCTTAGTTTTAAACTTATTAAATGAAGGATAAAATATGTCCACATTTTTACGTCTCGCTAAGAGAGGTATTGAATTCATGCTAAAAATCGGATATCCAGATTTTAGTGAATAAGCACGTTTTAAAGTCCCTAGAATTTGATTAAACATTTTTACGATGATGTCCGTGTGTGTGGATGTGTGTGTGTGGATGTGTGGATGTGTGTGTGTGGATGTGTGGATGTGGATGTGTGTGTAGATGTGTGTGTGTGTGTGTGTGTGTGTATGTGGATGTTGGATCCACGATTTCTCAAATACTATAAGACTTAAGACATTTTTAACTACGGATTCCTCAATCTAACAATAATGGGAAGAGTTGATTATTTATCGAAAATTTATGTAAATACTTATATTAAAGAACATTAAATTCTTTATTCGACAAATATAAATTTATTATTATATCTTCTATAGATTTAGAGATAAAGAAATGCATATAAAATAATTTGATGTAAACAATCTCAGATCAAACTATTTCACAACTGATACTATCAATTTATATTTATTAATAAAATTAAGTTGAAAATAATTAAAAACGGCAATCAAATACCAAAAATTACAGTACCACATTTAAAAGATTCATAAAACTTTTGGAAATGTTTACATTTTAATGGTTTTAGAAAATCGCGTATTAACATAACACGGATCAGTTATTATTGCAAGCCACATGGATTTGTCCTTTAGTTGTTTGGACTCTTTTATTACTGATGTGGATGTCACATAGACTCCAACAGTCAACAAACAGCCACATCAGGAATTTATTTATACGTGCTCTCGGCACAATTTTGTGCGACCATTAGATTCGGCCTGGAATGACTATATGACTACAAAATTATTGCCATTCGCTCTACTTAAAAAAACAATTCATATTTTCACAATATTTGACTAAAAAGTGTATTTTCATGTTTTGCGGAAGTTAAACAAAAGCAATAAAATCAATGTTATGCTTTCGAAACAATGAAATTGTATTTGCAATAATGAGACGCAAAATTAAATGAAAACAAATGTTATACATTATTTAACATTGTCTATCACGCAAATATATTCGCAATTTCAGGGGAAAAACAAATATAAAAAAATATGTACTCATCTTTTCAATTTGGCCCATTATTTTTTAATGTAATGTAACATTTCATAAAAAATAAAATATTTAAACATTTTGCAAGTCAATACAAGTACTTCATTTCATATAAGAAAATAGAGGTGGTATCGATAGGGATATAATATCTGCCCTTTGATTGGTCAAAATGCAAACCTAATTCACAAAAACAAAAATCTGGTGTGGCCAACACAATACCTCTCGCCAATTGCAGCCCGAGTCACAAAAAAGATTAAGTTAATCCTTATTTTTGGATTAAGTACTCTAATTTTGACAGTTTATTTCTTTAAATATAGTCTAATCTAATCTAAGTAACTACCTTTTTTTTAACCCCTCAACAGGTTTAAATCACAATTACAGAGTGGGTTCACATTCACACACATCCATGCCTTAGTGGGATACGAACACAGAGCCCCGAGGGCACTCATGACATGAAGCGTTGCTCTAACCATTGAGCCACCGGAGCTATAATAATATGAATATTAAATTTTAAATACCGGGATAAAATAAAATTCACTTATCCGAAAATGAGAATTAGCTTAAACATTTTTAATAAATAATATTCAATAAAATAAAATATTGGAAACTAGTGAATTGATGCCTTTCAGCGCGTGTTACATTCATATTTTTTTTCCATAGGCTTTTCAGTTAGGTATGTATAGTATAAATGAAAATTTTATAATTTTAACGTAGTTATTTTTAACAACTGTGATTTCAATATCTGCATTTTTTTTGTACAACCAGTGTGACAATAATAATATTGTAATGCATGAATTTACACTGCATTTTAAAATAATAAAAAAATATTATAACTGTTCATATTGAATAGGGTGTATAAAATTGCATTTTTTACCTCCCGCTACCCTTGGTAAGGGGGGTAGGTATAGGGATCGTGGAAAAATCGCATATCGAGATTTTGGTAAATTACCACGTTTTAAGGTCCCTAGAATCCAATTTTAACATTTTCACGATGATGTCTGTGTGTATAACTCAAATACTATCATTCAGAAAATTTTGTATTTCGACCTTTTTCTATTATGGAAAGAGCCCATTAGATTTTGGTGTAAATCGGATAACTGGAAATGGCACTTGAAGTTCAAAATAGTTTTTCTTCGAAAAATACCTTTAAATGTTATTTTTTCGAGATTAATGTCATTATAAAAATTAAAGATTATTAAATTTTCTACAGATCTGCATTAACACTTTTTCTACATATTTTATGGATAAATTTATAAAATTATCTATAATTTAAATCCCGGAGCCTACGCTTTAAATAAACAAAACTCCTTGGTTACGCCGTTATTTAAATGTATGTCACTGTCAAAGAACTAATTATATCAAATTAATAGTGTCTAGTAACATTAAAAAAAGTAAATAGAACAATAGGAAAGGAATTCAATACAGTTTCCCGCATAAGTAAATATGTAGGTATGTATTTAGATTAAAAAAATTAACGATTCACAAAAATGTTTAAGCTAATCTGCATTTGTGATTAGTGAATTCTATTCTATCCCGGTATTTAAAATTTAATCCTCATTTTATTATAGCTCCGGTGGCTCAATGGTTAGAGCAACGCCTCATATCATGAGTGCCCTCGGGGCTCTGGGTTCGAATCCCACTAAGGCATGGATGTGTGTGAATGAATTAAATAAATAAATAAATATATCATCACGGCATATTACCCATTGCTGGGTGTGCCAATCTATTTTGTTCGAAGATATCGGTAATGTTGATGACATATTTGTACCGTGCGGGCGTTTACCAGGCGTCATCTCACGGGCACTCATTGCTGGCGTGGAGAGTGCACCACAAGGGTCAATTTTGTGCCATTTAAAATTCGAAATATTTGGCGTCGCTCGGGATCGAACTTGGTTCCCCAGACTCGCGACCAGACACTTAGACACGCAGCCACGAGAATTCTGAATTAGTGAATTCTATTCTGTCCCGGTATTAAAATTTAATCTTCATTTTATTATCAAAAAATATAGTTACTTGGATTATATTAGTCTATATTTTGAGATATAAACTGCCAAAATTAGAGTAAAATTCGTTAATCCAAAAATAAGGATTAGGTTAATATTTTTCGTGACTCGGGCTGAAATGGCGGGAGGTATTGTGTTGGCCACACCAGATTTTTACTCTAGTGCACTGTTAAAAATGAACAAAACCACGACTCCTTAAATAATTGCTGTTAAAAATCAGTTTAACAGTTTTTTTTTTTTGATGTAAGAGTTTTGATCCTAGAGTATTCACATAATCTTATGAAAATTCATCTTTAATTTGAGAAAACTTGTGTGAATGTTTTGGTCATTAATATCTCTTGACGGGCAGTTAGGCGAAGAAATAAACATAATAAAGTTTCGAGACGTCAACAAAGTCTATATTTGCTGTTTCTCTTATTGATTTTTGATAGATAGCCACACTGCGAGAAATTAACTTGTCATTTCCGTTTGATAGATCGGCCGTGTTCCGGTTGCTGGCTTCAACACCA
Source organism: Harpalus rubripes (assembly GCA_963082715.1). NCBI lineage: Eukaryota > Metazoa > Arthropoda > Insecta > Coleoptera > Carabidae > Harpalus > Harpalus rubripes. The sequence goes on from OY720448.1 coordinate 402,361, forward strand.
GACATGAGCGCCGATACAGTCCGGGCCACCAGGGGGGCAATAAAATATAATTATTGTATAATGTTATAGGACAGATTTATATTGATAAATATTATTGGTTACTAGACATGTCGGTTATAAAGTGCATTAAGTTGCACTACGTAGTTTCAGAGTAAACTTTTTACCCGATCAATATATAGCAACAGACATAACGAATTTGTTTATTATAAACTTATAAATTCAAAATAAAAATGGAGTATTTAAATATACAGAGTGTTATGTAAATAATGTCATATACTTTATCACTTAATAAACTAAGTTGTACAGTTGCACTGTAGGTATCATAATCTGCAATCATTTCTTTTCTAATGTGCTTGTTACAGTTGTAAAAGCTCGTCAAAATGAACCAATAACAATTATTTATTTGAATAAAGAATTATTTAAAAATTACAGTAGTTTGAGTGAAAACAACACTTAGCATTTTTGAAGGTTTGAAGTGGGAGACGGAAAATGGATAAGACATTTTTAGCGACTGTTTTGATACACTTCTCTGTAAACCAAATGCATATCGGTGTATTCTTGATAAAAGTGAAAGCAATAGGCATTTTTTTAAGGTCCCTAGAATCCAATTGTAACATTTTCACGATGGTGTGTGTGTGTGCGTGTGTGTGCGTGAGTGTGTGTGTGTGTGTGGGGGGGGGGTGTATGTGTATGTGTTTGTGTATATGTGTATATGTGTGTATGTGTGTATGTGTGTATGTGTGTATGTGTGTATGTGTGTATGTGTGTATGTGTGTATGTGTGTATGTGTGTATGTGTGTATGTGTGTATGTGTGTATGTGTGTATGTGTGTATGTGTGTATGTGTGTATGTGTGTATGTGTGTATGTGTGTATGTGTGTATGTGTGTATGTGTGTATGTGTGTATGTGTGTATGTGTGTATGTGTGTATGTGTGTATGTGTGTATGTGTGTATGTGTGTATGTGTGTATGTGTGTATGTGTGTATGTGTGCGTGTGTGTGTATGTGTGGGTATGTGTATGTTTGTGTATATGTATGTATGTATGTATGTATGTATGTATGTATGTATGTATGTATGTATGTATGTATGTATGTATGTATGTATGTATGTATGTATGTATGTATGTATGTATGTATGTATGTATGTATGTATGTATGTATGTATGTATGTATGTATGTATGTATGTGTGTGTGTGTGTGTGTGTGTGTGTGTGTGTGTGTGTGTGTGTGTGTGTGTGTGTGTTAGAGTATGTGCGTGTGTGTGCGTGAGTGTATGCGCGGATCCTCCACTGTAACTCAAATACTATCACTCAGAAAACTTTGAAACCTTGTATTTCAAATTTTTATTATTATGGAAAGAGCCCATTAGATTTTGGTGTAAATCGGATAACAGGAAATGGTACTTGAAGCTCAAAATAGTTTTTCTTCGAAAAATACCTCTAAATAGTTTTTTTTTCGAGATTAATGTTATTATAAAAATTAAATAATATTAAATTTTCTACAGGTTTATATTAATACTTTTTCTACATATATTATGTATAAAGTTATCTACAATTTAAATCCCGAAGTTACGCTTTAACCAATCAAAACTCCTTACGCAGTTATTCAAATATATGTAACTGAGAGATAAATGTCACTGTCGAAGAACTAATCATTTCAAATTAATAATAGTAACGTTACAAAAAAAGTAAATAGAACAATAGGAAAGGAAATTAATACAGTTTCCAGTAAATATGTAGGTATGTATTTAGATTAATAAAAATTAATTATTATATTTGAGATATAAACTGCCAAAATTACAGTAAAATTCGCTAATTCAAAAATAAGGATTAGCTTAATCTTTTTTTGTGACTCGAGCGATAAATGGCGGGAGGTATTGTGTTGGCCACACCAGATTTTTAGATTTTAATTTATTAAGAATCTGATTTGTAATTGGTCGTCTTTACATAGTCCCATAAGTTTTACAACTTGACGGATTGAATAGAATATATATCAGATTATAATTTCTTCCAGTTCTTTTTATCCAGTATAGAACAGTCACATTCAGAAACCGTATGTATTGTTGGCAATTTTGAAATAACCGAAGTTAGAATCGTCATATTTTTCTGTTTGGAATTTTGCCGTGACTGTTGTGTAATAAAGCTTTCCTCTAAAGCCATTTTGGTGATAGATTTTTTATTTTCAATTTTGAACATTGCAGGAAATATGCGTTTGAATTGTACATTGATTTGTACCTAAATCAATTGTGCGTTCGACTAAAAAAATGTGAAAGTGAAGAGTTATATTATTTTGTTTGAAATATAAGTTACAGGCTGTTCACTTCTATTAAATTTAATTTAGATTTTGGTATAATATTTACAAACCATGCGGTTAATTTATGATGGTATAAAAAGAACTATTTATAATTATAAACATATATTATTATCAGTGTGGAGTTAATTATACTCATAATCAATGTTATAATTAACTTTACCATAATAATTACTGGTGCAATAATGCAATAATTGTTCACATGTCAATATTATATTTGTTGAATACGTTTTTAACTAGTTAATAATTACAAATACCACACTAGTACATTTGGAATAGAATGCATATTAATGGTTCCACTCATACCTCATACAATTTGAAATTCATTAATTAATAAATTGAAAACCAGTGTATTGTCCATTATTATAATTTTTTTTTGTAAGAGCCGTATGATATATCAACTTCCTCTGCAACTTATATTAAAGTGATTCGGCGATTACTAAGCACAATCGGACCTATTCTGTAATTCAGTGGCTAATTTATAGCAACTGATTAAAAAAAATATCTAATAGATAATGATTTGACAACTAAAAATCCATTTTTATTATCTTCCGTCACCTTTAGGTGAGGAAGGTATTGTCTTTGGTCAAAAAATATTCTTCAATGTTTATAATAACATTAAATGTGAAAAAATTATATTTAACATCGTTTTTTCAAGAAACACTGTTAAAATCTTCAAATGAGGTTACTTCCGATTGATCAATTATAACCAAAATCTAATCAGATCTTCACATGGATGTAATGAAGAGGAACACGAAAGAATTTTTGGAATTGTAGTATTAGAGTTATCGCATTAGAAAATTTTATCACACACGGACATACACACACACACACACACACACACACACACACACACACATACACACACATACAGACATCATCGTAAAAATAGTAAAATCGTATTCTAGGGATCCTAAAACGTGCTTATTCATCGAAAACTCACCACCGAATTTTTTGACCAAAGACAATACCTTCCTTACCTGCCTAAAAGTGACGGAAGGTAAAAATTATAATGAAATTAAATTTCATAAAGTAGCCAGCTATATAAACAGCTACTATATGAATAAAATTCTGATTGAAAGATGTCAGTGTCAAGTGCAATTGACATAGTGTGTTTGTCTTATAATTTTACTGGAAATATAGGGTCTTTTGCTAGAAATTTTCTGTATGGAATTTGTATAAAATACATACAACAGCCGGTAATGTATAAGAAATAGAATCTTTTGCAAGGAACTTTCTGTATGAAATTTGTACAAATACATAGAACTGACGGAAGGTAAGGTGCTGGCCACATCAGATTTTTTACATGTCAACATATTGCATTGGTTAAAAAATTTAACAAGTTATATTTTCAGTTTTTGCCACATTTTCGGCGGTGGTTCATGTGCCAGGCATCGTTCATGTCTTCACGGCCTTCTCCAATATTTAAATTACTCCACTGCATTTTTTTTTTACCAATTTATCACAATATTTGATGCTCAATCTTTGTGCAATCATTTTTAAATAAAAAATTGTCGAGTGTGTCAAAATGCTTTCACAATATGTAACAGTTGGACTTTGGGGCAGTATTACTCATTGTTTCTGTTTTTATTTGATCAAAATTGAAGTTTTTATCTTGTTATTCATGTGTATTCCAAATTCTGCTCTGATGATTCATGTTCTCAAAAGTAAGAATTTGTTTTTCCCTAGGGATGTTTACCTTTGGTCACGTAGTGTTAGAAATTAGTCACTAGTTTGACTAGCCAATCAGAAGCAGAATTTGTGATATCATTTGGATAACAAGAAATAATTGCCTGAAGATGCCCCATATGACTGCGGGCGAAACGTTGAGCTCTGACTCAAAATATGACACAGTCCATTCCCGGAAAACGAATATTTCTCATGGATAACAAGAGTTGAAAAAGAGAGTAATCGTCATTATTATTCAGTCGTGCAAGTTGCGAAGGAGTTGGTCAGTAAAGATCTAGAAGGGTCAAGTTTTGTATATGTCAATTATACTTGTTCTAATTTTGTAACATCTAAAAATAATATATAATATTTTTTTTGGCACTTAAATGCTATCTTTTGATCCCATTTGCACCAATTATATTTGCGTATATTACTGCCAAAAAGCAAGATATAATAACCTGTTGGAAGTTACAAACTCATCATTAATAAATTTGTCTCTACAGTTGCCAAATACTTAATTATTAGATTAGGTGTTAACAATAGACATAAATACGCACATACATACATAAAATCACGCATTTCCCACTTAGTGGGTTAGCACAAACCCGAAACAATAATAATAATACCATCAACCACAAAAATAATCACTCTCTCTTCCAACAACATTCTTATTAACCTGACATCGTACAACAAATATTCTTCATATTAAAGTGACCGATTGTCGGTAGCTACATACCGTAACTGGACCACAATAATAGTTACGAAATAACCATCCTTCGCCATACATTCCTGTCTACGCACACTTCTTTCGCCTCGGCCACATTCATAATCGCATTCATACACGCTCTTCTTCTCTTCCCACTCGGAAACTTCCTCTCTTTTAGCACTTTATTAATCACATCCATCCACTTACACGCAATCGAGCACCCTCAATTTCACCAAGATATATACGCTTTACAAGCCGTTCACTCTTCATTCTCTCCACATGACCAAACCATCTCAACTGGCTCATTACTACTCTCTTAACAATATTCTTGTTCCTAACCATACATTCTTCATACACCATATAAATTATAAGGTTGCATAACAAAAATTCTGAGAAAAATCGAGCTGAAAATTTTATAATAATGAATAATCAAGATACCTAGATTTCATTTTTCAGTTTAGAATTTTTTGTTTATCATGTTTTATAAGTTATGACTACCATAATACCAACATTTGATGTACAAAGATTTAAAAAAATCTGATGTGGCCAGCACATTACCTTCAGTCAGTTCTATGTATTTTGTAAAAATGTCATACAGGAAGTTCCTTGTAAAAAATTCTATTTCTTGTACATTACCTTAAGGTAGTTGTATGTATTTTATAAAAATTCCATACAGAAAGTTTCTATATTTCCAGGAAAATTATAACACAAACATACTGTCAACTGCACTTGACACTGACACCTTTTAATCAGAATTATCTTAATATAGCAGCTGTTTCCGGAGTTATAGCATAGCTGGCTAATATATGATATTTAATTTCTTTATAATTTTTACCTTCCGTCACCTTTAGGTAAGAAAGGTATTGTCTTTGATCAAAAAATTCGGTGGTGAGTTTTCGATGAATAAGCACGTTTTAGGGTCCCTTGAATACGATTTTACTATTTCTACTCTATATTCGTTTAATATGAAGTATAAAATACATTCAAATCGTATAGAGAATAAATTATTCTTTAATATTTATAACATTACCGGTTGACCAATTATAGCCAAAATCTAATCAGCTCTTCACATGGATGTAACGAAGAGGAATATGAAAGAATTATAATTTTTGGAATTGTAGTATTAGAGTTATCGCATTAGAAAATTTTGTCACACACACACCCACACACACACACACTCACACACTCACATACACTCACACACACACACACACACACACATAAATACACACATACACACACACACACACACAGACATCATCGTAAAAATAGTAAAATCATATTATAGGAACCCTAAAACGTACTTATTCATCAAAAACTCACCACCGAATTTTTTGACCAAAGACAATGCCTTCTTTACCTAAAGGTGATGGAAGGTAAATATCAATCGCAGCGTAACTTAAAGTGTTAAAGAAAATTGGGCACGTGTCGGCAACTAATAAAACAAAAAAACATATGCTGATCTGTCAAGAACAATGCCAGGAATGTTTCAAGAAATACACGTGCTTAGTAAACCTTGCCAAGTCACAGTAGTTTATCGAAACATCTACTTTAATTAAAACCATTTTTCCGTTTTATCATCCTAGCAACTTCGTCCAACTTTCGCATCTCCCTGTATATCTGGTGGCTTTATCGACTCTAGATTTATATGACTACGATCACGAAACACGACGGCCAGCGGTCAGGAATCAGAATGGCTGACAAGTGATTGCCACTGCCATGTTCTACAAGCGCCACGAGCACATTGCCATGTGTGTACACACGCTCACACAGCGTAAGCGTATTTTTCTCAATGCCAGACATGAAGAGGAAATTGGAAAATGGACAATGCATGAATCATGCAGTCTATGCCAGAAGACCAGAAGAGAATATTATATTATAATCAATGTTTTTACCTTCCGTCAGTCTAAAAGATAGATATTTTATTTGCTTATATTGTTACCTCCCGCTTCCCTTGGTAAAGGAGGTATAGGGATCATGCTAAAAATCGCATAGCGTGATTTTGGTAAGTGACCACGTTTTAAGGTTCCTAGAATCCAATTTTAACATTTTCACGATGATGTCTGTGTGTATGTGTGTATGTGTATGTATATATTTATACCGTGTGTCTGTCTTAATGGTGTACATGGGGGATTAACATGGGAAATCAGTTTTTTGCAATTTACTGCTCGCGTAATTATTTTAAGCAAAAATGCGCCAAAAAAAGTTTTAGGGCATAAAATTCTGTATCTAAATCAATGAACAGAATTACTTTTACATGCTTCGTAACGACAGAAAGTAAATATGAAAATGTCGAAAATTACGTTGAAAATATCGACAGCCATGGAAATGAACAAAAAATAAATAAATGCTTGACGTTTTATCTGTCACAACGTAAGTTAACTTATTTGACGTTTCTGACAATTTGATAAAACGTCAAGCATTTATTTATTTTTTGTTCAATTCCATGGCTGTCGATATTTTCAACATTTTCATAATTATTAATTTCTGTCGTTACAAAGCATGTAAAGGTAATTCTATTTATTAATTTAGATGCAGAATTTTATGCCCCATAACTTTTATTTGACCTGTTTTTGCTTAAAATAATTCGACGAGCAAGAATTTGTAAAACATTGATTTCCCATGTTAATCTTTTATATACACCTTTAAGACAGACACACGGTATATATATATATGTGTGTGTGTGTGTGTGTGTGTGTGTGTGTGTGTGTGTGTGTGTGTGTGTGTGTGTGTGTGTGTGTGTGTGTGTGTGTTTGTGTATGTATGTGTGGATCCTCCACTCGAACTCAAATACTATCATTCAGAAAATATTGAAACCTTGTATTTTGAACTTTTTCTGTAATGGAAAGAGCCCATTAGATTTTCGTGAAAATCGGATAACTGGAATTAGTACTTTAATAGAAGCTCAAAATAGTTTTTCTTCGAAAAATACCTTTAAATGTTATTCTTTCGAGATTAATGTTATTATAAAAATTAAAGATTATTAAATTTTCTATAGATTTGCATTAGTACTTTCTCTATATATTTTATGGATAAATTTATAAAATTATTTATGATTTAAATCCTAGGGCCTATACGCTTTAAACAAACAAAACGTAGTTATTCAAATGTACGTAACTGACAGATAAATGTCACTATCAAAGAACTAATCATTTCAACATAATATTAGTAACGTTTTAAAAAGGAAAAAGTAAATAGAACAATAGAAAAGGAATTTAATACAGTTTCCAGCATAAGTAAATATGTAGGTATGTAAGTATTTTGATTAATAAAAATGAACGATTCACAAAAATGTTTAAGCTAATCCTCATTTTTGGATTAGTGAATTCTATTCTATCCCGGTATTTAAAATCTTCATTTTATTATAACTCCTATGGCTCAATGGTTAGAGCAACGCCTCATGTCGTGAGTGCTCTCGGGGCTATGGGTTCGAATCCCACTAAGGCATTGATGTGTGTGAATGTGAACCGATTCTGTATTTGGGATTTAATCCTGTTGAGGGGTTAAAAAAAGGTAGTTACTTGGATTAGATTACACTATATTTTAAGAAATATAGTGTCAAAATTAGGGTAAAATTCGCTAATCCAAAAATAAGAGTTAACTTAATCTTTTTTGTGACTCGGGCTGTAAATGGCGGGAGGTATTGTGTTGGTCACACCAGATTTTTATCAAATTGTATTGTATTGTATATTGATTGGGTGGAACCTCGCCATTGGGTTTATTTCTCAATAAAGTATATTATTATTATTATTATTATTATTATTATTATTATTATTATTATTATTATTATTATTATTATTATTGTTATTATAATTATTATAATTTCTTTTTCAAAGTTTTAGCATTTGTGGAATTAGGTTGTCTAAATTCTTACGTATCTGTTGGTGAGGATAATATTTTTCCGCAGTGAATGCTCCAAATTTCAAATTTAAATCACCCCTATTATGTTTATAAAATTCTCGAGAAACAGAGAATTTTAATTGCTTTATTCCTAGTTTTGCAGACACAATAAAACACTTGAATTAAATTGCAAATGTTTTATTTCAAAACTAGAACAGTATTGTCTATCTTCAACCTATTTCCATTTCCTTCGGGTCCTTGTAATTAAAACGCTAGAACAGTTTTTGTTAAAAGGAGATGAATTTTTCATCCTTACTCGTGCTGTGAATTTTTCTCGGAATAGCCAAGTCACCAGGTGAATAATACAGATGTTACGATTGGTTAGCGTTTTCGGAGAAAGAACGATGTTCGGATCGCTGGCAGTGAAACATTTATAGACCATCGGAAGACCAGCACCGTGAAATCGACATGGTACTATTCAAATTAAGTATCAAATATTCACATTTTAGAGTGGCTACCAAAGGAGCTTCCTTTATTTTTATGTACAAATGTACTGGACTGTTTTATACTCGCTATGTCTATAGCGAAATCAATTACACGTCAAAGCCAGGGCCAGTGAATGTGAATCATATGTGATCATAAGCTGTGGTTTTGAAAACGTCGACATATTTTCTCATACCTGTTCCCAACGATAATAAGGAAGGGAGTGACGTGAATCTTATTATTTCTGTTATAATTAGATTTGCACTCTACGACACAATAAATTTGATGAATTTTAACAGGGTTTTCGGTCTCATATTTACGCGTGTTTATGAACTGTCTTTTAAACAACCCAGCGCTAGTGCTTAAAAAATCCGCGAATGGCGCGACGATCTGTACTTGGTTAGTCTATAGATATTGATATGACAACTAAAACTCCAATTTTCTGAACTTAACAAATCTTGTATCTAACAGAAAATAGCTAACCAAGCTATTGCTTGCGCATGGACATCTTTTTTACACTGATTCTTGGATCTTCATCCTTTTTAGCTCTTATATTGCAATTTCTAAGGCCTATATCTTAAGACTGTTACCGTTTTTGCCTCCTTTAAATATACCATTTGAAAGCGTACGTTTTAGGGTTCCTAGAATACGATTTTACTATTTTTACGGAGACGTGTGCGTGTTAGTGTATGCGTGTGTGTTTGTGTGTGTGCGTGTGTGTGTGTGTGTGTGTGTGTGTGTGTGTGTGTGTGTGTGTGTGTGTGTGTGTCCCAAAAATTTCGTCTGCGATATCTCTAATACTACAATTTCAAAAATTATAATTCTTTCGTATTCTTCTTTGTTACATCCATATAGACAGCTGATTAGATATTGGTTAAAATTGATCAGCCGGAAGTACCCTTCTTTGAAGATTTTAACAGTTTTTCTTAAAAAAAAACTATGTTAAATATAATTTTTTCAAGCTTAATGTTATAAATATTAAAGAATATTGTATTCTCTATACGATTTGACTGCCTTAGATTTGGAAACAGCTACTATATTAAGAAAAATCTGATTGAAAGATGTCAGTGTCAAGTACAATTGGCATAAGTGTGTTTGTCTTATAATTTTACTGGATGTATAGGATCTTTTGTTAGAAATTTTCTTTATGGAATTTGTACAAATTACATACAACACATAGGCGAAGTTAGATTTTAAAATTAGGGGGTGCTAAAGTCCCTTACCTTAAAATGAAAAAAAAAAGTATTTATTTGATTATAAACAAAAACATAAAATATTATTTAAAGTAATAAAATAGTTACGATATAAGTGGTAAAAGTGATATTTTATTTTGTGAAATGGTAGTTTGGAACACGACGCGAAGCTAATTTTCTGTTTCAGAAGAATAAATTTTTGCAAAATATCTTAGGTATTATTATTATTATTTGAAAGTTCATTTTCAGTATTCAATACTTATCTATCTACTACTAAATTAGTAAAGCTTTTTTTGTAATAGTAGTGTTCAGTCAGTTTTTAATTCACCACATAACAGCGAATAATCTTTCACAAGTTTCAGTGTATATAGGCAGAATGAATGTAATTTTATAAAGTTTATAATAATTACCAAATGTAGCTTGATTACGTACACTTTTAATATCATTTGATTCTTGACTGCACATCATGTTCTTTAGAATAGTAATTTCAGCTTTCAAAATATCTTTATTTATTGCAAAAGTGGTATAATGATCTATATTTCCAGCCAATGCTAGTTCTTGGTTTTCTAGGGAAAATCGGAGTTTTAGGTATGTAGTTATTGCATCAATTATATGGTAGTAAAGTAAATATTAATTCGAAAAGAATCATCATCAAGAATTATCAGCATGAGTATGTAAATCAGTATCATGTGAACTAGATCCAATTGTTGATGCGACCAAATAATCTAAGTAATTTTGACTCGCTTTTTTTATTTTTGTAGTTTTAATAGGTTCAATTTTAATATTGTTATTTTTGAAGGAATTTCAATATCTCTCCATGAGTACAAAAAGGCGTAGTCAATTCGCTTTTCTTCTAATATTTTTTTATTACATCATTAATGATAGTTAAATTCCCTTCTTTGCTTGAAGGTTCTTCCTTAATATGTTGATAATATTTAATATAACAGTCAAAATGAATAGATGTGTCTAAAATGAAATTATTAAAATTTATAGAAATTTTGTTTGGGGGTGCTAATTCAACATCTGGGGGTGCTAAGCACCCCCAAGTACCCCCCTAACTACGCCTATGATACAACAGCCGGAAGATAATGTCCAAGAAATATAATCTTTAGCAAGGAACTTTCTGTATGAAATTTGTACAAAATACATAGAACTGACGGAAGGTAATGTGCTGGCCACATCAGATTTTTTCCCTGATTCTTCCTATCTGTTGTACGTTTGGCAGATTTATATCTAATATCATAAATCAGTTCCTGCTTTGAAAGCTGTAAACGAATACCCCCTGTTGATTAGTAATGAGCATCCCAATTACCGCTAAATTAATAATTCCCAACCAATTTCCCAGCGTGTTCCAAACCTCAGGGCGCCCATGTAGCATATTAATATGTACAAATCGGACTGCATTACGCCTTATTAACAAACAATCACTTTGCATGACACAAACAAGGAGTAGTTGCCAAAGGATAATTGATATCGTTTGCAGTGCTTACAGCATAGATCACAATTTTATTTTGTTAGTCACGAATTGAGGAGGTTCTGGCAAAACAATCCAGTTCATTTTTTGATTTTAAGAAAATATATAAAAACTTTCTAGCCTTTCTTTTAAGATTTCTGAAATTTCATACAGGATTATGTTATGGGGTTGAACATTCTAGAGCTCTGTAGAAGGTAATGGCAGCTGTATAAAAGGGACGCAACTATGCTCGGGAGTTAGTTAAATAGGGAGAGTCATATAGAGACATTCACATGGAGTCTTATGGCCATTTGCACCGTTGGAGTTTAACGCTAATCTGTAGATTAAGTTGAGTTTAAATTTTTGTATGCATTGCACGGATTCTTAACAGAAGGTTAAGGTGACGTTTGTGAAGTTTAACTTAAACCCGACTCCTTGTACGGTTTAAGAATTGGGATAACCTCTTTTCAATAGTATTTTTGTAAAAAAAGTATACGTATTGAATTTTTATACAGGTAAAGTATTGTAAAACAGAATGTAATAATAATTGATTGTAAAAAATATATTAATTATGTAATTATTATGAACAGTTATTGAACTATGGATATAATTCAAGATAATGTAGTATTTGACGACGAAGATGATGAATTGTTTAATTTTGATATTATTTATGGCATTCCGAGAAGAATTTACGAACGGGCTAACCTGTTTCATGAGTTAAGTGAAAATGATTTCTTCATGAGATTCCGTTTAAGAAAAGCGACTGTTTTAAATTTATTGCCGCAAATTGAACAGCATTTGGAATTTCCATATGATATGTGAGTTTTATGCATGTTTAGTTTTTAATTGATTTTTATATTATTATACATTTTTTATTCAGAAATAACTCTGTTTTGCCGATAAACCAACTACTGATTTGCCTGCGAGTATTTGCTACGGGTGGACACTTATTGTCAATAGCTGATTTTGGTGGAGTCCATGTTTCAACGGTTTCTAGAATCGTAAATAACATATAACCTATAATTCTACAAACTAATAACTATTAAATACAATATAAATAATAATATTAATACTTACTATGATTTTTTATATTTCATAATATTTTAAGTTATGTGTTGTCAATTATTCTCAAATATAAAAATATTATTTACATTTAGCTTGACAGTATACTCTGACGTGAATAAAAATTACTAAATTCCCCTAGATGAAACGTTAATCTGTAGTGTAACGTAACCCGTACCTAACCTCAAGTGGTGCAATGTATGTTGAAATTAACTGACAGATATCTTAAACTGAAGATTAACTAAACTTTATTTTTAACTTACAGTGGTGCAAATGGCCATTAGAGAGTAAAGTGTTAAGAGAAGCACAGCAGTATCGTGGTGAGCGCATGCAGTTTGTGTCGAGTAGGTACTCGGGAAGTTGCTGGTAAACTGGGATAGCTGTGGATGTGAATACTCGGTAGTGTTGACGAGCTATAGTATACGAGGACAGTAACGGCGAGTCGGAAAGTTACTGTTATACCGAGATAGCTGTGAAAGAGATTACTTGGTAGTGTTGAAGAGTATTGGGAAGCTAGATATACGAGGACAGTAACGGCAAGTGGATACTCGGCAGTAGTGGTGAAGAATTGTGGCATACGGACAGTCGGTGATACTGAAGCTGTGGAAGTTAGACTGTTAGTTACATAAATAGACAGATAGTTAGGTGAAAAGTGTGACTTCTGTCCGAGCAGTTTAATATACAGACGCTGTTGAGTCAGTTGAGTATAGAGTGATACAAATAGTGAAAATAAATAATTAGAAATATCGTGGAAATAAATAGTAGTGTTAATTGGTTAAATAAATGGTGTTAGTGTTATCCAGTTAATTATAGTTTTGGTCTTAATTAGTTTTTAATAATTGTTTAATATTAGTAATAGTCATTTTCATTATAGTTTAATAAATACTTATTTTAATTAATAATAATTTTCTAATATTTGCACTTCACCCAAATAAATTAAATAAAAACGTTACAATATAATTGCTGTATGCAAATCATGAACAATAGATGTTTTTGCTAATCTACTCAGTTGATTCTAATGATTAACATTCTCTAATCGTATAGACTGTTCACATTGGCGGATTTAGCACTGGAGAGGCCCCAAGCGCAATTTAGTTTTGAGGGGAGTCTCAATAGTAATAAAATAATATTTGAGACGGCCCTGTGGCAGATAAGAAAAAAGACGCTTATTTGGAGACATACGTGACTGTGTAAAAGAAACGACATCATAAAATGGAGCATAGGACAATAAGCACGCACCAAATAGAAGCGAAACTAAACATATTTGCAGGAGAGAACGTGCGCTGAAAATATTGTTAGAACGTTAAACAATGGCCAGTATTGGTGCCAACCTAGCGCACTCAAATAACCCTAGGTTTTTGTCTCTCGGGAAAAGTTTCATTATTTGTACTAGGATTTAATTTAACTGTGTTCTAGTATTTTTACCTCCCGTTATACCGTAACTAAGGGAGGTAATGTTTTCGGTCCATCGATACTGAGTTTTCAGTGAATAAGCATGAATTAGGGTCTCCACAACACGTTTTTACTATTTTTACAATGATGTCTGTATGTGACGATTTTTTCATACACGATAACTCTTATATTAAACTTCAAAAAAATCTATTTTCATTATTTAAGCTTTCTGCATTCATATAAAGAGTTGATTAGATTTTGGGTAATATTGGGCAATCGGAAGTGATATTGAAGCTCATAACAGTTTTTAATTATTAAAATATAATCCAAAACTTTTCAATTTTAGGATTTAATAGTTTTATATCAAGGGAGTTACATATAAGATTTTGGTTAAAATTGATAAACCGGAAGTGATACTTGAAATGTGATAAGACGAGGGTAAGAGTAATAACAGATAAATAACTTTTCATAAACTTTTCTAAATTATAGTTTCAATAATCAAATTTTACTCTGTTTATCTATTTAAGTTATAAATGTCAAAATTCAGTTTAAAAATTCTTATCATATTATGATAGTCGCGTCTGTGTGCACCCTGTAATACTATATTAGTGGCAATTAGTATCCAACGTTGTCTCTATATCTATAGTCACTACATTTATTTGTTGATCATTAAGTTTAGAAATTATGATGCATACGTGCGTGACTTTGAATACCTTAGCCCATGCAACCTGTACACGTAAGATAATTCTGAAGATAGCGGTTTGTTTTAGATAGTCGGTATGAGTTTGTCACGCCGACAAGACATCTGTACTCAGCAAGTAAACATGTACAAGTTTTAAGTTTTGGCTGGCGTTTTGCGTAACGCGAGTATTTTGGCCTAAGGTGCAACGGCATCTTTAGGATTTAGTTATGTTGGTTTTAACTAGTAAAAAATAATTGAGTTAGTGAAAGTTGTAGTGTAATTCTAATAATCATGTAAATAAAACTTTAGTTAGTAGTATCGTCCATGTCTTTAAGACTTTTATATTAATGAGAACGACCTAATAGATTTTTGCTAAAACGGATAAACCGGCAGTGGTACTTTACTAGAAATTCTAAACAGATTTTCTTGGAAAATATATTAAAATATGATCTAAAACTTCCCAAATTTGGTATTTAAAACTCGTATATAATTTGAGACAACATATTTTGACTTTAATGATAATCCGGAAGTGGTACTTAATTTGGTATTCTTAACAGATTTTTGGGGAAAAACAAAATATAATCCAAAATTTCGTATTACAGACTTTTCTATTTATTGGAACAACAAATTAGATTTTTTACAAACGACCAACAGGAAGCGATAATTTACTTAAAGCTCATTGCTATGTTAAACGTTGAATTACCGTGACATATTCATTCTTGAATATCTTGTCTTCTGTGTACGGATGTTAAAAGATGCATTGGATTTTATTGGGTCGCCCCAGTTATTGGAATTTTCAGGAATACAAAGGTGCTGAAAAATTCATTGAAGTTCCGAGTCGACCGGTACAAGGATACAAATTTACATAATCCGAAGAGTATTTCTTGTGTTCCTTTGTTGAATTGTTAAAAAGTATTTCTTCCGCGCGTGTATCTGCAAATAGCGATCACGAAGGATGTGTCCACTGTTTGTTTGTTCAGGATTCGGTCCAAAGTTTGTAACAAAAAGGTATGGGAATTAATAGTAAATGATTCTAGTTATTTATGGACCAAATAATTACGTGAAGAACACTATAATTATTTGTTGGCAAGTTGGCATAAGTGCATTTTATCTAATGGGCACTTTAATGAATATTGCAAGAAACATCTGTTGCAATAGTTTTTGGAAAAATTTTACTCTCCAAGTTTTACTGAGGTCTAATCTAGGGACTGGACAAAATAATAGTTGAAATACGGAAACCTATTTATAGGTTCATTTGACATAGCCGGGAAGTGAAATTGTTAATGTTTTTGGTCATAAAAATATTGGACAGACGACAGAAAAGTAGGCGTCGCGAACTTTTGCCCCCAAATAAAATCAGCACTCAATAAAAGTGCTTAAGTCAAATTTAGAACGTCATCGCGTATTATCTCGACTATTTACAATATTAAGAATGATTGTTAGGAGAACTTTGGTCAGAATATCAGAAAACATTTAAAATTAAAAAAAAAATGTGAACAAAAAGACAGGAACCCAGCTTGAGCTAATTTCTTGATGCTGCAGAACATTAAGTAGCCAACATTTTATAGAAAACAGAGAAAGTATAAACCCCTAAATATTTCTCAGGCGCAACTGACTTTTGAGTATTTCTTAGCAAAAAATCAGGTGTGACCAAGATTAAGCTAACTAATCCTTATTTTTGGATTAGCAAATTTTACTATAATTCTTACAGTTTATTTCTTAAAATATAGGCTAATCTAATTCAAGAAACTACCTTTTTACCTATATATTTTATGGGAAAATTTATAAAATTATCTATAATTTAAATCACAGAGGCTGCGCTTTAAACAAACACAACTACTTGATTAGACAGTTTATATTATGTAACTGACAGATAAATGTCACTGTCAAAGAACTAATCATTTCAAATTAATAATAGTGACATTTTAAAAAGAAAATAGTAAATAGAACCATAGTTGTATGGAATTGATTTTTATACAGTGTCTAGTATAACTAAATATGTAAGTATGTATATTTAAATGAATGAAAATTAAATAGCGAGATGTGTTGTGTTGGATACATCAGATTTTTGATAATAAAATGAAGATAAATTTTTAAATACTGGGATAGAATAGAATTCACTAATGCAAAAATGACGAGTAGCTTAAACTTTTTTGTGAATCGTTAATTTTTATTAATCTAAATACATACCTACATATTTACTTATGCTGGAAACTGTATTAATTTCCTTTCCTATTGTTCTATTTACTTTTTCCCTTTTAAAACGTTACTATTATTAATTTGAAATGATTAGTTCTTTGACAGTGGCATTTATCTATCAGTTACATACGTTTGAATAACTGCGTAACTAAGGAGTTTTGTTTGTTTATAGCGTAGGCTCCGGGATTTAAATTATAGATTTTATAAATTTATCCATAAAATATGTAGAAAAGTATTAAAGCAAATCTCTAGAAAATTTAATACTCTTTAATTTTTATAATAACATTAATCTCGAAGAAATAACATTTAAAGATATTTTTCGAAGAAAAACTATTTTGAGCTTCAAGTAAAATGCCATTGTCGGTTATCCGATTTACACTAAAATCTAATGGGTTTTTTCATATTAGAAAAAGATCGAAATAGAAGGTTTCAAAATTTTCTGAATGATAGTATTTGAGTTCGAAATACACACATACACACAGACATCATCGTGAAAATGTTAAAATTGGATTCTAGAGACCTTAAAGCGTGTTCATTTTCATTTACCAAAATCTCGATATGCAGTTTTTAGCACGATGCCTATACCTCGCTTACCAAGGGTAGCAGGAGGTAAAAAAGTATCTAATAATAGCTGGGAATACCAAAACAAACAACAGTTACAGACACAATACTGCTGACGATACGGGAAGTAGATTTAACACCGTCGAGAGCCAAATGAGACAAGGTATTAAAAACTACGTCTCATTCAAGATAATAGTCCTTTATGAGTGTTGTAAAACTAGATTTCTTATCCTCTTAGTTTGTAGGAACAACCCCTTATTTCACTGTTTCAATAAAAAAAAATTGCAACATCCGTTATCTCTATTTTCTTAGAACGTATTCTTTTGAAAAATGTTCGTTTTATTTCATCACGCAGTATAGGCATTTGTATATGCAGAAAGGGTTGAGACTTGGGAAGAATGCTGGCAAATTTAGAGAATTTGTTATGAATGCGGGCCTGGTTTGCGCACAACGAGAGCGGCTTTGTGACCGTTCTACTCTTTGTCTGATCCGCAGTAAGTGACGCTGTTTTTTACAAACAGCGAGACCTTTTTACATGCGTTATACTAACGTCCTTTCTATCCTGCTTCTGCTGTTTTATGTCTGTCAAATCCCTGCGATATACTCGCAGGATTTTGAAAGGCGAAGTTGCTTTGTATCCGGATTTGAGGAGTAAATTTACTGCAATATTAAACATCATAGCTAGTTGGTAAGTTTATGTGGATACAAAGAAAACATATCGAAGAAATATTTTTGTGAATTTCAAACAGCGTTGCCAGATTATTATACAGGTGTCTCACAATTCGCGCCCCAGAGCGAATGAGGAAACACGAGACTGCATTCGGATGTGTAATTTCGAAGAAAAAAAATCTAACTTAAAAGATATTCGAGAAAAGACGTCTTAAAATTGACCAATCAGAGACCTACACCTTTAACGTGTGTTTGCCGTAATTTTACGTTACTAGGGTTTTATACAAATCAAATCTTCTTTAAAATGTGTGGGCGACTGTAGTTTTCGAAAAATGTCAGTGTCAAATTAAATTTGACAAGGTGAATAAAAAAGGCAAATTCTTACCATGTATTCAGCCGCTGATTACCTAAAAATGATTATAATTTTCGGAGAATGTGGACGTAACGCCAGAGAGGCAGCACGAGTCTATTCGGAACGACAATAATATTGTCGTCCGATCTCGGATCAAACTTTCGCTAACCTAAATTTGTTGACAGTGAAAAGTCAACTCTAAAGTGTCAAAATTACAGTAAGTCAAACAAATTTTGTAACTCACTAGTAGTATTTTTAAAACCTAGCAACAGGGGCGTAAACTACGTGGGTGCACGGACGCACGCACACCCACAGAAAGTAAAAGTGTGGGTGCGCAGCACCCACAGTAGGGACCCACGATTCTGAACCAATTTTTAAAAATATTGATCGAAAGTTGTATTTTCGGTATTTATCTTCACTGAACGAATCGATCTTTTTTTATTAAAAGTCGTTAAAATATAATTTTGTATCATTTCTTAGCTTGGTACGGTTATAATCTATACTTTAGATTTACTTTTGACTTGACTATTTTACTTCTTCCTATCGTTCACTGGTCTATTGTCTGTGGCAATTTATCATGTTTGTGTTGTATTATCTGAATTATTAGCAAATTGAACCATTTTAATTTACAAAGTTGCCTTTTTATAACATCGCAGTATAACTGAAATTCAATTTTGTAAGTAATCTATTTATTGAAGATCGATATTTTGCATCTAAATCTGATGGTAGATCGATATTAAAAGTTTCGATTCGTATTGAATCGCTAGATTGATATTCTCTTGATTTTTACCCATCCCTAACCCTCAGTAATTTTGCCCTAACACTCCTAACAGTTTAATTATATTTCATATGTAGTAATAATGTCGGTCGATTAAAAATAAAGTTATGAACTAATCATGGTCGTGACACCTAAATTACATGGAATAGTGGATCACTAATAATAACAAAAAATATCATCTGAAAAGATGTCTTATGTCCATATGGATTATCATACCAAAATTTCATTCAAATCGGACAAAGCGTTCTATTATAAATAAAATTATTTTTTTAGAAGCACTTTGAAGTAGCACTTTGAATAGATAAATTTAGTTAAATCATGTTGTTTTTGGACCAGGAATCTGTAGTTAAGCCATATATACGTATAATTTAATATGTGCATAATATATTAACTATGCCATTTTTACTTTGCATTTATAAAAATATATACACTTATCTAAAATAAAAATAGTGCACCCACAGCCAAAATTAAAAGTTTACGCCTCTGCCTAGCAACCAGTTTTATTTTGTAATAATATCATCACACCTCAAGATATCCTTCCGGGATTGGTGGATTAAAAAGTCTTGTAACTCCGTTATGCAACCAGCCGCAAATTATTTTCTTCTATTTGTTGGCAACCTATTGTCGTCGGCAAATGGCAGTTTCGTCTGGGGCGCGAGTTGTGAGACAGCCTGTATACCTAATCGGCATAGGCGAGGCAGAACTTCACTTTTGTGGATGGCCAAATGAATATGTATAATTATTAATTAAATAAAGTAATAAATATAAATGAAGTAATTTATTTTACCATTATTACTTCAAAATATTGAGTAAAAAACATTTATTTATAATTTTTCAAGGCATTCCCCGCCACAATCAATATATTTTTGCATCTGTGAAAACAAATCTCCAAAGCATTTTCTTCAATCTTCCCGCGTTTGTTTCTTTATTTCATTTTTAAATGAGTCAATAGCATCTTCGGCCGTTGTATAACGTAAACCTCGTAACTTATCCTTTACACGTGGAAATTAAAAGAAATCATTAAGTGCCAGGTCTCTGGACTATACGGCGAATGACCCATGTTTTGGGCATTGAAATAATCAGTCGTTCGAGCAGCAGTGTGCGGCCGAGCGTTGTCTTGATGCAAGATAATCCTTCTCCGTTATCCTTTTTCGTGAACATTTTGGTGAACTTGAGGCAAAAAAACGGTAGTGTACCATTCAACATTAACAGTACGACGATCCTGCAGTGATAGAGTGCAAACATGTCCAATAATTCCAAAAAATGTGGCGACCATCTGTTTGTTTCGGCTTTTTTCGCGAATAAATTTTGTTGGAGCCGACTCTTTTCAAAGACTCAAACTGCGGACTATTGCTTTTTTCGAGATCATAGCAGTATACCTGTTTCGTCACCTCTAATGAAGTTGTACACCAAATGAAGCGATCCATTGTCAAAGCGATCAGATTTGCACCATCTCAAGAAAAATAGGAAAATTATAATTTTTGGAAGTACTAGTTGTCTAGTTATCGCAGACGAAATTTTTGCCATACACACACACATACACACACACACACACACACACACATATATATATATATATATATATATATATATATATATATATATATATATATATATATATATATATAGGCTGGTCATTTTAAATATGACATCTCTGAATTTTGAATTAAATTCTCTAACAAATGAGTAAATAAAAAAAGATCTCATTTAAAATAAAAAAGTTATGTCCCGTATTTTGAGAACCACTGGCCCAAAAAATTTGTTTTATGAAATAGAAATTGTTGTCCATTTAACCACCTTTGTAGCTCTTTCAGGTGCATTCACAAATGAAAATTAAGTTTAGATTTATGGTTTATACTTTAGATTTAAAGACTTTGGCCGCATATTATATAATGACTCCACTCATACTTCAGAATTTAGGGTCTCTAAATCCAAATCATAAAGCTAAATATTGCAAGGTCCAAACTTTAGGTTTATGATTTAGTTTGACGTCACAAATTTCACCAATGAGAACAAGTCTGAAATGATATAGATATATACACCCATCTTTATTTAGTATGCACTTGGTGGATTCGGCTTTTTGAACAAATGCGAGAAGAACATGGAGACTGTCATAACTTAATTGCTGAAATATAACCAATAATGCCAAGCGAATGACAATTTCACGGCGCACAGGTGCCTTGTTGTGTACCTACTGCTCTACCGATATTTTAATCTTGTTTCTGAAGCATGTACACAAATGTATGTACATATCAAAACAAATTTTCAGATAATTTAAACTTTCATTTATGAATGACTTACTTAAACCTAAACAAAAACCATAAATTTAATTTTCATTTGTGAATGCACCTTTATAGTTCTCGAGATCGCCCATTTAAAGTGAACACCTGTATATATATATATATATATATATATATATATATATATATATATATATATATATATATATATATATATATATATATATATATATACAAACATCATCGTAAAAATAGTAAAATCGTATTCTAGGGACACTAAAACGTGCTCATTCATTAAAAACTCGCCATCGAATTTTTTGACCAAAGACGATACCTTCCTTACCTAAACGTGACAGAACGTAAAAATAATCAATTTGTTATCACAGACTATACCAAGTTTTTGTAATTTAATTCTTCAATAAAAATTCACTTCAAACATCGTTGAATTCATAATTTTACGTAGATTCGAAATATATAAAATATACAGGTGTCCCATATGAAATATAAAAGATAAATCGGAACCATGATTTGTGAATCCCTAAGCCAAGTTTCCAAATATACCAAGAAAATTTAAAAATATGTAATTATAAATTCAATGTCATCTATATAACAATGGTGTTATATTTCGTTTTATCTAATTGCTAACAGAGTTTTTCCAGAAATGAAATACCGGGCCTAAGGGCCAATATTACAATTTCCAATTCAAATTTTAACTCAGTTTTTCAGATAAATAAACAAAATTAAAAATAAGAATTATTATTGACATAAATGGTAAATTTGTCATTTGGGAGTTCATTTCGTTTCAGGTATGTATATATTTATCTGGCAGTTCAAATTTCAACCGGAATTTAAATTTAAGTACATTTTGATTGTTAAATTGTTTGATATAAAGTAAATATTCGAAAATCTTTCCCAATTACCTTGTTTAAATATACACAGTATCCAATTAACTTATTTAATCCCAAACGTTTAGGTTAGCCATTCATAAAAAATGTACGTGAGTGTTTAGGGCTGTAGGTGGCTATGCTGTGTTTAAAACAAACGCAGACCAAGCGACCAAGGGTTTGGCTATCAGAGACCGAGAGGACAACCCCTCTGGTCTATCATCACAAAGCAAATATCAAAGTGTGCCACGCCGGAATTCCACGGCTGGTAACATTTGGCACCGAAGCGAATGCCGGACTATTTATTTTTAATTAAACTGGTGTGTATTTTGGACGAAATAGCTCGGATGTTCTTGCGAGCTTCGGACTTCAACACTGAAATATGAGAGTCACTATTTCTACCGTGAAATTTCATTTTAAATCTTTTATGTTTGCTTACCTACGCTAGAATTTCAATGGACTTTTTTGTTACAATTTAAAATTACTAAAACTATTATAATTACCCCTAAACCTTAAAATTTATTTTAATAAAACTAAATATGTATTTCTCATCATCAGTAGTACAGCAAGGGAAAGTTAAACAGAGTAGTCAAGATTACTCAACATGCTAACCATGCCAGAGGTCCTAACAACTTTGAAAAACAAGGGTGAGAATTACCTATAAACTAAGATAAATTTCGGTCAATAATAAATGAGTCATTAAATTTTAAATCTTCCAATAAAATTTAATTTTGTATTAAATCGAAAAGTTTTGAGTTTGGTGTGGAACCGAGATCTGCGTTCATCAAATTATTTTTATATTTATTTATTATTAAACTCTCGTATGCATCTAAATATCTATCATTATTAATATGTTTTAAAAGTTTAATATTAGAGTTGTTAACTTTGTGATTATTAATGAACAAATGTTGAGCGACGCTAGATTTTTCTGGATTAGTTTAGCTAAATCATCTTATTTTAGGCTTAGGAATTTGTGGTTAAGCCATGCCCCTCTATTTACAAGACATCCTGTATATACACTGAATTTTTAAGGTTTCTTTAAATTTTTACCTCCTGTTACCTTTAGGTAAGGAAGACATTGTCTGTGGTCAAAAAATTCGGTGGTGATTTTTTGATGAATCAACACGTTTTAGGCTTGATTTGCATTAGCGTTACAATGAGGGTACAATAACGGTACGGTGACGGTATGTAAATCAGTAAATATTAAAGGGTCGTCATCGTACCGTCATTGTACCGTGAATGTAGATGTAAATGCAGCAAGAAGTATCCGTACCCTCATCGTACCGTCATTGTACCGCTAATGTAAATCAAGCCTTACAGTCCCTGGAATGAGATTTTACTATTTTTACGATGACGTTTATATATAAAAAATTATAACTTTTTCGTATTCCTTTTCTTTACATCCATGTGAAGAGATAGTTAGATTTTGGTTATAATTACTCAACCGGAAGTACCCTAATTTTAAGATTTTAACAGTTTTCCCTGAAAAAACACTGTTAAATATAATTTTTCCATATTTGCTGTTATTATAAATATTAAATAATATTTTATTCTCTATACGATTTGATTACATTTTATACTTCATATTCAATGTATATAGACTTAAAAAATTATAAAGAAATTAAATTTCATAAAGCAGCTAGCTATGCTATAACCATGGAAACCGCTACTATAATAAGAAAATGCTGATGTCAGTATCAAATGCATTTAACATATTTGTGTTATAATTTTGCTGGAAATATAGAATCTCTTACGTACATGAAACTTTCTGTATGGAATTTGTACAAAATACATAGAACTGACAGAAGGTAATGTACTTGAAATATGGAATCTTGTGCAAGAAACTTTTTGTATGGAATTTGTACAAAATATTTTTTTTATTATACTTTTGTAATTTTGTCCGTAGAAATTCGGACCTTCGATTGTGGTATTACATATCTTCATAACAGTTTTGAGAGGCTGTAAGGTGACGCCTGCTAAGCACCCACCACGATACAGATACATACGATTACCTTAACGGGTATTGAAAAATATTACAAGTAGTCCTATCGTATTCTAATTTCTCATTTGTATTCAACTGAAATTTCGTTTAAATTCTGATCGAATCCCAATAAATTCCTTTGTGTTTTCGAGACCGTGTTCTTATTGTTAATTAAGGTTGTTATGCGCACCAATTTCGATTTCTTCAGAGTTGTTTTTATTGTCATTTCAGGGCTATCTAAAAACCGCCTAGTCAGTTCTCGATGTTACTTCTATAATAGTGAATTTATGTCTTGTTGTTCTATAAAGTGCGGCTAGATTATTCACCCTAATTTTTTTGGAAAATTTATTACTGACTTTTTTTCTTAATCGCTAGATTTTGTTTGGTTATACTCACTGAAAACAGGCAATTAATCTTTACTACAGCTATCCACGCTGGATTCAGCGTTCAGAAGTATTTTTCAGTTTACCTTTTTCAGCATTTTATTTGATTGATTTATAAAAATTAAATTACATGTTTATATTTAGAATTTCCGTAAATATGATTCTGTTTGCGGTAAAATTATTCGAAAATAAATTAGGTTTCCCAGTAAGATATTATTTTCTTTTAACTTCATTTCATTTTGTTCACATACTTAGTTTTTTTTGAGACTAAAGTATGGTAAATTGAAAAATGCTAATACATAAATAAATTAAAAAATAGTTACAATTTGTTGGTGTGGTGCTGAAAGTCAGCTTAGCTGGCAGCAATTATGCAGTTAAAATCAAATTCCGAAAGGGTGAATATTGGAAAAGGACTTTAATAGGTTTCTTGTTAAAAAAAAATTGTTATTTATAACAGTTATTGATCTTCTACTTTAGCTAGAATGTGATCATCTTTTTCCCGGAAATTGATCCGTAAATGTTTTTAAGTCAGATTTTGTTAAGTACCAATATTTAGAAATAATTGAACAAAACTTATGACAATATTACAACTCACTCCAAATGTCACTGATATTTGTTTCAATAATAGTCTACTTCGTTTTGAGCTAATTAGCTCAATAAATAAATAAAATTATCAACGTGTAATGAGATATTAATTTTTTTACCTCCCGCTACTCTTGGTATGGGAGGTATAGGGATCGTGCTAAAAATCGCATATCGAGATTTTGGTCAATGATCACGTTTTAAGGTCCCTACAATCCAATTTTAACATTTTCACGATGATGTCTGTGTGTATGTGTGACAATTTACTAGAAGCTCAAAATAGTTTTTCTTCGAAAAATACCTTTAAATGTTATTTTTTCGAGATTAATGTTACTATAAAAATTAAAGATTGTTACATTTTTCACAGGTTTGCATTAATACTTTTTCTATATATTTTATAAACAAATTTATAAAATTATCTATAATTTAAATACCAGAGCCTACGCTTTAAACAAACAAAACTCTTTGGTTGTGCAGTTATTCAAATGTATGTAACTGACAGATAAATGTCACTATCAAAGAACTAATTATTTCAAAGTAATATTATTAACGTTTTAAAAAGAAAAAAGTAAATAGAACAATAGAAAAGGAATTCAATAGAGTTTCCAGCATAAGTAAATATGTAGGTATGTATTTAGATTAATAAAAATTAACGATTCACAAAAATGTTTAAGCTAATCCTCATTTTTGGATTAGTGAATTTTATTCTATTCCGGTATTTAAAATTTAATCTTCATTTTATTATGGCTCCGGTGGCGTAATGGTTAGAGCAACGCCTCATAAGTCATGAGTGCGCTCGGGGCTCTGGGTTCGAATCCCACTAAGGTATGGATGTGTGTGAATGTAAACCCACTCTGTAATAGGGATTTAATCCTGTTGGGGGCTTTAAAAAAAGGTAGTTACGTGGATTAGATTAGAATATATTTCAAGAAATAAACTGCCAAAATTAGAGTAAAATTTGCTAATCCAAAAATAAGGATTAACTTAATCTTTTTTGTGACTCGGGCTGTAAATGGCTGGAGGTATTGTGTTGGCCACACCATATTTTTTCTATATAAATGTTTAAAATATGATAGGAATACTTTCCAATTCTGTTTGTAAGAAATAAAAATATCAAACAGGATTCGTTTTTTTAAAAGCCATCGGTATTAAATATTATTATTTCACATACATCCTTGAGCGTTTAATATTCCCAGTTTTTCTTTACAATCCTTTTCCAGCATTAGAAAATCATCAAAGCCATAAATTATGTATTCATCTCCTTGAGTTTAACTGCCGTCTGAGATGCTTTAATGCCGCAATACGGTCCGTTTATGTGAAATATAATGTCGTTATTGCACAGTCGAATTAAATATGACCTCAATTCTATTAATCGCAAACATTTTCCATTTCGGAACATCGGGACGGTCGTTGAAATATATGAATTTTTGATCAGATTAACGGTGCAAGTTCGATGATGCATACTGCAATGAAAGGTTGTTGGGCCCGGAAATCTACCGGAAATATAACCGGAGTTAGCAGTGGTTGACAAAATGTTGGCAAAGAACGATGTTATGTCAACGTTTTTTGATGAGAAGTTTTTGAAGCTGTGAAGATTACTTGATAGGATTGGATTGAAGCTTCATACGTTGTTTTTAATTTCTTATTGTTGGTATTACAATTTTGGACGACGTTTCGGCCCTGGTTATAGCCATTTTCAAGTCAAACGATGTTATAATACATTTAGTCAAACCAAGTTTATGAGTTTGAATTAACAACGTGTGCAGGTTGGAGAGTTTGGAATAGATCAAAAAAATATTTTTCTATTTATTATGTAACCCATTTAAAATTTTGAAATGGCTATAACCAGAGCCGAAACGTCTTCCAAAATTGTATTACCAACAATAAACAAAAACAACATATGAGGCTTCAATTAAAAAAAAATTCCTATCAAGTCAATGTTTTTTATTCGAAGTTATTTTTATTGTTATATGGTAACCGCATTTAATTGATCATGACAGAGTAACCTGGTTATAGTTATTACGGTTATTCGAAAATCTAAGGCAACCATACTATAGAGAAGGGCAGTCAACGTTTAAAATAACCATTTATGAATTTTTTTGGATTGTTATAGTTGCAAAACTATTAAAAACACAAAGGAGGATAATAAAACATACAAAAATGATGGGATAATGAAGAGAGAATAAACAAATACTGGTTATCAAGTGAAGAGAGAAGGTGCAGACTATGCGGGAGAGAAGAGGAAACATTTAGACATCTAAGGACATCGTGCAGAGAGGTTCAGAGAGAAAGAAGAAATATAAAAGTTCTGTTAGACGACTTAGGGTCAGGACAAGAATGGATGAAAGAAGTCATAAAAAACGGGAGGCTAATTTAACATGATGTATTATCAATATATATATATATATATATATATATATATATATATATATATATATATATATATATATATAATAATAATAATATTTATAATTATTATTATTATTATTACTACTCTTGCCCTACGGCTTGTCACAATTTTTCACTGGATAAAAAGTATATGGCCTCTTTAATATTCAGTTAAAATTTGAAACAGAAACTATTTAAATTAATATACATAAAGATGGAAAATAACAGAACAGAACAGAAACTATTTAAATTAATGTACATAAAGATGAAAAATAATGTACTACTCTTGCCCTACGGCTTGTCACCCCAATTTTTTTACTGGATATAAAAGTATATGGCCTCCTTAATATTCAGTTAAAATTTGAAATAGAAACTATTTAAATTAATGTACATAAAGATGAAAAATAACAGAACAGAAATAGGGCAGAATTTACAGCCATATTATTTTTACCATTGTATCTCCTATGGTCCATAAAAAAGTAGACATATATATATATGTATATATATATATATATATATATATATATATATATATATATATATATAATAATAATAATAATAATAATAATAATAATAAATCCAATCTAATCTAATCATTAGAAACACAAAATTTCACAAAAATTAGTGCGCGGAAAGCTATATTTATAGTGATTATATCATTTTTTCTGAATTAAAGTAGGGTTAAACCCATAAAATGAATATAACATTCAACCACCCCGAGTATCGTCAAATTGAGTTTTGAGCGTTAGGTTACACTATAGATTTTTAAAAATTTGCAACAAATACAGCCTAAAAAACTAATAATCGTTTACGCGGAATGCCTATAAAATGCATGCAACCTCCCGAATTTTGTCAACTTGAGTTCTGTACGATAGGTAGTCATAATTTTCACAAGTACAGTCTTTAGTATTGGTAAAATCTGACTATATTTTTGCAAACAAATATATAAATACCTTCTTCCGCGCTCTAATTTTGTGCTTCTTTGTTATACTTTAGCTAAAATATGATATTGCAACAAAAAATTAGAATTTGAAGAGTGGTAGCTATTATAGTATCCTAAAATACAGTAGCTAATAACTGATACAAGACTAAAACTTGATATATTAAGAATAAGACATATGATCATATTTTTGTCATTAAAAAATTGTGAAAGTTAAATGTTAAACTTGACATTATTTTTGTATCATAATTTGACATATTTGACAATTTTGAAGTCATGTTGAAATTAATATGACAGTTTTTATGTCCCACTGTAATTAGTTACATTTTGTACTTTTGTAAGTAAATTAATTTGACAGTTTTGATAGTTTTAAGACTCCCAAAAATTATTTGTATAGCATTCCGAAAAAAAGATTGGTTGTGAGCTTTTAAAAAGTGAACAGAAAGAATGGTTGTGAGTATTATTGTTAAAAGGAACTATTTTGAACATACATTTAAAATAAAATTTTAAAAATTATGAACCATATGTCTTATTCCTAATTTTAAACATTACCATCGTACTATTTATTACATTCTATAATATCCTTGTTCCATTTTCGTAATCATAAATAATAAACGACAAAACAATAAAAGTTGAAATAATAATTTTATAGTTCAATTTCAATTATATATGTGAATAAATTGAATATGAACTTTAAATGTAATTGTATACAGTAAAATCATAAAATTTCATAAAGAAAATAACATTTTTTTTTATTTTATATTTCATTTTAAATTACTAAACATTCATCTTCAAAGCACAACATATTTTCCCATTGTACGTAACAGTTTTATAAGAGCATAATAAATTTTATATTACAAGAATAAAATTTTAAGTTGTTCCTCATATAAAATGTTATTTGTTTATAAAAGTAGTTTATAACAAGGATTTGTTGCTTAGTAGAAACATATTTCTTTTTACAAAAATATTTTAAAGTAATAATAAAACTTCTTCATTTTTCATTAAGGTGGTTCTGTCAGGCAGTCTCATACAAAAGTTTTGCCAAGTAAAAGAATTCATAAAAATAAATATTCTAAATTTTTTATAGTTTAGGGTTATTAAGCAAATTGAATTGTTGTTGTAAATATGTTATAAAAATAAAAAAACTGATGTGTATACCTCCCGCTATTTAATTTTTATTAATTTAAATATACATACTTACGTACTTAATTATGCTGGCAACTGTATTAAGATCCATTCCATATAACTATGGTTCTATTTACTATTTTCTTTCTAAAACGTTACTATTATAAATTTAAAATGATTAGTCATTTGACACTGACATTTACCTGTCAGTTACATACATTTGTGATATGAACTGTGTAACCTAGGAGTTGTGCTTGTTTAAAGCGTAGACTCCGGGATTTAAATTATAGATAATTTTATAAATTTATCCCTAAAATATATAGAAAAAAGTATTTATGCAGATCTGGAAAAAAATTTAATAACCTTTAATTTTTATAATAACACAAATCTTGAAAAAATAACATATGAATGTATTTTTTGAAGAAAAACTATTTTGAGCGTCAAGTAAAGTACCATTTCCGGTTATCTGATTTATACCAAAATTTAATGGCTTCTTCCCATATTAGAGGGTAGAAATACAAGGTTTCTAAAATTTTTGAATGATAGTATTTGAGTTAGAGTGGAGGATCCACACACATACACACACAGACACACACACACACACACACATACATACATACATACACACACACACACACACACACACACACACACACACACACACACACACACACACACACACACACACACACACACACGCATACACACAGACATCATTGTGAAAATGTTAAAATTGGATACTATAGACCTTAAAACATGGTCATTTACCAAAATCTCGATATGCCATTTTTAGCACGATCCTATACCTTCCTTACCAAGGGTAGCGGGAGGTAAAAGACATTTAAGAAAAGTATATAACTGTGTTAATAAATGAAAAAATTCCATCATCTGGGGAACCGGGTTCCATCCCGACTGACGACAAATATTTCGAATTTTAAATGGCACAAAATTGACCCCTGTGGTGCACTTTCCATGTCAGCAATGAATACCCATGAGGTGATGCCTGGCAAACGCCCGCCCGGTACAAATATGTCATCATCATTACCGAAATATGTGTACAAAGCAGATTGGCACACCCACCAATGGGTAATGTACCGTGATGATGATGATGATGATGATTGTTATTATTATTATTTATTTATTTATTTTATAAACTGCCGAACTGTCGTTAGGTAGTTACTATGAAAAAACCTTCCTTATGACACGATTGCTATATTACCAATGTATTCCCGCTCTATTTTGATTTTACATACTTTAGCTTACGACTGGTAAACCTTTTAAAAATTTTTCATAAATGAGTAAAAACTCATGAAAAATAACGTATTTAAATTTCATTAAAAACTTGAGTAAATGATAGAACCACATTAAATATAAGTATAGGAAGTTTGAGAAGTTATACAATTTTCTACCCCTTAAATATATTTTATTACTCTTCGATTTAATCGTTCGAAAATACAAGCAAAGTTTCTAATCTCTAACTTTGATGTGACAGGGGTTAATTCTATATTTACGATATTACATTTAATACTGGTTCTTTAACTGTTGGAAATTATATCTACTAAAAAGTTTTTTCAATAATATTTCGAATAGTCTAAAAAGTTAAGGAAAAGACGCACCGTGGGAAATAGGCATTATGTTTTTCAATAAAATTGTGAAGAAAGGTTAACAGTATCGTTATTTAGTAGTTAAACTTTACGTAACTCTATATACACTTAATTGTTATAATTTAAACTTTGTATTAAATATCTTAGCTTATAGGTAATAATACCTAGAAAATTACAATCTATTTGAGTAGGTAATTCAATCTAAGTACATTTCTGATTGTCCAAGTGTAATTAGAATTCATAGTTCAGATCAATATTGTCACTCGAGTCAATAGATGACATTCAATACCCTTTCAATTATACATAACTTGATTAGATCAATGTGGAATTATTGACGTAGTAATATGAGATATTATGTTGTATAGTAGTAAACGTTCATTAAATATATCATATTTTGTGAAACAAAGCTTTAGGGGCAGTCCTGGAATGCCAACGGCAGATAATGTGCAAGGGTACCAATCTAAGAGCATAAAAAATGTGAAACCAACCGTGCTACATAAATACGAGAGAATTTTTTTTTCGATAAATCGAAATTTACTTTTTGAATGCATCATAATGTTCAACACAAATTTTTATCGAAAACAAATAGGATTGTTCTGGGATTTCCTTTGAAACAAAGTATCTTGATTTTTCTCTTTAGAGTTACGCAACGAAAATAAAGAAGAGATGGTAGAAATGATACGATGGATAATCTCATTTCGTTTGAAGGAGATTTGAAAAGAATGGGCTTTAAGAATAAAACAATACCGGGAGATATTGTACTTGCAAAGACGGGTCAACAAAATATGAAAAGGGAGATTTATTTGTCTGAAACTTTTTGCAAAATGAGAAGAATATTAATTCTTATTTTTGTCTAATTGCTCTTTAATACAGGCACTATATTTCAACTAAGATTTTCTGAATTGAATTTACTTTGAGGGAAGAATAAAATTACAGTTTCTAGGGTGTAATTGCATCTATAATTCATCCAAATTAATCATTTGTATTACTACATTTCGGATTATTATTACTGTTATTGTTGTTATTATTATTATTATTGTTATTATTATTATTATTATTATTATTATTATTACAGCGACATGCTCTTTTAATCTTTTAAGGATGCCAAACAGTTTGGAAAAAAAACACTAAATATCTAGGCAACTACCAACCTAATAATTTTCCAAAAATTTCCCTTAATGGAAATTGTCTAATATTTTTATTAAAAAATAATGTGAATACAAGGCTCAGCAGAGAAAATAGTATAAAACATACGTTACAGAAGGCAATTCAAGCACTCGTTCGTTCGCCCACTCGCCGCTGCGAGCTCGTAAGCGATTTTTTTGTAATAACAAAATGTGTCCCCTTTTTACCTCCCACAACCATTGGTAAGGGAGGTATAGGGATCGTGCTAAAAATCGCATATCTAGATTTTGCTAAATGACCACGTTTTGTATGTGTGTATGTGTGTACGTGTATGTGTGTGTGTGTGTGTGTGTGTGTGCGTGTGTGTGTGTGTGTGTGTGTATGTGTGTGTGAGTGAGTGAGTGTGTGTGTATATATGTGTGGATCCTCCACTCTAACTCAAATACTATCATTCAGAAAATTTTGAAACCTTTATTTCGAACTTTTATAAATGTCAGTGTCAAGGAACTTATCATTTCAAATTAATAATAATAACGTTTTAAAAAGAAAAAAGTAAATAGAGCAATAGGAAAGGAAATCAATACAGTTTCCAGCATAAGTAAATATGTGGGTACATATTTAGATTAATAAAAATTAAGCATTCAAAAAAAAAGTTCAATCTAATCCTCATTTTTTGATTAGTAAATTCTATTCTATCCCGGTATTTAACATTTAATCTTCATTTTATTATCAAAAAGGTTGTTACTTAGAGTAGACTATATTTTAAGAAATAAACTACTACAATTAGAATAAAATTCGCTAATCCTAAAATAAGGATTAAGGCCCATTCAGAATAAAAAAACAAATTAACGGCAGTGCTAGAATTATTAGTGGCATCGGTAACGTAAGAAATTTATAGTAAAAATTATTTCCGTTCACAATAAAAAAATATTGAAATTATAATTTCCAGGAATTTTTTATTTTAAATTACTAGAGTGCAAGGTTGACAGTTGTAGCTGTCATTTTATTTTTGCGCAAAAGGCAACTAACATGGATGATGACTTATTAATAACAATTATAAACAAGCACAGCCGGCAACAAATGAAGCACACAACAAAATGATCTTTTCTATTGCTCATTTTATCAAATGCAAGCAGAATTTAGATATCAATAAACGTCAAAAAAATTAAGCGGTAGCGGTAGTGGGAACGTAGAAGTTTGGAGTTTTCAAACTCCTACCCCGCTGTCGTTGCCACTGCGCTACTACTAATTTTCTTAATTTTTGGATGTGAACGAATACGTTTGCTATAACGCATTCAATCTTTTACCCAGGCCACTACCACTGCCACTAATTCTACCGCTACCTTATTTTTTTTTTGTTGTGAATGATACCTACTTTAGCTTAATCTTTTTTGTAACTCGGGTGGTAAATGGCGGGAGGTATTGTGTTGGCCACGCCAGATTTTTTTGTTTTTCACTTCTATCTCGATAATGGTTAGTCCTAGCAGAACGTCTTTATACACAAAATTAAAGTTGACAAAATTTGGCATAATTTCAAATTCACATTAATTTTTTTTTAATATTATATATGAATATTTTTTTGGTTCAAGCTTCAATGTAGTTTTTAAGAATTTATTGTTGTGGATACATATTTGACGATGATTCGGCGTTGGTTAACGTCATTATCAAGTCCGTGTAATTTATATAGTGAAAATTTTATGAATGAGTTACAATATAAAAAAGAATTCATTTTGAATCTTTTAAAAGCATACGGAGTCAAGTTGACTAAATTCATCTCTAAACAATCGAATTCAGTATGTATTTACAACGGGTTTAATTCTATTTGAACATTAATATCATATCTTGTTGTGTTTGAACTTTAAAGTTTGGTGTTGATTTTCACAAATAACTTTAGGTTATCGGGCATAAAGTAAATGGTTCGATATGATTGATGGTGCGTTGTACAAGTTAGAGAGGAAGAAAGAAGGCTTTGCATTCAAGGAAGGCATTATGTATGTGATCGAGGCGAAAGTTGCAAAATATATGAGCAAAGATTTATTGAATACTGGATTATGTGTTGAATATGTGCTTAAAGCTACCAACGTGGCAACGTGGCATCTTTTTTATGGAAACTTTGTTTACTAAAGTGTATTTGCGTATGAAGCTAAATTTATAGTTACGACTGATATTATTGGCAGAAGTCAGCTATTATTTTGAGTACATCGAAGTGTGAAAATCAATGTACACAAATTTTTTTCCTCATATAATTCACTCAGTGCCGGCTCAAGACTTCTGAGCGCCCCAGACGAAAATTGTAAATTACACCTCTCATTTATTACAATTTTGTTTAGATTATATAGGTACAAAAATTAGAATAGAGACGGTTTGTGTCCATAACTCGCGAACAATCACAAAATCTTAATCTGAATGAATTTTTTTTGAAAAGATTTTGATTATTTAAATCACAGAGATTTTTTTCTTTTAGGTTCTACAGAGTCGCTTTATTTTTGTCTAATACCATGTACAGGATTAGTTCGTAGGTGTGCATCCCGAAATACAATTTACAACAGCGTCTAGCTTCCTCTCTTAAAAGAATATATAATTCAAGATTACTTTGCTTGTCTAGTAATGGTTCTGTCATTCTGACATTAAACAATTAAATATGGTCTTGATATGGTCTATTGTTATTAGTATTTTGGGTTGCAAACAAACAGACTTTCAAAATAACTCTTCCGTGACTAACCCTGCATATAGGAAAAGAAAAAAAAAATTATAGGGTCTCGTGGCCGCGTGCTTGTGTGTCTGGTCGCAAATCAGGGGAACCGGGTTCTATCCCGACCGACGCCAAATATTTCGAAGTTTAAATGGCACTAAATTGACTCCTGTGGTGCACTTTCCACACCAGCAATGAGTGCCCGTGAGGTGACGCCTCGTAAACGCCCGAACGGTACAAATATGTCATCATTACCGATACTGCGTACAGAGCAGATTGGCACACCCAGCAATGGGTAATATGCCATGATATGATGATATATTATTATTATTATTATTATTATTATTATTATTATTATTATTATAATTATTATTATTATTATAATTATTATTATTATTATTATATAAAAATATTTCTTAGTGCAGGTATAAGTCTCGGTATAAATACTTTTCGTTAATTTGCAATTCAGAAAATCTAATTTAACTCTTCATTCTAGGTAAAAATTATAAGAATCTTTTGTGTAAAATTTCGATACGGATCACCGTTTTCAAGAAAAATGTCAAAAAGAAAATATGTCGCCTTTTTCCAAATTGGCGAGGGGCCGTTGCATCAGAGTATTTTACTGTACAGGATTCCGTATAAAAGTTTTGTTGCAATTTTTTTGATGTTAGGAGTATTTTTCAGTAGATATCCTGAACAACAATTACTTCTTCAGTATTTGATATGACAATGTTTTGAATTGATATAATCGTCAACGAATTTAACCTTTCTTCTTTCTTAGTGTAACGTAAAAAATATAAATAGGATTTAATTAATATAAGTTTGCTGTAACTGGAATTGGCAGCATTATGATTAAAACTACACACTGGATGAATCAATAAATTTATAATTTGATTTTAAATTTATTTTGCAAAAAAAATAGTCTCAAAAAATGTTTCCCTGTAACCAATTTCACCCCAGTCGGTCGCCTGGCTTGCCTGTAGTTTGGGCCGGCTGTGTACATACTATAATGTATGTTCAATAAGTTTTGGCAAGAATTTCAACAATTTTTTTTGCATGTGGCACAAAATTGTAATTTAATACTGTTGAAACGTCCACAGTCTCTGTAACAAATTTGTTGTGATCCAGAGGTGTAAAGCCTGTTATCGGGCAAATATTTATCAACCATTCATCGAACCTGAAAACAAATTGCAAATTGTATAATGGATATGTCAACAGAATCGAAACCGAAAGTTTGGTAAAAAGTGCATGATGAATTTCGTTCATTTCACACAATTAGCCTTTGTGTACAATGGGTGTGGTAAAACAACCTCCCTAGTTTTACTATGGCATGGGAGGCGAGTAGAGGTCGTAAAAGGGTGTATCTCTTTCCAGTGTTATTGCAAAGCTGGATGCTTTATGAAATTTAATTTCTTTATAATTTTTTAACTCAATTCAAAGATCTTGGAGTCATATTCGATGAAAAACTAAACTTTGCCACTCACATGCTGTCAAATCATCATACAGAAAGCTGGGTTTTATAATCCGAAGTATTCAGTTCTTCACTAATATTTTTATTTTGAAGAAGCTATATAATTATGAAAAACAGTTACTACATAAACTTATAAGAAATGCACTTTTATTTAATAATTTACTACTTTTATTTTGACACCATGGACGAGTCAGCTATGTTATTACCTAGTAGCTGTACCTAAAGGTATGACGCAAGGTGAAATTACCAAGAAATATAGTTGCTCTCGATGAGTTGCGTCACTGGTTAAATTTAATGTACTTCTTTCTGTTACATCCTGTATATGTTCAATTCCTACAGTGGGTAAGGCGAAGCCTGAACATGTGGTAGACGTAACACATTGCAACTGCTTCATGGTCGCTCTTTGTTGCTTTCGAATCGTATTTGCATACTATGCCGGCAGTAAAGTTTTTACGGCTTCCGAGAGCTCAAAATGCACTTTTGTTCCACTGGTTATTAGTCACATCAACTAAAAATATACTGAGGCAAAAACTTTATAGTGGGATGCATGCTCGTTGTAAAACCCGCATTTTGGATTGACAGTTTGAAAGATTAACTAGAAACCAAGTTGCACAATGTTTTAATATATGTAAGACTATAGTATTCTTCAAGAAAGAATGACTAATTCCGGCAACATATTGAACCTACTTTGTAAAAAAGTAAATAGCCGAAAAGACTGAATTCGATAGAGATCTACCATTTCAGTTCTCAATTAATTTTTCCATATCAACTGAAATCACCTTACAATTTTTAGATGTTTTGTATTTATACCAAATAACGTTTAATCAAATTTTCGCTGGAAATATAAGCTAGATATTCGTAAAGGAATTTACAATCTTGTTGGGCGAATGCCTAAGTGTGATATTGTTGCAGTTTATCGCGAGCACAATATCTCTGTGGCAACAATTTATCGGACAATAAAAGATTGTGAAGAAGGTATACCCTGTGTTAATTTGTCCAAAAGATTAATTGCAGCCGTTAAAGACAAAGTTGGAGTGTCATAAGGAACTGTAGCCAAAAGATTCGATGTTTCGAAGACCACTGTCTTTAGAATACTTTCTCGAAATGACGTGGTGTTTCGAAAAAGAAGAAAGGCACCAAAATATACCGTGGCCCAATTATAAATAATCCCTAGATGTTGTCGAGAGTTAAGGCGCATTCATTTTCTCAATAAACTTATTGTAATGGATGACGAGCAATATTTTACTCTGTCACATTCAGAAATGAAAGGAAATGATGGTTTTTATACTAATGATATCGAAAACACACCAGACAATGTCAAGTTCAAAAGTAAATCTAAATTGGAGGTAAAATTTTAGTATGGTGTGCCATTTCTGAAGCCGGATATATCTCGCAGCCGTACATTGGTCGTGTTCGAGGAGAAGCCTTAACTGCTCAATTTTATATTCAAAGATGCCTCTCTAAATAGCTTCAATTTTTAAATACACATCACGCCAATGATGATATGTTTTGACCTGATCTAGCTTATGGGGTCTCGTGGCCGTGTGCCTGAGTGTCTGGTCGCGAATCTGGGAAACCGGGTTCGATCCCGATTGACGCCAAATATTTCGAATTTTAAATGACACAAAATTGACCCCTGTGGTCCACTCAATGAGTGCCCGTGAGGTGACGTCTGGTAAACGCCCGCACGGTACAAATATGTTATCATCATTACCGAAATCTACGTACAAAGCAGATTGGCACACCCAGCAATGGGTAATATGCCATAATGATATATTTATATATTACAGAATAACTAGAGACTGGTATAACGAAAACAACGTAGACTTTGTTCTTGTTCCGAAATTGGACAATCCTGCCAATGTACCTCAAACTTGACCAATAGAAGAATTTTGACTAATATTGACTAGAAAAGTGTACAAGGGATGGGAAGCTGCAAATGAAGAACAATTAAGACGCCGCATTTACCAAAAGATTCGAGAAATCAATCCAGATGTTGTCCAGAGAATGATGGGGCAAGTCAGAAGACAAATAAGGGCCATTGAAGTTAATGGTCCATTATCAATAATTTAAATGTTAAATATTAATTGTTATACTTATTGTTAATTGTTGTAATAATTAGTTTAAAAAGTAAAAGAGTTTGAAAAAAATTATCAGTATCTAAAAATTTTCTCAAAACTTTAGCGCCATAGTAAAGCTATATCTATTTTTTC
The DNA here is from genome assembly GCA_963082715.1 of Harpalus rubripes. Taxonomy (NCBI): domain Eukaryota; kingdom Metazoa; phylum Arthropoda; class Insecta; order Coleoptera; family Carabidae; genus Harpalus; species Harpalus rubripes. The sequence continues at coordinate 441,336 of OY720448.1, forward strand.
TGGTGGATTTATTTACTGCACCTCTGCCAAGATCCAATAATATTCTTGCAAATTTTAATTTAATACTTCACCAAATTTGAAACGAGATACACTATACATTTATTTTATTTTCAACATACATAATGGATATCTGAGTGTTTGAAAAACATAGTAAAGGGTCGAAATTAGTTTAGTACTTGTAGTTCGAGGTGTACAAATGCATAATATGAGTACGTTTACATTACGTAGTTGAGTGTGTAGTTTCGTAATATGTTGATATATGTAAAATAAACGAATTTCATTGCAAAGGAGAAAAGCTAGTTCAAGTAGGTTGAATGAATTGTGAACATGTTCCGAGGAAATTTGTGAAGGATATTTCATAGAATTGAAAATGAATTGCTATACAACACGATAAAGTTTTAAATAAATATTCTCTCCAACTATATTGAAAACTGTTTACCATAATTTTAATAACTAAACTTTGAATTTTAAATAGACTGAACTAACCATAAATATAGTTCTATTGAAGTTCCATGGAATTATAATTTGAAATTAAACATAGTCGTAAATGTATATTATTTCGAATTGGTAGCAAAATTGGTATTTAAACTTTGACCCCATAAATGTTGCACACTGTTAACGATAATAATGAAGATTTTATTGTCATTTTATATGTCTTTAGTCATCGGATAAAATAGACGTGGAAATGATAAGAAGCCGGGCATCCTAGCATATATTAACCACTGATGAAAATGTTAAAAAAATTAAAGATATTAAGATGTGTTCTTTATGGAATATTTTTGCTCAGCTCAGTTGATAAGTGAGGTGAGTTGATCTGAGTCGAAATATTTATGATAAGAACGTTTTACATATACAGGATTTCTGTTTGTTTCGCTACTTTGCGTCTGCGGTTTATTGCTGCCTCAAACGAACAAACCTAAACCGCTTTTTTTAAAAACGCTAATACACGTCGATTTTAATTTTTAAAAATGCACATTAATATGTACGATTCACCTTCCGACTTTCATTTGTTTTGAAGTTATGACGTCATCACAAAAAAAATAGCAGTATAGATTTTTAGTAGTGGAATCCGATAGTAATTTTTCTTCCTTTTTTGATCATGCAAATAAATCATAAGGTCGCATAACAAAAATTCTGTAAAAATAGTGCTGAAAATTTAATAATAATGAATAATCAAGACACCTAGATTTCATTTTTCAGTTTAAATTTTTTCGTTGATAATTTTTAAAATCTTTAAACATTTAATGTTGGTATTATTGTACGTTACTATTATTAATTTGAAATGATTAGTTCTTTGACAGTGACATTTATCTGTTAGTTACATAATTTGACTAACTGCGTAACCAAGGAGTTTTGTTTGTTTAAAGCGGAGGCTTCGGGATTTAAATTATAGATAATTTTATAAATTTATCCATAAAATATGTAGAAAAAGTATTAATGCAAATCTGTAGAAAATTTAATAATTTTTAATTTTTATAATAACATTAATCTCGAAAAAATAACATTTAATAGTATATTAAGTATTAAGAATGGTAAGGACAGTTTACCGATCGAAGACTGAGCGAAGCGAAGGTCCCAATTTTGTATGAGATCGGTAATTCTTTAACGTTCGTGATGCTTATACTATTTTTTGCACTATCAACGTACAAAATTTAAAAGAAAAATAAGATTTGAAATTTATTTTGACATATTAAAAAAAATTATTTGTCATTTTTGAAGTAAGCTTTGATTTTTGTTTTTATGTATTTATCGTCTCGCCTCCTGAACGGTAAGTGAAACACATCACTTACCGACGTGAGTCACATCACTTACCGTTCAGTAATTTGTAAATAAGACCTACTGTCTTGGAGACACTATCGGTAAATATAAAAAAATAACCCGATCGTGAGCTTCAAGTAAAGTGCCATTTCCGGTTATCCGATTTACACCAAAATCTAATGGGCTCTCTGCATATTAGAAAAAGGTCGAAATACAATGTTTCAAAATTTTCTGAATGATAGTATTTGAGTTAGAGCGGAGGATCCACACATACACACATACATCATCGTGAAAATTTTAAAATTGGATTCTAGGGACATTAAAACGTGATCATTTATCAAAATCTTGATATGCGATTTTTACCACGATTCCTATACCTCTCTTACCAAGGGTAGCGGGAAATAAAAATAATACAGCTAAAGTTTTGTTTTGCCGCAAAATTTTCTTATAATTTTTGTTATGATTGTATATTTCTATATCGAAGTATTTATCACGAAGATTAGTTGTCTGATACAGATACTCGATCAATTATCAGGAACGTGCTGAAGGCGCTAATAGGCGCCGGGTGGCTTCCCGGAGTCTTTCCGGAGCCGGCTCTACTCGGAGGAATGTGCTGATATCCGGATCTGTTTGTTTGCCATCTTACAGACCACTTTGTCACGTTCGCTTTGAGTCTACCAATTTAGGGATTTTATTTTAATTACCAACCGCGGGCCTGATTTAATTTAAGTGATTCATTAGACTTATTAAATCTTTGCCTTCGTCTACTTAAACTTATACGATGGAGTTCGTTATTATACTTTTTATTTTCAATCATGTTTGAGTTGCAATACTAATCGCCTTACTTTAAGAGTAGAACGAAGAGAAGATTTGTTTTAATAGGATATTATACAGGCTGTTATGGAAGTAACGTACCATACGTCATCATTTAATAAACAAGGTTGCAATGAGTCGTTATCTGCAATAATTTATTTTCTAATATGCTTGGTTGCAATTGTAAAAACACTTCAAAATGGACCAATAACAATTATATTTGAATAAAGAATTATTCAAAAATAACTATTTGAATGAAAACAATACTTGTTATTTTTGTAAGATTATAATCAGTTGCAAAACTCAGATAAGACACTTTGGCGACTGTTTCGGCTTACTATTCCGTAAACCAAATGCATGCCTGTCTATTCTTGATTTGTGAAAGTAACAGGCATTTCTAAATATCTAAGTACTAGGCCACTTATTGCAAACTTAACGTCATTTATGACAACCAACAAATATTGGTCTTTGGAACACCTTGATTTTTAGATTTAAAGTTATTAATTAGCTGGTTTGCAATAGGCTACTTGCGTACCATTTTTTTATTTAATATTTTTGAAGAGACTTACTAGTCATATTTTTTCTTTTGGCTAAATTTTCATTAATTACCCAGAAAAAAATTAATGAAATTGTAATATCTAAATTACCGCCATGTATGACGTAGAATTACGCCGAACCAATGACTGGCCGTAAAGCAATAACATCGGTAGGTCCAATAGCAACGGCATGTGCGGGTAATTTAAACATGACAGATCATCTGTTTGACGTTTGAATAATAGTTTGGAGGTTAATAGTTACGTTTGTCATTTTAATCTTGTACGAGTACAATAAAACCCTCAAAATCCTGCTTAACAAATCGAAATACGTAATAAAAGTAACAGAAACCACGCAAATTGTAAATAATAAAGAAGAGAGACAGTGACAGAAAAATGAACTAATGTTAAAATTAAATTAAAACTCGCACTTACTCGCCATCTACAGATTACATTCTTAAGTCTGCATCCCTTGCTCCAGTTCAAAATAATGACGTCATAGAAAATCTTCTTTCTTAATTTATTAAAAAACATATATTTTTTTCAAAATAAAATTTATATTCTCACACACGTTTTCAACTTTACTTTAAGTATTTAGTGATGGATATCAGATTTTCAGTACCACGCAAGTAGCCTATTGATCAGAATATATTTCAGATTATAACTTCTTTCAGTTCTCTTTATGATATCTTGAACTTTGACACATTACCTACATAACACCTTGTATAATATTCTTCATATTATTGTAAAACGTATTTACAGAATTACAGAAAGTGCGAATGTGTACATTTAAGTGAATAGACCTGTTTCACATTTTTCAAAAAATATTTTAAATGAAATTTTATGCAATATTTTTCTTATTAATAATTATTTTTTTTAATAATTTGTTGTTATTTTCGTAAATAATTAAATACAAATATTGGCGCCAAAAATAGTCATGAAAAACAACCCCCACTCCTGTGTCGTAGAAGCACATACATTACGTTATTCACAGCCAATAGAAAAACAGTTTTTTCATCACCTACATTTATTTTTGTTATTTAGATAAATAAACGTAGGCGATAGTTTGTCTCATATTAATAACAAACTTCTAATTTGACATTTGACGCTGACATTTTCCTTTATAAATGAGTAATAAAGTAATAATGACTAATACAGAATACATTCAATCTAAGTTGCACAGTTTACCGAAAATCGATAGCTGAATTTATGCCAGAAAGCGATTATTTTACTATTGCCGAAATAAGGTGTATTAACGAGTTAAGGTAAAATAAAATGTAAAACTCCAACCATCAGCTTTTCGACCTATTGCTTCCAGCCACAATTTTCTTTTCTTCGTATCTTTTGGCATATTTATAAATTCAATAGTAGGTTTGCTCCTAGCGAATTTTTGAAAGAAGGCACAATACGATACTGTAAATTACTCATTTTATATTAAATTTTGTATTATCTAAACAGACCAAACTAAAAAATTTGACATTTGTTTGACAACTTTGACAATATATTTATCATAATACTTGTAACAAAACAGAAAGAATTGACACTGTAAAGGGACCAATAGGTGCCGATGATGATGTATGTGCTGTGACGTCACATTCTGTTTTAGATCACGTGACTTTTTCAAAATATCCAAATTTCAATAATTAATTGTAAAATATCTAATGGATATTTGGTGATATTTTCAAATTTGAGGCTCTTTAAATAATGATATCTTTTTAAATTTAATACTTGGAAGGCATATAAAAATTCTTGCAACAGCCCTATATTGGTTCAATATATAAATGAAATCATACAACCCTAAATTTTCTGGGAATCCATCAACATAATAAAAAATAACAGTTTAAAAATAAAATAAGGTAAATGCTAACCAACCTCGCCTACTTTTACCCATTTGGCAACAGAGGCATAGAAGTTCTCAGCATCTCAGGATCTCAGAAGCAAATCAGGAACTCAGCAAGCAGGGCAGGAACTCATTTACCGCGTCAGGAATTCAGAAACGAGTTCAGGAATTCATTTAAGTTAACTTCACTGCACTTAGTGTTTACATATCTCAAATATTTTTAAAAGTACTTGACATTTAAAAGTTGATAATTTTTGTATATAAAATATCAATGACTTAAACTTAAAACACAAATATTGTATGTAAAATTTTGTTATTATTACTTTCAATGTTTTTAACATATTACATATTTTCATATCTATATAATTAGTAAATAAGAAATTAGTCTATAGTAATATATTTTAAAGTTTTCTTCGTATATAGTACGTTAAGATTAAAGTTTTATAGATTTTTTTTGGTCAAGAAATAGGAATAATAAAAAACATTATATATTAAGAAGATTTTTAAAATGATAAATTTTGTAACAAGAATATTTTGAGAACAGTGAAACACTATGTATATAATACACAAATACACAACACAGTCTGAAACAAATAAAAAAAATATTTTAGAATAAATTTATATTTAAAAAATATTAAAATAAAATATTTAACATCCGCATTTAATCTAGGATTATTTATTTAATATTATTTTTATTTATATGAACTGCCACAGTCAAAATATATTCTAAATAATTTAAAATACATTTATTTTCACGAGAATAAAACGTTTGGCACTAGGCACAGACTTGTTCAGTTTCGTTGTACTGCGAATATTGTATGTACATATGTATTTAAATCAAATAAATTTAATAAAAATAGACAAAAATATTGTATATTTGTATACGAAATAAAATTGAAAATATATTTAAGAAAATTTTGTTATGTAATGCATTAAATTTATGTACAGTAAATGTAATTAAGTTTAAAAATGTAAATATTGTAAACACCACATTTGAATTTTATTGTATTGTAACAATTGAAAATCAAAATAAATTGATAATTTCAAATATGTTTATATGTCATTTTAGTTGTTAATAATATTAAAATTATTGTATGGAATAATTAAAATCCGATTTAAAATTAAATAATTAATATAATTGTTGTATATTATTATTAATAAATAAATACAGGGTGTTAGTTAATGAATACGTATTACAAAGTTTAGTTGGCTATGACCAGTCCCTTTGCTTATTTTAAGTTCTAGAAATAATTTTTTATCTCCCGTCATACCGTAGGTAAGGGAGGTAGGTAATGTTTTCAGTCCAAAAATTCAGTAGTGAGTTTTCAGTGAATAAGCACGAATTAGGGTCCCCACAACACGTTTTTACTATTTTTACGATGATATATGTGTGTGTGCCATTAGATTTTTGTGTATATCAGATAACCGGAAATAGCACTTTACTTGAAGCTCAAAATAGATTTTCTTCGAAAAATATTTTTAAGTGTTATTTTTTCGAGATTAATGTTGTTATAAAAATTAAAGATTATTAAATTTTCTACATATTTGCATAATAGTTATTAACGTCATAAGGCTGATATGTAGCAAATAACAGATGAGGTTGAATGTTGTAAAATCGAGGCGATAGCCGAGATTTTATAATCAACCGTGTCTGTTATTTGTATATCAGCCGTGTTACATTCAGTATTTTTCATAATAACATAAAATATTTTCTTAAAATTCTATTTTCTATGGCATATTGACAGGTGACAGCTCTTCATGACAATTTCATGATGCTGAGATTTTTTTTTGGGAACACATGATTTTTAATAATTGTAGTTATAAAAAATAACGGCCGTGGCTGTTTTGATGCATATATCGGTTGAGCATACAGTACTGTTAAAGCACATTTAACAGTATGGTATGAAAATACTTTTTCTATATATTTTATGGATAAATTTATAAAATTATCTATAATTTTAATCCCGGAGCCTACGCTTTAAACAAGCAATACTACTTGGTTACACAGTTCATATCTCAAATGTATGTAACTGATAGATAAATGTCACTGTCAAAGAACTAATCATTTTAAATTAATAATAGTAACGTTGTAAAAAGAAAATAGTAAATAGAACCAAAGTTATATGCAACGGATCTTAATACAGTTTCCGCAATAACTAAATGTGTAATTATGTATATTTAAATTAATAAAAATTCCAAAGCGGGAGGTTTGGTGTTGGCCACATCAGATATTTTATATTTTAAATACATGAGTAAATTATGGTTTAGTTTAGTAAGAAACAAACTAGTGCTATTATTTTATTTCTTCTCTGTACTTTATGCAGACTGTTCGTTGCAAAAGAGCTTACGCGAAAGGATTTGTTAATTTGAAAAGCTCAACTTAGAGCAACAAGATGTTAAACAAAATACACACATGTAAAGGTCGTGTTTACATACCCTGCGAGTAGCAAGTGAATTTCAGAGATTTTAATTTTGTAGGTACATGTTTCAAGTTTAATTACTAACGAAGAATTTTTAAATGAATAATTTTTGTAGTATATGAAAACAGAATTTAATTACTTTTTGTTTAGCTGTTGAAGAATGTAATTGTTATTTTTTTATTACTGTGATCTTCATAATTTTTTTTGGTAACCTGCATATCAAAGAAAAAATGTTATACGTCACCGTAATAGTGTCATATAGGAAAAATATAATTATAAGTATTAATAATTTGAAAAACGCTAGTGGAATGCACTTTGTGGTACAGCGTTTAGCTCCTTTAGCTATTTTGACTTTATTTGCTTTATGGGCGCAAAACGTTGTCCTTTCAATGTCTTTTTTATCTTAACATATTAATAATTAATAACCACAGTATCTCATAAATTCCAGATTTTTTTTGTTATTTTTAAATTAAAAAATCTGATGTGGCCAACACTACACCTCTCGTTATTTAATTTTTATTAATTTAAATATACATACTTACATATAACTATGGTCCTATTTACTATTCTCTTTTTAAAACGTAACTATTATTAATATACATTTCACGTAAGAAAATAGTTATGGGAAGATAACATCGGGGTATTATCCAATCAAAAAACAAGAACAAACTGCATCTACCTTCCCAACACTATTTTGTTACGTGAAATGAAGTATAATTTTAATGTTTAAATGATTAGTTTTTTGTCAGTGACATTTATCTGTCAATTACAAACATTTTTGATGTGAACTGTGTTACCAAGGAGTTGTTCTTGTTTAAAGCGTAGGCTCCGGGATTTAAATTATAGATAATTTTATAAAATTATCCATAAAATATATAGAAAAAGTATTTATGTACTGTAGAAAATTTAGTTTAATTTAATTTTTATAATAACACAAATCTCGAAATAACACATGAAGGTATTTTTCGAAGAAAAACTATTTTGAGCTTCAAGTAAAGTACCATTTCCGGTTATCTGATTTACACCAAAATCTAATGGCTTCTTTCCATATTAGAATATGATAGAAATACAAGGTTTCAAAATTTTCTGAATGATGATATTTGAGTTAGAGGAGGACCCACACACACACTCGCACACACACATATACAAACACACACACACGCACACACACACACACACATACATACATACATACATACACACATACATCATCGTGTACATGTTAAAATTGGATTCTAGGGAGCTTAAAACGTGGTCATTTGCCAAAATCTCGATATGCGATTTTTAGCACGATCCCTATACCTCCCTTACCAAGGGTAGCGGGAAGTAAAAATTTCAAACTCAAACTGCGTTTCTAATATCATTGAAGAATTAAATAATAAGAAAAGAAATTTGTAGAAAGCAGCAAACAAAACTGCAATGGACATTGTTCAAATTATTTCATACAACTTCTGGAGTTCCTCAGGGCTCTGTTTTAGATTCATTCTTATTCGTTTGCTGTAACAAACAGTAAAATAATAAAACGATGATCAACAGACATCAATAAAACTGTATTATAACTTTTAATAAATGTTAATTCAAGTATTTTTAGTCGCATTTGATATTTGTATGAGGTCTCAAGACAGTGTCTGAGTGTATGGTTGCAAAATTATGCATCTGGATTCCAAATGGACGCCAAAAAAAAGAAATATTTTGTATTTTAAATGGCACAAAATTGAATCCTGTGGTGCACTCTACACGCCCGTACGGTATATACATATATATGTTATCGTCATTACCGAAATCTGTGTACAACGCAAATTGACACACCTAGGTAATATTTATTTATTTTGTATCTGATGTTAAATGTAGTCTTTGTGCGATCATTTTTTGTTGATAAAGTAACAATTTAACATCAACAGAAGATAAAATATTTTTTTATCTACTCTTTGAGTTTTTATCTATACTTTGTGTTGTAATAATTTTTATTAACAAATAAACAAAGTAACAAACAACGATCGAAATTACTTTGTTATTTTGAAACAAAGTTGTGGCTTGACATTTTAATATCAAAATGAATTATTAGTTATTATCTAACATCAAGTACAAAATAAGTGTTATATAATATATGATATACGACGATAAAGAAACTTTATCGTCTTGTATAATAAATAACTATTTTTTATTTCATTTATGAAATAGTGCAGACTCCGTCAGAAATGCAGGACTAAAATATCAAAATATAGATGCTAATTAAATTAAGTTAGCAGCTGTATAAAATTCCATTATTTTAATTATATTTCTCCACAGAAATCCGCTTAATTTGGGAGCAAATATCCGAGTTGAAGTTAATTCGCTAAGTCTGAGAGACTAATTCATCTAAAGATCTGAACCATCCTCGTCAAGTAAGTGCAGTGGTTAGAAGATAGCGGACAAAACTCCAAGATACCAACACCCACACCAAAACAAAGACAGGGTTGCCAACATTGCTCCAATTTAATTGAAGAGTGAATACATCTTGTGATGTATCACTCCACTCGAAGTAAACATGGCAACGTTGCCACCGCCACGTCATCATGCAAAGTGCAAGCGAGACGAAATGCATTCTGCAACTGCAACTGCAAGGGATGGGTTATGCAACTTGTGGTAGGATGTGTAGATGCACCGGATAGATGCGGCTAACGGAATCAACGGAAGTTTGTTTGCAGTATTAAGATGAAATTGCGCAAAACGGCTCTAAGTGATATTGTGCAGCACTATATTTTATTACCCGAATATAAGATGGATTAATATCTTCAATTATACAACATATGTATCTACGTGAATTCTCGTCAAATTTAATATTCACTGTCACATTAAATTTACATCATGTTCTAGCTTCATTTTGTGACAAGATTATAATAACGTTTCCATGGGGACCAGCATAGATATAATGGGTAGTTATCCAACTAAAATTACAAAATATGTTCAAATAGGTTGTTTCCTATTTTTATATGCCTTCTAAGAATTACATTTCAAGAAATATTATTCTTTAAATATCACGAAATATCCATTAGATAATTAATTCTTAAAAATAATAAATTTGATCATCGATGCAGGATTAATACAGGATGTCGCATTGTCGGACTATCGGTGGCTGTTGCATGGGTTATACCGATTGCCAGCAGCGAGGGGCCCTTTGTATTTGTGGGGCCCTTGGCTATAGCCCATAAAGCACACGCCTAAATCCGCCCCTGTAATACAGAATATGCAATGAAACACGGAACACATAGGAACAGGATTTAAATAATATGCGGAAATTGGCTGTCTTGTGCATTTTAGAGAAAAATTGCAAGAAGAATGAAAAGTTATTTAATATAAATTTGTACATTTCGTGTAATAGACTGTAACATTATATATTTATAAAATAAAATACATTTTCGTTAAAAATTAGCCATGGAAATCTGATGTGGCCAGCATATTACCTTCCGTCAGTTCCACATATTTTGTACATATTCCATACAGAAAGTTTCTTGCACAAGATTCCATATTTCAAGCGCAGCTTCTGTCAGTATTTTGTACAAATTCCGTACATAAAGTTTCATGTATCTAAGAGCTTCTATATTTCCATTAAAATATAATAATATAACACACACACACACACACATACATACATACATACTCTAAAACGTGCTTATTCATTAAAAATTCACCACCGAATTGGTGACAATACCTTCCTTACCTAAAGGTAACTGAATTACTTGAAATATCAGTTAAACATTATTTTTTATTTTCTTACAACACAGACAAAATTGATGTATTTTATAAATTTTTGCAAGATGTAAAACTGAATGTATTTTGTGTACATGAGGTGTAATATTTTGTAAGATCTTATCCAGAAGAAGATGCAAAAGTGCACCGAAACGTCGGTGTTGTAAGAGAATAAATGCTGTTAAATATTAATATTTGTTTTTATCAAAAGAATTGATAACAAAAAAATTCCATTCTTTATTTTAGATTTGTTTTAGCTATTTTGAATCTAATCGGAAAAGTACAGGTGTCGCTTTTAAGACATTCTGAATATTAAAAAAAAGAAATTAAAATATTTTTTTCAGAAAATTTAAAATATACGAGGCTTAGAATAAACCCGAAATTAATTCGTTGAAACCCGCTTAAAAAAAACTGTTCTCAGTTATAAAATTATAATAACGCTTAATAAAAAACCTGCCCTGCATAATTTCCCAAACTGCAGGACATACCCAGGAACATATTTTCATGCTAATTTATGCTAAAAATTTTCTAAAATAACCAGGGAACTAATTACAACTCAAGTAAAAAATTACAAAACCCTAATACATGAATTTTTTTATCTCATAAAAATAAAAATTCCTTCGCAGGCACCAGGGATGTGTAGGGAGACAACCGTCAACTCTGTTCGGCAATTTTCGTCTGAGATAAGCTCGGAGATATAAACGTGACCACGAATGCAAAAAACTCATCAGGCTTCTAGACTTACTAAATTTTTGACAATTATTATTATTTGCTTGTAATTTTGTCACACTGAAACTTTGTACATTTTTGCTTTGAAGATGTGTAATTAATGTTTTTGGGCAGTAATATTTTTTAAAATAAATGTACAGAGTAATTGAAAAAGTTAAAGGCTTGGATTCAATTTATTTTTACTCTGACGATAATATATAAAGGAAAAGTTTATTTGCAGAAAAGTTATAATGAAAAAAGTTTATTGAATTGTGTACAATTATAAAAATATGAGGTTTAGTAAAATAAATGATTAATATTAATATTGTAATGTTCAAAGTTCTCCATTAGTCATAACGTTTTGTTTTTTTTATCTCCCGTCATGTGGTAAGGTTTTTGATCCAAAAATTTGATAGTGAATTTTCAGTAAATAATCACGAATATCCGAATTTCACCAAAATTCTAACCAAAATCTAATCAGCTCTTCACATGGATGTAACGAAGAGAAATACGAAAGAATTATAATTTTTAGAATTGTATGGAAGTTATCGTAGACGAAAATTTTGTTACATACACATACACAGACACACATACATACACACGCACACACACATACACACACATACACACACACACACACACACACACACACACACACACACACACTCACACACACACATACAGACATCATCGTAAAAATAGTAAAAACGTATTATAGGGACCCAAAACTTGCTTATTCATCAAAAACTCACCACCGTTTTTTTTGACTAAAGACAATACCGTCCTTACCTAAAGGTGACGGAAGGTAAAAATTATAAAAAAATTAAATATCATATATTAGCCAGCTATGCTGTAACAACTGCTATATTAAGAAAATTCTGATTGGAAGATTTCAGTGTCAAGTGTAGTTGACAGTATGTTTGTGTTATAATGTCACTGGCAATATAGGTACTTTTACTAGAAACTTTCCGTATGGAATTTGTATAAAATACATACAACTGCCTTAGGGTAATGTACAAGAAATAGAATCTTTTGCAAGGAACTCTTTGTATGACATTTATACAAAATACATAGAACTGACAGAAGGTAATGTGCTGGCCACATCAGATTTTTTAAACATGGAATTAGTGTGTGGTCATGTGCTGGCTACATCAGATTTTTCTAATCTGCAAAATACTTGTGGAATGTATTTTGTGGTGTAGTCTTCGTCATCAAATTTGATTTCTGCACAAATTCATGATGTCTTAAAATTATATTGTAAACTTCAAGTGTTGTGAATTTGTCTTAAGATTATGTAGTTTACTATGCAATTACCCTCTGTATTATCAATTTGGCGCTCATATCATGCTAATCTTTACTTTGAATCAATATCGTTGTTTAAGATAAACTGCAGTTGATAATAGTGATAGTGGCTGTGAGTTGCTAATATCCATCCTTAGCTGTTGGGAGATTTAAGCAGCGAAATTCCTAATTCGAGTTTAACGATGCGCCAAATGATCCTAGTCTAGTATCTACGTAACATTCCTTGCGGCTCCAAAGAGAGTAATCCACAAAATTTATTATTACTGGCTGACCACCTATCTACTATTCTGCTTCAGAGCAAACAATACTGTTGCTAGGATACCGAACAGCTTCTCGCTATTAAATTAACCAGTGTTAGTCGAGTGGAGTCGTGTAGAGAAGATTATAAGGGAGTGACGATGCTTCTAAGAATTTATATAACATTATTCAAACACATCTAATTCTGACAATAATATAAAAGATATTGTGATGAATACTACACTGGAAGATCGCAAAGTATTTCTAGAAATCTTTTAAACGTGCCGAATTTGTGGTAGGTATTTTATCTAAAAATAACTTTCCGGAATTGATTTAGTTTATACTAAATTTTACATTCGAAATTACACATAGCTTCTCTAAGCTGCTTTCAAAGCTGTCTAATTATTAATTGCGTTTAATACACGCAATTGACTTATGGGAAACAATTGTAGCATACACAGCAACAAAATTAAGACGTTAATTGTAAATGTTAAGTGGAAAGTTTACAAACTACAAACTTTTCACATACAATTAGTGTGACATATTATTTTGTCCCTCTCTGTCAGCAATCTCAAACGGCATAGCGCATATAACCTATTTTAAATAGTGGTGTATGATGTATGTAATAAATAAAATTGTAAAAAGGCGAAGAACCACATGTACCTACTTATCACTTGTTACATAATGTCTGATCATATACAACACTCTTTTTATAACAATGACAGAAAATATTGATTCGAAATATTTTTATCCATGAATTATAGTGTTCAAACAATAAATACTACTCTTTTACAACTCCTCCATTCTAACTCAAATACTATCATTTAGAAAATTTTGAAACCATGTATTTCGATTTTTTTTATTATAGAAGCAGCCCATTAGATTTTGGTGTAAATTGGATAACAGGAAATGGCACTTTACTTGAAGCTCAAAATAGTTTTTCTTCGTCCTATTATAAAAATTTAAGATTATTAAATTTTCTACAGATTTGCTTTAATACTTTTTCTACATATATTATTGATAAAGTTATAAAATTATCTATAATTTAAATCCCGGAGCCTACACTATAAACAAACTCCTTGGTTATGCAGTTATTTAAATGTGTGTAACTGACATAAATGTCGTTGTCAAAAAACTAATCATTTAAAATTAATAATAGTAACGTTTTAAAAATAAAAAAGTAAACAGAACAATAGGAAAGGAAATCAATATAGTTTCCAGCATAAGTAAATATGTAGGTATGTATTTAGATTAATAAAAATTAACGATTCGTAAAAAAGTTTAAGCTAATTCTTATTTTTAGATTAGTGAATTTTATTCTATGCCGGTATTTAAAATTTAATCTTCATTTTATTATCAAAAAAGTTAGTTACTTGGATAAGATTAGACTATATTTTAAGAAATAAACTGTCAAAATTAGAGTAATCCAAAAATAAGGATTAGCTTAATATTTTTTGTAACTCGGGCAGTAAATGGCGGGAGGTATTGTGTTGGCCACACCAGATTTTTTTTAATATTTAGATTTTCAATGGATATCACTGTCACTTAGTGGTAATTGTAAACGCTATTTCAGATTTAAAGTCGGTAATTTTAAGACGCTCCAACCGATTTTCATATGCAAATAAAGTTTTTCTTCTTCAAAAAAAAGTCGTGCGTATAATGTGTGGAACCAGTATATATGAACATTGTAGACCTCTTTTTATAGAAAATAAGATCTTAACTATGCCCTCACTTTTCATACGTAAAGCGTAACTTAAATAAATTCAGTATGCATAAAGAATGCCATACCTATAATACTCGCACAAAGAATGATATTATTATTCCGAGTAAAAGATGCGTCTCAAAATGGTCCTGAATTCCTTTGTACGAAATTTTTTAATAAATTGCCGCCTGATGTACGTATGCTACCATATGCAAAGTTTAAAACAACCGTCATAAATATACTTCTTGAGAAGGCATTTTACAAGTATCAGGAAATGCTAGAATAGCATATTATCCAATGTATACTATTATTGATTATGTACCATAATTTTATATTTTATTATTGTATTTATCTTTTTTTGACTTGGCTAAACATTATGTATGTATTTATGCTTGAATAAAATTATTATTATTATTATTATTATTATTATTATTATTATTATTATTATTATTATTATTATTATTATATGTGAACGCAGTTAAGCTTTCATTTCTGGAAGTTATTGGGTTTTTAAAAATTTCATTTTTGAAATTTGACTGTCTGTAATTTGACTTAGTTTATTTAAAAATTAACATTTAGGATTTGTCTTAGTTTCTTTAAAACTTCATTTCTGGAATTCGACTTAGAGTCTTTGTAAACTAATTTATGGAATTTGACTTAGTATACCTATTTAAAAGACTACATTTTGAATTTGACTTTCTCTAAAAATTCCTGTCTGGAATTTGACCTAGCTTAGGTATCTAACAATTTATTTTTGTAATATGTCTTAGTTTATTAAAAAATGAACTTACAAAATTTGGCTTAATTTATTTAAAATCATTATCTGATATTTGATTTTGAAAACATGTAATTTATGGAATTTGACTAAAATTTAGCTAAAATATCGCATTCAGAATTTGATTTAGTTTATTTAAAACTTAAGGCATCTAAGTCTTCTTAAATTGCTTCGGTCGCTTATTCAATATTGCTTTTATTGTATTAAATTTTATCCTATAAAATCAATTCCGTCCCATTGAACAGGTCATTCTCCTATATATTGCGCGGGCATTCCGTTATCATGGGACCATGAGCGCGACGCATATGTGTATATTGCGATGTTTGGTCAAGCACAGATTAGCCGCTGACATATTTCATTGAACGGTTTTATTGTATTTGTAGGAAATTTTGTACACAAACTGTTATTGTAAATTATTGGCGAGTTTAACGACAGAGCCGCAATATTAATGTCGGATCACAATAATTATAGCCAAACACATAAATTTACTTGCGCGATACAGCCATGTTGTAATAATTTGTGAAATTATACCAACGGTGGATTTAATGTCTCTCAAACAATACATGTACAATCTGAATTAAACATAAAATTTTATTAAAGAATTTTTACCTTCCGTAACTTTTAGGTAAGGTCAAAAAATTCGGTGGTGAGTTTTTGATGAACAAGCACGTTTTAGAGTCCCTGGAATAAGATTTTACTATTTGTACTAGTTATGCACGACGAGGCGAGAGTACTCTCGCTTCTCGTCTCGTTGCATTATGCGAGACGAGTACGAGACCGAGATTGCAGTTTAAAATTCGAGGCGAGATCGATATAACAACTGCGAGAAGCAAGTCTCGCAATAAAAACTATTTGTAACTTTATAGCTTTGACTCAAAAGTACAATTAAAAATTCGCTAATTCGTGCATGGAACACGCGAATGTGAAAATTATATGAATTAACTATATTTTTTGAGTCTATCTAGAGTCGATTGATATCGGTTCCAGTGCGGGAAAATGCAAAATAAAAACAAATTCGGTTTTGCATCGAGAACTAGTTTTCTCCAATAATTCATCCCAGTTAAAACCACGGTTAATAAAATTCTTGACGCCTCTGAAAAATAAAGGATGTTATATTGAGCGTCATTGGGAGCCAACACGGAGAAAAGCGGAGTGATTGGTTGCCGGCGGGTTACCAGTGTAGCGATTTTTTATGACTAAATCTTAGTTAAATAGTAACATATATTTAATGATAAAGTGTAGGTACTTTTAGATAAAAAATATATTTTATTAATGTTTAATTTGTTTTAATGATGACAGAATGTATTAACAAATGTTCGCTTGTTGAAATAGTTTAGAGATCGTAATTTGGTGATAAATTGGATATTTCAGAAGTAAATTAAATTATTTACTAACTCATCATATTTTCTGGTGACCGTAAATGAATAAACATTATGGTCGTATTGAAATAATTTGATAACCAGAATTTAGTGTTTCGTCTGTATTATAGTTATACGACTGCAAATACGCGAAAGACGGTGCGATTGGTGCGAACTTGTCTATTGTAGTTAAACTGTTACGTAAATACGTAGTGCGCAAGCGCTTATTTCTTAGCGAGACTCTCGTGCGAGAACGAGACGAGACCCAAAAAAATGTGCGAGAACGAGAGCGAGATCGAGATTACAGGTCCGAAAACGAGACGAGATCGATATTTTATATTTCTCGTCTCGTCTCGCCTCGCGTGCATTACTAATTATTACGATGATGTCTATATGTATGTATTTGATTTTGCAACTGGCTTTTACAAAAAAATACTAAAAATCCTAATTTCCCCTCGTGCATTATATTTTCTGATCATTCAACTTTTTCGAGGGAGGGAGTTCATATTTCTCATAACACTCATTATTGGACTCAAGAAAATCTGCACGTTGTTATAAGAGGCAGTTTTCAGCATCGTTTTTCGATAAAGCTAATTATTTATTATTTTTAGAAAATACTTTGCCTTTAAATGTGCGTCAGTAGGCATGGTTTCAGCACGATGGTGCGCCACCACACTATTCTGTAAATGTAACAGAACATTTAAACCAAATGTTTGAGGACAGGTGGATTGGTCGCGGTGGTCCTGTAGCTTGGCCTACTAGATCCCCTGACCTAAATCTGCTGGATTTTTATTTCTGGGGTCATTTTAAATCACTTGTATACGATAATCAAAACGCGCCGGAAAACGAAGAAGAACTTAGGCAGAGAATAGAAAATTCAGCAGAAACAATACGAGTACAAAATTCGTGTCAAGGCTGTACTAGATCATTATTTCACCGTGCTGCAATGTGTGTAGGGATGAATAGTGCAAATTTTGAACAGTTCTTGTAGTTTTGTGCTTTTGGTATGTGTTTAGTTATTTCCCAAATTATCTTAATATTAAATACAATGCATTAATATTAGAAATTATTTTGTATTCAAAACTATTTTTATCTCTATATCTAACGAACTTTACAAAATGTTTAATATATATATATATATATATATATATATATATATATATATATATATATATATATATATACAGGCTGTCTCACAACTCGCGCCCCAGAGCGAATGAGGAAACACGAGACTGCACTCGGATGTGTAATTTCGAAGAAAAAAAATCTAGCTTAAAAGATATTCGAGAAAAGACGTCTTAAAATTTATCAATGAGAGACCTACACCTTTAACATGTGTTTGCCGTAATTTTACGTTACTAGGGTTTTATACAAATCAAATCTTTTTTAAAATGTGTGGGCGACTGTATTTTTCGAAAAATGTTAGTGTCAAATTAAATTTGACAAGGTGAATAAAAAAAGGCAAATTCTTACCATGTATTCAGCCGCTGATTATTTAGAAATGACAATAATATGTTCGTTTAACACATTTTTCACAGCTGCTACAATACGTTGCACTGTACGATATAAATGATGATCTCGGATGACACCTTCGCTAACCTAAATTTGTTGACAGTGAAAAGTCAACTCCAAAGTGTCAAAATTACACTAAGTCAAACAAATTTTGTAACTTACTAATACTATTCTTAAAACCTAGCAACCAGTTTTATTTTGTAATAATATCACACCTCAAGATATCCTTCCGTGATTGGTGGATTAAAAAGTCTTGTAACTCCGTTATGCAAGCAGCCGCAAATTATTTTCTTCTATTTGTTGACAACCTATTGTCGTCGGCAAGTGTCAGTTTTGTCTGGGCCGCGAGTTGTGAGACATTGTATATATATATATATATATATATATATATATATATATATATATATATATATATATATATATAAATATCCATGTGAAGAGATGATTAGATCTTGATTATAATTAATAGTAATAATTACAAGCTTCTCAAAGGAGCGACTGAAAGTAAGTTAAGTAGTACATATATTAGTTTTGATGAAAAGTAACACAGTTTGGAGTTTGTATCTTCCCTGTTTTAATTCGTAAACTTCTGTAGTTAAGTCCACAACCAATTAACAGAAACCACACACTCCACAGCAAACTGAATATCAGTGACGGGGCAAGATCTAAATTTGATGTGGGCACGATAAATTTTGCGAGGCCTTCTGATGACGCAAGAAAGCTGATTTTATATAGAATTTTTTTCAAACTGTCAAATTTTTATGCATTAAAATGCATCTTAACTTTAAACAACAATATTAAGTAATAACTAACAGCAAAGAATTAAAGAAACATACTTTTAGCCGTACTGAATTCCTTAATTACTGTATCGTAATTTAGCATGATGTATCTGCTTCAATGAATAAAACTTCCAAATCTGAAAGTCTTTGCTGACCCATTTACTTCTTAAATAATTTTTTATTACTTTTAATTTTGAAAGGCTCCTTTCAGCGGAGGTTGTACTTACTGGTACTGTTAACAAAATTTGATTGGCAATATAAATATTTGAGTAAATTTCTTTTGTTATTTTCTTTTATGTATTGGAGCAGCTGTTTCACATCTTTAATGTAGGAGGGTAAATTTGGAATCATTGTTTATAATTCTTCATATAATTCGTAAGGTTGGAAGTCACTACTTTCACCCACTCGCAGAACTGTGTGTGTTATCGTTTTATGATGTGTAAAATCGTTACTCGCGGTCACGGCTTTTAATGGCACTATAGCTAAATATTTTTCATTAAGTTAAAGAAAGCTGCACAAACATTCGAGACGTCGCTCACGCCTTACGCCGCTTCTGCTGAATATGTTGCATTAGATTACTAGCAACGATTAAACCATCTCAAGTAAGTAAATATTAATTTTAAAATCCAACAGCGAATTCCTGCTCTTGATTTCGGTTGACAAAGCAGGCGTAGCATTCGTCGATTGTTAAATACCTGTAGCTGTTTATTTTCAATTTCACTTTTACCGCTACGATTGTAATTTAAATTCGCTCGCCGGCTGGCGCGCTTTGTTACCGGAATGCGTTCAAATGTGACTTTATTGGATTCTTGGGCAGATAATTAAAATCACACGAGGATGGAATGAAACTAATTTCACGATCACGACGTGCACTTGTTCAAGTTGGAGATGGAGGATCGCAGTAGCAATGGATTGTCAACTGACAGCCGAACAACGTACGGTCACTCTTGACATTAAAATGGGTCGCTGATTTCGACTAATGAATTAGGAAGTTACTATCTGCAGTAACCCTTGCACCAACTGAATTCTAATCGGAGATATTACGACTAATGATCGTCTGTCAGAACATTTTCAACGATCCTAACTTCTAACGATAAAGTAATGCTGACCGTTGACTAATTAATCACATCATAAATTGAAAAGTTTTGAAGGCAATTAAAAAAAATCTGATGTGACCAGCACATTACCTTCCGTCAGTTCTATGTATTTTGTACAAATTTCATACGGAAAGTTCCTTGCTAAATTAAATATTCTATTTCTTGTACATTACCTTCCCGCAGTTGCATGTATTTTATGCAAATTTCATACAGAAAATTATTATTTTGTGACGTTTTCTATATACAGTGTAATGTATCTGCAGAAATAAAAGATTTATTATTATTATTATTTCTTGTACATTACCTTAAAGCAGTTGTATGTATTTTATACAAATTCCATACAGAAAGCAAAAGATCCTATATTTCCAGTAAAAATTGTAAGACAAACACACTATGTCAATTTCACTTGACACTGACATCTTTCAATCAGAATTTTCTTAATATAGTAGCTGTTTTCATAGCTATGGCTACTTTATGAAATTTAATTTCTTTATAATTTTTTAACTCTATATCCATTTAATATTAAGTATAAAATGCAGTCAAATCGTACAGAGAATAAAATATACTTTAATATTTATAATAACATCAAATGTGAAAAAATTATATTTAACATAGTTTTTTCAAGAAAAACTGTTAAAATCTTCAAATGATGGTACTTCCGGTTGACCAATTGTAACCAAAATCTAATCAGCTCTTCCTATGGATGTAACGGAGAAGTATACGAAAAAATTATAATTTTTGTAACTGTAGTATTAGAGTTATCGCAGACGCAAATTTTGTTACACACATACACACATCCACACACACACACATCCACACACACACACACACACACATACAGACGTCATCGTAAAAGTAGTAAATTCGTATTCTAGGGACCCTAAAACGTGCTATTGATTAAAAACTCATCAACGAATTTTTTGACCAAAGACAATACCTTCCTTACCTAAAGGTGACGGAAGGTAAAAAATATGGTGTGGCCAACACAATACCTTCCGCCATGTACCGCTCGAGTCACAAAAAAGATTAAGATAATCTTTATTTTTGAGACCACATGAGGTCTCGTAGCCGCGTGCCTGAGTGTCAGGTCGCGAATCTGGGGCGCCGGGTTTAATCCCGACCAACGCCAAATATTTCCAATTTTAAATGGCACAAAATTGACCCCTATGGTGCACTCTCCACGCCAGAAATGAGTGCTCGTGAGGTGATGCCTGGTAAGCGCCCGCACGGTGCAAATATTTCATCATTACCAATATCTGTATACAAGGCAGATTGGCAAATCCAGCAATGGATAATAAGCCGTGATGATATATTTATTTATGTTTTACGTCGAAAATCTGTTAAGAGCTCCAAATTAAGTACCACTTTCGGTTTATCATATAGGTATGCTCAAAATCTAATGTTGTTTCAAATTATATTATATAAAAATATGTTTTTAATACCAAATTTGAGAAGTTTTGGATCATGTTTTAATATATTTTTCAAGAAAATCTGTTTATAGCTTCCTGTAAAGTAGTACTTCCGGTTTATCAATTTTAGAAAACATCTAGTATGTCGTTCTCGTTAATATAAAAGTCTTAAATACGAAACTTGAAAAGTTTTTGGTTGTATCAATTTATTTTTCACGAAAATCTGTTCAGAGTATCTCTTCCGGTTTATCAATTTTAGGCAAAATCTAATATGTTGCTTCCCGTTATATAAAAGTCTTAAATACAAAATTTGACAAGATTTGGTTAATATCATAATATATTTTTCACAAAAATCTGTTCAGAGCTTCAAGTAAAGTATCCCTTCCGATTTGTCAATTTTAGAAAAAATCTAACATGTCATTCTTATTAATATAAAAGTCTTAAAACTTTCTGTATGCCTTAAGGTAATGTACAAGAAATATAGTCTTTTGCACGGAACTTTCTGTATGACCTTTATACAAAATACATAGAATATAGAACTGACGGAAGGTAATGTGCTGGTCACATCAGATTTTTTTTTTGTAACAGAAATTTCTCATCCACTTTACATGCTTCTTGTTTAACTTGTTAATTTTCAGGTTTTTTCACAGAGGCGTTACAACTAAGTACCTCGTAATAAGAAATTGGACCACAATTTGTAAGTGACCTACTTGTATTCAAATATAAACATGTAATAAAGATGTTTATGAAGACGTTTTCCAAAGTTCTCCTGCTGTTTCGCTTCGCCTGTGAGTTTCCGTGATTTACCGCTCAAAATACACTTGGAAAATAGTTTTTCCCTCTCCAGTTCGTGACGTATTTTGTTGAGAGATTTCAGCTGAAATTGTAGCCTGAAGTGTTACTAACTATGTATAAAAATCAAATAAATTCTCAAAATCTTTCCTTCTTGCCTAATCATATATTCCTGAGTAGCAAAATATACAATGTGACTGCCTTTATAGCGACAAATCTTTATTTTTCTGCGAGATATTCTTTTATTATTTATCGCTACATTGAATAAACACGCGCTTAAGAATATGATAATCTTGAAAACTATAAGAACTGTGACTCCACTACACCAATAAAGTTGTTATAGTTTTTGAAATCCCAATGGTAGTTATACACCGTATAGAAAATTTTATTAAAATTTAGAATAGTATTCGTAAATAATGCATTTAGCTGCAAACATTAACAACTCGTTGCATAAATGAACAGAAAGCATGTTTTGCAACAAAAGTTAGCTCATTTTAAAGGAAAATTGAATCACAAGGACATGATGACTACAAAGGAAAGTCAGTTTATCTTACAGTTTATTTTATGCACATTTTGCAAATTTTCATTGCATATTTATTTGTGTAACGACAAATATGTATACAGGGTGCTATGTAAGTAATATGCCACACGTTACAACTTAATAAACAGGGTTGTAATGTGTCGTAATCTGAAATAATTTCTTTTCTAACGTGCTTGTTTTAGTAATTATCTTTGTTATGTACTTATGTTTTGCCAGATTATATTTCAGATTATAACTTTTTTCAGTTCTTTTTATCATACCATGAACTATGGCACATTACTTACATAGCACTCTGTACAACCATTGTAAGAAACAAAAAAATCTGATGTGGCCAGCGCATTACCTTCCGTTAGTTATATGAGGCATTTACGAAAAATCTATCGGTGAACTGTTACCGGTAAACAGCTGTTTATCACGTTGTAGCTACCGGAATCGATATTTTAAGAACGCAAGTGGTAAACAGGGTAACCTATAAAATAAATTGAAAATTTGAAATTTAATATAGTTAACAAACTTTTAACGCGCGCGCTTCGCTTTGCATCACTACCTTTTTTTTGAGATTAGATTCTTCATGAATCTGGCAAATGGATGTGGTAAATATTTTACAATTTTCGAACACGGTAACTTTTTACCACTCGTATTTTCGAACACAGTCAGTAGATGCGGTATCTACCGGTAGAATTTTCGTAAATGCCTATGTATTTTCTATAAAATCCATACAAAAAGTTCCTTGCAAAAGATTCTAAATTTCTTGTATGTACTTTACCTTCCGACAGTTGTATGTATTTTATACAAATTCCATAAAGAATATCCTATATTTCGAGTAAAATTGTAACACAAATATACTACGAATATGTCAATTGACACTGACATCTTTCAATCAGAATTCTCTTAATATAGTAGCTGTTTCTAGCATAGCTAGCTAATTTATGAAATTTAATTTCTTTATAATTTTATAACTCTATATCTATTTAATATGAAGTATAAAACGCAGTCAAATCGTATAGAGAATTCAATGTTCTTTAATATTTATAATAACATTAAATATGAAAAAAAAATGATATTTAACATCGTTTTTCGAGAAAAACTGTTAAAATATTCAAATCAAGGTACTTCCGGTTGACCAATTATAACCAAAATTTAATCAGCTTTTCATATGGACGTAACGAAGAGGAATACGAAAGAATTATAATTTTTGGAATTGTAGTATTAGAGTTATCGTAGACGAAAATTTTGTTACGCACATACACATACGCACGCACACACACACCATGCACACACATACAGACATCATCATAAAAATAGTAAAATCGTATTCTAGGGATCTTAAAACGTGCTTATTCATGAAAAACACCACCGATTTTTTTTCCTTACCTAAAGGTGACGGAAGGTAAAAAATTGTTCAAACATATTATCTTGCTTACGATATCGCGGAAAGCCTCTGAAAGCTTTGCAAAGTATTTAGTATTTAAAATCTTGAGTGAATATATGAAATGTGATGTGAAATGTTAGTGTGGAAAGCAGACGCTGTCCCAAGTTTTGAGCATCCACAACCGAGCGTCGAGTAATCTAGAAGTGAAACGCGTCCAAGAAACATGACGCCAGACGTCGCGACGTTACAACCGCGTCCGGTACACGCCCGGAACCGGAACTAAGGCCAACCGGATGTGGATTTTCAATCCCTTTGAATATACCCTGAGGTGATCTCTCACAATGAAATTTATTCTGTATTTTATGACTACTTTAGTACTGTTATTGTTGTTATGAAGGGTACTAACTTTATGGCGAGTAAAGTTGAGAATTTTTCAATGTTATTAAAATATAAACCTAGTTTTTATGTTTATGGAGTTTTTATTTCTTTAACTATTCGTCTGTAAAGTGTAAACAACTTTAGTACTTGTAATGCGTTTTCCAGTAAAGAACCTTTACTTAGGTAACAGAAAAATTAATTTACAAAAAATATAGTAATAACATTTTCATGTCTCAAATCTAATTTGTTGTTCCAATAAATAGAAAAGTCTGCAATACGAAAATTTGTTTTTCCTCCACTTTCGGTTTATCATATAAGGGTGTCTCAAAACTCGCGCCCCAGACGAAACTGACACTTGCCGACGACAATAGGTTGCCAACAAATAGAAGAAAATAATTTGCGGCTGCTTGCATAACGGAGTTACAAGACTTTTTAATCCACCAATCCCGGAAGGATATCTTGAGGTGTGATGATATTATTACAAAATAAAACTGGTTGCTATGTTTTAAAAATAATACTAGTGAGTTACAAAATTAGTTTGACTTACTGTAATTTTTACACTTTAGAGTTGACTTTTCACTGTCAACAAATTTAGGTTAGCGCAGGTGTCATCCGAGATCATCATTTATATCGTACAGTGCAACGTGTTGTAGCAGCTGTGTAAAATGTGTTAAACGAAAATATTATTGTCATTTGAATTCTTTGAGATTAAAACAACAAATGATGGCATGACCGGTCTCATGCGTCCTTGCGATGGCTCTCAATATCACTTTATGATCCACAAGATTTCTATCTCAAAAACGTTCCGAATAGACTCGTGCTGCCTCTCTGGCGTTACGTCCACATTCTCCGAAAATTATAATCATTTCTAAGTAATCAGCGGTTGAATACATGGTAAGAATTTGCCTTTTTTATTCACCTTGTCAAATTTAATTTGACACTGACATTTTTCGAAAACTACAGTCGCCCACACATTTTAAAGAAGATTTGATTGGTATGAAACCCTAGTAACGTAAAATTACGGCAAACACATGTTGAAGGTGTAGGTCTCTGATGGTTAATTTTAAGACGTCTTTTCTCGAAAATAAGTTTTATTTAAGAGTTATCCTGGATGAAAATATCACCATACACACACACACATCATTATACAAATAGTAAAAACGTGTTGAGGGGTTCCTAATTCATGCTTATTTACTAAAAACTCACTAATGAATTTTTGGACCGATAACATTACCTCCCTTACCTACGGTATGACGGGAGGTAAAAATATAATACATTCACAAAATTGGACCACAGCAGACAATTTTGTGAATGAAGGGTTGAATACGATGATCGAAAAAATGGAAAATAATTAGACACGCAGTCTAGTGAAAATTATTTATTTCCTGGCCTATATTTCGACTGTAACTACAGTCTTCTTCAGGGCTACTGAAGAAGACTTACAGTCGAAATGTAGGCTAGGAAATAAATAATTTTCAATAGACTGCGTGTCTAATTATTTTCCATTTTTTCGATCATCGTATTCAACCCTTCATTCACAAAATTGTCTACTGTGGTGCGCTCGACGTACAAATATGTCATTATCATTACCGAAATCTGTGGATAAAGCAGATTGGCACACCCAGCAATGTGTAATATGACGTGATGATATTATATATTTATTTTATTTATCTGAATTTATTGTACTGTACAGTAATTGATTGATGATAAGAAAAATATATTTCTTTTTTCGATAATTCAATTAAACTTTACCAATGTTATAAATCTTGAGAAGTTCCCAAAGTTCAGATATTATCTTAAAAATAATTAACTTACATTCTCTTCTGAGATATAATCTCAAAATCGATTTTCTTAATTTAGGGCAAAGTCCATTAAAAAATATATAACTTTTATTTTACGGAAAACTCAATGAAAAAAAAAATATACTATAAGGCTACAAATATGCTTTGCATAAGAGATTTAATTTTATAAGATTTCTTAGCCTTTACAGTTAAGCACAAACATGTCTTCCGTAAGTTATGTTCTCAGCGTTATGACCTGAGTTTGAATTTGGTGCCTGTATTTGACTACAACATTATATATATATATATATATATATATATATATATATATATATATATATATATATATATATATATATATATATATATATATAGCACCTAGACCGATCCTTTATCTCCAGATTCGTACAATAATATTCAAATTGAACTGTACTCAGTTTATAATTATTTAAATAAAAATAACAATACAAAATTCAATGAACGTATGTCTCGTTTGATCCTACAACTTCGGTACGCTGCATAGCTTCTGTTACACTTGTCTTACTTACGGGCGGGTGAGGGACTATCAACGACATACGGTATGTTGACTTGCACCTAGCATATTAATTTCTAATAATTTTCTTTACCTTTTGAAGGGCTTTAAACTGTTGCAATCTATTACTGAATAAACAAACTATCGAATTCTTAAAAAGAGCTGCTTATGCCTGGTTTCTCCAGAGCAACTTAAGACTTAAGTCGTGACTTATTCCTAAGTCGAAAAAAACAGTGACTTATGTGTCATATGTCAGTTGTTATTCATATCAGTTCACGGTAAATTTGTTTCAGTTTGTGGAGTTACGGTGCGTCTTTAGCGATATCGACAAAAAACGTATAAAGTATAGCAAAGAAGATAAAAAATTGCTAACGGAGATTGTGGATGAGTGCCATAATTGCTTCGATTACTTTCGGGAAACCAACAAGTACTTAAAAATCATTTTGGATTTTTGCAATTTCTAGCCCGTTTCTGGGCATATATATAGTCCACATAACACACGAGTTACTTTTGCAACAATTCAAGAAATAATTAATTTATCAACATGTACAAAATCTTCAATTAAATTTAAATGAGATCCTTTTGCATATAACCTCAGTCAGGAGAAATTGATTCAAAGCGGTTACGGAATTATTTCTAAAAATATGTTAAATATAATACATAAGCTGGCATTTACTTATTATTGTCTTGAATATATTCCAATTGAGGTTCGTTTTGCCTCAGAATATCTATAGTAATGATTTTAGTTATTTTGAACCGACAGAAAAAATCTTTGTCGTCATATAATTGGAACAAATCAATTCTGTTATATATTTGTTGCGGAATTATAACATTGTCAACAATGTCGACAAAATCAACTTCGTCCACATTATCCACGATGTTAACGTCGTCAAAATTAGGGAAATCCGGTAAATTCATATCGAATATTGTTGAAAAGAATATAAGCATATAAACACTGACATATACAATGACAGCTTTGCCATATTTTACGCTGTTTCTAATGTAATTTGTGACATAAGTTAAGTTCGCATTTGAATTTGCTGGTGCAACGCATTTGGGATATAAGACAGCACTTCAATAATCAACAACTTAAGTTGCTGTGGAAAAACCGGGAATTAATTTCTTTTCCAAAATATTTTTTTGTCAGTAAAATCAAACTCCTATATGAAACCTATACTAGGGAATTCAAACTATGAACTCGCGCCAAAGGCAAATTGTAACCTAATTTATCCAGGCTATTGCCAACAAATTCTTTTTTAAAAGCCATATTATAACAATATCTTCGAGTACTAATTCGAGCTATTTAAAGCAAGATAAATACGTGAGCCACTTCATCTTTCGTCGGAGACTGATGAAATTTGTATAACTGCGGCTTTCCAACATACAAAAGAATTGTTTTTATACGTGTGGTAAGTGTTATTCTGTAAATTAATCCATGAGGTATACAATAAGAGCAGAAGTGTTTAGACATTTCCCGAATCAAATAATTAAGCCAGAGTAGCAAGAACAATGAAACTTGCCAAAGATTCCGGGAAAAAGTCTCTCGGCTCGAATGGCTACTGCTTCCTTATAAGCTAGACAGAGAGAGAAGATGAAAAATCCAATATATTTAACGTAAAATCCGATGGACGGAACTTCAAACTTTCTTTTTGTAGGAGTAGTTGAGTTTTATGAAAGCGTAATGCTTTGAAAAGAGCCGCCAATATTCCGGGTTTAGTTTCCGGGGAAACTACGTAAGTTTTCAATGGATACTATTATATAAATACTACTAGTTCTAGCTCAAATAGTCGAAGAGTTAATTGTATTAAGAAAAAAGAAATTTATTTTCAACTTCTTTTTCTGTGCATTAATCCTATATTAAAAACTTATTTGCATGGCGTTTTTCCGAAAGACATATACGCTAATGTATTTGATTTATATACTAAAATATAATGAAGATGATAGATATTACAACAATTATCATTTGAACGTTAAAATCAACGTACGTATGATTAAAACGTAATGCATAATCTAAACTTTTGAAAACCCGTTACTTTGTAGGTCTGTTATTAAAGACATGCATAAACTGTCGATTAACGTAGTTTCTCATAAAATAAATATTTATTCAGAATCATTATAGTAATGTATCGATTCCTAACTTTTTAGATGTTGGAAAGACGTCATTCCAAACTACAATGACAATCTCATGGATGGAAAATGACAGACCACGCTTGAACCCCACAGGTTGGGAATTGGGGAATGTTTATATAGGTTTGCCTAACAACATTGTCATAGATCCCTGTAGACTAAACAAGTATGGTATGACTAGCGAATGAAAGTTGACGTTAAAATTATTTTATAGATGCGGTTTTTTTTGAAACCCTAGAGAATAGAATTTTACGAAATATATATAAAGGTATGAAATTTTTGCATGAACCCATTTAAATACTGGACTAAGAAAGCACAAAATACATTACTATATCTGGCTGAAAATAGATGACCGACTGTGACTAGGGTAATTGAATATCAAAACAGGGGTGCGTTTAAAATATTTTGAACATTTTCGTTTATGTTCATTGTAACAAAATATTTTGATCTTTAAACTATTTAGTTTGGCAATTCAATGAAATAGGATTATTTTTAATTTCCTCTAACAGTAATGCCGACTCGAGGGTTGCTTACAACTGAAATGAACAAACTAGAATTTCCGGTATTAAATTTTTTAAATACATCCCTAAATCCTGTTGCTAAGGTCATTTTAAATGCCTCTTGGTATTGAGTACAATTCTAATTTTCTGTAACGGAATACATTTTTAATTATATTAGCTGTTTCCAGTCGTATTGCATAGCTGGCTGCTTTATGAAATTTCTTTATAATTTTTTAACTCAATATACATTGAATATGAAGTATAAAATGTAATCAAACCGTATAGAGAATAAAATATTCTTTAATATTTGTAATATCATTAAATGTGAAAAATGATATTTAACAGCGTTTTTTCAAGAAAAACTGTTGAAATCTTCAAATGAGGGTACTTCCGGTTGACTAACTATAACCAAAATCTAATCAGCTCTTCATATGGATGTAGCGGAGAGGGATACGAAAGAATTATAATTTTTAGAATTGTTGTGTTGGAGTTATCGTCGGAGAGAAAATCGTCACACACACACACACACACACACACACACACACACACACACACACGCACACACGCACACACACATAGACACATACACAAACATACATACATACACACAGACAAACAGACATAATCGTAAAAATAGTAGTCTTATTCTAGAGACTCTAAAACGTGCTTATTCATTAAAAACTCACAATCGAATTTTTTTAACCAATCAATACCTTTCATGGCATCATGTAATTTCTTGATTGGAAGGGATGATGAAAGAAAACAATTTACTGGAGATCAATCAACTTTAATCTCAACCCGACTAGTTTCGACACCACATGTGTCTTCCTCAGGGGATGATTTTTAACAGTTTGTTGATAATGTAATTGTTAAGTGATTTACACAAAAATTGTACATGGAAATTATATATAAAAGAGAAAATATAAAATATATATAAAAATTTGTCCACAACGGACAAAATTTATTGTAAAATGAAAGTCAAAAAATATAAAAATGTACACTTCGACAGAAAGTGATAAGGAAAATATGAAAATTGTAAAGTCAATACCCTTAACGGCTTGCTATCACTAACTAACCGACACTACAGAATTTGACAAAATGAAAGGAGCTAAAAATTTAATTATAGTAAATTATAGTTTAGATTCGGTACACCTTTCTGTAATCATTGAATTTCTATTGCAGCACCTTGTTAGTAAAACTTGAAGTGAACATTGTAAATACATTAATGAAATAATTAAAAGTTAGTTGGGAAAACATGTACAAGATTCAATTACCAATAGTTAATTGAAACTTATCACTCTGTAGTTCTGTGGACGAAACAAAGTTAAATCAAGTAAGTAGGGGTTGGAAAATGCTGGAAAAGTTCTGGACTCTGTTGTGTCTGACACCACTACAACCATTACTGCAATTACACCGCGGGTAAAACCAAGAACTGAGGCTTGTTTGCTTTGATTAAACTTTTAAACGGAGGATCTCCCGCCTGGCGAATCGGTAATGAGTGCCGGACAGCGCTTGATCCTCTTCCGGTTCTTTCACTTCCGCTGTGGCGTTCTTTTCTTTCTTTGTCCGCACTGCAACCGGCGAGATTTGTTTCTAAATGGATAATTGTGCTGGGATATGGTCCGTACTTCCTACAGCTTGCTTCCACTAGAATTTTATCTTAGGATAAATAATAAATCTTTGGTAGTCTAATAAATCTTTAACTGAATTGCTCTGTAATTCAACCAGAGCCACTGAAATCTATAAAGTATTTTTTATTCTTTTACACCGGATATAAATTGTGTTACTTCAGAAGCTTTGAATTGAAAAATTGTTTATTTTAGCTTTAATAGTCAATATATTTTATAATTATTATTTAACAAGATATATAAAGTCAGGTCCACATTTAAACGAACATTCTTAGCCAACATTTTTTGTTAGCGAACAAAGTTCAGCATTAATATTGTATCAGCTAGACACGAAAATTGAAAATTAGTATACATATACTCCGTATTTCTCACTTGATACTCACGTCATTGATTTCTGAACCACAAAATAACAAGTAATTGTATGTACGTATGGACCTAAAGTTTTGAGAATTTTTTTAGATGTTTTGTATTTATACCAAATAATGTTTAATCAAATTATCGCTATAAAAAAATATTACAATTAACTTGTTTTCATTTTGACAGTTTAGTTTTTCAATTTGATGCAGCAAAATGTCATATAAGCTAGATATTCGTAATAGCTATTAACATACCTAGGAATGTTATGCAAATCGTAACTGCCGCAGATGTTAGTTTGAAATCCGAGCTCGTAGAGCGAGGATTTTAAGACATCTAAGGCTTGTTAGGATTAATAAATTAAGACATTGATAAATACATTTTTTTGAAATTTTGTCATTAATGCTACTTTCAGATTGCTATGATTAAAAGAACAATTATTTTGATATATGTCAATATGACAATTATTCAAATTATGTGCTTTATTTCTCATGTTTATTACTTTAGAATGCAGTAGACTGTATTTAGAACGATAGGCTAACGTTATCTGTATATTAATGAAGAGCATTATGTTTTCATCTTATTTTATTTTCATTTTGTAGACCATTGTCGACAAATCAGTGTGGTAATAATATTACCATACAGATACAATTATCACTTAGTTACCAGCCTACTTTTGAATATGTAAACAATGGAAGAATATCCTGAAACCGGGAAAGGAATTTACAGTCTTGTTCGGCGAATGCCTAAGTGTGATATTGTTGCAGTTCTGTGGCAATAATTCATCGGACAATAAAAGATTATGAAGTAGGTATACCCTGTGTTAATTTGTCCAAAAGTGGTCGACCAAAAATTTTGAGCCACATGAGAGAACAAAGATTAATTGCAGCCGTTAAAGATAAAGTTGGAATGTCACAACGAACTGTAGCCAGAAGATTTGATGTTTTGAAGACCACTGTTTTTAGAACACTTTCTCGAAATGACGTGGTGTTTCGAAAAAGAAAAAAGGCACCAAAATATACCATGGCCCAAATAGAAAGAATCCCTAGATGTTGTGCGCTAAGGCGCATTCATTTTCTCAATAAACTTATTGTAATGGATGGCGATAAATATTTTACTCTGTCCCATCTGAAGGTGAAAGGAAACGATGGTTTTTATACTAATGACATGGAAAACACACTAGACAATGTCAAGTTCAAAGGTAAAGCTAAATTTGAGGATAAAATTTTAGTATGGTGTGCCATTTCTGAAGCCGGATATATTTCGCAGCCGTACATTGGTCGTGTTCGAGGAGAAGCCTTAACTACACAACTGTATATTCAAAGATGCCTCTCTAAATTGCTTCAATTTTTAAATACACATCACGCCAATGATGATATGTTTTGGCCTGATCTAGCTTCATGCCATTACGCCAGAATAACTAGAGACTGGTATAACTAAAACAACATGGACTTTGTTCCGAAATTGGACAATCCTCCAAATGTAGCTCAAACTAGACCAATAGAAGAATTTTGGTCAATACTGACCAGAAAAGTGTACAAGGGATGGGAAGCTGCAAATGAAGAACAATTACGACGTCGCATTTACCAAAAGATTCGAGAAATCGATCCAGATGTTGTCCAGAGGATGATGGGTCAAGTCAGAAGAAAATTAAGGGCCATTCAAGATAATGGTTTATTATCAATAATTTAAATGATAAATATTAATTGTTATTCGCAATCGAAATAAACGATAGAAGCGCTGATTTTCGAAGCAAGATGGCCGCCATACGATGGGTTTGACGTATGACAGTTCACATTGTTTACTGTGTTTCGTTGACTGTGCATGTAAACCGAGTTTAAAAACTTATTTATATGTAGGCGATAAGTTAAAATATTTAATTATTAATTACTACACTACTCTCTCTGCTGCCACTTATTCAATATGGCGTTTGTACGATTGCTTTTTGTAGTACTGACTAGCGCCACTAGAGGGAAAATTTTATCTACGATTGCGAATACTTATTGTTAATTGTTGTAATAATTAGTTTAAAAAGTAAAAGCGTTTTATAAAAGTTATCAGAATCTAAATATTTTCTCAAAACTTTAGGACCATACCTTATTTATCTCTGTCTTCCTTATGGATTTCAAGATTCCACCTTCGACACGTACGTCTAATAATTTCATCTTTGTCTTACTAACGAATTTAGAGAAATATATACGAAATTTGAATATGACATTCGGTAGCAGTGGTACTTAATATTTTTGCATGTGCATATGTTTATGTAAACTATTATTCACGAAAGATGACTATTCAAGGTCATTTGAGGGCCGTCTGATATAATATTACTTGCAGATAACTTCACTACATTTCGTATACATAGGCGTGCAACATGACATATTTATGGACACATTTTAACTGAAAAAATAAGAGTAATTCATCTGAAAATTATGTTTCTTTCTAAATAATGCCTTTCTCAAAGATTTATGTTGTTCACTTATGTTTTTGCAAAATATAAAAACATAAACTTAACTTATAAACCAAGGAATAATAATTTGATTTAAACGTCAACACCACTGGGTAAATATTAACACAGAGGGCAGTGTAGTAGATAATTAGGTATCTGTAATTCTACGACATATGTCATTATTATTTATAGTGTGTTAGAAAGTAATGCCACTATTTACGTATATCTATCACACTACATAAATTAAATAGACATAGGTCAAATAATCTTTCTCTTTCTAATACAAAATGTTGCTAAGCTACTGCTATAAAATGCTGTGTATTCTTTCTTCGAAAAAATGACCTTGAATAGTCATCTTTCGTGAATAATAGTGTAGAAAAGTCTGCACAAAATATAAGACCCCAGGGATTTTAAAATTATTTTTCCCGTATCGGCATATTCGAATGAATGGAATATGATACTTTTCATTTAAATACAAGGTATTTGACAGTACCATCTCTTTGGATTTTTGCTTGATAATATTGCATGAGCTGGACAAGAAAATTAAAAATTGGTGTACATATGCAAAAAAGTCCGTAAAATCGAGTGGCACAACGCCTATCCGTCTATCTTTTACCGTTCATTAGTTACAGGCCGCCAAATGAAAATATATATCTGATGTGATTCCTAATTCATTGTTCTCTATTTCAGATCACCATTGCATGCATTGTCCATTACATCGAAGGTAAGATATTCTAAACAACATTCCCTATCGATTCCGTTATCGTTATTTCTCTGTACATGATAATTAAACCGAACTATTGTATCGTTAATGACAACCGGTTTGCAACAATGCTCGATCCTGTGAATTCGTCCGATAACGTCTTTGTAGCCGCCTCAAGCCGCAGCATCTTCTCTTCTGGCTCTGCCTTCCGCTTCCGGTCTAAGATGAATAATTATTTCCTTTAGAAAGGGTTCATTACTTGCCGATTGTACTACCGAGGGTAAATACAATGAGCGTTCGATTGCTAGTCTTCTCAGTTCAATCGATGTGGTTTGAGGAAGACACGAATTCTAACGCGTTATCTTTTTCGTAATATTTTTATTTTTATTATACGCAAAAATTAATTTTAGCTGTACATAAAAAGACGGATGAGGAAGTCTTTGAGGAATCTCATTTTATTCAAGGGAGATTTACCGTGGTAATATTAGCCTTAAAATTGTTTAGTATTACGGAACTAATATATCGAAATATTCTTTATACATAATTAAAAGCTGTAACAGTACACAGGATGCCAGATTCAGGATTATGTTTCCCGTTAAATAAAGGTACAAAACTATAACTATAACTAATTAACGGTAAAAGATAAATGTAATGTTAACTAATTTTCAATTTTCGTGCCTAGCTGGTACAATATTACCAAGCAATCGAAAAATATTACTTTTAAATTGTCAGTAGCCCTTTAACGAATCCACCAACCTGTATATATACAGGCTGTCTCATAACTCGCGCCCCAGAGCGAATGAGGAAACACGAGACTACACTCGGATGTGTAATTTCGAAGAAAAAAAATCTGATGTGGCCAGCACATTACCTTCCGTCAGTTCTATGTATTTTGTACAAATTTCATTCAGAAAGTTCCTTATTGCTAAAGATTATATTTCTTGTACTTTACCTTCCGGCAGTTGCATATATTTTATGCAAATTCCATACAATTTACAGCAAAAGATCCTATATATCCAGTAAAATTATAAGACAAACACACTATGTCAATTTCACTTGACACTGACATCTTTCAATCAAAATTTTCTTAATATAGTAGCTGTTTCCATAGCTATGGCTACTTCATGAAATTTAATTTCTTTATAATTTATTAACTCTATATCCATTTAATATTAAGTATAAAATGTAGTCAAATCGTATAGAAAATAAAATATTCTTTAATATTTATAATAACAATAAAAACTGTTAAAATCTTCAAATGAGGGTACTTCCGGTTGTCCAATTCTAACCAAAATCTAATCAGCTCTTCACATGGATGTAACGAAGAGAAATACGAAAGAATAATAATTTTTAGAATTGTAGTATTAGAGTTATCGCAGACAAAAATTTTGTTACACACACACACACACACACACACAAACACACACAGACACACATACATACACACACACACACACACACACATACAGACATCATCGTAAAAATAGTAAAATCGTATTCTAGGCACCCTAAAACGTGCTTATTCATCAAAAACTCACCACCGAATTTTTTGACCAAAGACAATACCTTCCTTACCTAAAGGTGATGGAAGGTAAAAATCTAGCTTAAAAGATATTCGAGAAAAGGCGTCTTAAAATTGACCAATCAGAGACCTACACCTTTAACTTGTGTTTGCCGTAATTTTACGTTATATTAGGGTTTTATAAAAATCAAATCTTCTTTAAAATGTGTGGGCGACTGTAGTTTTCGAAAAATGTCAGTGTCAAATTAAATTTGGTAAGGTGAATAAAAAAAGGTAAATTCTTACTATGTATTCAGCCGTTGAATACTTAGAAATGATTATAATTTTCGGAGAATGTGGACTTAACGATATAAATGATGATCTCGGATGATATCTTCGCTAACATAATTGGTTGACAGTGAAAAGTCAACTCTAAAGTGTCAAAATTACAGTAAATCAAACAAATTTTGTAACTCACTAGTAGTATTTTTAAAACCTAGCAACCAGTTTTATTTTGTAATAATATCATCACACCTCAAGATATCCTTCCGGGATTGATGGATTAAAAAGTCTTGTAACTCCGTTATGCAAGCAGCCGCAAATGATTTTCTTCTATTTGTTGGCAACCTATTGTCGTCATCAAGTGTCAGTTTCGTCTGGGGCGCGAGTTGTGAGACACCCTGTATAAAACGGGTAAAATGGCAAAATCTCCGGTTTAAGTTGAGTAACATATTGGACATAACACTGATCACCATTCCCTCATAATTCCCGCAAAGCTTCGCTTGCGGCTAGCGGTCAAATAAACAATCCTTCTGCTGCCGGGTGAGCTTCATTCTGACATTCTGCTTTTCTCGTTCTCTTCCGGCTTCTGCTTTGTAAACAATTCATATTTTTTGCACGTTCAAGTTCTGGGAGACTGAAATATTTTATTTCGAATTACGCTCGCGGCATAGCGATAAGCCCTGAGGTCAACTCCGATTATTTAAAATGCCACGCATATGTTATTATCTCCAAACGTGGACTGCCGGAGTGTGACTTTCATTTCTTGTTTAATTTTAAATAAATAAATCCTGCTACCCTCCTGACCCAGTTTTCAGGAGGACAAATGGTAAATTATATACATATGGAAATATTACAGGATTTGAATATCTCGCTAATCTTGGAATTTTTGTATTTGCAAGAGTAAATATTTCGGAAATGGGCAGAAGAGAAATGCCAGCTTATAATTAAAAAATTTCTATGTGTTTTTGGATGATTGTTAATGGGCCGTGTCAGCGGAATGTTGCATTGTTGATTTGGGGGCCCATGCTCCATCTGACTACGTAGAATATAATTCACATGTAATTTTACAACTTTCGATGATGTACAACAACGTAATTCTGCTTCAATACCATAAACATATATGTATTTATTTATAATTCTCAACATGAAAATTTTTAGTTGCTGATGATGAGCGGATTTAGCTCGAAACGTCCTAAATATAATTAAACAAGGAATATTGGAACTTGAAGGCCTTTTATTTATTGCACGTAAATAGAATTTTAGTTATATGAAATGGATCTTAATACAGTTTCCGCAATATTTAAAATAATAAAAATTAAATAGCGGAAGGTTTGGTGTTGGCCACATCAGATTTTTTTTAGTTGTTGCCAGTTATTTAGCCTACAGTTTTTATAAGTTTTAAGTTTATATTTGTGTAGATTTTATAATTTGTTGAAAATGTAAACCAGTTGAATTATTTGAGTTAGGGTTCGTATATTATAATTACATATAAATGCCATCTCCATTAAACAAAATTATTATATTTGCAAATTTAATTAACAAGGTAAATACATTACAATAACATTATTAAAACAAAACAAATTAAACTAATATTTTGCAGTGGCATTTGTGAAATGGTCATTTATTTGTTTGTAATAGTAAATATATAAATATTTGCTTTAATAGAAAAATTGTCTTTTTCATATTCAATACTTATTATAGGTGTATTCAGTAATTATGATTATATACAGGATGTTTCCTTTAACCCATTAGTGCATGAAGTCTTTTGTTTATTATTAATGTTTTAAAAACAAAAATCCCTCTATAAAGATACTGCGTTCAAATAAATGTATATTTATTGTTATATCATTGAAATGAAACAAAAGAAATACTTGCATATTCAATAATATTATTAAAAATTATTAGAAGCACATCACCTTTCGTCAGTACTATGTATTTGTACAAATTTCATACAGATAGTTCCTTGCAAAAGATTTATTTCTTGAACATTACCTTCCGGCAGTTGCATGTATTTTATATAAATTTAACACAGAAAATTTCTAGCAAAAGATCCTATATATCCAGCAAAATTATAAGACAAACACACTGTCAATTTCACATAGTAGCTATTTCCATAGCTATGGCTACTTTATGAAATTTAATTTTTTTAATATAATTTTTTAACTCTATATCCCTTTAATATTAAGTATGATATTTAACACCGTTTTTTCAAGAAAAACTGTTAAAAATCTTCAAATGAGGGTACTTTCGGTTGAGCAATTGTAACTAAAATCTAATCAGCTCTTCATATGGATGTAACGAAAAAGAATATGAAAGAATTATAATTTTTGAAATTGTAGTATTAGAGTTATCGCAAACGAAATTTTTGTTACACACACACACACACACACACACACACACACACACACATATATATATATATATATATATATATATATACACACACGCATACACACACATATAGACATCGTAAAAATAGTAGACCCTAAAACGTGTTTATTGTTTAAAAACTCATCATTAAATTTTTTGACCAAAGACAATGAAATTTGCATAAAATACATGCAACTGCCGGAAGGTAATGTACAAGAAATAGAATATTTAATTTAGCAAGGAACTTTCCGTATGAAATTTGTATAAAATACATAGAACTGACGGAAGGTAATGTGCTGGCTACATCAGATTTTTTGATTCGTAAAGGAATTTACAATCTTGTTTGGCGAATGCATAAGTGTGATATTGTTGTAGTTTATCGCGAGCACAATATCTCTGTGGCAACAATTTACCGGACAATAAAAGATTGTGAAGAAGGTATACCCTGAATGAATTTGCCCAAAAGTGGTCGACCAAAAATTTTTAGCCACATGAGAGAACAAAGATTTATTGCAGCCGTTAAAGGCAATAACGAACGAATGACGAACTATATATATATATATATATATATATATATATATATATATATATATATATATATATATATATATATATATACACACACACGCATACACACACATATAGACATCGTAAAAATAGTAGACCCTAAAACGTGTTTATTGTTTAAAAACTCATCATTGAATTTTTTGACCAAAGACAATACCTTCTTTACCTATAGGTGACGGAAGGTAAAAAATTCGTGTTTTGAAACTTGCAACTAATCCGTCTACCTCGTTGACTCCATTCATGCTCTTTTTATAAAATTTCTGGCTTATCAATAAGATTTCTTGATTTGGTTTCATTACATTATCCAAAATATTAGATTGTTGATTAAAAATTCTCTTCAATATACGATTCATCCGCCTCTAAAATCTCTAATAATTGATGTAAAAATAATGTAAAATAAATTGGTTTTATAGCTACTGTGCACAATGTCACATTATAAAGGACGCAAAATTTTGTTACACGCACACACACACACACACATATCCACACACACACACACATACAGACATCATCGTAAAAATAGTAAAATCGTATTCTAGACAATACCTTCCTTACCTAAAGGCGACGGAAGGTAAAAAAATATTGAGATTGGTTATTCTTGCAGCACAGAAATATACCAGCATATTAATTTTAGACATCAACAATTGCAGTGTTTAATTTTGTCATTTGAATCCATGAAGCAAAATAACACCGTCGTATAAAAAGTACTTTTCTGGAAATTTCAACATTTTTGTGCCATTCCCAAAATTCGCCAAATATTCGCAGAACGATAGATGCGGAAAACAGTCGGACAGTAATTGCGACAGTTAGTGAATAGGGGCTCATATACAAAATCTCATTAAAGAGAAGAGAGAAAAAAGAAAACTAGCAAATGGGACGGAAGCTAGCGACACTCATAGGGGTCGTGCATCTCTCTCACACACAACACATTTATATAGCTCTATCTTTGTTTATTCGCGTGCAGAATATTCCTGCAAAGTGCGTTAAAGAGTGCCCTACTCTTGCTGACAAATGTTGAACATTTATTAAATATTTATTGAGCCTCTCTTGCGAACGCTTTTAACTTTTTTCTCAGGTATTATTTATTCTGTTTTCATATGATAATAGTTCTCCTGGGTTGTTTGCACTATAGCTTTAATTCTGCTATAAACTACACTCGGTCAAACATAAATATTTTAATATTTGCGAGAAAAATAGAGTGGGTTAATAGAGACATGGAATATGCACTATTTAAATATTAAAATGTAGCTATGACAAGAGTAACGCACGTAACAACACTTTGAGAAAAATAAACCTCTTCATCAAACAAAAACATTATTTTTATTGAATCATTGACATAACAGGTTGTCCCTATAAACTATGGAGATAACAAATCTAATTTTACAATATTGATAGGTGTCCATTATCTTTAATGCGACGCATTTTTTTTTATTACTTTGTCTCATTTGTCTCTGGACAATGGATAGTCAAAAATAATATATCGCTCATGCTTATATTTACATGGGTTACTGCGAAATGTTATA
The DNA here is from genome assembly GCA_963082715.1 of Harpalus rubripes. Classification (NCBI taxonomy): domain Eukaryota; kingdom Metazoa; phylum Arthropoda; class Insecta; order Coleoptera; family Carabidae; genus Harpalus; species Harpalus rubripes. The sequence goes on from OY720448.1 coordinate 482,705, forward strand.
GATGACGTTAATTCAATGAGCCGTATATAAATAAATATTCCTCGGTTGGCATCTAGGTCTTATATATATATAACGTTTTGCACTAGGCTATGTAGAAAAAATTATGAAACTAGAGATCCAGTTAGACGATTACGTCTAATATATAATGAAGTCGAAAGTATTATGAATGATAAAATGGATATGTTCAGTCCATTCAGTCTTAGCTACCGTCAATTAAAAAATATTTTATGTAAAAATTTATAGTAATATTCTAAAATCATTTTCTACCTTGTCGTACTTGGTTGTTATTGTATAGAATGTATATTTTTGTATAATGTGTGTCTATTGATGTTGTTATTGTGATGTATTGGTGTATCCCACACTCCTGTTATTGGAATAATTTGTATCCTGTTGGGATGTTGTAAATAGATAAATAACAAAAATAAATAAAATAAATAAATATTCTTGTCTGTAACTATTGTTTTCATTCCCTACCATTATTGTATACTTTTCTGCTAAAATATAGCAAATCACTCAGTTGCACCTAAGAAACATTTGCGGGATTATATTTTCTCTCTGTTTTCGCTCAAGTTAAGCCGCAATTTATTTGGTTATAACGTATGGCCCTAAAGTTTTGAGAAAATTTTAGATACTAATAACTTTTTTAAAACTTTTTTACTTTTTAAACTAATTAATACAACAATTAAAAATAAGTATAACAATTAATATTTAACATATAAATTATTGATAATGGACCATTATCTTCAATGGCCCTTAATTTTCTTCTGACTTGCCCATCATCCTCTGGACAACATTTGTATCGATTTCTCGAAACTTTTGGTAAATGTGACGTCGTAATTGTTCATTTGCAGCTTCCCATCCTTTGTCGTACACTTTTCTGGTCAATATTGACTAAAATTTTTCTATTCGTCGAGTTTGAAGTACATTGGGAGGATTGTCCAATTTCGGAATAAAGTCTAAGTTGTTTTCGTTATACCAGTCTCTAGTTATTCTGGCAGGAAACATATCATCATTGGCGTGATATGTATGTAAAAATTTAAGCACACGACCAATGTACGGCTGCGAAATATATCCGGCTTCAGAAATGGCACACCATACCAAAATTTTATCTTCAAATTTAGATTTACCTTTGAACTTGACATTGTCTGGTGTGTTTTCCATGTCATTAGTATAAAAACCATCGTTACATTTCATCTCTGAATGGGACAGAGTAAAATATTTCTTGTCATGCATTACAATAAGTTTATTGAGAAAATGAATGCGCCTTGACGCACGATAACATCTAGGGATTCTTTCTAATTGGGCCACGGTATATTTTGGTACCTAAAAACAGTGGTCTTCGAAACATCGAATCTTCTGGCTGTAGTTCGTTATTCGTTCGTCATTGTCTTTAACGGCTGTAATAAATCTTTGTTCTCTCATGTGGCTAAAAATTTTTGGTCGACCACTTTTGGGCAAATTAATTCAGGGTACACCTTCTTCACAATCTTTTATTGTCCGGTAAATTGTTGCCACAGAGATATTGTGCTCGCGATAAACTACAACAATATCACACTTATGCATTCGCCAAACAAGATTGTAAATTCCTTTACGAATCAAAAAAACTAAACTATCAAAATGAAAATAAGTTAATTGTGATGTTTTGTTTTCAGCGACAATTTGATTAAACGTTATTTGGTATAAATAGAAAACACCTAAAAATTTTCTCAAAACTTTAGGACCATACGTTATTATCTCTGTTAGAAATTTTAAATCATTTCTTCTGTTAACAATTATCTTTAAAATTCTAAATCGTTGAGTTAATTGTATGTATCTGCTATCTGTCCAACTAACCTTTAGATACATTTGGATATTTAAAGTTTGTTTAATATTTTACAAAACTTTTTCTGGCAAATTTAACATGGTGTATTGTAAAATAACTATTATATATATAATGTCTAACGACAATTAGATTAGACCTTATTTAGTAATGAAATTTGGAGCGTAAATTTTTTCTCAAAACTTTTGTTACAAACGTTATCCAAAAAATTGGTTTATATACAACAGTAAATGCACAAACTAACATATTTTGGCTTTTCAATAAAGATAACATCTCACACAAAGATGATTTATCGTAGAGCTTATCTCATTAATTAATCTTTTAAATAATTTTAATGAAATATTGATTCAGTACAAAATGGCATTGTTGGGATGCATTGAGTATTTATATAGATGAAATATGTACCATTATTAATGTTAATCTAGTAAATTCAATTCATAGCAGAAATTTGCAATTTGTAGTCATCAAATATGTAGGTTTGTTAGCATCAACCAAGATTAAATGTATGTGGCATGTGCCGTTTTGAAATTATTTGCTGTGTAAATTATTACAATTGGCGAGGTAATTATGTCGGGCTTTTAACGTATTTCTCTCAATGGTGAATTTAGACTAATCCCTACGATAATGCCTAGGAACTAGTTGCAGAAACCTTGTAAATTATTAACTCATAACTCCCTAGTAATTCAATTTTTAAACGGTATTATTAAAACCTCAGTTAAGCCGTAAAGGTAAGTTTTATTTCTTTGGAAGACTGGAGGTAATACAGTTTATATTGTAAAGTTTTTATTTATTTGGGTGAAGTGTAAATATTAAACAATTATTATTAATTAAAATAAAGGTTTTAACTATAATTAAATATTAAATACTTATTCAAAATTAATTAAGACTAAAACTATAATTAACTAGATAACACTAACACTATTTATTTATTTAACCAATTAACACTACTATTTATTTCCACGATATTACTAATTATTTATTTCCACTATTTATATGACTTTTTATTTATATCATGTTTAACTGTCCGCCTATCGACCTTCACAGCGTCTATATACTCAACTGACTCAACAGCCTCTGTATATCCAACTGCTCGGACAGAAGTCACACTTTTCACCTCACGATCTGTCTATTTATGTAACTAACAATCTAACTTCCACAGCTTCAGTATCATTGACTGTCCGTATGCCACAATTCTTCAACACTACTGCCGAGTATCTACTTCCATTTGCCGTTACTGTCCTCGTATACCTAGCTTCCCAATATTCTTCAACACTACCGAATATTCTTTTTCATAGCTATCCCGGTTAACCAGTAACTTCCCATGTCCTCCACTCGATACTATACTGCATACGCTCACCACGATACTGTTGTGCTTCACTAACACTTTATGTTCATTGAATTTTGTAGTGTTATACAGGATGTCTCACAACTCGCGCCCCAGATGAAACTGACACTTGCCGACGACAATAGGTTGCCAACAAATAGAAGAAAATAATTTGCGGCTGCTTGCATAACGGAGTTACAAGACTTTTCAATCCACCAATCCCGGAAGGATATCTTGAGGTGTGATGATATTATTACAAAATAAAACTGGTTGCTAGGTTTTAAAAATACTACTAGTGAGTTACAAAATTTGTTTGACTTACTGTAATTTTGACACTTTAGAGTTGATTTTCACTGTCAACAAATTTAGGTTAGCGAAGGTGTCACAAATTTACCGATACGATTCAATCAGAGCAGATGCTCAAAATGAAATGCTCTTGGCAAAGTGGCCCACGGATTATCCTCTGCCCAAATATGCCAATTATATACGTTGTAACATCCTTGTCTACCGAAAATCGATTCGTCCGAAAATAAAATCCGCGAAACAAAATTTGGTTCGAATGTAATGATACGGGTGTTGCCGATTATTTTTCAAAATTCGATGTACCGAAGCCCTGGAAATACCTAATTGGCCCGCAACTTTTTTTATACTTCTGATACAATCTTCCTCAAAGACATTTAAAATAGCTTCTTCGTTCCTAACTGTACGAGCGATTCTGTGAACACCACAAGTTTCTTTTCGATCTGGCATAACTTGACCGGTCTCATGCGTCCTTGCAATGGCTCTTAATATCACTTTATGATCCACAAGATTTCTATCAGGAAAACGTTCCGAATAGACTCGTTCTGCCTCTCTGGCGTTACGTCCACATTCTCCGAAAGTAATCAGCGGCTGAATACATGGTAAGAATTTGCCTTTTTTAATCACCTTGTCAAATTAAATTTGACACTGACATTTTTCGAAAACTACAGTCGCCCACACATTTTAAAGAAGATTTGATTTGTATAAAACCTTAATAACGTAAAATTACGGCAAACACACGTTAAAGGTGTAGGTCTCTATTGGTCAATTTTCAGACGTCTTTCTTGAATATCTTTTAAGCTAGATTTTTTTTTTTTGAAATTACACATCCGAATGCGGTCTCGTGTTTCCTCATTCGCACTGGGGCGCGAGTTGTGAGACAGCCTGTATTTTTGTTTAAATAATTATAAACTGTGCACAATTTATGTGAATATTATTGTACAAATCCGGAGATAAAGAATCGGTCTAGATTCTATATATATAATGCTTTGCATTTTAAGAGATTTAATGTTATGAGATTTCTGGCCTTTTACAGTTTAGCAAATATTTCTCCAGTAAGAAATACACGGAGATCCAAATTACGTTCTCAGCGTTATAAACTCAGTTTGAATTTAGCGTCTATATTTGACCGTTCCACTTATTTAGTCTATTTAAAATTTATGTCTCAATCTTGTTACCCTTGCAAAACAACATAAACTTATCATCCTATTTGCGAATGGAACGTCTTCATCTACTAGCTTTCTGACCATCAGAATCACCATCTGCAAGTTGGTCGCATTGCGAAGCATTTATAATTCACATGCAGCACTTGGCAAGCGGTGTGGCGTGGCCGTTCAAGAGATCATGTTTCAAACTTTCGTACATTTTAAAAGGAATATCTCAGTGATTGTCCGGTGCAGAGCTCAGAGAGGAACGTACACAGTCGACGACCAAGCATAGAGCATGAATCATTGATACAAAAACCAACCGCCCGTACGTTTTTCAAGATTATTTTTAGTGGAGAATGTTTTTGAGGGGTTAAATATTGATACTGGTGAAAGAGGTCAACATTTTTAAAAAGACCTCTTGGAATGTTTGTTCTATTAATGTTGAGCCTAAGTATTGTTTAATCTTTTACCGGTGACTGGATATTAAAGGCTCTATTCTGAACAAATCTGAAAGTTTTACAGGTCTGTAAATCTTTACATAAGGAACAAAATAGCAACGAAAACTGCTACTCTTAAGCAAAGTTTATATTAATTAACAAAAATTGATAAGATTCTGTCATGTTTTTACAGATTTACAGAATTAATAAGAGAGTTTATAGCTATTAACATACCTAGGAATGTTATACATATCATAACTGCCGCAGATGGCGGTTTGAAATCTGAGCTCATAAAGCGAGGATTTTAAGACATCTAAAGCTTATTATGATTCATAACATCCGTGGTTTGTTCAATAGTTTATCGGTGTCAGAAAATAAAGGCATTATTGATAAATATAATTTTTTGAAATTTTCTTATTAATGCTAATTTCAGAATGCTATGGTTAACAGAACATGTCAATATGACACGTATTCAAATTATGTGCTTTATTCCTAATGTTTATTAGTTTCGAGTAAAGTAGACGGTATTTAGAACGACACGCTATCGTTATCTGTATGTATTAATGAAGAGCATTATATTTTCATTTAATTTTATTTTTATTTTGTAGACCGTTGTTGACAAATCAGTATGGCAATAATATTACCGTATAGATACAGTTATTACTCAGTTACCAGCCTACTTTAGTACATGTAAACAATGGAATAATATCCTGAAACCGGTAAATAGTATTTTCAGGAATATGAAAAATATAAATGTATGTGTGTATACAAGTTTGTATATTTTTTTGCAATTTCCTCACCTCTTCGCGAGATTCAATTTCTAATTTGTGTACTGTAATATCTGAGCCATATTTTTACATCTACGTATGTGATGTAAACTAAAACTTGTAAGCAACGCAATCGGATATGTACATCGATGTATTAGTATTATTTTTTTTAAAAGAATTTTTAAATAATATTTGAAGATGTGTTAAGAAGAGACGTACGTAGGTGAAAAAAAAGAAACAAAAATTCGGAGCTAAGAATATCAACCTCCAACATCTTCATAGTTCTTCACATAACTCATATATTCGTAATTTTATGAACGATATAGTCAGCTTTTAAATTTTCTTTTCTCATATAGAATTCTTCTGAAGAATTGCTAATGATCAAGTTCATTTGATGAAAGTTCAACAGGATATTTATCTCCTAATTTGTAAGTTTCGGGAAGTTCTATATCATTCGATATACAAGCATTAAGAATTTGTTCGCCGTGAAATTTTACAGACACATATATAAGAATAATTTGTAATTATATAATATATTATTATATAAAAATTAATTAGTGTTCAAAGGATACCTTACGAGTTCTCTGTATGTTTTAAACATGTAAAAATTCACATAATGTGTGACGTTTAAATTTTCCATTATATTGTTTTGCAGCCTTTTGTGTTGTCTTCGACATTTTTGTGATTTTGCTGCCCTCTGAAGAAATATGCAAGGAACTATTTTCCCCGTTCTCCGTTTACCACTCATCATCAAACACTTTCTTACAAGGCCACCCATAAGTCTGTCCAATCTTTCTTTAGATAGTTGTCTGTGATTGTACTCTACTGCACCGTTTCAGATAAAACGTAACATAGGTTGACAAATTGTGAATGTCAAATTAACTTGTTTTGTCATTACTTTTTAAAGATATTTAATAAAAACTAGAATTTGAAATTTACTTTTAGAAATGAAGAAAAATTTAAATTCTGTTCGAATTTGAAATCTGAATTTAAAGTTATAAAAGCGAGGGTCGGTTCTGGTATACGTAAAATGAATTGTTGCTACAATGTGAAAAGAATGACTTAGTTACAATTTTAATAACCGGATCATAAATTCTACCATGATAAATATCAGCATTTTACACATACATACATGCGTAGATATTCCATAAAAACGTATACCTAATCATACATTTATAATTTATGGGATAATATTATAGGCTTTATTATATTTTAACATTAACAAAATGTGGTAATAAAAGTAAATTTTATGGGCGGAAGAAGTACGCAATTTGAACTGTGAGTTTTACGGCAAATTTATAACGTAAAATGGCCTTCGAAGTGAGTTATGGTCGTGAAAAATTGGAATTTTTAAAACAAACTTTCGTAACAGTTGTTTGACAATGCAATCAATTCCTGACTTCATTATTTTACTCAATGAATAATTGGCATCAGAGTGAACTTTGATTGCTTCTCTTGTTTGTAAAGTGATAGCGTTATTACATTGTTTATTGTAAATTTATAGTGCACTAATTATTTGAAGGAACTATGATGCAAAATTAAAATTTATTATTTTTAAGGTAGGTACATATTTATTCTCTTGGGACTTAAAGTATCATTTTAGCTCTTTGGAAGAAGAAATGACAACATTCATTGAATCAATATCATAATGTTGTTTACACAGATTTTTCGAAAGCATTTGATCGTATTAATCACAAAATCTGACTTCATAAAATAAACACTAACTTTCAATTTTCTACTGATCTTCTTCTATCCTCGTACCACAGTAATCGTGTAATATCCGTTACTTATAATAATTACAAATCTGAACCGTTTACCCCTACTTCTGGTGTTCCTCAAGGTTCGAACTTGGGTTCTTTATTATTTTTACTATTTATTAATGACATTCTCCATTCAGTCCAGCACTCTCATATTTTGTTATATGCAGATGACTTAAAGGTATATAAAACTATTAATTCCATTGAAGATTCCAAGCTCTTGCAGGCTGATATCAATAACATTTTAGCTTGGTCTTTAACCTCTAAGTTGTTTTTCAATTACAGTAAATGCAAAATCATGAGCTACTTTGTTAAGAAGTCTGTTTACACCATTAATTACAAAATGGATAGCCATGATCTTGAAAGAGTTACTCAATTCAAAGATCTTGGAGTCATATTCGATGGAAAACTAAACTTTGCCACTCACATAATTCATACTGTCAAATCATCATACAGAAGTCGGGGTTTTATAATCCGAAGTACTCAGTTCTTCACTAATATTTCTACTTTGAAGAAGCTATATTTATCTTTTGTGAGAACAAAACTTGAATATTGTCTGCAAGTTTGGAGTTCAATCTATAATAAATACCAATGTATACTTGAGTCTGTTCAACAAAAATTTGTGATGTTATTACAAACTTCATAGATGGTATCCTAGTTTTCAACTAACTACATCTTAATGGCAGAAATTAATATAGTCTCACTCAATAAGCGGGGAAAAATTCAGTCATCTCTATTTTTGTATAAGGTTTTACATTGCATCGTGAATGATCCAGTTATACTTGCGAAAATACCAATATTTGTACCTAGACATAATTCTCGTATTAAAAGAACCTTTCATTGCACTATAGCGCGTACTAACTATGAATTAAAATCACCAGTTAGAATGTTATGTGAAAATTTTAATACCCTGCCACATTACATTGACATCTTTTTGGCTCGTTCGTGAAGTTTAAGAACGCAATATATTGTTACTATGAGTTATAATGTTTCAAATAATTATTTTGTTATATGTGTGCTATGAAAACCAATATTCGGCCTAATTCTCTTAGCAAAATTGTTAAAATTAACAACCGTTTTCAGTTGTTAATGTCAATGTCAGTTGCTAAGTTCAAAATCCCAATTCACTATTACATCAAGTTGCTAAAATTTAACAACTAGTCGTTACGTCGAGTTGTTAATCTAGCAACTGCATTTCTCTCGTTGTTAGTATTGAACAATCGTTGGTAAATGGTTTTTCTTGAAAATTTTGTGTTAGGAAATAAATTTTTACTGGGAATAGAGGGACGACAGCAAAGGTAAACTATTTATAAACTAATATATACCTACATGCCCAATAATTATATACATTTTGAAACAAGATTTTAGATTTATGCAAAGTAATTTGCGAGATGTTAGTAATCCATTCCCGATACTGATATCGGGAAAAAAATATTTACAGAGATATTCAAACTAAGCAAGTGTCGTTTAATTCGTGGTCTCATGCTGCAAGCATACTGAGTCAGTATATGCCCAAAGGTATCATGTTACAAGATGAAGGGTTTACATTTATTCCAAACTTAAATATTTTAATTCTTAATATTGAATAAATTTTCAGATTGTCTCCACACATTTAAATTTAAACAACCATTTAAACAATGCCAAATTTCTATTATTTTTACTGCTAAAACTTCTAGACGATGGTCATGCGTCATTCCTGATGATAAGATTCTTGAAATTTCGAAATCGATCGCATCGAATTGAATAAACATGTATACTAAACTGGAGAACTTCGTCAGATTCTCCCAACACTTAATTTCTACGCCTAGCCATGGGTCTTATAAAGAGGTTACAGGGCAAAATTTCAATTTTTCAAGTCAATCAATCATTTGCAAAATTTCCAACTAGCAGTTATCAGAACTGAAATGTAAAACTATCTTTGATATTTAATTCGTCCAAAATTATCATGAAATGTACCATTAGAGAATATTGATCCGCAGAACATCTTGCACCTCAAATTTTCTTATCACTCATTATTAAAAACTGAAACGTCAAACAAATCAAAATCTGTCACTTTAGGTTGTGAATAGAGTAGAAATATATATAAATATTGAGAATCGACAAGCTTTTTAATTCACTTGTTAATAACTTCACTGCTATATTTAACAACGATTGTTCAGAACGACCGTTTTTAACAATGTCGTTAACTATGTATTTGCTGAATACTGATTGAATGACAGTTGTTACAAGAGTTGCTAAAAATCGTTGTTAACTCTCAGTTGTTACCTAACAACTAAGATAACAACTATCTTAGTGAATTAGGCCGATTATCTGAGTTTATTTTGTTAGTACATTGCTACTTGTGCTAATTAAGGTATTTTTTGTTGCTTTCTTTTATATAATCTACCGTTAATTGAGATATTACATCCTGTAGGTCAGGTTGATAATAAATAAAACATATTTATCTTATTTTCAAGACGATGTCTCTTATTTTGAAGATAACTCCAAAAAGCATATATTACAGTATTGAAATAAATTGAAAGAAAAGTTTCCAAGAGAATACGAACCAGCTTTGCATATATTAAGCAAAGTATCTTTGAATGGAACATTTTTCTCAAATAAAATTTCGATATAGAAAAGAGAATTTTATAAGAAAATCTAAAACGAAATTATTTCAGTTGATTTATGTTAGATTGAACAGATTCCGAAAAATTAAAGATCAAGCTGGCGTTGTGAGTCCCTGCAGTATCACCCTTCAACATTGGCAGTGATTATATTCCACAGTTCCCGATCCCTTCTTTTTCCCTTTGCATGTTTGAATTGCGCGATTCCGATGTTCGGATGTTCACTGCATTCAACTAGTGCGCGCCTTGTTCTCATCTAGTCGTCTGTGTCCCGGACGTGAAGCTCTTTTGTTTCCAGGCGTTCCTGAAACTTGTCTGTTCTGACGGCGTCACCAACGCTATCGACTTTTAAATTGAATAGCTTTTCCTAACTGGTGTCGGTGGGGGTTTCTTTTGTGGCATGGTATATATTTAGAGTTTCCACCTTCCTTTTGAATATTTTTCAGTTAAATTAATTTCATGTAAATTGGGGTATTTTACACTAATTACAAGAAGCCAGACTTTTAAAACGAGTTGATGAATGTTATAAATACGTTTTATTCTTTATTCTGTTTCACGTTAATACGAGATAGCGTTAAAATGTTCCAGGAATTTGTCAGTAATATTTTATTGAAAACAGGTACATTTTTACACTTATTTACTTTAACAGGCCTATTCTACTAAAAAAATATGTATCGTTACGAGTCGTTACCAGGCGACATGTAGTTATAATAACGATTTTTGCCAAAATCCTATTCTACTAATTTATTTATCGTTACGTATCGTTACATATCGTTACATATCGTTATTTTATGTCGTTTATGAACGACAACTTCACATGCCTCGTTGAAGTCGTAAAGTTAGATATATTTTGAAAACAAAAGTAAAAATGGCTGAAGAAGTTATTTTATTAATTGTAGCTGAGCAAGATATTATTATATTATTACATTTTTTATATGACATTTTATATAATCGTCCTTTTACTGTACCGGAGGAAAATTTTAGAATTTTTTTTTTTTTTGATGAGTAAAGAAGCATGTGGAGTTTTATTTACGCTAATATCACCATATATGAGGAACTCGATGAAGTGATGGTTTGCCAAAAAATTTTAGATTATTTATAAATTATTATTTATGCGTATTACATTACATATGAATGCAACATAAATATTTTGTTTTCAATTCAGATAATGGCAGCTTTGCATTTTTTTGCTCATTGAAGCTATCAGAAATCAGTAGCAAAGAGAATATCAGTAGAAAAGGATTCATATGTGGTATTAAGTCAATCATTAATAATATCATTAATAGAAATATGCAATATTATTGTTGATCATTTTATATCAAATTTCATACGGCGCAAGTATATATGGAGCGTGTAAACTATAAAACGAGGGTGAGAATAATAAATAATTTTATGTACGTAGAAAATTTCAAATTTGAATCAATGTCAAATTTGAGTTGAAAAACAAATATAAATTTATTCTGTCAAAATCAACATGAACGATAACACGCTAACGATATGAATAGTAGAATACCATTTTGGCATTTGTCGTTATTCAAGTGTTCAACCAAATGCTTAGCGATAGTCGTATGGTAACGATATCGTTATACATATTTTTAGTAGAATAGGCCTGTAAAAGTATATTGTAGAATGTACTCATATTCTTGACGAACTGGCAAAACACAACAAATATACTTTGATGTGGGTTCCAGGGTACAAGAATATAGAGGGAAATGAACAGGTTGATGAACTAGCCAAACAGGGAGCAAAAACCAAACCTATTGGGACAGAACCCTACTGCTACATTGCATATGAAGCAGTTAAAGAGCACATTGACTAATAGATAACAGATTAACATGAAAAACATTGAAGGGATATTCCTGGATTCACACACTCTAAGACTTTCATATCGAGACCTATAAAAAAAACACTCAACATCCCTACTTAATATAAGTAGAGAAGGTATCACAGCAACTACAGAGGTCATCTTGGAGTAAGAAAGCTAGCAAGCCGTTGGATACCGCATTTGCTCTCAGAAAATCAAAAACAAGATCGAGTAGACTGATGTAAATTTGTGTTGCAAAAATTTGACGGAGGAGCTTCTAAGCAAGTGGCATACATTGTAACAAGTGACGAATCTTGGGTATACAGTAACGACCCTGAAACTAAACAGCAGTCTATGTTTGGATATTCGAAGATGAAGACTTGCCCACAATAGCTATTTGTGTATTAAGAGCGCAAAATGGGACATTGTCGATTGAGAGGTTGTTGCCACGCGACGCAGGAGCAAGGCATTCTCTTGAAATCGACAATGTCCATTTGCGCTCGAAACACACACAAGATTTTTTCTACAGTTGCCACAATGGGGTCCTCCACCATAACAAAAATTTATTTTTTATTTATTTTTACTTATCGGTATTTTCCATTCTTCTTGAGCTATTGCTTCAATCTAATCTAAGCATTTTATACTTTCGTTTTTGTAAATGAATGCCCTATTTTATTTTCACAGCAGTGCGGTATTTTGTTTGGTTATGTAAGTGGGTAATGTGTAACTAGAGTGTCATTAATTCCTGACTAAACGTTTCCATTAAGAATGTAACCAAGTAACATTTCTCAACATTGTATAGTTAGAAATTTGAGGAGCGAGCGTTTTTTCTACTTTGTCGCTCTAGAGCGGCAAAGTGACATTTTGCGTTGACAAAAGAGAGCGCAAATGGCTACTTTGTATATAGACTGTAGAAAAAAGTGATTTGTGGCAGAAGCGTCAATAAGAAAATGATTGCTGTTTTTTTTCGCCTGTTGCCGTCATTCTACTTGAAGATCACAGAAGTGTTAATTCTGAATGGTATTGCGAAGTGGCTTTACCACAGATGTTTGTAAAATTACAAACAGGTCGCCAAAGAACCGATTTGCGTAACGTCTTAGTCCATCATGACAACGCATCCTCCCACACTGCTGCCAGAACATTGGATTTTTTTAAAGATTCGGGAGTTCAATTGGTAACTCATCCTCCGTATAGCCCAGATCTGGCGCCATGCAATTTTTTTCCAACGCAGATGCAGCAGTTACAGAATTTCAAAGAATTTTTGAGAACGTTTCAGAAAATGAATTTTTCGAATGTTTTAAAAAGTGGTTTCAAAGAATGCACAAGTGTATTAGTCTGAATGAAGAATATTTTGAAAACAATAAAGAATTTTTGTTTAAAAATGCAACGGTTTCTTAATAACTAACAATTTTCAGCGCAACCCTCGTATTTCATTTTTAGAATACTGCATGACATTTGGTTCTTTCTTTAATCTTAATAATAACAAAATTTGTGAAAAGATAATTTACTGCAATTTCTCGTTAATAAAGTGTAAAATTTTCTCTTAAATAACAACGCGTATTTTTTCATATTGAATTTTAGTTCGTTAATAGATTGCTTAATATACAAAAAGGAAGTTCACAAACTTCATTAAATTATTGACCTTTTAAAGAAAACTTCTTCAGAGTTGAAAGTTGTCGATGAATAAATTTTAAGTTTGGAATGTAAATTATAATACTTTTTTACTTATGATTTTAAGTCCTGCTGCTTTATATTTCTTTTGATATTTTCAAAGTTTACATTAAGAGTCGGTGCTTATATCTTAAAGTTTATAGATGTACAGAAAGCAGACATATATGTGGACATAAAACTTTATAAATTGATTTTATGAAGTGATAGTTTTACGATAATGTACATGGAAAATATTCACGTGTATTGATAGTAAAGATGTATACAGATATTTGTGCCAAGTATCTTTTAGTTATTTATGAAAGGAATTAATATTAGTGCTATAACCAATGTCACATAAGTAACTGTCTCTCTTCCACAGCTTCAGTATCACCGACTGTCCGTATGCCACAATTCTTCACCATGTCTGTTTTACTGTTGCCGAAATAAGATGTGTTGAAGAGTTAAGGTAAAATAAAATGTAAAAACCCAACCATCAGCTCTTCGACCTACCACTTCCAGCCACAATTTTCTTTTCTTCGCATCTTTTGGCATATTTATAAATTCAATAGTAGGTTTGTTCCTAGCGCATTTTTGTAAGGAGGCACAATACGATACTGTAAATTACTCATTTTATATTGAATTTTGTATTATCTAACACGAACCAAACTCAATAATTTGACACTTGTTTGACAACTTTGACAATATATTTATCATAACACTTGTAACAAAACACAAAGAATTGACACTATAAGGGACCAATTGGAGCCGATGAAGATGTATGTGTTGTGACGTCACATTCTGTTTCACATCACGTGACTTTTTCAGAATATCCAAATTTCAAAAATTAATTGTAAAATATCTAATGGATATTTGGTGATATTTTCAAATTAAATAATGATATCTTTTCAAATTTAATACTTAGAAGCCATATAAAAATTCTTGCAACAGCCCTATTGTTGTACTAAGCAGATTCAATTCGCTTTCCTTAAACCACAGTATCGTCCATTCAAAAATTTTCCGAAAACTTATGTAACATACAGGGTGTAAATGAAATAAGTACATTAAATTTAACCTGTAATATAACTCGTCTCTTAATAACTTTTTCTCGAAATCGCATATTTTTTGCATTTTTACAACCCCGTAAATTGACGAGTCGTTCCAAGTATTTTTCTAATAATTGAATGCAGAAGCAATAGCTCTGAAAAATTTTATTTTAGCAATTGACAGGCCAGTCTGTTGTTGCAATTAAATTTTGACATTAGTAATAAACTTGTTTATAAGGTAAAATTCTGTCAAAGTGCTTACGTTTACAAATAGCGAGCACACAGACTTTACTTGCCTAAGGTTTATTTATTTATTCGTATCTTTACTACATTTTAATTTGTGGTTGATATAAAGACACTGTTAGAGAGTAGCCAACGCATTCAGACGGAGCGTTTCCAAATCATACTGTTCCTAATATTCGCACATTTGTTAATCTTGTACATCTTTATCATAATACGGAGTGTCACATATCACAATTTTAAAAAAGCAACAGTTGTATCCATCCATACTATGTGCAAAAAGATCAATGTTTTCAGCACATAACAGACTTCAATTTTGGGAATGGCTCATAATGTTCATTAATGAGACTGAATTTACTTGGGAAGGTGTATTTATTATGCACAATACACATCTCGACAGACAAAAATGCTGTAAAAATTTTCATTAAAAATGTTTGGGCGGGAACAATAAATGGATCACTAATTATTGGTACTCATGTACCTCGTTTAAATGCAGAAGAGTTTGTACTTACATTTTTTAAATAACGTATTTAAACTATTACGATTTGTCGACGATAAATAATCATCTCATAACCTAATAACTATGCTTTTGCTCTTCCTTGTATTCCTCTGTTCACAGGTGATTAAAGGCTCGGTTTAATACACAACTTTATAATTTTGTTATCCTAAATTGAAATTTCTTTATTTTAAAAATCATACTATTACGAATTAATTAATAATAAATGTTATTTCCGTAGATTCGTTTATGAATTACTGTGACTGCAAGTGTAACCGATAATCGACAATTTTTGAGCTGATTGTATTCCACTTGAATACGGCAGCAGCCATTTGTTCTCCATGGGCGGGAAACGAAATATGCAGTAAATCATTAAAGAATTTTAACTCAAAATCTAAAAGAAAGACGATGTTTATTATATTTCTAAATGTATATTGTATTTTATTTTTATTATTAAAATAGCTGAAGATGGACAAATTAAAATGTCCGAAACGTCCAAATTTGTAAACGTGATTTGATTGAACTCAAGAATATATACATGGAACCTATGGCCTACTATTTTATTAACCAAAAAATCTAAAAGACTTAGAAAAAAAAAATTATTAAGAAATACTGTTGCTCTCGTCGAGTTACGTTACTGGTTAAATTTAATGCACTTATTTCATTTACACCCTGTATGTAAGTCAGCATAAATTAGTAACATTTATAATTAAAATTTATAATGCAGCAAGGATAGTACACAACAAAATGTTGAAGCATTCAAAATTTTCGTTTTCAATTTATTTTCGCAGCAATTTAAAGGTATTTAATCATTTTAAATTTGTTGTACAAATACAAAACAAACAACTTTATGTTGAAGTTGTAATCAAATATTTATTCGTAAGCAAGAAAAGTTTAATGAAAAAAATGACAGCGTTAAAACATGGAACATTTAATTTCCCGGTGAGTTAAGTACTTCATCCCATTTCAATTTATTTGCATTGGACACGAAATTCATTGAGTGAGATTTAGGTGATTTCGGAGACCAATGTAAACTCGTTTTACTTGCCCGGAACACAACCAGCAGTTTTATTTGTGTGTGGGGCAAAGTTTGCTCGAACACCGGAGGAGAGACTCCGGCACAGTCCGGAGTCCGGAGCCAGCCGCAGAATGCAAAACGGTACACCGCGTCCAGCCATTAACAAAGAGAAACGCAAAGGAAAATAGCATTGCCGCTTTTTCCATTTTAAGCCGGCATAGCACTACAGAGATTTTCAAACTTTCCTGAACTTATTTACAGTGTAGAAGAAGAATACTGGGAGTAACGCTACGAGATAGAATCAGAAAGGAAATGATTAGCTAACAAATACAATGTAAGTCTGAATTAGACTTCATCGGGGAGAGACAGCTAGCTTGGTTCGGCCATGTGATCACAATGAACATTGGAAGATAGACCAGTGAGACAAATATGGATGACGAACGTGATAGAAAAAAGAGACCGAGGAAGACCTAAAGGCAATTAGGATAAGGTAATTCTGAAGATCTTGGAGAAGAAAAACAAGACGATACAAGACGCTATAAAAATGACAAAGAATAAAAAGCAGTGGGCAAATACATGATTAAAAATCTGATGTGGCTAACACACCACCTTCCGCCGTTTGATTTTTATTAATTCAAATATACAGACTTACATTATTTAGCTATGCTGAAAACTGTATTAATAGGCTTATTATGTAAAAATATCGCTATATAACAACTATCGTTATTTATAAATGTAACGATGTGATCCTGAACGACATTTTGTAAAAATCGTATTCACTAAGAAATATCGTTATAAAGGTCCTCATACCGTTTGTCATTACTTTAGCCAATTGTTTTTAGAAAAGATAGTAACTATTATTGTAAATTAAATTGTCATTGTAATGTCATTTTGCAAAAAAATATTGACATTATTTTAATTATTATTACTTTATTGAGTAAAGAATATGAAATGGATTATTATTATCCTATAAACGGCCACAAACATTTCTTCTAAAATGTAATTATGGTTGTTAATTATATATTTGATGTATGAATAAATGTTTTGTTACCTATTTTCAATTTCTTCCTGCACAAATATAAATAATAAATTAATTAACTCTTCCATTTGCTAACATTTGATATTAGCAGTCTGAATAACGACAAGTGAATCCTTATCGTTCACGAACTACTTCAAATAACGACAATACGATTTCAGTATAATGACAATGGTTTTACAGAATACGCGTTTTGAAAATTATCGTTATTTAGCAACTTTTTATCATAACGATACGTTATGGTATAACGACATTCTTACAGAATAAGTCAGTAAGTCCCATTCCATATAACTATGGTTCTATT
Source organism: Harpalus rubripes (assembly GCA_963082715.1). Classification (NCBI taxonomy): domain Eukaryota; kingdom Metazoa; phylum Arthropoda; class Insecta; order Coleoptera; family Carabidae; genus Harpalus; species Harpalus rubripes. Next base: position 500,451 of record OY720448.1, read on the forward strand.
TACTATTTTCTTTTTAAAACGTTACTATTATTAAATTGAAATTAGTTCTTTGACAGTCACATTTACCTGTCAGTTACATACATTTGAGATATGAACTGCGTAACCAAGGAATTGTGTTAGCTGTTTATTTAAAGCGTAGACTCCGAGATTTAAATTATAGTTTTATCCATAAAATATATAGAAAAAGTATTAATGCAGACTTGTAAAAAATCTTTAATTTTTATAACATAAATCTCGAAAAAATAACATTTAAAGGTATTTTTCGGAGAAAAATTATTTTGAGTAATTTGTCATTTTTGGTTATCTGATTTACACCAAAATCTAATGGCTTTTTTCCATATTAGAATAAGGTAGAAATATAAGGTTCCAAATTTTTTTGAATAATAGTATTTGAGTTAGAGCGGAAATAGGACCCACACATACACGCAGACATCATAATAAAAATGTTAAAAATTGATTCTAGGGGCCTTAAAACGCCATCGAGTCGCGGGATACCATGTATATAATACCACCATTGTTCATAACCGTTCTCAACATATGTTATACAACAATTTGAACTATACTTTCGAACTATGTACATATTAGAGAAACTCTAACATAGTACACGTATACATAAATAGTAACCATACTCAGCAGAGGTACCTTCATATACAAATGTTTCTTGTTAGCCGGTAGCAAAGTTTGAAACATACCGTGTTACATTGTAATGCGTCGCAATTATAACTTTGCCTGATATGCTATGTAAATATCGTTATTAATATATGACACGGAAACTGGTGTTAAAATCGAACGAGTCCTCTTTTTTTACCTCTCGCTAAGAGAGGTATTGTATTCATGCTAAAAATCGCATATCCAGATTTTAATGAATAAGCACGTTTTAAGGTCCCTAGAATCCGATTATAACATTTTTACGATGATGTCCGTATGTGTGTGTGTGTGTGTGTGTGTGTGTGTGTGTGTGTGTGTGTGTGTGTGTGTGTGTGTGTGTGTGTGTGTGTGTGTGTGTGTGTGTGTGTGTGTGTGTGTGGATGTGTGTGTGGATGTTGGATTCACTATATCTCAAATACAATAAGACTTAAGACATTTTTAACTACGGATTCCTCAATCTAACAATAATGGGAAGAGTCCAGTCAGTTTTGGTAACAATTGGATAACCGGAAGTAGTAGTTACAAGAAAAAAATCATCTAAATATTATTTATCGAAAATTTATGTAAATACTTACATTAAAGAACGTTAAATTCTTTATTCGATAAATATAAATGCATTATTATATCTTCTATAGATTTAGAGATAAAGAAAGGCATATAAAATAATTTGATGTAAAAAATCTCGGATCAAACTACTGCAAGGCAAGAAATTCAAATGTTTGTAATTGACACATAAATGTCACTGTCAAAAATATTTGTATGCCTCTGTCAAAAATATTTGTAGATTATTATGAAGATTATGAAAATAAAAAAAGTCAACAACGCAAATGAATATACGCAAAAAAGAATATAAAAGGAATTTGCGCAAAAAAAGACGAATATAAAGAAAAAGAGAAGGAAAGTAGAAAAAGAAAATTTCAGGATATTGAATATAAAGAAAATGTATGTATTGTACATAATTTATTTTAAAATAACCCATAGATTTTGCAAATATATGTGAGAATTATTTTGTAGTGAGACATGAATATATGTATTTGTATTTAAAAATATTTTTCGTTTTATGCGTACAACCAGGTAAAATATCTGGCGAGAGGTTATGTGTTGGCCACATCAGATTTTTCTATTTGAGAAGCTCATAATAACCAAGACGACAAACTTGTGGCTATTTTTGATATTTTATTAGCATCCGATAATAATAGGTCATCTGCATATACAACAAATTTATGAGATTCCAATTTTTTTTATGCCATTAATATATACGATGAACAATATAAGGCCAAGTATAGAGTCTTCAGGTACTCCACATGTAACAGTCTGAGAATCTGAAATTTGATTATTGTAAAACACAATTTGTTTTCTGTGTTGTGGATATGACAAAAGTAGGTCTGCACATATACCTCTTAAGCCATTAAAATTTAAAATTTCTATCTTAGTGCTATGATTTACACAATCAAAACATGGTCGAAAAAATTCACTAAGAAGGAATATCTTAACTTAGTCGAAACAATATGAATTTGTGACAGACAAGCGTGTTATACATACCTCAAAAAATTTAAAAAATCTATTTACACTTTTATCTTTATACTTCTCTCTAGTGAGAAGTCAACTTGAGTTTTCATCAGTGTCTTGGTCGCCTACTTACGATCTTTATGTTAAAAGAATTGAAAGAATTCAAGACAAATGTTTAAATTTTTTGGAACAAAATTTCCGAATTTCAGTTTATGTTTGCTGTCTTTGGAGAAAAGGAGAAAATTAGCGGATTTTACATTTCTCTTTAAATTGATTAATAATCTAATTGATACTCCTTCTATTTTAAACCAATTCTCATTTAGAATTCCAACTTATTCTACGAGATCTCATAATTTGTTCCTTGTCTCTAATGCCAATACAAATTATACCGCTAATTCACCTGTGAATAGGATATCTCTACTTTTTAATAAGATTGTTACTGATAACTCAATGCCAGATGTTTTCTCTATCTCTTTACCACAGTTTAAAAAATCTATTGCCAGTATTTTGTAATTTATAAAATTTATATGCTCACTATAACTTGTTTTCTATGTTGTATTTAATGTTTTATATGTATATAATTCTTCTCAATTATTGTTAATTTGCATATTTCTTATGTGTAATATTTGTAAGTGCCACTCCATTATTGGGACATCCGTCCTGTCGAGTGGCCTGACTTTCTAAAATAAAAATAAAATAAAAAATAAATAAATAAATAAATAAATAAATAAATAAATAAATAAACCGTATTTAGAACGATACACTAACGTTATCAGTATGTATTAATGAAAAGAATTATACTTTCATTTTATTTTATTTTCATTTTGTAGACCGTTGATGACAAGTCAGTATGGTAATAATATTACCATACAGATACAGTTATTACTTAGTTACCAGCCTACTTTTCTACATGTAAACAATTGATTAATATCCTGAAACCGGTAAAGTATTTTAAATTAAACAATGCTGAATTACATCGTCTGTTTGTTGAGAACTGCTCAACTTACGTATATGTAATGGCGGCAAGCCTGTTTACTTGCCATTTAAAAAATGGAAAAAGTGCCATTGTGGCTTTACTGGTGCCAGCGGTGCTTATTATGCGGACAAAGGCGTCTCCGTTTACAGGAAGTGAAAATCGCTAAAAGCGATTCAGCTTCTCGGGAGCAATTGTGTTCTCGCACCTTTCTGAGCGAAGTGCACGCACCTAAACAAAGGGAAAACGCAATATTGTTCTTTACTTTTTATGGTGAGGGTAATTGTGTACTAAATTACGGTAATTAACAAAACATATACAGAGTTATAATGAATACCTGATACATTTATCATATTTAAAGTTGTCGAAAGTATTTTTTACATATTTCTCATTATTTGTGAAGATTTCATAATTTATTCAATATTTAAAATTAGTGCCTTTGGCATTTCCCCGAACTGAATTTGTTTATTAAATTTTTATCTCATAAATCGGCAGTGTTTTATTTTCTACAATGATTTCTCCTTCAAGAGATTTCTTAGTACTTCTGGAGTGCCACAGGGCTCTAATTTAAGACCTCTGTAGTTTGAATTATTTATAGATGAGATAATTCAATGTTTTGACTACCAGGTTCTTGCCTATGCAGATAATATTAAAATATTTCATACATCGGCCTAATTCAATAAGGGCCGGTATTTCCATCTCCGGATAAAGTTCAGGATAACATGTCAGATAAATGATAAAATATCGTATCAAAATAAGAGCATAAATGAGGTTTAATTATATTGAATGTCATTTTTTGATGCGATATTGTTCATTTATCTGACAGATAAGTTATCCAGCACTTTATCCGAAGATGGAAATACCGGCCCTAAGAAAAATTGTTAAAATTAACATCCATTTTCAGTTGTTAATTTCAATGTCAGTTGCTAAGTTCAAAATTCTAATTCACTATTACATCAAGTTGCTATCATAAAGACATTTGTAACAATCTTTATGAATTTGTCAATTCAGAACCTACTCGTATGTCGATATTATTAACAATCTTTACAAAATAATACTTGTGAATGAATCAGATTATTTGACAATAGCTAACTTCATTATACATATATGAACCTAATCTAACTTTAATCTTATCTGTCAACGCTTTAGTTTTTTTTCAATAGCGAATTGCTAATTATATTAATACGCAAACGTTTTCCCAAAACAACTAAAGAACAATATGATATTTATGTCATATTTGGAAACTTCTACATTATTTAGAACGGCTTTGTTAATTCTTACAAATGACCTCAACGTGATTGAAAATTTATGGCAAGATTTAATTTTTTTTTTTTTGACTGAATATGTAACGGAAACATCACACATCACAAAGAGTTTCAAGAATACCACAGAATGTCAAAAGTAACTTTCTTCCACCACTGTCTTTATCGTTCTTATGACCATTATTCAAGTCGAAGCAGAATGTATACGTATAATAAACTGCATCCTGCTAAAATATAAAAGTACCAATATTTAGCAGAAAGGTCAATATTAATAATATTTGCTTGATATAATAACCTCTTAAAAGTCAAATAACAACGTGATAGCAACCATAAAACATAGTTTTAGCAGTCGTTATGATAAAGACTGTCAAAACGCTTAACAATTGTTGACAGAAACCACTTTCACTACTGAGAATACCAAATTCAATTTTAACAATCTTTATAGTACATAACAACCATAAAGACCATAACGACTACACAAATATTGAGTTCTGAATAGGCCCCTTAATTTCTACGCCTAGCTCTGAGTCTTATAGAGAGATTACAGGGCAAAATTTTAATGTTTTAAGTCAATCGACAATTGCTAACTTCATTACACATATATGAATCTAATCTAATCTTAATCTTATTTGTCTACATACATACATACATACATAAAATCACGCATTTCCCACTTAGTGGGTTAGCACAAACCCGAAAGAATAACAATAACATCATCCAAAAAATAATCAGTCTCTCTTTCAACAACATTATAACTAACCTGACATCATAGGTACAACATATATTCCTCACTCTTAACATATTAAAGTGACCGATTTTCGGTAGCGAAATACCGCATCCGGACCACAATAATAGTTACGAAACAATCATCCTAGCAGTTTATCAGAACTGAAATGCAAAACTAGCCTTATCATTTAATTAGTCCAAAATTTTCATGAAATATACTATTAGAGAACATTGTTCCGCGGAACATCTTGTACCCCAAATTTTTTTATCACTCATTCTTAAAAAACTCAAACGTCAAACGAATCAAAATCTGTCACTTTAGGTTGTGAATAGAGTAGAAATATGTACAAATATTGAGAATCGACATGCGTTTTAACTCACTTGTTAATAACTGCACCACTATATTTAACAACGATTGTTCAGAACGACCGTTTTTAACAATGTCGTTAATTATGTATTTACTGAATACCAATTGAATGACAGTTGTTATAATAGTTGCTAAAAATCGTTATTAACTCTTAACGACTATGTTAACAACTATTTTAGTGAATTAGGCCGATTACCGTATTTTTTGTAACAGCTACATAATAGACAATCCATTTAAAATTTCAGTAAAACAATAAATACTTCACACATAATTCAAAATAATCCTAGTTAAAAAGAGTGCTTTGAATGTTTTATCCTCCGCTCCAGTGTAACGTAACAGGATTACGTATTTCATTGTTCCAATGTTTTCCATTTAATTCCTCACCCGCGACGTTTATATGAATTACTGCTCTTTATAATAATGTTATATTATTTGCACCCTAACATCGTAAGCGTAAATTTCCTCTCCTGCAAAAAATTCCGGGTGAAATTTAAATTTTTGCGAGGTTAAAATAAATTTAATAATATTAAAAGTTGTCACGTGCTTCATAAGTTATTAAACGTGATTAATGTGACGAGATAAAATCGTGAAAAATGGATCGGGAGATAATAATTAAGTTTTTGTTGTAGGTGAATAAAATTAATAATCTGCCCAGAGCCATCTATTCGATTTTTCGTTTTTACATTTAATTAATTTTTGATCATTTATTAAACTTATCACTTTTTGTAAGCCTTCCGTTTTCCATATTTTAAAATATTAAAATGTTTTGGATTTTAGGCGGAAACCAATTAAAAAGTTTTGCGATAACAAGAGGACCCCGCACTTCAATATGAATAATTTTAATTAGTTTTCATTAGCATTAACACAAAATGTTAAAAAATTTAAAATACCTTTTTCATATGACATTTTATCATAAATATATTTTGGAATGTAATTGAAAAGCTTTTGACAAAAACAACCATAGTCCAAATATAGTAAATATGAGTTACATGCATCCACATGTACTTCCAAAGATTGAAACAGTTTGGTAAAACTGTTTATCGAAAAAAGTATCTTAGTCACTATCTTTGACTTGTCACGCATTATCCATGACTTCTGTTCATATTGCTGACTTACTCCAGTGTGATAGCTACAAGGAAGTCATGGATCCTGTTGTCAGATGAAGTGGAATCGGTTTCATTTTCTCTGACTATTTATCGCTGACTTCTTTATTGCGCATGCGCAATTGTCTCTGAAGTACAGGAATGTAACTTTACGGAGTAAAATATAACTGCAGAAACGTCAGAAGTTGTCATTTTTTTGTTTGATACACATAAAATTAGTACGCTTGCCCACAATTGCATTATTTATCCGTCGTTTTCGTTCATTTTACTTGAAATAATTTGATATGTCAAAGATTTTTGAAATATGTTGCCATTAAAGAAACCATATCATAATTAACTTCAAGTATAAAAATTCACTAAAAGTTAGAGAAATTGTAGTGTGATAATCGAGTTGGTCATACAAAAAGTCAGCGAAAATGAGTCAGAGATATTATTGTAGTATGATAAGGTCTTTACAGCATCATGAGCACAACAAAAAAAGATATTCCTAAATGTCTAAATTTTATATCATTACGAAAAAAACTTCAGCCTCGTTATTAAAAATAATGTGTTCCTGAAAAAATTGCAGCATCATGAAATTGTCATGAAGAGCTGTCACCTGTCAATATGCCATAGAAAATAGAATTTTCAGAAGATATTTTATGTTATTATGAAAAATACTAAACGTCACACGGCGGATATGCAAATAACTGACTCGGTTGATTGTAAAATATTCAACTGCGTCTGTTATTTGCTTCATATCAGCCTTATGACGTTAATAACTATTCAAGTTTCAGCGTTCCAATAAAAACGTCGTAGAAAAATATTTAAAATTCTATTTCTTAAAATCCAGTAAATAATTTTCTAATATTTATACATGATCCTAATGTAAATTAAGTTTCAGAAATCTATAAAAGTAAGGAATCTAGAAAGTTTTTTTTTTGATTATCTCAAATTGAAAAAAAAAATGGATTAGTTAAGTTGTTTTTGCTGAAGTTCCTCAGTTGATACCAATATTAGCGTAACCGTAAATCATCATCATTTTTATGAAAGTCCTTACCAATTTTGATTTGAATTTTGTGAAAAACAAGCAAAAAGCATTAACCCACATATCTCGTAGTTGTTTATAGCACAGGTAAATTAAAGTGCATTGTTTAATCAACTATCCAAATAAACTTTAATAATACATATCCGTGTAAATGATAAATGATTACCGAATAAATATTTAGATTTGCTCGCATATGAGAGCAAATTTCACAATAATTACTTATCAAATTATCCATTAAATTCGCTCGCATCGAACAGATAAAATTATTACAGTAATTAGAAGATTGCAACAAATATTAATTTACGATACACGGTACGCAACGTACAATATTTTATCTACGATAGAATCTAATAACCTAATAAATGTAAAAAAATATTTATTTATGAATTAGGATCACAATATTTTTTTTCTATTTCGGTGTTCTTATGAATCTATAACAGTACTGCGAACACGTCGTTTAGAATATCTATAAGCGCACTGTTTGATACGATGTATTAATCAAATAAAATTCACAACACACATACTTCATTTCAATTATTTAGCAGTTAGTGCTACCAACATAACTGGCAAAAAATCTGGGGTGGCCAACACAATGCCTCATGCCATTTACAGCCCGAGTCACAAAAAAGCTTAAGCTAATCTTTATTTTGGGATTAGCGAGTTATACTCTAATTTTGGCAATTTATTTCTTAAAATATAGTCTAACTTAATCCAAGTAACTACTTTTTTGATAATAAGATGAAGATTAAATTTTACCGCAACCGGACCACATTAATAGTTACGAAACAATCATCCTTCGCTACATATTCCTGTCTTATTTCGTATTATTGCACGCTCTTCTTCTTTTCCCACGCGGACACTTTCTCTCTTCTAGTGCCTTATCAATCACATCCATACACTTATACACTGGACGGCCACGCAATCGAACACCCTCAATTTCACCAAGATATATACGCTTTACAAGCCGTTCACTCTTCATTCTCTCCACATGACCAAACCATCTCAACTGGCTCATTCCTACTCTCTTAACAATATTCTTCCTAACCATACATTCTTCATACACCAACTTATTCCTCACGCGATCTCGTCTTACATATCCACATACACCACGAAAATACCTCATTTCCACGGCAGTCACTCTCTTATGCTTTCCCGTCCATGCTGAACAATCACTTCCATACATCTAAGCATGCACTAGTACTTCATTATACACACAACGAGTTTCTCTAGATACGTTTACGTTTCGAGCAAACGTACCCAGAACACCCATTACCTTACACACCGGCACTCACTCTCCTTTGAATTTCTCTATCAATTCGACCATTCCAAAAAGGTCGAAATACAAGATTTCAAAATTTTCTGAATGATAGTATTTGAGTTAGAGCGGAGAATTCACACATACATACACACAGACATCATCGTGAAAATGTTAAAATTAGATTCTGAGGAGCTTAAAACGTGGTCATTTACCAAAATCTCGATATGCGATTTTTAGCACGATCCCTATACCTCCCTTACCAAGGCTAGCGGGAGGTAAAATCACCAAGTCATATTTTCAAAAGTCGCATTTTTTTTAAATCTCACTGAAAAATTACCTCAGGGTTTGTTAACGTACACCAAACTTAAACTCGAACGTTAATAGATTGCCTTATGATACTTTTCAAAAATTCTATTAATGCAAAGTTTGCCATAACAAAATATGCACGCTGGTTTTGCAAAGTGTTTAAAAAATTTAATCACTCGTTGCTCGGCAACCCGTGACTAATGAAACATTGTTACTAATGCTAAATATCTGTTTTACAAACTTAAAACTGATAACTAAAACTCAATTTTACGCACTATCGTAGATAAATACATTTTAGTTTTAAAAGTTATTGCTACATTGTCGCGCTCATGATAAACGTTGTAATTTTAGTTGTAATCTTAAGTAGCAATTGTAGCTAAACAACAAGTAAACACCCATGTTTTCGCTGTTGATTTTATGACAGTCGCCAAGTAGATAAAGTTAACGATGTAAAAACGACAGGTACATTCAATAGCTGGAGTAATTTTAATTTTTATGGCCTAACGACAATAAATTGTCGTTGGAAATGATAAGGTAGGAACTGAAATTACTACGACTTAAATTTTTAATGTGACAAACTTTTCATATTGAATGTAAATTGCTTGTATAATTTTCAGTCATAAAATTCATTTACCAGCGATTTGGAAATCACAGGCTTTCAATAGCTGTCGTGGGAAGAGCACCACTTACAATATTTCAGCAATTTTGAATGCTTAGTTTAATGTTTGAGAGTGAGTTGTGTTAGTCGAATTCAGTCTTTTTATAAAAATGGACAAAATTATTGCATTTAAAAGGTAATATGTCTGTGCGAATTAAAGCCAAATTGGACACAGTTTACGACGACTTTAAACACGGTGGTACGAGGGTAGCACCGAAAGTTTCTGCACACTATTGATAGAAAACAAAATTTTCTAGAAATTATTACCTTCCGTCACCTTTAGGAAAAGAAGGTATTGTCTTTGGTCAAAAAAATCGATGATGAGTTTTTAATGAATAAGCACGTTTTAGGTTCCCTAGAATGCGATTTTACTATTTTTACGATGATGTCTGTATGTATGTATGTGTGTGTATGTGTGTGACGATTTTTTCGGATCGCATAACTTCAATACCACCTTTCCAAAAATTATAATTTTTGCGTATTCTTTTTCTTTACATCTATATGAAAAGCTGATTAGATTTTGGTTACAATTGGTCGACCGGAAATACTCTAATTTGAAGATTTTAACAGTTTTTCTTGAAAAACAGTGTTAAATATCATTTTTTCACATTTAATGTTTTTATAAATATTAAAGAATATTTTATTCTCTATAAGATTTGATTACATTTTATACTTCATATTCAATGGATATAAAGTAATAAATTTATAAAGAAATTGAATTTCATAAAGCAGCAAGCTGTGCTATAACCATGGAAACATCTACTATATTAAAAAAATTCTGATTGACAAATGTCAGTGTCAAGTGTATTTTTATAAAAAAACTTTCTGTATGAAATTTGTACAAAATACATAGAATGAAGGTAATGTACAAAAAAATCTCTGTTTGGAATATTTACAATATACACAGATCTGACCACGATCTGACGGAAGGTAAGGTGCTGGCCACATCCGATTTTTTTTATTGTTTTTCGAAATACTCTTCTTTTAACTCAACACATTTATGCAGTCGATAAAACCAATCGTTAAAGCAAGAAATCCATTCATATTGAGGCACTTGAGTGACCATGTTTTCGAAGGCTTCAATCACTTCATTTGCACTTGCATATCGGAAACCACACATTATTTCCTTTAATTTAGAAAAAAGTAAGAAATCATAAGGTTCAAGACCTGGACTGTATGGTAGGTGCTCCAGTAATTCCACCTTTGATTCTTTTAAATAGGCTTTAGTTTGCGCAGCAGTATGTGAGGATGCATTGTCCTGATGCAATACTAGTTTACTTCGAGGCCTATTTTCACGCTCTTTTTCAAACTTCTATGGCAAACAAATTGTTATGTACCAATTAGAAGTTACTGTTTTCCTATCTTCTAATGCAATATTGACAGTAGGACCGGATTTTGAGAAAAAGGAGGCAATCATTTTTGTATCAACACTTCGAACTCGTTTTACATTAACAGGATTGGGGTCTATTGAAAAGACCCATTGAGCTGATTGTCGTTTTGTTTCATGTTTAATTGCATACATCCATGATTCATCACCTGTTATAATATCATACACTGCTTTAGATTTATCGTCGTTGTACTTTTTTAATGTTTTAATGCACCATTCCACACGATGTTGCTTTTGACCATCATTTAAATTATGAGGTTTCCAACGGTAACAAACTTTCCTGTCTTTTAGATGATCGAGCAAAATTTTATTTATAGCGATCATTCCAATGCCCAAAGTAGCCCGTATAATATAATTCTGTATGTGACACGGTTGTCTTTTTTAATCATTGTACGAATAGCAGCTATGTTTTCATCCGTAACTGCAAAAATAGACCGATCTTCGCGTCATTGAGAGAAACTCGATTAAATTTAAATTCATTGTACCAGCTGTGAACAGACCTGATACTAGGTTCTTTATTTCCAAAAGCATCTCGAAGCTTTTCGATGCATTGTTTTGGAGAGAGCGAACTTTTAAAATCGTAAAATATCATGGCTAGGAAATATTCTCTTGCATTTTCAGTACGATGTGCGTGCTTTAAAACTGCATGGAAAATTACTGATAACAGATAATGAATTGCAATAAGAACTGCCATGCTGCCTAAGGATGTACTTTTGTTTTGCCATGCATTTATTTTTCGTAGCTACCTTGATTATATTTGTTTGTTGAACAAATGCTATTGGATGTTCACTTTAGACCAAAAATGCAGTCGAATCAACATTTTCAAGGCTCTGTTGGTACGATATAAGTGAAACAAGCTGGATTTTTTTTAAAATTATGATGATATGTTGTTCCACCACTATAATTTTGGGACGAAGGGGCCATCAAAACATTGGAATTCGAAGTATGAACCTGGTCCGAAAAAGTCTTTTATAGATCAAGTCACCAACTACTTTGGATGGTTTAAAAATATTGGAGTATCGATGGAAAATGTGTATTGACTTAAATTAGTCTATGCTGAAAAACAAAACTTAAATTGACCAAAAAAATCCTTGGGTGGTATTAATAAAAATAAGCAATGCTTATACTGACAGTTTTTTAAGTAAGTACTTATATCCGTATTAATAAAGTATCAGTGAAAGCTGATGCTATAAGAAAATACTTATTTGACAAAAGTATGGACTTATACTTATAATCAAAATAAGTAATTACTTAAAAGTGTATTAATAAAATGGAATTGATTCTTATAGAATTAAGTATTTACTTAATAAATTTATAAGTATGATATTTATCATGCTTATGGGGGACCGAGCAAAAATTTAAAATATTATATTAATTTAAAAAACATGTTCTACGCCGTATGAGTCCGTAAAAATGATAAAATTCGTAGGGAAAATCCCAGTGAACAAAATTTTGTCAAATTATATCGCTTTACACCCGAAAGTGTGGAATGGCTAACAGAACTCTTTCTTGGCGTTAACAATGAATCCAGAGATGGTGCTCTGTGTTCATTTATTAAATGAAATTATTTTAAAGATATGTTGTCGACCAGTGACGAATAAACCTTGTTTGCGTCACAAGCCCATGCGCCGTTTGCTGCGTGGTTTTTTTTTAGCTCCTCGTGACCATTTACAATTTTCCACCCTGATACCCTGAGTACATACGATTTTTTGGCCCCCTGCGATAAAACGCCACTGTTCCGACCTTGATAAATAAACATCTAAAAAAAATTATAACTGTGGGTCCTTATTTTAAAAAGCCGAAAAGTTATATTACATATGGTTTTCAAATTGGTGTTAGTGAAGACCGTGAAGATAACACTTTTTTCATTAATATTTTAGTCCATGTCGCTGCTTTCAAAACTAAACATTTTTAAAATTTCAGTAATTGATATAGAACTGAATTCCAGATTAGTTTGTCAACTTCCAATAAATAAATATAAAAATGAACTGTCAACAAATATCAAAATTTTATTTTTTTACAAACACACGGCTTACTTCTGAATTTCATATGTAAGTACTTACTTATAAGTAAGTATTTACTGTAAGTATCAGCATCTGGTTATTAATATGAAAATAAGTATTTACTTTTACTTCTTGCTGATACTGATAAGTAAATGCTAATAAGTACATACTTATAAGTATTTACTTATTTTTATTAATACCACCCCTTGTTTTTATTAAAAACTTATCAATACCTTCTCGAACAATAAAATGAAATACAGTTTTCTTCAACGATATTCAATTTCCATTTCCAAATCTCATTTACGTCTTGGAAGAAGCATTTAGAGAATTAATTGAATCCAATGTTGTAACATGGTATGTAAAGGAATACTTTTATTACATATCGATTGATGGCAACATTCCAGAAACTGAATATCCTTGTTGCTTTTCTGAAAATGGTTATTACACCCGAAAATTACACATTACCTTGAGTTTACAAGCAAATAACAGTGGGGAATAAAACCTTATTCTCGAAAGCGTTGGTGGTATTCTAACAATCGATTCATCGCTAGTGGAACAAAAGCAGAAATTTAATTATCGGAATAGTATTACCATACGAGTTGTATAAATTGATATAGTCATTTCACGATATCAACCGATTTACATCATAAGTAGAAAGTTACTAAATTTTTAGGTAATTTATATGAAACTGGATAGTTTTATGTTGTGATTTTGCTTATAGTAACAGTCAAGAAAAAAAAAACAATATGCTTGATTACAGCAAAGATTACAAAAATGAAAACGACTAATTATGGAAAACAGAGATTATAATTATTGTTACAGACAATAGGGTTCTTTGGTATTATATTTTTTAATGTTAATCAGGGAAGCCCAGAAAATATTCCGCATAGGGGCCCAAGAGTTCTAGTTATACCACTGGTTGAGATAACGCCTTCGGCATGGTTTCATTACCTAAATTATCCAAATTACCACGAAAATATTACAATATCTTTTTTTACCTCCCGCTACCCTTGGTAAGGGAGGTATAGGGATTGCGCTAAAAATCGCATATCAAGATTTTGGTAAATGAGCACGTTTTAAGGTCCCTAGAATCCAATTTTAACATTTTCACGATGATGTATGTGTGTGTATGTGTATGTTTGTATTTGTGTGTGTGTGTGTGTGTGTGTGTGTGTGTGTGTGTGTGTGTGTGTGTGTGTGTGCAGGGTTCCCATTTTATATATTCCCGCCTGAAATTTTAAGAATAGGTAAAACAGAATACATTTCATAAGCCACTTAGTAAATATTAGTACTATAATTTGAATAATCACAGTAGGTATAAGAGCAAAACAAAATTTTAAAAACCAAGTCACTTATGAAATGTATCATGGATTGTCTATTCATGAATTCTTAGACGGGAACTTTTAAAATGGGCATCCTGTATATGTATGAATGTGTGGATCTTCCACTCTAACTCAAATACTATCATTCAGAAAATTTTGAAACCTTGTATTTCAAACTTTTTCTATTTTGGAAAGAGCTCATTAGATTTTGTTGTAAATCGGATAACAAGAAATAGCATTTTACTTGAAGCTCAAAATAGTGTTTCTTCGAAAAATACCTTTAAATGTTATTTTTTCGAGATTAATGTAATTATAAACATTAAAGATTATTAAATTTACTACAGATTTACATTAATACTTTTTCTACATATATTATGGTTAAAGTTATAAAATTATCTATAACTTAAATCCCGAAGCCTATGTTTAAAACAAACACAACTCCTTACGCAGTTATTCAAATGTATGTAACTGAAAGATAAATGTAACTGTCAAAGAACTAATCATTTCAAATTAATAATAATAACGTTTTAAAAAGAAAAAAAGTAAATAGAACAATAGGAACGGAAATCAAAACAGTTTTCAGCATAAGTAAATATGTAGGTATGTATTTAGATTAATAAAAATTAAAGATTCACAAAAAAGTTTAAGCTAATCATCATTTTTGGATTAGTGAATTCTATTCTATATTCTGACATTTAAAATTTAATCTTCATTTTATTGTCAAAAAAGGTAGTTACTTGGATTAGATTAAACTATATTTGAAGAAATAAACTGCCAAAATTAGAGCAAAATTCGCTAATCCAAAAATAAGGATTAGCTTAATCTTTTTTGTGACTCGGGCGGTAAATGGCGGGAGGTATTGTGTTGGCCACACCAGATTTTTTCTTCAAAGATACAGATTTGAATCAAAACTCAATGAAAACGTACAATCAAATTGTCAATAGTAAGTCTTACCAGCAGGAGAATAAAAAAGAAATATATATTTAAAAGATCCACATCGAATATAGTTTTATTTACTATTTTATTTCATAACGTACGTGCTAAACGTAAATATAATTGTCAAAATTTTAAAATAATTCATATTTTCCGAAAACATTTTTGGTTTTTGCAAATTGATAACGTAAATCGGTTGATTTCGTGGAACGACTGTACATATTCTAGCTTGTACAGATGTAAAGCTCTCTCTTCTTTACATCCCTAAAGCTCAAGGTTTTCGAGCTTAATATGCTATTGAAACTTCTGATCTTAATGAGGTTGGAATAACTTGGAATGAGAATTGAAATTGCGAATACGTATGAGAGGTTCGAAGATTTGCTTAGTTATATGTTATTGTATGGTTTTGTAATTTCAGGGTATGCTTTTGACCTAGTTCATGTGTTCGATGCCCTGCAATGTATTCAAATAACTTTGATGTGGATTCGTTATTGTATAGGCATAGGAACATTATTACTCATATTCGGATGGAACAACTTATCGACTTTAATATTGATGCTGCCATGTTAAGCTCATTATTTGATTTGATATTTCATAAACCATAAATAATGTAATTTATACTATTTCAGGTAGTAATGTATACTATGTATAATAAATATTTAAAATTAAACCATTTCACATAAAATGATATTACAGGTATTATATTTAATTATTTATTATTCATAGATAATCACAATAATTATTGTTAATATGAATTTTAGTAATGATATTTTTCATAATTCTGTAGCGTAGATATATTTTTAATATTATACAGTATGGAGCAGAAGTAAGTGCTAAACTTCGGCTTAAATAACATCTATGCTATAACTATGGATTATTGTGGATAGTTCTGTAGTTTTTAAAATAGCTAAACACCCACGTTGATAATGGTCTCTTAATTATAGAAACAGTTCATTGTGTGTAACGAACTCATTGAAAATTTTGCAGATTTATTTCAAATCCTCTTCATCCTGAAATAATTGAAGAGCTTTTGGCAAAACAACCATAGTCCAAATATTGTAAATATAAGTTTCATACAGTGCCAAGTACGTCCAGTAAATAATTTTCTAATAATTAAACTTGATCGTGAGTTAATTTAAGTTACACAAATCTATAAATGTCAGAAAGCTAGAAAGTTATTTGTTCGATTATCAATTTAAAAAAACAAACTAAATTTGTTTTTGTTAAGAGCTCTTCTATTATTTAGAAGCCAAAATTAATTATAACGTATGGTGCTAAAGTTTAAAAAATAATTTAGATACCGATAACTTTTTTAAAACTCTTTTACTTTTTAAACTAATTATTACAACAATTAACAATAAGTATAACAATTAATATTTAACATTTAAGTTATTGATAATGGACCTTTATCTTCAATGGCCCTTAATTTTCTTCTGACTTGCCCCATCATCCTCTGGACAACATCTGGATTGATTTCTCGAATCTTTTGGTAAATGCGACGTCGTTATTGTTCTTCATTCGCAGCTTTCTATCCCTTGTCGTACAATTTTCTGGTCAGTATTGACCAAAATTCTTCTATTGGTCGAGTTTGAGGTACATTGGGAGGATTGTCCAATTTCGAAACAACGTCTACGTTGTTTTCGTTATACTAGTCTCTAGTTATTCTGGCGTAATGGTATGCAGCTAGATCAGGCCAAAACATTATATCATCAATGGCGTGATGTGTATTTATAAATTGAAGCAATTTAGAAAAGCATCTTTGAATATAAAGTTATGCAGTTAAGGCTTCTCCTAGAACACGACCAATGTGCGGCTGCGAGATATATCCGGCTTCAGAAATGGCACACCATACTAAAATTTTATCCTCAAATTTGGATTTACCTTTGAACTTGACATTGTCTGGTGTGTTTTCCATGTCATTAGTATAAAAACCATCGTTTTCTTTCATCTCTGAATGGGACAGAGTAAAATATTTCTCGTCATCCATTACAATGCGCCTTAACGCACGACAACATCTAGAGATTCTTTCTAACTGCGCCACGGTATATTTTGATGCATTTCTTCTTTTCCGAAACACCACGTCATTTCGAGAAAGTGTTCTAAAACAGTAGCCTTCGAAACATCGAATCTTCTGGCTACAGATAGTTGTGACACTCTACTTTTGTCTTTAACGGTTGCAAGTAATCTTTGTTCTATCATGTGGCTCAAAATTTTAGGCAAATTAACTCAGGGTATGCCTTCTTCACAATTTTTATTGTCCGATAATTTGTTGCCACAGAGATATTGTGCTCGCGATAAACTACAACAATATTACACTTCGGCATTCGCCTAACAAGATTGTAAATTCCGTTACGAATATCTAGCTTATATGACATTTTGCTGCAATAAATCGAAAAAACTAAACTGTCAAAATGAAAACAAGTTAATTGTGATATTTTCTTTCCAGCAACAATTTGATTCTAAAAATTTCTCAAAACTTTAGGACCATACGTTATTCCGTAAACTGCGGCATCTTTTCTGTCAGTAGTGAGGAGGAAACTACTTTAATTATTGGAAATCCGGAATACTCGTAGCAATAGCAATAGCATTAGTAATAGCCCATTGAATGCGGGTGTGGAGTTCTGTAGTGGACAGTACGTGTAACACGGGTACCGCATTGCAACCGCGCAACCGTCGATTTCACCGCAACTAATTAAACTCAGGCCACACAGCTATTGCCTCAATGAAAACGAACTTTGATGGAATGGGCAAATGCATTTTCTATGTAGGCGAGATACTCCAACGCTTTTAACTAATAACTACCTACCAAAAGGTTTTAATACTAAGTTTTTTCTAAAGGTTTTAAAAGTAGATAATTGAAAACTGCAAGCTTTTGCGGCAAAAGGCACAAAAGGGAGACACATTGATTAGAGTTTAATTTTGTATTATTTTCTTTTATAAGCTTGAACTTTATTTGATACTACTATTAAATGAAACTACCGTTTAATGTAATTAAAACTATGTTTATTAAGGTGTATTCACAAATGAAAATTAGGTTTAGATTTATGGTTTATACTTTAGATTTAAAGACTTTGGCCGCATATTATGTAATGACTCCATTCACACTTCAGAATTTAAGGTCTCTAAACCCAAATCATAAAGCTAAACATCGCAAGGTCCAAACTTTAGGTTTATGATTTAGTTGACGTCACACACTTCACCAATGAGAACGAGTCTGAAATGATATAGATATATACACACATCTTTCTTTAGTATCCACTTGGTGGATTCGGCTTTTTAAACAAATGTGAGAAGAACATGGAGACTGTCATAACTTAATTGCTGAAATTATAACCAATAATGCCAAGCGAATAACAGTTTCACGGCGCACAGGTGCCTGGTTGAGTGCTGCTCTACCGATATTTTAATCTTGTTTTTGAAGCATTTACACAGATGTCTGTATATACCAAAACTAATTTTCAGGTAATTTAAACTTACATTTATGTATGACTTAAGGTGCATTCACAAATGAAAATTATGTTTATGGTTTTTGTTTAGGTTTAAGTAAGTCATTCATAAATGTAAGTTTAAATTACCTGAAAATTAGTTTTGGTATGTACAGATCTATGTACAAGCTTCAAAAACAAGATTAAAATATCAGTAGAGCAGTACTCAACCAGACACCTGTGCGCCGTGAAACTTTTATTCGCTTGGCATTATTGGTTATATTTCAGCATTTAAGTTATGACAGTCTTCATGTTCTTCTCGCATTTGTTTAAAAAGCCCACCAAGTGGATACTAATTAAAGATGGGTGTATATATCTATATCATTTCACACTCGTTCTCATTGGTGAAGTTTGTGACGTCAAACTAATTCATAAACCTAAAGTTTGGACCTTGCAGTGTTTAGAATGGATTTTAATACAGTTTCTAGAATAACTAAATATGTAAGTATGTATATTTGAATCAATAAAAATTAAATGGCGAGAGATATTGTTTTGGCCACATCAGACTTTTTCTATTTCTCATGGCAGTCTGTAAGTCGCCAAAATATATCATTTTTATTTTATCTCTCTCTCTTGCGAACGAAACGCACATAAACTATAATTCCTTATTAGATGCAGTTTTTAATTCTGAACATTGTAATTACACTTTTGTTCTTAAATAAATAGGGCAGAAATTACAGCCATATGAAAATTTTACAATTTTATTTCCTATGGTCTTTAAAAAAAGAAACGCAGTATATGAGTTCCAAATTAGTTTTTGAACAGAGTTGTGGAAAACTTCAATTACGTGTGCCGTAAAGAATCTTTTACTTTTTATTGCACAATGTCATTCTTACGTGAAGAATGCTATATAGGTATGGAATTAATCGTCCACAAGGAGGATTTAGACCCAAAGCAAATTCATGGAGACAAGGCAAATACTTTGGAAACATCTCATCCTTCATATATAATAGTAAAAATCTGATGTGGCCAGCACATTACCTTCCATCAGTTCTATGTATTTTGTACAAATTTCATACGGAAAGTTCCTTGCTAAATTAAATATTCTATTTCTTGTACATTACCTTCCGGCAGTTGCATGTATTTTATGCAAATTTCATACAGAAAATTATTATTTTGTGCCGTTTTCTATATACACTATAATGTATCTGCAGAAATAAAAGATTTATTATTATTAAATTAAATATTCTATTTCTTGTACATTACCTTAAAGCAGTTGTATGTATTTTATACAAATTCCATACAGAAAGCAAAAGATCCTACATTTCCAGTAAAAATTATGACAAACACACTATGTCAATTTCACTTGACACTGACATCTTTCAATCAGAATTTTCTTAATATAGTAGCTGTTTTCATAGCTATAGCTACTTTATGAAATTTAATTTCTTTATAATTTTTTAACTCTATATCCATTTAATATTAAGTATAAAATGCAGTCAAATCGTATAGAGAATAAAATATTCTTTAATATTTATAATAACATCAAATGTGAAAAAATTGTATTTAACATAGTTTTTTCAATAAAAACTGTTAAAATCTTCAAATGATGGTACTTCCGGTTGACCAATTGTAACCAAAATCTAATCAGTTCTTCATATGGATGTAACGAAGAAGTACACGAAAAATTATAATTTTTGTAACTGTAGTATTAGAGTTATCGCAGACGAAAATTTTGTTACACACACACACACACACACACACACACATCCACACACACACACATCCACACATACACACACACACACACATACAGACATCATCGTAAAAATAGTAAATTCGTATTCTAGGGACCCTAAAACGTGCTTATTGATTAAAAACTCATCATCGAATTTTTTGACCAAAGACAATACCTTCCTTACCTAAAGGTGACGGAAGGTAAAAATGGGTAGTTGAATACAAACGTAAGATAAAAAGTATTTAAAATGATCGTTACAATTGTTCCCAATAAAAATAAACATCAATTTAATTGACGATATGGTCATGGCAGATCAGCGAATTAAGGTTGGGATTCAAAACTTTTTGATTAATGATTTAGGAATGACAAAAAATTTCTGCCAAAGTATGAATGATGGACAAGAGTTCCCCACCATCAAACCGAATGAAATAAATAGTCGAAACAATGAAAGCATAGGGGTTCACTATCACTTCTACTACAATACTACCGAACTTATTACGTCAACTGACGAAATAACAAAATAAAAAATAGATTATTAAAAGTCCTCGTCTTTCCAGTAGGTATCATATTTTCTTCCATGGCATCTCGATCTGGAGAACTAGGGTGCAATTTAGTCGTTAGTACTTAAACACGAAACTCTCGTACTTTGAACACACACATTCACACAGGTACACACACGTGACTACACGTGATATTTTATATAAGTTACGCGCGAGGAAACCGCTGAAATTACTGAAACGCACATGCTGCCGCGCATACGTGAACGCCCTGCTGAAAGCTGAAAGCTAAAACTAAATCTCAAACCCAACATTCTCCAGAGATGAGTTTGAAACATAAAATCACAATTTGCGTAAAAAAATTAATTAACTGCAACTGAGCCTGAGGGGCCCAATTTTAAATTTCATTTATCTTTTAAACGTTAACTATAACTTTTACACTTTTATGTTTGTAAAATTAAACTATGTACTTTCAGTCGAGAGATACAGAGTAGGCTCGTGTTTCCCACGGAAGTATTCGTAAAGGAATAGGGTACTATACCATAGTCAAATTTTAACTATCTTAAATAAGAAGAAGAAAATATAAATAAATTAATGAGTATTAGTGAAAAAAAATTGTTTTAATATTGATTAGGTCGCAAACTACAAGCGACTAAAGTTGATTACTAATTAGGTATGACGCGGTAGGTCCTAAGAATTTGATTGGTCGCCTGATTTTAAAAACGAGATTCGCGCGTCTGCTGCGGTCATCTTTGAAAGATGAACTGTCACGTTGTTGTATAACCTAACAAAGAATTTACAATTTTATGTTTCATGAATTTGTTTAATTATAATATCTAGCAATATTAACAATAATAATGTATTTTTAATTAAATCAATTCGTAATATGTATTAATTAAATTAATAATAATATTAACTAATCAAAACAAACAAACACTAGCGCCATCCACCGTCATACTTTGTGTCATAATAATGTCAAACTGTTTCAATGTTCTATAATTTATTTTAAAAAAGGTTATTATTTATGTTAAATAATAATTTCTTCGTGAATTAACGTATAAGTTTTTATATAAAAATATTTCAGCTATGCAAACATGAAAAAAATCTGTTCTCTCTAGAACTAACACCACTGGAAGTACCAGCTACGTCACGCAAGAAATTCTTAACTTTAAAAATTCATATCTCGCTAATTACGTAAAATTTTTAAGTCGCGTTTGCACTAAAAATCTTATTTTATCCTGTTCTTACAGAAAAAAAATTAAAGAAAAAATGGTATAGGACCCTATTTACAATCTTGTTGGGCGAATGCCTAAGTGTGATATTGTTGCAGTTTATCGCGAGCACAATATCTCTGTGGCAACAATTTATCGGACAATAAAAGATTGTGAAGAAGATATACCCTTCGTTAATTTTCTCAAAAGTGGTCGAAGAAAAATTTTGCGCCACATGAGAGAAAAAAGATTAATTGCAGCCGTTTAAGATAAAGTTAGAGTGTCACATCAAACTGTAGCTAGAATATTCAATGTTTCGAAGACCACTGTTTTTAGAACACTTTTTCGAAATAACGTGATGTTTCGAAGAAGGAGAAAGGCATACCGTGGCCCAATTTGAAAGAATCCTTAGATGTTGTCGTGCGTTAAGGCGCATTCATTTTCTCAATAAACTTATTGTAGTGGATGAATGAATGATTTTACTCTGTCCCATTCACAGATGAAAGTAAAGGATTGTTTTAATACTAATGACATGGAAAACACAGCAGACAATGTAAAGTTTAAAGGTAAATCTAAATTTGAGGATAAAATTTTAGTATAGTGTGCCATTTCTGAAGCCGGATATATCTCGCACATTGGTCGTGTTCGAGGAGAAGCCTTAACTGCAAAACTTTATATTCAAAGATGCCTGTCTAAATTCCTTCAATTTTTAAATATACATCACGCCAATGACGGTATTATGTTTTGGCCTGATCTAGCTTCATGTCATTACGCCATAATAACTAGAGACTGTTATAATAAAAACAACGTAGACTTTGTTCGAAATTGAAAAATCCTCCCAATATACCTCAATCTCGACCAATAGTAGAATTTTGGACAATACTTACCAGAAAAGTGTACGACAAGGGAGAGGAAATTGCAAATGAAGAACAAATACGACGTCGCACTTACCATTCGAGAAATCGATCCAGATATTGTCCAGAGGACGATGGGGTAAGTCAGAAGAAAATTAAGGGCCCTTGAAGATAATGGTCTATTATTAATAATTTAAATGTTAAATATTAATTATTATACTTATTGTTAATTTTAATAATTAGTTGAAAAAGTAAAATAGTTTTTAAAAAGTTATCAGTATCTAAAAATTTTCTTAAAACTT
Source organism: Harpalus rubripes (assembly GCA_963082715.1). Classification (NCBI taxonomy): domain Eukaryota; kingdom Metazoa; phylum Arthropoda; class Insecta; order Coleoptera; family Carabidae; genus Harpalus; species Harpalus rubripes. The sequence continues at coordinate 523,960 of OY720448.1, forward strand.
CAGGACCAAACTTTATTCCAAAAACGGAAATAAAATTTAGATAGCGGCTTTTATCTCTGTCCCTAGAGGAAGACATAGTAAAAAGGACGTATTGAATGAAAATAAACAACTTTCGCGCTTTGTACTTATCGTAGAACTTGTTTCATTTTTTATTTCCTCTAAATCCTTACAAGATGTAATAACACAGTCATTTTATATAAATAATCCGTTAAGACATCACAACTAGTAGCAAACGTATACAGTAATATCCCGCAAGCATGGGGTTAAATATAATTTGGTTACTTTTCCATTATTTCGTATTATTCTAAACACTGGCAAAATTGTTATTAATTTTTTGCAAAAATTAATAAACGGTTCAGAAATTCTATTAAATGGAAAATTCAGCTAATGTGCCCAGAAAAAATTTGGAATAAATTTGAATATTTTAAAAGTTGCAGGGTAAAATTCAATTCTTAACCGCGGTATTCGTTGTGTAAAAACTGCAAACCATTTAAACATTAGCATACGTGTACAATTTTAAATTTTTCTTTTCCCTTGTTTCATTTTGTTAATGGGAAATTTGGTCGTGTAATATATTCAAAAACAAAATTACAAATGAAAAAGGTAATATCCGTATTTTTCAAATTTTAAATAAAAATTTAAACAAAGCATTATTGATTTTTCTACTTGTGTGAACAATTATGTCATATTATATTTGCACAATGCTCGTCTATGTAACAATAGCCAACACTTTTATACAAAAGAAAGCTGTATGAAAAAATTGAATAAAACTGTGCGTTGTGAATATATGTAATACCATTAATGGTTTTCATTTCATTTGCATCAGTGAATTGAGTTATGTTTTAAAAATTTTTGAGAGTTTTGTTAGTGAAATGTATATTTTTCAAATTTTATTACGTATGAATGTATCAGCATTACCTCTAACTTTAGGGGACCATGCTTCTATAACCGTAACCAAAAGGGGATGATCAGGATTACAGGGTACCAACCTTAATCCCTAAAAATAGGTGAAATTTGGGATCCGACCAGCTAAGGTGAAATAAATAAAATAAATATAACATAATGTCACAAAAGTTTACAGAAAAATTATTATTACAACAATTAACATATTTTAACGTTTTTATTTATTTGAGTGAAGTATTAGACAATTATTATTAATGAAAATGAAGGTTTATTAAACTATAACTAAATATTAAAAAGTTATTAAATAATGACGATTACTAATATTGAACAATTATTAAAAAACTAATTAAGACTAAAACTATAATTAACTATATAACACTAACACTATTTATTTATTTAACCTATTAACACTATTTATTTCCACGATATTACTAATTATTTATTTCACTACGCATTCCAATCTTAGAATGCCGGTCTGTTGCAGACTCTTGTAGACTATTTACGCTATATTTATATCAATATATACTTATATAACGTTCAACTGTCCACCTACCGACATCCACAGCTTCTATATACCCAACTGACTCAACAGCGTCTGTATATTCAACTGCTCGGACAAAAGTCACACTGTTCACCTCTCTGTCTGTCTATTTATGTAACTAACAGTCTAACTTTCACAACTTTAGTATCACCGACTGTCCGTATGCCACAATTCTTCACCACTACTGCCGAGTATCCATTTTCACTTGCCGTTACTGTCCTCGTATACCTAGCTTCCCAATACTCTTTAATACTATAGAGTATTCACTTCCACATCTATTCCGCTATACCAGTAATTTCCCGACTCGCCGTTACTGTTCTTGTACTCTATAGCTTCCTAATACTTGTCAACACTACCGAGTATTCACATCCACAGCTATCCCAGTTTACCAGTAACTACTGCTATGCTTCTCACAAACACTTTACTGTCTAACACTCCATGTGATGTCTTTAAATTTAAAGTATAAACCATAAATCTAAACCTAGGGGCCTATTCAGAATTCAATATTTCTGTAGTCGTTATGGTTGTTACCTACTATAAAGATTGTTAAAATCGAATTTGGTATTCTCAGTACTGAAAGTGGTTACTGTGAACAATTGTTAAGCGTTTTGACAGTCTTTATCACAATGACTGCTAAAACCATGTATTTATGGTTGTTATCACGTTGTTATTTGACATGTAACAGCTTGTTATATCAATCAAATATTCTTAATATTGAGCTTTCTGCCAAATATTGGTGTTTTTATATTTTAGCAGGATGCAGTTTATTATACGTATAGATTCTGCTTCTACTTGAATAATGAGCATAAGATCGATAAAGACTGTGGTGGAAGAAAGTTACTTTTGACATTCTGTGGTATTCTCGAATACTCCGTGTATTGTGATGTTTCTGTTACATATTCAGTCAAAATAAAAAATTAAATCTTCCCATAAATTTTCAATCACGTTGAGATCATATGTAGGAATTACCAAACCCGTTCTAAATAATGTAGAAGTTTCCAAATATGACATAAATATCACATTGTCCTTTAGTTGTTTTGGGAAACGTTTGCGTACTAAATATAATTGGCAATTCATTATTTTTTTTTAATTAAAGCGTAGACAAATAAGATTAAGATTAGATTAGATTCATATATGTGTAATGAAGTTAGTAATTGTCAAATAATCTGGTTCATTCACAAGTATTATTTTGTAAAGATTATTAGTACTACCGACGTAGGTTCTGAATTGACAAATTCATAAATATTGTTACGTCTTTATGATAAGAATCTTTATATGCATATCAACCTTTATGACTGTATATCTCTGAATAGACCACCTAATTTTTATTTGCAAATGTACCGTTACAGTACGAATGTATGTATGATTATTTCTGTAAGAGGTAATTTTTTAAAATTGAGAAATTTTTTTTTACATCAGCATTACCTCTAGCTTTAGGGAACCATCTCTCTAGAACCGTAACCAAAAGAGGATGATTAGGATTACAGGGTACCAACCTTAACCCTGAGATGAGTTGCACTCATTGTAAGCAAGGATACACAACAGGGGTCACTTTTTGAGTCATTAAAATTCAAAGTAATTGTGGCGTCTGTTGGGATCGCACCCATGTCTTCAGATTCACGACCAGATACTCAGGCACACGATCACGAGACCGCTAGAGTGAAATAGGGGTTTAAATGATTTAAAGGGCGAAACCATCTGCTAAACTATCACAGAGAAGTATTCAAATCTTTCACTGATTGCTGTGGTACATTTTCTCGGTTTTGGTTTACAAACTTTTCGTACTATTAAACTCTTGTTGTAAACCGTCAGACAAAACATAAATACAGTTGCAGAGGTCAAATTCTCACGATTGTTTTGATCTGGCGAAATGAAACCGTATAAAGTTTATTGTGCAAGCGCGCATACCACGGAATGTAAAAGTTACAGTCACTGCCAGCTGTTTAGATGGGTTGTAAAACAACACTATTGGCTGCTTCCAACCGGTATAGCCATTTGGCCATGTTAACACGTGAGTATCGTGCTATATTCTATTCAACACCTGTATTCCACCAACACTGCAAACATTGGAAACTGAATTATATACACTAAAGAAAATATAGGTTTTGATATTTTGTAGTTAATAATTAAAATGTATTTGATAAACATAGTTAAATTCTCTTGTACAGTTAGGAGTACGGTTTGTTTTTTGTACTTCCCTGTTCTTTCTTTTCTTTTATTTTGCGTGTCCAGTTTCCCACGTCTTTTGTCCCTCTTTGTCAACGCAGCTTTCTTTCTTCAATAGCAGTTTCGTTTCTAGTTCGTCTCTTACACTGTAAAGTTTTGACGTAGCCGCAGTTACCTAACTCAAGATTATATACATTGGAACATATGGCCTACTATTTTATTAACCAAAATTCTTCCTTTTTTAAGAGGTCGATGCATCAATCTCTGTTCAGGGTAGGAAAACCTACCTCATTCCCAGATAGACACGAAGTGACCTGTCATATAGTGATATATAAATACTATGAAGTGATTTGGGATATCCGTAATGCAAATTACCTATAAATGCCTATATGGTTATTTAAAATGCTTTGTAGTGATTTATATGAAACTCTACATGGAAACATTGCAAATTCCTTGAAAAGTATATTATTGCTTTATTAGGATTCAGGAAAAATGGTCCTAAAGTTTTGAGAAATTTTTTAGAAGTTTTGTATTTATACCAAATAACGTTTAATCATATTGTCGCTGGAAACAAAATATCACAATTAACTTGTTTTCATTTTGACAGTTTAGTTTTTTCGATTTGATGCAGCAAAATATCATGTAAGCTAGATATTCGTAAAGGAATTTACAATCTTGTTGGGCGAATGCCTCAGTGTGATATTGTTGCAGTTTATCGCGAGCATAATACCTCTGTGGCAATAATTTATCGGATAATAAAAGATTGTGAAAAAGGTATACCCTGTGTTAATTTGCCCAAAAATCATCGACCAAAAATTTTGAGCCACATGAGAGAACAAAGATTAATTGCAGCCGTTAAAGACAAAGTTGGAGTGTCACAACGAACTGTAGCCAGAAGATTTAATGTTTCGAAGACCACTGTTTTTAGAATACTTTCTCGAAATGACGTAGTGTTTCGAAAAAGAAAAAAGGCATTAAAATGTACCGTGGCTCAATTAGAAACAATCTCTAGATGTTGTCGTGCGTTAAGACGCATTCATTTTCTCAATAAATTGCAATGGATGACGAGAAATATTTTACTCTGTCCCATTCAGAGATGAAAGAAAAAGATGGTTTTTATACGAATGACATGGAAAACACACCACACAATGTCAAGTTCAAAGGTAAATCTAAATTTGAGGATAAAATTTTAGTATGATGTTCCATTTCTAAAGCCAGACATATCTCGCAGCCGTACATTGGTCGTGTTCGAGGAGAAGCCTTAACTGCACAACTTTATATTCAAAGATGCCTCTCTAAATTGCTTCAATTTTTAAATACACATCACGCCAATGATGGTATATTGTTTTGGACTTATCTACCTTCATGCCATTACGCCAGAATAACTAGAGACTGATATGATGAAAACAACATAGACTTTGTTCCGAAAGTGGACAATCCTCTCAATGTACCTCAAACTCGACCAATAAAAGAATTTTGGTCAATATTGACTAGAAAAGTGTACGACAAGGGATGGGAAGCTGCAAATGAAAAACAATTACGACGTCGCATTTACCAAAAGATTCGAGAAATCGATCCAGATGTTGTCCACAGGATGATGAGGCAAGTCAGAAGAATATTAAGGGCCATTGAAGATAGTGGTTCATTATCAATAATTTAAATGTTAAATATTAATTGATATAATACTTATTGTTAATTGTTGTAATAATTAGTTTAAAAAGTAAAAGAGTTTTAATAAGATATCAGCATATAAAAATTTTCTCAAAACTTTAGGACCATACGTTATACAATAAATTTATTCGCGTATAAACAAAAATACATAAATTATATGAAGTACAGTGTGTTCAATAAATTCCTAACTCGGAGTAGGCTATGAACAAAGATACGTATGCCAATTTAAAAATATTTAATTAAATGTCAATTTGAAATGAGATATTGTCATGTTATCTAAAAAAAATCGAAGCTTTTCTTCTTGTATCTTATTTTAGAAATGGCAACAAATTAGAAAACGACGAATGTCAATATACTGTATCCTTCTTTATTGTCTTTTCTCCTTAAAACTACATTTCAAGATCAATTTTGACAACTTGATTTTTGAATTGAATAATGCTCAGACACACGTTTCTCTGTTCAAAACCTACTCCGAGTTAGGAATTTTTTTGAACACGCTGTATATTGTAAATATGTTTTATCTTTGAGGTGATGCCTGGTAAACGCTCACACGGTACAAATTTGATTTGTATTAACAATGTAAGTACAATAAGTTACAAAATTTAGTAATACTAGATTCAGCAACACAATTAGAGATTTTTCATCCCTGTTTCTACCCTAAAACTTTACAGTGTACATATCTGTTCCGATTAATTATTTAGCATTACAAAATAAACATATTTTTTATAACAAAACAAAAATTGTTGATGTTTGTGTCAAAACTCAGAACATACGTTAATGTAAATGTATAGGAACAACCCCAGTCTAGCTGTAAATACATCTATATTGCGATTGCAATAGTAACCAATGAAGACATTTCTGTAGAATCTTAAACGGAAATTTAATAATCTGACACACTCCCCCTTCACAAGTAATAACATATTAAGCAAACACTGAGTGAGATATTCATTCCCTTCGATGATATTTCGCTGTAGCAAACTCCGCGTGAGCAAAAGGACGCATTAGTAGTTATACAAATACTTTGAAGAGTTTGCATAACGGCTGATGACGTTCCCTGGGCCTTTTCGGTGCCATGTAGGGCATTATCAAAACCACAAGGCGTTAGATAGCGACTGGGGAAGAGCGAATGTTCTCCATCCGAGTGCGTGGCAACATTAAGTGCGTAGTAATGTCGGTGGTGATATTAATAACTTCCACAACTAACAACAACAATACTAAAGTTTCATGTTTTCTTCGCCAGTGATTCACTTGTTTAATATTCCCTTCGGGTGGAGCAATCTGTCACTATTCTAACTAGAAAATATGGTCTATGCGAAACACAACAGCAAATGAATGATGTATTATTTATGCAGTATTCCAGTTGAGAATAGACTTGGTGACACTTCGGAGTCAGCTCATTTTACGCACGTAAAGGTGCATTCACAAATAAAAATTAGGTTTAGATTTATGGTTTATAATTTAGATTTAAAGGCTTTGGCCCCATATTATGTAATGACTCCATTCACACTTCAGAATTTAAGGTGCATTCACAAATGAAAATTAAGTTTAGATTTATGATTTATACTTTAGATTTAAAGGCTTTGGCCCCATATTATGTAATGACTCCATTCACACTTCAGAATTTAAGGTGCATTCACAAATGAAAATTAGGTTTATGGATTTTGTTTAGGTTTAAGTAAGTCATTCATAAATGTAAGTTTAAATTAACTGTAATTTAGTTTTGATATGTACATGTTTCAAAAACAAGATTAAAACATCGGTAGAGCAATACTTAACAAGACACCTGTGCGCCATGGAACTATCATTCGCTTGGCATTATTGGTTATATTTCAGCAATTAAGTTATGACAGTCTCGATGTTCTACTCGCATTTGTTTAAAAAGCCGAATCCACCAACTGGATACTAAATAAAGATGGGTGTATATATCTATATCCTTTCAGACTCGTTCTCATTGGTGAAGTTTGTGACGTCAAACTAAATCATAAAATTAAAGTTTGGACCTTTCAATGTTTAGCTTCATGATTTGGGTTTAGTGTGAATGGAGTCATTACATAATATGCGGCCAAAGTCATTAAATCTAAAGTATAAAACATAAATTTAAACCTAATTTTCATGTGTGAATGCACCTTAAATCCAAATCATAAAGCTAATCATTGCAAAGTCCAAAGTTTAGCTTTATGAGGCGTCACAAACTTCGCCAATTGAACGAGTCTAAAACGATATAGAAATACACATCTATCTTTATTTAGTATTCATTTGGTAGATTTGGCCTTTTAACCAAATGCAAGAAGAACAAGGAGACTGGCAAAACTTAATTGCTGAAATATAACCAATAATGCCAAGCGAATGACAATTTCACGGCGTACGGGTATCTACTAAGTATTGCTCTACCGGTATTTTAATCTTGTTTTTGAAGTATTTACATAGATGTTAGTACAATCCAAACTAAATTAGGGTTAAATTAAACTTGAATTTATGAATGAGTTACTTAAAGGTGCATTGACAAATGAAAATTAGGTTTAGATTTATGGTTTATACTTTAGATTTAAAGAGTTTGGCCGCATATTATGTAATGACTCCATTCACACTTTAGAATTTAGGGCCTCTAAATCCAAATCATAAAGCTAAACATTGCAAGGTCCAAACTTTAGGTTTATGATTTACTTTGACAAACTTCACTAATAAGAACGAGTCTGAAATGATATAAATATATACACCCATCTTTATTTAGTATCCACTTGGTGGATTCGGTTTTTTAAACAAATGCGAGAAGAACATGAAGACTGTCATAACTGAAATATGACCAATAATGCCAAGCGTATAACAGTTTCACGGCGCACAGTTGTCTTGTTGAATACTGGTCTACCGATATTTTAATCTTGTTTTTGAAGCATTTACACAGATGTTTGTACATATCAAAACTAATTTTTAGATAATTTAAACTTACATTTGTGAATAACTTACTAAACCTAAATAAAAGTTATGAATTAGTTTTTTATTTTGTGCAAGACACACTTGACATATCGAAACATCAATACTAGATATTTCTTAGTAAATAAACAGTTTCTTAAAACAGCTATTACTAGGGTAAGCATCAAGTCACCGGGCAACTCTTCTGCGAAAGCTGCAGGTTGTTTCTTAAAATGCGTTTTTTTCGTTCGACAGATTTTGAAAAGGCATCTTCAAATCACATCAAATTCCGCGTTCTTCTCTCCTCTATTTGAGACTACTCAGATGTAAAATAAAGCATAAGGAAATGAGGCAATGAAAAAGTTGACTGTGTACGAGCGGTACAAGTAAAGATTTCGCTTCGACAAAAGCAAAGGGAAAGTGATTAGCAAATGTTTTTCGATTACTAGGAAGCCAATTGAAGGGCCAACGTTTTGCTAATGCAGCAAAGGTGATGCAAAATGCGAGGAGGTAGCTGACGACGCTTTTACTCGTACGAAAGATTGAACAATTGTGTAAATGCAGAAAGGTTGTACTTTAAAAGAAATTAATATTTTCAATAAAATTTTATTGACCAATTCCTGCTACATTTTGTCACTATCTCGTATAAATAAATACTTGAGGATATCATGTTTTATTTTCAATTCCTGACTGCTGATATAGTGTATTTTATTGTTTCAGGAATGCGCAATTAAATATCATAGAACTGCAGAATAAGCAGACTACATTTCAGCCTGAAACCCGCATATATTTTCAGTTTCAGGTGAGTCTGTTTCCACTATTATTTATATAATACTGTTTATATATGCGAACACATTACTTCACGGGCTAATATTTATTCATTAAATGTGCACAAACGGAACAAAAGGCCATTGTTGAATGAAATACTGAATATAACACTATATGTAAAATTTGTAAATAAAACTGAAAAGCTTCACGCTGCTTTTATTGCTATTTAAATTTCACAAGGGTTACAAAAAATTATATCTGATACATTTTTGCTTTTTACGTGGTTTGATTAAATTGACTTTTGATGTATCGTTTGATCGGTTTTATTAAATTTTATTATAATTAATCACTTCAGGCTATGTTTTATTTTTCAAATTTGATGTAAAAATCTGATGTGGTCAACACAATACCTCTTGCTATTTAATTTTTATTAATTTAAATATACATACAAACCTATTTACTATATTAAATTCTTTTTCATATAACAATAAATTGTTCTATTTAATATTATCGTTTAAAACGTTACTATTATTAACTTGAAATAATTAGTTTTTGACAGTGACAATTATCTGTCAGTTACATGCATTTGAGATCTGAACTGTGTAACCAAGGAGTTTAGAACGAATATGCTTCGGCATTTGAATAATTTTATAAATGTATAAAATATACACCTCCCGCTACCCTTGGTAAGGGAGGTATAGGGATAGTGCTAAAAATCGCATATCGAGATTTTGGTAAATGACCACGTTTTAAGGTCCCTAAAATACAATTTTAACATTTTCGCGATGATGATGATGATGATGATGTACGTGTGTGTGTGTGTGTGTGTGTGTGTGTGTGTGTGTGTGTGTATGTGTGTGTGTGGATCACAAACACAACACACACACACACACACACACACACGTACATATATATATATATATATATATATATATATATATATATATATATATATATATATATATATATATATATATATATTCACAGTCATCATCGAGAGAAAATTAAAATCGGATTTTAGGGACCTTAAAACGTGGTCATTTTTCAGTAAAAAGCGAAAGCAAAATACGTGTTTTTAAAGTGTTTTCAATAACTTCCATAATTCAAAACGGTACTTTAGCTGTGTTGGCGAGTACACCACAAAGTTCCTCCAAAATCTTGTAGCCACTAAAATACAAAAAACCTAAACAATCAAGTACCATAAAATTTTTAGGTAGGATATGTTTGTCCAATAAAAAATTTCTCTATGGATTTATACTATTTGTAAAATTGTTTCTACTGGTACAAGATGATTTAATTGTGGTAGTTTGTAGTTGGCAGCTTTTACTGAAGCTAAAGACCTGGAAATAATTTCAAGTGACATTTTCTACTACGCGCGTTATTCTACTCCGCCAAATCCAGTCTTTAATTATAAAGTATTAATGAACTTAATTCCATTTCACTTTTAGTTTGGCTAAACAAATACTTAACAAATTGTTTTGTCTATTAGTTCCATGAATTCAATATTTATCCTCTAGCGATTAATTTTTTTTAAGTTATTCACAAAATATTGTTTACTCACTACACATAACAATTTTTAATTTATTTTTGTAACAAATCGAAAAGAGATTTTCAGAAATGTGTACGAAAGACTTTATTAAAATTACTTAATTTTAAAGTAATGCTATAGTGCTCGCTAAAGTGCTAAAGTTATATTATAAAACGAACAGAACTTTAACAATTTAAATTAAAATTATAGTTCTGTTTATTTTCATAATATAACTTTAGTACTTTAAAGATCCCTGAAGTCCTGAAAGTGATATACTTTATTAGGTGAGAAAGAATACCCCTGAGCGAGCCGTAGGTGAGTTTTGGAAGCTTTTGGGTCCAGTAAAGACACTTTCAGGTCATGTTGGGTACAATTTTTTACCTTCCGTCACCTTTAGGTAATCAAGGTATTGTTTTTGGTCAAAAAATTCGATGATGAGTTTTTAATCAATAAGCACGTTTGAGGGTCTCTAGAATTTTCCAATTTTTACGAAGATGTCTGTATGTCTGTGTATGTGTGTATGTATGTATATATGTGTGTATGTGTGTGTAACAAAACTTTCGTGTGCGATAACTCTAATACTACAATTTCAAAAATTATAATTCTTTCGTATTCTTCTTCGATGCATCTATATGAAGAGCTGATTAGATTTTGGTTACAATTGGTCAACAGTTTTTCTTGAAAAAACTATGTCAAATATTTTTTTTTTCACATTTAATGTTATTATAAATATTGAATATTTTATTCTCTATACAATTCGACTGCATTTTACACTTCATATTAAATGGATATATAGTTAAAATATATTAAAGAAATTAAATTTCATAAAGTAGCCATCTATGGAAACAGCTACTATTTTAAGAAAATTCTGATTGAAACATGTCAGTGTCAAGTGCAATTGACATAGTATGTTTGTGTAAAAATTTTACTGTAAATATAGGATCTTTTGCTAGAAACTTTCTGTTTGGAATTTGTATAAAATACATACAACTGCGGAAAGATAATGTAGAAGAAATAAAATCTTTTGCACGGAACTTTCTGTATGAAATTTGTACAGAGTGATCAAGAATGTCTTAAGCATGCCGCTCCATACAATTTTGACATTTGCCGCTTACTTAATATGACGGCATTACTATTTCCATGAGCGTAAGTTTCGAATTTTGCTAGCTGTCATAACAATACTGCCAAGAACCGTCTTGTTACTTTCAGCAGAACGAAAATATGCGGCAAGAAGAAATTACCACACTCTTCGCTAAAATCCATAATGAAAACAAATATCAAATGAATTAACGTACGGCAATGATATTAATCAAATGTCATGCAGCTGTCATCGTCTGTCATATGTGGACGAATTATGAAAAATTGAAATATAATTTTGACATTATTGACACGTGATCTTCAGTCATTTTTTGACATAGAACGGACGGAAGGCAATGTGCTGGCCACATCAGAAATTTTTTTACGGTCTTGAAAACAAAAATAAATAAAAATATATAGCTATGTATTATTTTATATTTCATTGGAGGAAATAAGAAATAAATAAATAAACAATTGATCGCCGTGGAAACATTCATGTAGGAATCAAAGAGTTATATTCCGATCCCTTATACACAATTTTCCGAAATAGCACAGTAAAAAACGATTTTCCGGTCTAAAAAGTGATCAGAAACAGCTTATTTTCTGGCCGATAACAGAAAAAACTTAAACCTGACAGTGACATAAATATAAAATTACTGACCTCTTTAATTAAAAGTATTTTTTGTTTCCCACGAACGTGTTAAACAGCAAATTTTTGAAGTACAACAGGAAATACGTTTTGTTATACATGGAACAAATCCAACGAACATGTTATAATTAAAATTAAACAGCAAATTGAAGCACAATTAGGAAGTTGGAATATTTCGCAATAAATGAAATGGACTACTGTTCCTATAATGTTAACTATTGTCCATAGCAAAAGTTTTAATGGAAGACAAACAGTTGTAACAATTTTCAGTTTCGGAATAATGAACTAGAACTATTATATGCCTGAAGAGTAATTATTTCAGTTTGGATGTAGGTAAATTTATTCGTGTAACGAGGTAATTTTACAGAAAGATGAAAGGAAACCCATAATTTTAAATTGGGTTTTATGAGTCTTCCTGTTTTTTATTTGCATCTTTTCCCGACAAGCAAGTTGTTATAAGGTTTCTTTCGAAATTTAACTGAATTAGTACTTTCTTTTTACTTCCTTGTACAAAGTAAAGGAAGTATTGTATTCGCGAAAAATTTCGGTTTCCAGATTTCAACGGAAATATCCTTTTTGGCCATCCCTGAATCCTTTCTGACTAATTTCGTCGTGACGTCTGTACCTACGTACGTACGTATCTCGCATAACTCAAAAATGGTAAGCCATAGAAAGTTGAAATTTTGTACTTAGAACTTCTTTAACATCTAGTTGTGCACCTTCCTTTTTGGTCATTACATAATTTCCAGAAATGGTATTTTATTTGAAGCCTATAATAGATTTTAATGAAAAACTATATTAAAATATAATCCAAAACTTTTCAAATTTAGTATATAAGACTTTTATATCAATTTGAATAACATAGCAGAATTTCGTTAAAACAGGCTAACCGGAAGTGATATATTACCTGAAGTTGTTAACAGTTTTTCTTGAATAAAATGGTTTCATTTTGATTTTAGAAATAAATGCTTCAAATAAGAGTTTTAGAGAGTTAAATTCTGCGTCTAGTGCATCAAGTATTATTAAATTAGCCCTTTGTATAAGCGAGATATGTGAATTTATATACTTTTTGGTTTTTGTAATGAAGCTTGCTATGGATTAGGACAAAAAAATGAAAAATAGATGTTAATGTCAAATTACGTCAAATACGTGCAATTTTATAATAGAGTATATACTTCATATTAGTCTTGTGTACAAGGAAGTCGTGTGGTGTCCACATCAGATTTTTTATATTATTATTTTATTAATTAAATGATGCAGCAACTTTAATAAAGACAATGTAATATTAAGTATTGTACATATCAAATGATTTTACAGCAGATTCATATTATTGTGGTCCATAATCTCTGTAACAACCATTGATTATGATTGTAATCAAAGCAGTAACTAGAGTAATTTAATGTAATCTCTGTATTATACATTAAAGGCAAACACGAACAACAGGACAAGTCGTTGCACTTAAGTGTAATCAAATGATTGATAATGTTGCACTTTACTGCTTGAACACTAACCTCGGTATTGAGTTTCGCGCTGTGATTAGTGATACATTTCCCCGTAAGATAATAAAGTCTCTTTATATATATACCGTGTGTCCCAAGCAAACCTTGACATAGGCGTTTTACATGGGAAAACTGATTTTTGTGAATAAAAAGTGTCCGGCTTAAAATTAAGCCATGCTATTTAACATGCTAATAGTACATTACCTCGTATACCTTATTTAATATTAATTACATTATTATCATTTCGTAAATTAGAGAAAATTATAAATATCTGTCAATAAATATTTGTTTCAATATTTTATTACTTAATATCAAAATAATTACAATTGTCATTGTAGGTCAATGGTTAGCATAGCTGACTGTGGAATGAGATGACGTTTAGAGGTTGGGGTACGAATCTCCGTCAAAACAGTTTTTATATATATTTTTTTATTTATGAATTAATTGCGAATTATATTAAAGATATTATGTATTATATTTTTATAAATTTGTGGAAAAAATATTAATGCAAATCTATAGAAAATTTAAAAATCTTAAATTTTTATAATAACATTAATCTCGAAAAATAACATTTAAGGGTATTTTTCGAAGAAAAACTATTTTGAGTTTCAAGTAAAGTGCCATTGCCGATTATCCAAATTACACCAAAATTTAATGGACTGTTTCCATAATCGATAAAAGGTCGAAATACAAGGTTCCAAAATTTTTTGTATGATAGTATTTGAATTAGAGTGGAGGATCCACACATACACGCACACACACTCACACTCACACACACACACATACACACACACACACACACACACACACACACACACACACACACGCACACAAACACACATACACACACAGACATCATCGTGAAAATGTTAAAATTGGATTCTAGGGACCTTAAAACGTGGTCATTTACCAAAATCTCGATATAGGTACGATTTTTAGCACGATCCCTATACCTCCCTTACCAAGGGTAGGGGAGATAAATAGTATATTATACAATATGTATAATATACTACTCAGGGAATAAAGTGCGTATTCAATCCTGTAGGTGAAGTTTATAAAATTATATAATCACCTGAGGGATTGAATGCACTTTAGTCCTGTAGTATATACGCTATTTTTCGCACTCCCGTATCAAATGGAACGATATTAGTGTAAAAGAATTTAATCTTACAATTTGAGAATACAAATGACAGAATTTTTGTTCAAATTTAAACGCCTCCTCAAAATGTAGTGCAGATACGAATAAATAAATCATAATAACTATATGATGTTATGGAAACAGCTTGTTTATTTTTACTTTAGCCTCCCAGGAATTTTTTTTCATATTTTATCCCTCTGGGACTGAATTTGAACTTTAGTCCCTGAAATGAGTGATTAGAATCGCTCTTTAGTCTCGGGAGTGTCATTCTGAGTATAATAAATATCCAAGTAAGATAATGAAAATATCAACGCTGGTAAAGCTGTAAATGAACCAGCATCAGAACCTGGTTATCATGAAAGAAACAGGTTAAAAAAAATTAAGAACGATGAGAAGTAAAACTTTTTAAAGAACCTGCAAAATGCATTCATTCCGCGAAATTTTTGGTCTCGCCTTGTGTGTGCAGACCTCCAAAATATTCCACTTTAGATATTTGATAAATGATTACAAATTTTGTCTGGTTTGTATATTTGTTCTGGTGGCAAGTGACGAGTGCTGCTCCATATTTCAGTCGCCGCTTCGCGCGTTGTGCATGTGCGCGCAGAAAGTTATTTATTTCTTTGTCATTTTACGCGTTTACCCGGAGATTTGTTCTGGAAATACCAGGCCGGCGGATACACAAGACGCGGTGTAATGCATACACAAAATCACGTATTTCATATATTTATAACAGAACAACAATTCCACAGAAAAACCGACAATGAGATTCCGTGCTTCTTACAGAATATTTTCTGATATGCGGTCTTCATTATTATCCCACGGATGGTTAGTATAGTTAGAATGTGAAAGAATTATGAACTTACACTCCCGAGAAGGGTAATGGTGGAATGAATTAAGAAATCTGAAACGAATGCAAGTTTGAAAGAGATTTCTAATTCATGCAAACTTATTCGTTAATAATGACCAGTTAAAAAGTGCTCCTATTAAATAAATATGATTTATCATTTATTGGCCTTAAGAAATTTGAATAGTTAGGTAAGAAAACAAATGCGCTATTAACTACAAATACTTTAATCTATGAAATGTACCGATGTTTGGTTTCATTCAAATTGGCCGCGTAGTTTGTGTTTGTGTTTGACACCTACATATTGACTAGGGATTTCGTCTCGTCTCGTTGTATTATGCGAGACGAGAACGAGATTGAGATTGCAATTTAAAATTCGAGGCGAAGTCGATATAACAACTGTGAGAAGCGAAACACCTCGCGAGATTCTCGCGAGAGTCTCGCAATAAAAAGTATTTGTAACTTTACAGCTTTGATTCATAAATTCAAGGAAAAATGCACCGTACAGGGAGTGGAGTCAACGGTAACTCGTACATAGAGCACGTTAATGTGAAAATTATATAAATTGACTATATTTTTTGTCTATCTAAAGTCGAATGATATCTGTCGCAGAGCGAGGAAATGCAAAATAAAGACTAAATCGGTTTTGGATCTAATAGAACTAGTTTTTCTCCAACATTTCAGCCCCTAATTCATTCCAGTTAAAACTACGGTTAATAAAATTATTGTCGTTCCTGAAAAGTAAAGGATCTTATATTAAGCGTCGATAGGAGCCAACACGGAGTGAAGCGGAGTGATTGGTTGCCAGCGGGTTTCCAGTGTAGCTACAAAAAAGATTTTTTTAATGTTTAATTAGTTTTACTGATGACAAAATGTAAAATAATTTGGTGACTAGTGTTTTGTTCTGTTTATTATAGTTATACGACTGTAAATACATGGAAGACAGAACTGACTCAACAGCGTCTGTATATTCAACTGCTCGGACAGCTGCCCAATACTCTTCAATGCTATCGAGTATTTTCTTTTACAGCTATCCCTGTATACCAGTAACTTTCCGACTCGCCGTTACTGTCTTCGTATACTATAACTCGTCAACACTACCGAGTATTCACATCCACAGCTATCCAAGTTTACCAGTAACTTCTCGAGTACCTACTCGACACAAACTACATACGCTCACCACGATACTGCTGTGCTTCACTAACACTCTATGTAAATGTCTCTATATGTCTCTCCATGTAACTAACTCCCGAGCATAGCTGCGTCTCTTTTATACAGCTGCCATTAACTTCTACAGAGCTCTAGAATGTTCGACCGCATAATAACAATGAACACAAAAGACTAAAACACTAACACTAATAGTAATAATTTATTTCGACTATTTATGTCACTGTTTATTTATATCACGTTCAACTGTCCGCCTACCGACCTCAACAGCGTCTATATACTCAACTGATGCAACAACGTCTGTAAATTCAACTGCTCGGACAGAAGTCACACTTTTCACCTCACTATCTGTCTATTTATGTAACTAACTGTCTAACTTCCACTTCAGTATCACCGACTGTCCTCGTATACCTAGCTTCCTAATATTCTTCAACAATACCAAGTATTCTCTTTCACAGCTATCCCTGTATACCATAACTTTCTGTCTCGCCGATACTGTCCTCGTATACTATAGCTCGTCAACACCTAGTATTCATATCCACAGCTATCCCAGTTTACAAGTAACTTCCCGAGTACCTACTCGACACAAACTGCATATGCTTACCACGATACTGCTGTGCTTCTTCTAACACTTTACTCTCTAACACTTCATGTGAATATATATTACTCTCTAATGTAACTAACTCCCGAATAGAGTTGCCATTAACTTCCAGAGAGCTCTAGAATGTTCGACCGCATAATAACAATGAACACAAAAGTTTCAGGTGACCGGAAGTAATTAAATACGTCGCGGCTTGTTTGTTTACGTAGCCCGACTACTAGCGCGATTGCGTCATCGCTATATTTAGACGCTTGTTCAGCTTAGCAGCAGGGCTTACACGTTACAATATATTTATTTATATTGCCTCTTGAATCTCCATTATTTAGGCAATAACGCTATATTGCCCTGTGGTTTTCGCTGTTTGCCGTTAGAGATTCTTGCGGAAAACAATGGTTTGAAAATAGAAAAGAGTTCTCCCCATCATTTGCATACATTACAATCGGTGTGTGGCATGTTCTGTTCTGAGGATCCGTCCCATTTCCGTCGGGATATTGATGGGTCCTGGCCCTGGCTGATGGAATTCTCCTGTTTGCGAGTCACGTGTTTAAAATTCCACAGGCGAAACACAGTCGAAGTTGGCGCTGGCCTGCCGTTTGCCTCCGCCTGCGACAAAGGTTATATGATGTTCAAGTGTTCGCGGCGCGGAGCATTTGCATAATACCCTGCCTTTTATTATATATGGGAACTGTATGGACTACGGATGCACTTCACGAAATATTTCAACCTAATGCGAATGGGAAATAATGCCCAAATGTACACCAAGAAATAAATTCTTTCCTGCTGCTCCGAGAACAGTATATTATTTTTTTTGTCTTTTATGCGATTTAAAACATTTCCGTTTCTAAAATACCTAACGCAGCTAGTTCACAAGTCCACTTTAATTTAATAAGGCCCGACCTTTGAGCCCCCACACGGAAAAATCTGAGGGGGCTCTGCCCCCACACGGTAAAATCTGAAAAGGTTCTGCCCCCACACACATATTATTTTTAATACCAACAAAAAATACACTCATTTTGAAATAGTTTTAATACATCAGTTACTTATACAAAGTAACAATGTATACCTCTTTTATTATTTATTTTATAAAATTTTCAACTTGTCATATTGTATTAACTAAAGTACTGTGTGTAAGTAACGCGTGCGGACTAATAAATAGTACTGCCACGACTGTTATCAGATTTAAAATGCAGTATTATCTGAGATTAATAATAAAATTATCAGATTTTTATTGAACATTACGGTAAATTTTGTCCACTCCTGCGAAATAAATTTTATACAGTGTTATCAAAAATGGTTGCAGGTCACGTGATCACTTTTGTTCCAAAATATTTTCAAAATTATATTCTAATATTCCATATTCATCAAATCTATATTCCACATATGACAGATGATGACAGGTGTATGGTATTTTATTAATATCATTGCTCTACGTTGATTTATTTCATATTTATTTCGGATACCTTCCTAAAAAATTTAATTTTATTTTATTATGCTTTTAATGAAGAGCGTGACAGATTTCTTCTTGAAGCATATTTTCATTCGGGTTATCATAAAGAACACGGTTCTTGAGATTCTTTTTATGACTGCTTCAAAATTCGAAAGGTACGCCCATGGAAATAGTAATGCTGTCATACTATCTAAGCGGCAAATGTTAAAATTGTATGGAGCGGCACACTTCAAGCACTTTTGATCACTCTGAATTTATTTTCAACATATATACAATTGAAATTTATGTTCTATCTGTCTTATGTTAAGTTTCGCAGTAAATATTAAAAAAGTCAAGATTTTTAAAAAATGAAGTAGATATTTTAAGTCATACGATAAATTCGCATTTTTGTTCAATTTGATTTATGTTCCAATTTTAAGAAATAAGGTTTTTAGTTGGTAAATTTTCTGTTGTCCCATTTTAGCCCCTACACGAAAATCCAAAAGTCGGCGCCTTTGACTAGCCACATGAGTCTTTGGCGAGTTTTAAAATTTACTTTCTCCTTAATGAGCCTGTTTCGTAGGCTTGTATGAGAATACCCCATACCTACATGTGATGCGGATCTCATACAAGCCTATGAGTTTAACTAACGAAAATACTGTATAAGCCCGTAGATTTGCAGCCCAGCCACGGTGCAATTAGAGAAAATCAAATGTTAACTTTACCTTGTATTTATCTCTACAATATATGCCTGTTTATTAGAAAAAATCAATTCAGAATAACAGCTCACAAAAATATACATAACTATAATACCAGAGGAAAGGATAAGTTTATACAACCTAGAAGTAGACTAACCTTAGTACATAATAATAATCCAAACAACATAGGCATTTCTATATATATAATAGATTACCAAATTATATTACAAATATTAAATTAGAAAATAAATTTCAAAAAGATTTAAAAATATTTTTATCACAAAAATGTTATTATAATTTAAATGAGTATTTCAATGACAATCAGTAAGATGACTTTATGCATGTATTTATTATTTGTTTATATTTACTGTACTGTAAGTATGTTCGTATGTATTGACGATCCAATATCGGCTGTATCTGCTGGTCAAAGGAAATAAATTTATTATTATTATTAATTGGTAGCATGTAACAGTACAAATGTTAAGGATGCGGGTTCAAATCCCGCCGGCTAGCATTCTTTTCACAATTTCTTTGATTTAAATATCATTTAAAAAAATACCACATTCATTTACTATTTACTATTTAAGAAGTAGAATCTTATGCAAGAAACTTTCTATATGGCACAAAATACATAGAACTTACGGAAGGTAATGTGCTGGCCACATCAATTTTTTTTAATCTAACATATTACTATTTTATTTTTATAAATAGTAAGTTTTCCTGCCATCCCTTAACAGTACATGTGGAATCCCCTGTACAACGAAGTGGAAAAGTAGTCAAGACTAAATTTCACTCTCACAAAAGCCGGAAAAGTAATTGGTCCATGAGCCTCGCGCCACGTGCGTCCAAAATGAGAATACTAGATGTGCACTTGACTTGGGAGATTTATCTCCGAAAGCTCGTTGGCACCGCCACTGACTTCACCTCCATATGGCTTTATAAACCAGCGAATCCTAAAAGCTCGCTTCAAGGGCATCACACAAACTTGAACTTAGACTTAACCCTAGGTGTCTATAAGGGACCTTTATCTCCTTAAGCTGCAAGATTTCCAAGCTGCGATAACTTGATTGTTAGTATGTAGCACGTACACTATTTTAGTACCTAGTTGAATTTCTGGTTTTGTTATTAATTATTTTAATACATGCACTTTTAAAACGATGACTTTTATTTGACGCGTTTTTGGTTAAAATAATTAGGCGAGCAGGAAATTGCAAAAAACTGATTTCCCATGTTAATCTCCTATGTACACCTTTACGACAGACATATATATATATATATATATATATATATATATATATATATATATATATATATATATATATATATATGTGTGTGTGTGTGTGTGTGTGTGTGTGTGTATGTGTGACGATTTTTTCGGATTCGATAACGTAAAGACTACAATTCAAAAAATTATAATTCTTTCGTATTCCTTTTCTTTACATCCATGTGAAGAGATGATTAGATTTTGGTTATAATTGGTCAATCGAAAGTTTTAAGATTTTAAGAGTATTTCTTAAAAAACATATTTTTTTACATTTAATATATTATTATAAATATTAAAGAATTTTTTATTCTCTATACGGTTTGATTACATTGATTACATTTTAAAATTTTTGGTCGACCCCTTTTGGCCACATTAACATAGATTATACCTTCTTCACAATATTTTATTGTCCGACATAATGTTGCCACAGAGATATTGTGCTCGCGATAAACTGCAACAATATAACATTTAGGCATTTGCCCAAAGATTGTAAATTCCTTTACGAATATCTAGCTTAAATGACATTTTGCTGCATCAAATCAAAAAAACTAAACTGTCAAAATAAAAACAAGATAATTGTGATATTTTGTTTCCAGCGACAATTTGATTAAACGTTATTTGGTATAAATACAAAACATGTAAATATTTTCTCAAAACTTTAGCACCATACGTTATTGTATTTTACTCTAAAAATTTGCATAAATTTCACAATTTTGTCCTACATAATTATAAGACAAAATAAATTTAGTGGCTTGGAGATATCAAGAGACTTCTCGAGTCTACTACTACTTTAATTATCCATATATTATTCGGAGGCGACATAAATTAGGCTGGTGAAACTTCAAACAAGACACAAAACACAATGAAACGTGGCAAACTCCGCGAAATATTACCCGAGCAACATAACTTATTCAAGCAGCAAAATCGTAATTTTATCTCAACAGTTACGGGAGTAATAATGACATTGTATCTTGGGATGCTGCAGATTCTTAGGATATAGAAAATTAGTCCTACTATCACGATAAAAAGATGTTACACTATACAGGGTGTAAATGAAATAAGTGCATTAAATTTAACCAGTAATGTAACTCGTCGAGAGCAACAATTTTCCTTAATATTTTTTTTTTCTAAATCTTCTAGTTGTTGAGTTAAAATTCTTTAAAGATTTGTTTAAAATTTCGTTACCCCCCACTGGCAAGATCACTGCTGCCCTTAGCTATCTGAATCAAAGTTCGATGTACACAGCACAAAAATTGTCGGGTGGTGGTTGCATACTCGTAAACACAATAATTAATAAACGATCAACGGAAATAGCTATTTGTGTATTAAGAGCGCAAAATGGGACATTGTCGATTGAGAGGTGGTTGCCGCGCGACGCAGGAGCGAAGCATTCTCTCGAAATCGACAATGTCCATTTGCGCTCGAAACACACACAAGATTTTTTCTACAGTCGCCACAATGGGGTCCTCCACCATAACAAAAATTTATTTTTTATTTATTTTTACTTATCGGTATTTTCCATTCTTCTTGAGCTATTGCTTCAATCTAATCTAAGCATTTTATACTTTCGTTTTTGTAAATGAATGCCCTATTTTATTTTCACAGCAGTGCGGCATTTTGTTTGGTTATGTAAGTGGGTAATGTGTAACTACAGTTTCATTAATTCCTGACTAAACGTTTCCATTAAGAATATAGCTAAGTAACATTTCTCAACATTGTATAGTTAGAAATTTGAGGAGCGAGCGTTTTTCTACTTTGTCGCTCTAGAGCTGCAAAGTGACATTTTGCGTTGACAAAATAGAGCGCAAATGGCTACTTTGTATATAGACTGTAGAAAAACATATTTATTATTAATAAATTCGTAATAGTACAATTTTTAAAATAAAGAAATTTAAAATTTGGATAACAAAATTATAAAATTGTGTATTAACGGTATTAACACAGCTTTCTGAACTTGGGTGAATAGAGTAAGAGCGTGGGAAGAGCATACTAGTTATGGAGGTTATGGAATGAATTTTCGTGTATCAACGTGTCAACACGGCAAATCATACTAGTTTAAATACGTTGTTCAAAACATGTAAGTACATACTTTTGTCCATTTAAACGAGGTGAGATTATATGAGGACCAATGACTCGTCAATTTATTCTCGCCCAAACAATTAATGATATTTTTTGTTGAAAATTGTGTTTCCTTCTTAAAGTATGAGGATTTTTGTGACCAGATAAGCGTATTGTGCATTATTAAAGACACTTTCTCTAATATATCCAGCCCTATCAGTGAACAATACAACTCATTCGCAAAATTGAAATGCTTGAAACAATGAAATTTTTTCACATGGTATGGAAGTAACTGTTGCTCTTTTAAAATATTCCAAATTGTTATATGTGACACATCAAACTGTGATAATCTTAAAGATATTGTATGTGGTACAACATAAATTTACGAATATTACGAAGACGATGATTTTCGTGTAACTTCGTTGACCTTGAGAACTTCACCAAAGGTAATTACAATGTCTGAGTATCCGCTATTCACATAAGCATTTTACCAGAATTTTACCTTATAAACAAGTTTATTACTAAAGTTAAAATTAAATTGCAAGAACTGACAGGACTGTCAATAACTAAAACAAAATTTTCCATAGCTATTGCTACTGCATTCAATTATTACAAAAATATTTGGAACGACTCGTCAATTTACGAGGTGGTAAAAATGCTAAAAAAATTAGAAATTTCGAGAAAAAGTTATTAAAAAATATTGTTGCTCTCGAGTTATATTACTGGTTAAATTTAATGCACTTATTTCATTTACACCCGGTATAATACTATAGTTTCACTTTCAAAGCTATTTATATGAAAATATCCTCTGTATCGTTATGTTTATTTCGTTTTCCTTTGAAACTAGATGGTACTAAAGGTCTCTTTTTACTTCTGTGCAGAGACGACTGTTCGTGTCATCTTTTCCCCCGAGAGACAAATACATTCAGAATAAATCTGTTTAACTGAAAGTCAACTGAAGTTCACACACTACGTACATTTCTTGACACGAAATTAGTTTCAAAGAAAACTTTGTTTTGCTATAGTGGTGTTTATTATTCAACGTTGTGTTATTGTGTACTTTGTTTAAAATTAGTCAACAAGTTGGAGAAGTGGTTTACAAAGTGCCCAACTTGACAGATGAAGATTTAATTATATTATTTACTATTTGTACTATTGTTTTAAAAAGACTTTTTGCCTGTTTCTTTATTACAGGTAAACATTTTGTGCATGTTGAGAACTTCTGTGGAAAACCTGCAGCATTTGGAGAACGCAATACAATGTTACAGAATAAACATGGAAAAGATTTTCTCCAGGTTCTTTCCATTCAATGTAGACATGTAGAGTATTTTACGTGTAGACTCTTAGGGTGCAAAAATGAGAAAGTCTCAAATGTACAACGGTGAATGACGAAGCTTCTCATATACATTTCTTACGGAATACACGACCGTGGTTATTATACAGGGTGAACTGAAAGAAGTTATATTCTAAAATTTATTCTCCACAATCTGTCAAGCTGTAAAAGTTGTGGGACTGTATCCATAGTAATACATTAAAAATAGTATAGTAAATGTTGCATCTTATTTTTGAATTAGTGAATTCTACTCTAATTTTGACAGTTTATTTCTTAAAATATAGCCTAATCTAATACAAGTAAATACCTTTTTTTTAAATCCCTCAACAGGATTAAATCCCAATTACAGAGTGGGTTCACATTCACACACATCCATGCCTTAGTGGGATTCGAACCCATAGCCCCGAGCGCAGTCATGGCATGAGGCGTTGTTCTAACCATTGAGCCACCGGAGCTATAATAAAATAAAGATTAAATTTTAAATACCGGGATAAAATAGAATTAACTAATCCAAAAATGAGGATTAGCTTAAACATTTTTGTGAATCGTTAATTTTTATTAATCTAAATACATACCTACATATTTACTTATGCTGGGAATTGTATTGAATTCCTTTTCTATTGTTCTATTTACATTTTTCTTTTTCTTTTATTTTGAAATGATTAGTTCTTTGATAGTGACATTTATCTCTCAGTTCCATATATTTGAATAACTGCGTTTTATTTGTTTAAAGCGTAGGCTCTGGGATTTAAATTATAGATAATTATATAAAATTATCCATAAAATTTATAAAAAAAGTATTAATGCAAATCTATAGTAAATTTAATAATCTTTAATTTTTATAATAACA
Organism: Harpalus rubripes; assembly: GCA_963082715.1. NCBI lineage: Eukaryota > Metazoa > Arthropoda > Insecta > Coleoptera > Carabidae > Harpalus > Harpalus rubripes. The sequence goes on from OY720448.1 coordinate 549,051, forward strand.
TTAATCTCAAAAAAAAACATTTAAAGGTATTTTTCGAAGAAAGCTATTTTGAGCTTCTAGTAAAGTGCCATTTCCGGTTATCCGATTATCACCAAAATCTAATGGGCTCTTTCCATTACAGAAAAAGTTCGAAATACAAGGTTTCAAAATTTTCTGAATGATAGTATTTGAGTTAGAGTGGCGGATCCACACACACACATACACACAGACATCATTGTGAAAATGTTAAAATTGGATTCTAAGGACCTTAAAACGTGGTCATTTACCAAAATCTCGATATGCGATTTTTAGCACGATCCCTATACCTCACTTACCAAGGGTAGCGGGAGGTAAAAAACATACTGTTCTTTTTGAAGTAATTCAGTTCAGTTCAGTACGAAGTAAGGTCAGTCCATTTTCATTTGATTTAATTAACATGACATTTGCACAACTGAAATTCAGACTTCAGATCTTACAAAGACTTGGAAATCACACTAAATTTACATTTAATTAATAACGTTATAATTATTAAAACTAATTATTGCAGTAAAGTAAAATATATATTAATTAGAAGAAAGTTCTTAAAATGAATAATGTAAGTTAAGATTTGCGTCGTAATTTATTTATAGTTTGAAAGTTTAATGAAAAATCTTCACTGTAATGGTAAGATTCATCAACAATGAGATAATATCTGTAAGTTACAAACCTGACTAGCAATTATCTGTCAGCTGATTACAAAAACTTTACTCCGAAAACTACAAGTTTGAGTGAAATATCTTTACCCAGCAGTTCACAAACTTATTATTACTGAGAAAAGATATTAAATTACATTTTTGCTCTTATACATTATATTATATTGTATTTAAAATATTTGGGTAAGTTGAAATATATTTATGTAATTTTATTTTTTGTAACACTGCGTTGTTTTTTTCTCTGTAAACCTGAGGATGGACAAAGTAATGTCCAAAACGTCCAAAATAAATAAACGACGTTGACTGTCTTAAATAACGACGGAACTTATGGCCTACTTTCTTAACGCTAAAATTCAAGGTTGTTCCCAAATTTCCTAATTCAATTTTTGCTCTTACAAATATGTACCGAAACGTCATAGTGCTAATGCATATTTTTTGGCATAAAATAAAGAGAATGATTGCCCTATAAACTTTGCGGGATTGCCGGGATTCAGCCCTTGACGCAAAACGAGTATTACGGGATTACTAGTAATGCCCACGGCCCAAGCCTGTTGTTGGAGCAATATATTTCGATACCTAACGACACAAAATATAACTGATCATCATGTTGCTGAACTATGCCACAATATAACAAATATGATGTAGATTATAATGACAGACGAGAAATATTTTTAACTGTAAGTTCGCATACGAACAAATTACATTATTTGTATTATCTATCGCTAATTTTATTAGCCGTCAGGCCTAATTGAATACGGCACTATAACATGTTTATTTTCAGTTCTAATTAAATCTAATTCACATTAATTTCATGATACACGTATGACAGATTGTTATCGTTGATTCATTTGATAATAAAGTTACTATAGGGCGCGAGCAGACACGTGACTCGAGCAACCTTGACGTGTTTATAATCAGCTGATGTATGTGCACATGTCATTTTGATAAAAACAATGTCACTTTGACAGGACCAATATTTTGACTTATTTTAATTTTGAACTGGTAAAATATTACTATTTTTAAAATTGTGTTTTACTGCCCAAAATTTGTAAAATATTATAGCTATTTACCGGTTTCAGGATATTATTCCATTGTTTACATGTACAAAAGTAGGCTGGTAACTAAGTAATAACTGTATCTGTATGGTAATTATTACCATACTGACTTGTCAACAACGGTCTACAAAATGAAAATAAAATAAAATGAAAATGTAATGCTCTTCAATAATATATACAGATAACGTTAGCCTATCGTTCTAAATACGATCTACTTTATTCTAAAGTAATAAACATGAGAAATAAAGCACATAATTTGAATATTTGTTATATTGATATATGTCAAAATAATATAGTCTAATCTAATCCAAGTACCTGCCTATTTTTAAACCCGTCAACAGGATTAAATACCAATTACAGAGTGGGTTCACATTCACACACATCCATGTCTTAGTGGGATTCGAACCCAGAGCCCCGAGGGCACTCATGACATGAGGCGTTGCTCTAACCATTGAGATAGAATAGAATTCACTAATCCAAAAATGAGGATTAGCTTAAATATTTTTGTGAATCGTTAATTTTATTAATCTAAATACATATCTACATATTTACTTATACTGGAATCTGTATTGAATTCCTTTTCTATTGTTCTATTTACTTTTTCCTTTTTAAAACGTTACTAATATTATTTTGAAATAATTAGTTCTTTGATAGTGACATTTATCTGTCAGTTACATACTGCGTTTGTTTAAACCGTAGGCTCTGGGATTTAAATTATAGATAATTTTATAAATTTATCCATAAAATATATAGAAAAGGTATTAATGCAAATCTATAGAAAATTTAATAATCTTTAATTTTAATTAATCTCGAAAAAATAACATTTAAAGGTATTTTTCGAAGAAAAACTATTTTGAGCTTCTTGTAAAGTGCCATTTCCGGTTATCCGATTTTCACCAAAATCTAATGCGCTTTTTCCAATACAGAAAAACTTCGAAATACAAGATTTCAAATTTTCTGAATGATAGTATTTGAGTTAGAGTGGAGGATCCACACACACACATACACACAGACATCATCGTGAAAATGTTAAAATTGGATTTTAGGGGCCTGAAAACGTGCTGATTTACCAAAATCGCAATATGCGATTTTTAGCACGATCCCTATACCTCCCTTACCAAGGGTAGCGGGAGGCAAAAAACACAAAGAGTCGGTATCGAACCAACTAGGTTCAGACGTGGGCCATTTTGGGCCCATTCCTTGCTGAGTTTTGAAAGAACCAGGACCTGCCGACATACCAAGTCGGCACGATCGTCGCAACCCCTACAAGTTACCGCCTCTCCACGACGTGGCCATTCCTACCCCCAAGACTTGGTGACCCCTGATCGCCCATCCACACCCTTCAAGGACGCAATCAAGCGTCAACTCCTGGAACCCGTTCCCTGCATCAGCCCAGAAATTTCCTTTGCATTAAACGTCAGTTCTCTTTTCCTTTTGTTAGTTTCCGTTTTTACCCTAATTTTCATACAGTCCACTTGCTAAATATCTTTACACAAGTTTTGTTAATATCTAATCTAAATGTCGGTGCTCTTTGGGGTAAAAGTCACCAACATGTTGAGAATCTCTCTCGACGTATTTTACAGTTTTAAGATTGCCAAAGGATATTTACTCTTACAAACCAATAAAGCTGGTCTCCGACCGATTGCGGTGCAAGATGATTCAGTAAATAACACACGTTGCTGTGCGAGATATTGCAACGGAAACCCGGCAGCGCAAACACCTACCTACAGACATCCAACGATTAGTGTCATTAACTCAAGACGTCGTCGTCGTGGTCCTATTGCCTTGCTACGACGCGCGACACTTCACAAGATGTTATGAGACAAATAAAAAGTAATGGGAGCTATTTAGCTTTACTTTTTTGTTTGTTTAACGTAATTGAAACGTGGTTTTAATCGGCGTGGGACTTGGGAATCTACCATATCAACTATATCAGATACTTTTAGACGTGAATTGATTTCATTTTAAATATTTGTAGAAAATAAAACAAAAAATTTGACTTTGTTTAGTAAAGATTTAGAATGTTATTTACTTAGCCATGAAACAAAAACGAATAATTGTATGTTTTGTTGCCAATTTACTGTAACCTTTGTTTGTTTACTACGTTCTTTTCTTTTCTCATAAGCTATACAAAATACCAACTTTCGCAAGCCATTAAGAATTTGGAATGTCTATTTTTACGAATTCTTTTACTGGGCAAAACTTTTGTATGAAAGAAACACCCTAAAATGATTCGGCGATTAACGAGGGTTGCCTTTTAAGTTTTTACAATCGAACAATAAATAGCGTTAATGAGTTGTGACATCACTGTATTTGTGAACATTGACGTTTGTTATTGCAAAGCCAGTGGCAACTTAGGAATTGACCGTATAGGTTGTTGATAGTGAACGTTTAAAAGAAACAAGTATGTGCAAAAATGGAAATCACTCGTGAAGGTTTGCGTTGGATGATTTTTTATAATTTTAAAAAATGCCTTACTCAACAACAACGCATAGAATCGCTCCGTGCAACTTTTGGTAATAAAGCACCATCAGAGAAAACCGTCAGTGCTGAATGTCGAGAAGGTCGGCCAAAATCGGTTGTCATTCCGAGAAACATCGATGCTGTGCGCAACATGATTAAAGCAGATCAGCATGTGACTTACAGACAGATAGAGGCGTCTCTTAGCATATCGCAGACTGCAATACAATCGATTTTGCACAAACATTTAGGTGTGAGAAAGATTTGTTCTAGATGGATTCCGCATAATTTGACCGAAGCACAAAAAAAGCTCGTGTTGAAAAAATTCGACCGAGGACGTTCAAAATCCGTATACAACATTGTTACAGGAGACGAAACTTGGATATATTCGTATGAACCTGAAAGCAAACAACAGTGTACTGGTTGGGTGTTTGACGATGAACCCAATCCCACTAGAGTTGTTCGTTCACGGAGCACTTCCAAGAAAATGATCGCTTGTTTCTTTGGTTGTACTGGACACGTCGCAACCATTCCTTTAGAGGATCGAAGAACAATTTGTTTGCCAACGGTCTTCGGTGAAATAAGGAAAAACAACAAAAAACGTCGCATCATTCTTCATCTCGACAATGCCAGCTCCCATAAGGCACGTCAAATAACTGAATATTTGAAGGAGAAAAACATCGAATTAATGTCTCATTGCCCGTATTCACCCGATTTATCGCCTAATAACTTTTTCTTGTTCTGCACTGTCAAACAAAAGGTGGCGTGGACAGCGATTTTCATCACCTCAAGAAGCTATTGAAGACTTTCAAAACCATGTTTCTACGATATCAGCTTCAGAGTGGAGAAAATGTTTCCAGAATTGGTTTGAGCGTTTGCAAAAATGTATTGACCTTAAAGGCGAATATTTCGAGAAGTAATAACACACTTTGTTTCGAACTTGTTAGTTTTAGTTTCACTTTTTGTAAAAACTTAAAAAGCAACCCTCTACTCAGCAGAAGAACATATTTCTAATTTTTGCCACATTTTCAAGTGTCTTCATAGTTCTCTTGTATTGTTCATAAACCCTTGCCAAAAACTTTCTTCAACATTTGCACCATTTTATACAGATTCTTTGTTCTAACATCAGTAAACATAAAAATCGCCGTTATCAAAATGCTGTAGCTATTAAACACAAACAACGCGTCCAATGTGATTGATTCGAATTTCGTATTTCATGCATACAATAGAATTTGGTCCTTTTATCATCGAAATATTTTTGTGGAATACAAAACCACTGGCTCTCAATTACAATTACTGAAATTGTAACCACGATCCCAATTCCATTCAACTAAAAGGATACTCTATCCATAGCATATTTACAATATACATGCCGTGGGCAGTGTTACCGAATACCTTAATGTGAGGTGGCGAAATAGATTCTAAACAAGTCTTGCCCAAAGGGTAGAATCTGAGCGGATGAACGATGAAGGCTTGAATAAATGCTATCAATGAAATGTAACCGAAACCCAACCGACCCTTTTCAGCTCAAATGCGCATTCATCGCAAAAATCCTATACAACTAATTCGAGACAATCTTTGCCGTATGCCTTGAGCTGTTTATCGTTGTTTACAGATTAGGGGAACGAATTTTGGGAATCAAAGCAACACGAAATTTGTTATGATTGGTGAATCAAAGTGACAGATGTGTTTGGTTTCAAATATTTGAGATCACACCAAGCGTTCTTAATGGAATGTGAGTTTTTTTTTATTATCAAAGCGACGTCGAATTTGAAGGTGGAGAAATTGTCGTAAGGCGGTCATGGCATCGTTGTAGGGATACTGAAGGTGTGCGTAACCCACATCTTGGCAAAACACGGATTACAACCACAATACAAAACTATTATGTCCAATGTAGTGATCGACGAAATTTAACATGTACTGCAATACATACTTACATACATATATAAAGTCACGCATTTCCCACTTAGTGGGTTAGCACAAACACGAAAGAATAAAAATAACATCATCCAAAAAAAAATCAGTCTCTCTTTCAACAACATCCTTACTAACCTGACATCATAGGTACAACATATATTCCTCACTCTTAACATATTAAAGTAACCGATTTTCGGTAGCGAAATACCGCAACCGGACCACAATAATAGTTACGAAACAATCATCCTTCGCCACACATTCCTGTCTAAGCACACTTCTTTCGCCTGGGCCACATTCATAATCGCATTCATACACGCTCTTCTTCTTTTCCCATTCGGAAACTTTCTCTCTTTTAGTACCATATCAATCACATCCATCCACTTACACACTGGACGGCCACGTAATCGAACACCGTCAATTTCACCAAGATATATACGCTTTACAAGACGTTCACTCTTCATTTTCTCCACATGACCAAACCATCTCAACTGGCTCATTCCTACTCTCTTAAGAACATTCTTCCTAACCATACATTCTTCATACACCAAATTATTCATCACGCGATCCCGTCTTACATATCCACATACTCCACGTAAATACCACATTTCCACGGCTGCACTTTCTTTTTATGCTTTCCCGTCCATGCCCAACATTCGCTTCCATACATCAAAGCAGGCACTAGCACTCCATTATAAACACTTAAACGAGCTTCTCTAGATACGTTTACGTTTCGAGCAAACGTACCCAGAGCACCCGTTACCTTACACCCCGCACTCACTCTCCTATCAATTTCTCTATCAATTCGACCATCCCTTGACATCATGCTACCCAAATATACAAACTCATTCACTTGCTCCAGTTTCACTCCATCCACCAACACATTGCACACAGTCACCAATTTACTCCTTTCAAATACTAACACCTTGGATTTATCAACATTCAACTCCAGATTCATACTTCTTCCAACTACATGTATTCTCTCTATCATTCTTCTGAGTTGCTCTTCATTTCCACCTAAAACAAGTACATCATCCGCATACGCTAACGCAGGCACAATACTTTCACCAATTTGTACACCATTCATTTCACTCAATGCTCTCCGCAACAACACATCCATATACAAGTTAAACAACTACGGAGACATACCACAGCAAGAAACTGTCTGTCTGTATGGAATTTGTATAAGTTACATAGAAGTGACGGAAAGTATTGTGCTGGTCACATCAGATTTTTTAAATTCTAATTTGTGATTTATGTACCAATTTAGATAAATCATATTGTGAATATACAAATTTGTTTAATAAATACATAGAAAAATCGAAAGTAATATTAATACTTTAAATTTGTAAAATATCACTGTTCAGTTCTGAGTAGTGTATTTTACTGGACGCATTCTCTGTAGTCTATGTATCTAATTACTTTCGAATTGAAGCCTATTGATAGTAGAAGGATACAGGATCTATTTAGTGTAGTACATTGTTCTGTTTACATCCAAGCCTTGTAGTTGGAAATTCACCCGAAGGCCTATACGGTCTACCCTCAATATTAGTTAATGTTATACATCTTTAGAATATGTTGTGGTTACAATATGACCCCAAGATCATAATAATGGCCTAATAATATTTTAAAGGTTTATTACTAGCGGCGATTATTTAATACTGGTTTATGTAATTAATTTCAATACAGATGGTATTTTATAACAAAGCTGTGTTAATTAATTAATTATTATAATATATGTAGCATGTTTGTTTATGTTTTGACGATGAACAAAATTTATAAATAAGCGTTTTCTAGAGATTTATTAATAGAATATACTACGCACGGTATATTATTTCTACGAAAACAAATATTTTGTGAGAGTACGTATTTGTTTATAGTTAGATCAAACGTATTTAGTAAGTAATAAGCTGTTTAGTCTTCTAAATACATGTGGTTGGTATGAAAGAGAATCCGCAACATTGTATCTTAACATTTACGACCTCCTTCATTTAGCTTAACGATTTTATGTTTTTAGTATGTGACAAACAACATATGCAGGGTGCGACAGAGGTTTGAAGGCGAATTAAAATATAAATACTCGAGTTAAAAATAATTATTTTTGATTCTAAGGTGCATTCACAAATGAAAATTAGGTTTAGATTTATGGTTTATACTTTAGATTTAAAGACTTTGGCCGCATATTATGTAATGACACCATTCACACTTGAATTTAGTGTCTCTAAATCCAAATCATAAAGCTAAACATAGCAAGGTCCAATCTTTAGGTTTAGATTTAGTTTGACGTCACAAACTTTATCAATGAGAACGAGTCTAAAATGATATAGTATATACACCTATCTTTCGGCTTTTTAAACAAATGCGAGAACATGGAGACTGTCATAACTTAATTGCTGAAATATAACCAATAATGCCAAGCGAATGACAGTTTCACGGGGCACAGGTGTTTTGTTAAGTACTGCTCTACCGATATTTTGATCTTGTTTTTGAAGCATTTACACAGATGTCTGTATATATCAAAACTAATTTTCAGGTAATTTAAACTTACATTTATGAATAACTTAAGGTGCATTCACAAATGAAAATTAGGTTTAGATTTATGGTTTATAGTTTAGATTTAAAGACTTTGGCCGCATATTATGTAATGACTCCATTCACACTTCAGAATTTAGGGTCTCTAAATCCAAATCATAAAGCTAAACATTGCAAGGTCCAAACATTAGATTTATGATTTATGATTTAGTTTGACGTCACAAACTTCACCAATGAGAACGAGCCTGAAATGATATAGATATATACACTCATCTTTAGTTAGTATCCACTTGGTGGGTTCGGCTTTTTAAACAAATGCGAGAAGAACATAGAGACTGTCATAACTTAATTGCTGAAATATAACCAACCAGCGTGATTTTTGGTCTTTTAGCGTAGTTCTTAGTTATTTATTGTTATATTATAGCGTTATATTTCATAGTTTAATGCCCAGTATTATAAAAGATGGATAAGTAAAGCACTAGGAAAATAAAATTTACTCCTAAACTAAAATAGTTTATTCCAAGGATTAGCTAAGTAAATCAATAGAATAAAAAACTTTAAATAAATTTTATTCTGTAAAATAAATTTGACACATGTCAATATTAATTAAATTAAATTCATTACAAATATCATCCCATGTCTTATTTTTACATTTATTTATCTCCAACATGTTTGCTTTCTCTATTTCTGAGTAATTTTTCCCCGTTCTCTCTTTTTTCCATTTTAGTTGACACCTAACACTTTATGACACACACACACACACACACACACACTTTATTTTCTATTTTGACTTCTGGATTTATTTCGTGCCAGGAACATACAGAATATATTATTAAAACATATATAAAACATATTTCAGCGACACATTGTTTGGAATAAATTCTCTTCAGTTGGAGATTGACATTATCGTCAGTAGTGTTCTTAAAAAATACTGTCTAGTAATGTTTTATCCTGGGTTTATCAATTTCTCTTACACTCCAGTAGTGCAAAGATTAGCCATTAGCCGGTATAATAACCGTAGCCCGAGTGCATCATTTTCCAACTAAAAAATTAAATGTATTCAATAGTTTTTATTTAATTATAAAAACATTTATATTTACATCAAAATGATCTTTACAACAAAGAAATTTTAATTTTATGTTTTTATCTTTACTTGCGACAACCATTTCGTTCTTCTTTCTTCGTTTTGAGGCACTACTAAAAATATTTTCCCCTATTATTAGTTCTATTTGGGCACACTGCACAAAATACTTTTTTACAATCATGTTTGATTATTTCCAAATACAAAAATCAGTAGTAGCAAATGTAAGCCACATTGGTTAGATCCTTTCGAACGTCATCAGGCGAAAGGGGAAGCGGAAATTCAAACACTATAATTTCAAAGGCAATTTTCTCATGAATAAAGAATAATGCGAAAAAAATAAAAAATAGGGGTAAAATATTTTTTATTATTCTTTCTATTAAAGCAAAGAAAAAAAAACGTGCAACACCTCATTGGGGAATAACTGCTAGCGAGGATTTGGAACCGAGTACTAAACGCATGATCTCGTTGCTCGTTCACATTACGTTTACGATTTGAAACACAAACTTCTCACCCTTTTATGACCTCTACTACGGAGCATCCTGTACCTAACACACGCAAAACGCGTGGAAAACCTATTAGAAACCACTGATCAACATCCTATAAAAAATAATTACCCAAAATGCGTGGTGAGAATGATTACGTTGTAGGCTTCTCGGCGTGTAGTGAAACAGGATGAAAGAAGTGAAAATGATGCCGAAGAGAAAACACATCCATTACCAACAGATAGCTTTTTGTCAACGCTACGAAATAAGAACCACCAGACTTGAGAATAGAATTTGTTCTTTATCTTAGTTTCATCTAATGGTCCTTTGAAACAGAACGTTTGCGCAAAAAAAGAACCAATATTCCTAGACATCATACCGAAAGACGAGAAGGAATTAGAAACTATTTGCTATACTCTCATGTAGAAATACAGAGAACACTCGATAAACGAATTCTTCACGTTTATTGGTCTGAATTGTCCGACATACAAAAGGATTTGTTTGAGTTGAATTACTTGTAAATAATCTTATTATTGATGGTTAGGAATGATTCGACTGTAGAAATTATTAATAAAGGGAAAAATAACGGAGCTGCAGTCACTTCTTGTTGAAATTTTATTGAAAACATAACCAACGTTTCGATCAAAATTTGATCATCATCAGGGTAACGTTTAAGGATGAATTTAGAAAAACATGAAAATGAAAAAGTTTTTTAAGGTCGAAACTTTCGTCAAAATTACAATAAATAAATAAAAAACGTGCGTACATATCAACATTGCATATAAAATCTGCACTGCAACTTGAAAACCCATTTTAAACTTTTGGGTGTACCTGCAGAACTGAGATAAATATTTTTATATTTTTAACTGAAAATTCTTTTTTTTTTGACAAATTGTTATTAAACAATGACTACTTTTTACATTATATTTTGTAATTTGCTGGTGATGAACCACTAGTGTTCGAAACGTTTGTTTTTTGAATAAAAAAAAAACAAATTCTAGATCACCAAGGCCTTGTTCATTTTTTCAACGTAAATGACCAGGTTTTAAGGTCCCTAGAATCCAATTTTAAGATTTTCAGGATGATGTCTGTGTGTATGTATGTGTGTATTTTCCACTCTAACTCAAATACTATCATTCAGAAAATTTGGAACTTTGTATTTCGAACTTTTTCTGAAATAGAAAGAGCCCATTAGATTTTGCTGTAAATCGGATAACCGGAAATGGCACTTTACTAGAAGCTCAAAATAGTTTCTCTTCGAAAAATACCTTTAAATGTTATTTTTTAGAGATTAATGTTATTAAAAAATTAAAGATTATTAAATTTTCTGCAGATTTGCATTAATTCTTTTTCTAATTTTATGGATGAATTAAAAAAATTATCTATAATTTAAACCCTGAAGCCTATCCTTTAAACAAACAAAACTCCTTGGTTACGCAGTTATTCAAATGTATGTAACTGACAGATAAATGTCACTGTCAAAGAACAAATCATTTCAAATTAATAATAGTAACGTTTTAAAAAGAAAAAAGTAAATAGAACAATAGGAAAGGAAATCAAAACAGTTTCCAGCATAAGTAAATATGTAGGTATGCATCTAGATTAATAAAAATTAACGATTCGCAAAAAAGTTTAAGCTAATTCTCATTTTTGTATTAGTGAATTCTATTTTATCCCGGTATTTAAAATTTAATCTAACTGCCAATATTAGAGAAAAATTCGCTTAATATATATATATATATATATATATATATATATATATATATATATATATATATATATATATATATATATATATATAGAAATTTAAACAGAAATCATATTTAATAATGCTGTAGAACGTACTTATTCGAATTTCAGAAGAAAAAATCTGATGTGTACACCACACGACTTCCTTGTACGCAGGACCATCATGAAATATAGACCCAATTATAAAATTGCACGTATTTAACGTAATTAGACATTAACATTTTTTTTTGTACTTTTTTGGCCTAATCCATGGCAAGCTTTAGTACAAAAATAAAAAAGTATATAATTTTTTATTTACATCTCGCTTATACAAATGGCTAATTTAATAATATTGGATAGCAGACGTAAACCCTGTAAAAACTCATTTTTCACTGCCTCAAATGTCGGAAACTATGGAAGATCGAACCCACGTTGATTATGCTTTTTTACTCATTTTACTCAGTACTATATACCCTTAATTTTTTTAAAGTATTTTTAAACAACCTGTATACAGTTGCGGTTGTACCTACACACCTCTCTATTCGACAGTGACAGCTAATAAACTTGCTCTGGACTTTTATAACATGATTTATTTAAAACGCACTACACATGACATCATTAACTGCATTAAGTGCAAAGTATATAAATAGAAAACGTTATTAGTTCGTGCAGGCAGAAAACTTCAACTTCCAGCGCTGATAACTTCCTGAAACTTAGCTACTAGTGATGAAAAACCGCCACCTTGTCAATGTTTGTTTCCCTGAAAGTTTCCCCTGTAATTATTTCCCGTGTGGTGTAGATAATCTCCTGTTTATATCCCTACGTGACCAGGATTAACTTTGGACCTGATAAACGGAGTCCGCGGTCTCTCCTAGTTACACTTTGCTTACCGCGTGCCGTGTTTAAACATTCGCCACAAGGTAAACAAAATTATGACGCGGTCGACGACGTTTCGTCCTCTGGTTCTTATCACACTGACCTGTGTCACGGATATTTTTATTACTTGCACTATTTGCAAATTCAAAGGAAACTTAAGACTCATGGTGTTAGTGTAACATAATACTAAGAAACATACTAACGTATTTGTCTGGTGTTGTTCAAAATATTTCTACAAAACGTATCCTCTATACTTCTGTACAAAAATATGAGTATACGAAATAAGGATAATTTTATACTTATTTTGACAGTCACTGATAATAAATAAACAACAATGGGACGCAGAAAACAAGAATTTTAACAAAATTAAATTGTACTCTGAAGTATATAAAGAATTAATAATAATATTTTTCACCTTTTTTAAGCAAAAAATTAAAAATAGATATACGCCCCAATTCTGTAAGAAAGTTGTTAAGTCTTAGCAACATTGCTATAGGAAATAACCTATAATAATTGCGGACACTGAATAAAACATGAAAATGACAGGCTTTACATTTGTTTCTATTGGTTACAATTTTTAACAAAGTTGCTACGACTTAACAACTTCCTTACAGAATTGGGGTGATAGTCTACATATTCGTATGCATAAACAATATATTTATAATTTTGATGACTTAAACTTCATTACCGAGACTTTACTTTTTAGACAATATGAAAAATAAGGTCTCATCGACGTCAATGCTGGACACTGGATATTTTATGAAAAATAAAAAATAAAAGTTTCTTAATTAGATTTGCATAATCAGCCTTAACACTAATAAGTCGGTTAAATTAGACAAATGTTACCCCATTAAGACCCTTTTATTGAGAAAAAATCTGATGTGGACACCACACGACTTCTTTATACACAAGAATAATGTGAAGTATAGTCCTAATTATAAAATTGCACATATTTGACGTAATTTGACATTAACATCTATTTTATTTATTTTTTTGTTATTTTTTGTCCTAATCCATAGCAAGCTTCATTATAAAAACCAAAAAGTATATGTGTTAAATTTACATATCTCGCTTATACAAAAGGCTAATTTAATAATATTTGATGTGCTAGACGCAGAATTTAATTCTCTAAAACTTTTATTTAAAGCATTTATTTCTAAAATCAAAATGAAACCAATTTATTTAAGAAAAACTGTCAATAACTTCAGGTAATATATCACTTCCGGTTAGCTTGTTTTAACCAAAATCTACTATGTTATTCCAATTAACATAAAAGTCTTATATGTCATATTTGAAAAGTTTTGGACTATATTTTAAAATAGGTTTTCATTAAAATCTATTATAGGCTACAAATAAAGTACCATTTCTGGAAATTATGTAATGACCAAAAAAGAAGGTGGGCTTACCGTTTTTACCTTCCGTCACCTTTAGGTAAGGAAGGTATTGTCTTTGGTCAAAAAATTCGATGATGAGTTTTTAATCAATAAGCACGTTTTAGGGTCCCTAGAATACGAATTTACTATTTTTACGATGATGTCTGTATGTGTGTGTGTGTGGATGTGTGTGTGTGTGTGTGGATGTGTGTGTGTGTGTGTGTGTGTGTGTGTGTAACAAAATTTTCGTCTGCGATAACTCTAATACTACAGTTACAAATATTATAATTTTTTCGTATACTTCTTCGTTACATCCATATGAAGAGCTGATTAGATTTTGGTTACAATTGGTCAACCGGAAGTACCATTATTTGAAGATTTTAACAGTTTTTCTTGAAAAAACTATGTTAAATTTAATTTTTTCACATTTGATGTTATTATAAATATTAAAGAATATTTTATTCTCTATACGATTTGACTGCATTTTATACTTAATATTAAATGGATATAGAGTTAAAAAATTATAAAGAAATTAATTTCATAAAGTAGCCATAGCTATGGAAACAGCTACTATATTAAGAAAATTCTGATTGAAAGATGTCAGCGATGTCAGTGTCAAGTGAAATTGAGATAGTGTGTTTGTCTTATAATTTTACGGGAAATATAGGATCTTTTGCTTTCTATATGGAATTTGTATAAAATACATACAACTGCTTTACGGTAATGTACAAGAAATAATAATAATAATAATAATAATAATAATAATAATAATAATAATAATAATAATAATAATAAATCTTTTATTTCTGCAGATACATTACACTGTATATAGAAAACGTCACAAAATAATAATTTTCTGTATGAAATTTGCATAAAATACATGCCGGAAGGTAATGTACAAGAAATAGAATATTTAATTTAGCAAGGAACTTTCTGCATGAAATTTGTACAAAATACATAGAACTGACGGAAGGTAATGTGCTGGCCACATCAGATTTTTTCTTTATATATCCGAAAAACTTCTAAATGTGAAAAAATTCTGTACTTTTGTTTGCATCTCTAGGGTATTTTTTCCTTTTCTTGCTTAAGGCGATGCTCAAATTTTTAATCACTGTGAAATTTCGAGTTATGATGTTAAAATTTCAATTTTTATATTGACGTCATATTGAAAAGTTGAAGGTTCCGTTGTATTAAAAATTAAAAATTCAACAATTATTAAATTAATAGATTAAAAACAATGGTGACATATTTGTACTGTGCGGGCGTTTACCAGGCGTCATCTCAAGGGTACCCATTGCTGGCGTGGAGAGTGCAGCACAGGGGTCAATTTTGTGCCATTTAAAATACGAATTATTCAAAATCTATATTTTAAACTAGCTGATAGAGATTTATAGATATTTGCCACCATTTGAGTAAGTTTTAGAATTTTTTTGATGAAAATGTAAAACCGGTCGTTCTATTATAAGCCTGGGCCTATTTAAAAAAACCATTGAAATTGTAAAAACTAAAACTAATAATCTCAATTACAGGGATTGTTTCGTATATTAAATATGTTATAATTTGTATCTATTATTAACTGTTTGCTTTTGTTCTGTCATTTATTTGCAGTTTACGCTGCCAAAAAGATAGTTTGTAATAAAAACAACACAGTGCTGTTATTAAATGGAAGAATTGAAAATTGACTAACCTCGCCTACTATTAATCCAATTTGGCCAACAGAGGCGTAGCATATCTCAGCATTTCAGCAACCAGGAACGTTTGCAGGAACAAAATTTCAGTTATTTCATTGTTTAGTCCACTGAAAACCATCACACATTTTAAATTCATATCACGCAAGTTAGTTCGACATTAAAAGATACACATTTACATTATTTAACTTCCGAAACAAAAGTTTTTCACGTGATTAACACTAAATACGAATAGAACACATTTTCATTTCTATGATTCAAATACTCTGACAATACAGCAATAATAAACAACAAACACAGGTGTTAATATAAGCTTGGACTTGTCTGTTCGTTAATATGTTGTGCTACTGGCTGGCCTGAAATTTAAATAAAAATTTAAAATGAACTATTTATTCACTATACTGATATGTATAATACCAATTAAATTATTTTAATAAATATTTTGTATCGTCCATTGCCATTAAAAATGTACACATCAAAAAGCAAGCCCTTAATTTTGCGAATTTTGAAAAAAATATTCAATTTGTGATCATAATCATAATTATTGATTTTTTACTGTATCATCTACTGCGCATGATCATTATTATTGATTTTTCGATTGAGCAAAATCGCACAATTCCATTCCATGCCTGTCGGTACCAATTTTTTGCCATGTGTTATTCATATGAGCATTTGGGGGCATATTTAAATCAAGCCCCTTAAAGAAGGCGTCTGCACTGGAAAAACTAAAAAAATTATGGAATTGTGTGGGAGGATTTGACAGGTGCTGCCAACTGCCATCAAAAATTTGAACCATGAAGACGAGTGTTTTACTTTATTTTTATTTAAATTTCTGTTATTCTGAATTGCAATTTTAGAAAGCATATTTCGCAAATTACTTTTATAAGTAATTTCTCTTCTGTTAATTTTACGGAGAAAATATTTCAGTGCAAAGTTGTACAGAATAAAATTGTATAAAAAAATGTTATTACATTTTGTATTATGTGCTATTTAGCTACCGACAATCGGTCTCTTACCAGGGGCACCGACTTTCCAAATTTATGTGGGTGCTCTTTGAGAAGAAGGGGGGAGCTTGGTGCTGTCCTGAGCTTGCTAAATACATTTTGTAACTGTGTTATATTTTATTTCCGTTCCAAGATTTTTACCTTCCGTCACCTTTAGGTAAGGAAGGTATTGTCTTTGGTCAAAAAATTCGGTGGTGAGTTTTTGAAGAATAAGATAAGCACGTTTTAGGGTCCCTAGAATACGATGTATATATATATATATATATATATATATATATATATATATATGTGTGTGTGTGTGTGTGTGTGTGTGTGTGTGTGTGTGTATGTGTGTATGTGTGTGTGTGTGTGTGTGTGTGTGTGTGTGTGTGTGTGACAAAATTTTCTAATGCGATAACTAATTCCAAAAAATATAATTCTTTCGTATTCCTCTTCGTTGCATCCATATGAACAGCTGATTAGATTTTAGTTATAATTGGTCAACCGTAAGTACCCTCATTTGAAGATTTTAACAGTTTTTCTTGAAATATTAAAGAATATTTTATTATCTATACGATTTGAATGTATTTTATAGTTTTATATTTTATTTTAAATGGATATAGAGTTAAAAATTATAAAGAAATTAAATATCATATATATTAGCCAGCTATGCTATAATTCTGGAAACAGCAGCTATATTAAGAAAATTCTGATTGAAAGGTGTCAATGTCAAGTGCAGTTGACAGTATGTTTGTGTTATAATTTATAATTTTACTGAAAATATAGGATCTTTTGTTCTGCATGGAATTTGTAACTGCCTTAAGAAATGTACGAGAAATAGAATCTTTTGCAAGGAACTTTCTGTATGACTTTTATACAAATACATACAACTGACGGAAGGTAATATGCTGGCCACATCAGATCTAAATATGATGTCGGTTTGAAATCCGACCTCGTAGAGCGAGGGTTTTAAAACATCTAAGGATTGTTATGATTAATAACATCCGTGGTTTGTTCAATAGTTTACCGGTTTCAGAAAATTAAGACATTATTGATAAATATCATTTATTTCATACTGTGTCGCATTTCCATGTTTACAATTGTGATTTCAGTCCGGTAAATGAGACTTTACGGTATTATTATTCTTTACCGTACTGTATCGTTGCTAAGCAACCAATTTCTTATTATGATAATTTATAATGAACTACGTGATGGAATAGAACATCCTCTGTTATGTTTCTTACTTGATTTTCTTTTTTCCATTCCATGAAAAGCCGATATTCGTTATTATATCTATCTGCGGATTTTTTGGGGATCAAATTTCCCTTTGCTTCCGCAGATTTTAATAAAATTTGATCCGGAATATCATTTTCCATATTCATTTTTGAAAACGTTGCAAAACGTTGTTAGAAATATCAACAAAACAAAATTGGTTGCTATGGTATCATGACTATTTTATTTTTATTAAGACCCAGACGACATGATTGTTTTTAAAGAGAAAAAGAAAGGTTGAAATAAAGCAAACTTTCATCCAAAAATGCGACACAGATATGAAATAAAATGTTGTACGTCATACGTCCGTTAAATGATTTTCACGGTACTCATTTCAAAATTCCAGACTCGGCTCCTTCGTCGCCTCGTCCGGAAACATCTTATTCGTACCGTAAAAACTCATTTACCGGACTTATAACGTAAATTACTATTTATGAAATTCTCTCATTAATGCTACTTTCAGATTGCTATGGTTAACAGAACAATTATTTTGACATATGTCAATACGACAAATATTCAAATTATGTGCTTTGTTCCACATGTTTATTACTTTAGAATAAAGTAGATCGTATTTATAACGATAGGCTAACGTTATCTGTATGTATTAATGAAGAGCATTATATTTTCATTTTATTTTATTTTCATTTTGTAGACCGTTGTTGACAAGTCAGTATGGTAATAATATTACCATACAGATACAGTTATTACTTAGTTACTAGCCTACTTTTGTACGTGTAAACAATGGAATAATATCCTGAAACCGGTAAAAATTATTACATTAGTAATGAAATAATCAAGTACTATTTTAAATGTAGATATAGAATTTTTTGTCAGGAGTTTATCCATCCGCTAGATTCTAACGGAAGTCCTCAGATTCCATCTGAATTATACCCTAACAGATATAAATTCGAATGGATAAAACTCCACGTCATCCGTTGTAATTTCGTATTCGAAAGCCTACCGAACAATTTAACAGGCTTAGCTTTCAGATAACTAATCCACGTAATAATAGTGAAGCATGTCTGTGCTTCACAGGTATCCTAGAAAATAGGTCACCCAGACCATTCATTAGATTCTGTCCATCAAAATTTTAAGTCTTGCTCCACAGCACAAATGAATTAATGGAGAAAGAGTCCACTGCATTGTGAAAAAATCCGCGCGCAGTGATGCATCCGTTGGGAAGAGAATTTTTTATAAATTAGTGACATTTTTGCGCTGGCTCCAGTCGCGAATTGCGCTGTCGCCCACTGATGTACTGCGCTGAAAGAAACCAAAATAAATTAAAAATTTGTTTTACTATTTGTGGGCGGGAACTGAGATAAAAATGGTGAGAAAAAGCCGGCAGACACAGCGCAAGAAAATCACGAGCATTACTCATTCGCTTGATTTCTAATTTATTTAAAGCGGGTGGAACTTCGATGATTTTACTTTGAAATCAAATTAAAATAGTAGACGTTTTGCCGCAATTAGCGTGAGACCCTCAACATAAATATTTAGAAAACTTTTAGATGCAATCAAGTTCAACTAAGTTGTGCTGCAAATAGTTAAGATATAACTTCCGAGCGATGCAGTTCAACTGAAATAATACCAGTACATTAAGAAGAAAATAAAATAAATAAAGCTTTGTTTATTCAACGAGCTATCGCATTTCTGCAGAATGGCTGCTTTGCTTTATGCTCTTTTTCTTTTCTAATATTTAATGAAGAAAAATGAATGCTTCTCGCTTATTATATTCTCCACCTAAGAAATGGCATTGCACAATAAAAATTGTTTGATTCTTGTCGTCGTACGTAATGGGGTGTGTAACTAAATTTTTATTTTTGCATTATATTGTAACGTTTAAAGATGATGAAGGAAGGCATAAATGGTCCAAAACGTGTAGTTTAAAAGTTCTTTATTAAGGACGATTCGAGCTTATACATTAATTTTTAACAATATTCGTAACAAAATTTCATTACAATTGTATTAATAACGAAAAATATGTACTAAGTCATTTACAAATTTTTTAATTTTAAACCAGCAATTCAACCATTAAACCGAATCAATTCGGGGTTGGTGAAAATTCTGATTGAAAGATGTCAGTGTCAAGTGAAATTGACATAGTGTGTTTGTCTTATAATTTTACTGGAAATATAGGAACTTTTGCTATAAATTTTCTGTATGAAATTTGCATAAAGTA
Organism: Harpalus rubripes; assembly: GCA_963082715.1. Lineage (NCBI taxonomy): Eukaryota > Metazoa > Arthropoda > Insecta > Coleoptera > Carabidae > Harpalus > Harpalus rubripes. The sequence continues at coordinate 569,348 of OY720448.1, forward strand.
CATGCAAGTGCCGGAAGGTAATGTACAAGAAATATAATCTTTATCAAGGAACTTTCTGTATGGAATGTGTACAAAATACATAGAACTGACGGAAGGTAATGTGCTGGCCACATCAGATTTTTTAATATTTAATTCGTTTTATTGATGACAGAATGTATTAGCAGATGTTTGAATTAAAACAGTTTAGAGATCCCAATTTGGTAATAAATTAGATATTTTAGAGGTAAATTAAATTAGGGATCGACCGATATGATTTTTTGTGGCCGATACCGATATCGGCCGATACCAATATACTCATAGCCGATATCGGCCGATACCGATATATCGGCCATAAAATTTTGTCGTAATTTTTTTGCTGTATAAGTAAGGTAAAAGTGATTTATAATGATATACTGTTACCGTTACAGGCATTAACTATAAATAAATCACAAAAAAAATGCAGAGCAAATGCAAAAAAAGACATTTTTTTCAAACGTCGTAGAAATGGCATTTTTGTGATTTAATTCACAAGGTAGAAGCTTTATTTCTACGCCGTCGGAGTAGAAATAGCTAATTTCTACGCCGCCGGAGTAGAAATAACTAATTTCTACGCCGGATAAATAAATATCCATAGAAACTACATAGAATTAGCGAATAAAAAGAAAAGTAGTGCGCTTGAAAAAAAAAATTCAATGTGTCTTTCGGAATAAAAGTGTCTTTGTGTGCCTCGCATGCAATTGTTCGACTCGCTTCGCTCCTCGTGCAAACTTCCATGATCGCCACACAAAGTATCACTTTTACTCCTAATAACACAATATACTATTTTCAATAATATATTTAGCACCACCGCCAAATAGTGTTGCTAGTGAACAGCTATTTTCTTCAGCTGGAAATGTTTATGAAAGCTCAATAATTTTGTTACATTGCAACTTGCCAAAACTTAACTTTAAATATTAATTTGTTTAACTAAGTGTTTAAATTTACTTCTACATTTTTAATGACTCTTTTTGCTAAATTTTGAATAAGAATAAACTTGATTTGTTTTTTATTTAGTATTTCTGTTTTAATTTCCTTTAAAAAATCCTTAGCAACTGAAAAAATATTAAGCAATTTTTATTTTTTTTAGGCCGATACCGATATAGGCCGATATCGTGGTTTACATATCGGCCGATACCGATATCGGCCAAGAAGACCGATATGGCCGATATACCGATACCGATATTGCCTCATACATCATATTAATGCACGCGAGGCGTGAAATGTGTAAAATCGATCTCGTCTCGTTTTCGGATCAGCAATATCTTTCTCCTTCTCGTCTCGCATAATGCTACGAGACGAGACGAGATACGAGAGTACTCTCGCCTCGACATGCATCACTAAATAAAACCTATGCAAATGGTGACAAATTTCTACAAATTTTTCTCGACTAGTTCAAAACAGATTTTAAACTTACAAAAACTGCATATGTTACTCAAGTATTCCGCCATTTAATATTGGATTACATTGCCTTTATTAATAATAACACTTTTAGTCATTGTATCCACAAGCCATCTTCAATCGTCTGTAAAAAAATATTTATTGCGAACTTCCAAACTAAACTTTTACTTCCCCAATGTATCAAACCGAAAGCAAACAGCGCCCTTGAAAAAACAACAAACAGTTTATCTCGTATGATTAGATTTCGAGACAATTCTCTCATTCATCTACACGGAGACAGCGGAACAGACTACAGGCTCGGAAACATTCGAGAGAGAGAAAGTGGGGCCCCAATAATTCCTGGGGCGCAACGTTCCGCGTCGTTGGCACCATTAACTCGCACTGCGTCGAGGCGCAGCCCTAGACTCCAGAGGACACTCCGAACTAGGTCGCCACACCGACGCAGGGAAATTCGACAGAGGGAATACCGATAGCAACCAATAGAATCACAAAAATTTATTTGCCAAAATTCTTTAGCTATTTCAAATAGACTATAGTTTGATTTTAGAGAACATTGTAATTAAAGTTTTAGAAAAAGGAAATCCCTGATGACTTGGTAAAATACGTTGAATGAAAAAGCAGATGTGTTTGCTGAAAAGAGGAGCCAAATTACCGTTTTATCGGCCTGAACCTTCTTGTGAACCCTTAAAAAGCCATATGAAGAAAGAAATCAAAAATCTGATGTGGCCAGCACATTACCTTCCGTCAGTTCTATGTATTTTGTATAAATGTCATACAGTAATTTCCTTGCAAAAGATTCTATTTCTTGGATATTACCTTATAGGTAGTGGTATGTATTTTATACAAATTTCATACAGAAAGTTTCTAGCAACAGATCCTATATTTCCAGTAATTGTAACACAAACATACTGTCAATTGCACTTGACTCTGACACCTTTCAATCAGAATTTTCTTAATATATCAGATGTTTCCAGAACTATAGCATAGGTGGCTAATATATTATATTTAATTTCTTTATAATTTTTACCTTCCATCACCTTTGGGTAAGGAGGGTATTGCCTTTCGTCAAAAAATTCGATGATGAGTTTTTAATACGATTTTAGTATTTTTACGATGTCTGTATATGTTCTTTCATATTCTTCTTCGTTTCATCCATGTGAAGAGCTGATTAGATTTTGGTTACAACTGGTCAACCGGAAGTACACTAATTTGAAGATTTTAACGGTTTTTCTTGAAAAAAACTATGTTAAATATCATTTTTTCACATTTAATGTTATCATAAATATTAAAGAATATTTTAATATCTATACGATTCGACTGCATTTTATACTCCATATTAAATGGATATATAGTTAAAACATATTACAGAAATTAAAACTGCATAAAGTAGCCATCTATGGAAACAGCTCCTATATATTAAGAAAATTTTGATTGAAAGATGTCAGTGTCAAATGCAATTTTTGTATAATAATTTTACTCGAAATATAGGATCTTTTCCTAGCAACTTTCTATTTGGAAAGATAATGTATAAGAAATAAAATCTTTTAAAAGGAACTTTCTGTATGAAATTTGTATAAACTACATAGAACGGACGGAAGGTAATGTGCTGGCCACATCAAATTTTTTGACACTACATCCATTTAATACGAAGTATAAAAAGCAGTCGAATCGTATAGAGAATAAAATATTCTTTTTTATATAATAATATTAAATGTGCAAAAATGATATTTAACATGAGTTTTTCAAGAAAAACTGTTAAAATCTTCAAATGAGGATACTTCCGGTTGACTAATTATAACCAAAATCTAATCATATTCATATGGATGTAACGAAGAAGAATACGAAAAAATTATAAATTTTGGAATTGTAGTAGTCATCGCAGACGAAAATTTTGTTACACACACATGTAAAGACATCATCGTAAAAATAGTAAAATCGTATTCTAGAGGCCCTAAAACGTGCTTATTCATTAAAACCTCATCACCGAATATTTTGACCAAAGACAATACCTTCCTTACCTAAAGGTGACGAAAGATAATCTACCTACTAATATTCTGGGCCAGTTAGTTGAGAATATTTAAGAAAAATGCTTCAATTTTTTTATATCAATTATTACATGCTTTTGGTTCGGTATTAATGTCTGTCGGAATAATGCTCCAAGTTCCACCGTCTTGTCTCTATCTGGAGTTTCAGCAGCGTACCAGAACCGTACTGCCCAGATTCAATTCCAGTCTGATTCAATTACATCCCGCAAATGTCTTCAACTAAAACGGCATCATAATTTAGTAGAGTTAATGTACGTAATACCCTATTATTTCACTTGGTTGCAAGGTATTCTACGAGTACAAATGGGTTATTTATTAAATAATTAACATAATTTATTTTAATGAGATTGTGACTTCTTCCTCAAGTATTATAGTATTTGTATTCAAATATTCATACAAGTACACGGCATCGTTACCTAAGCAGGTGATCCCTGGGCCCTGTTTCATAAAACTTCTACGCTTGTAAATTACCACTGTAGAACTTGTCAAACGAGTAATTTGACAAGTTTCTGTCTCAAAAACCTACAAGTGTAAATTACAAGTGACAAGTAAACTAGTCCGTTTCTACAAGTGTATTTTTGCAATTTACAAGTGTAGCGTTTCAAAAAATATTTACTGGTTTTTACTACTAGTATTTTACAAGTGAACAGTAACCATGAATGAAAGAGTGGTCATTTGAAAATTACAAGTTGACAATTGAATTCTTCATGATAATTAATTATAGGAATTTTCTTATGTAATGTAAAAAACATGTGGTCCAATGATTCAAAAGAGGAAGATGTTCATGTTCATTTTCGACGGGCTAGAATTTTTATAAGAAAATTGTACAATGAATATATTGAACAAAAGTATGAACGATTTAGATTGTCTTCATAAAAATTGAGGCATTTAATAATTTAATACTTTTCGATATAGTCCTTTAGCCGCAACGAGACAAATTGGAATTAACCCGGGATCCGAACCAAGTCATTCTTATTAATCGATGATGATAAATCTGAAGATTCAACTTCAAATTTGTCATCATCGACCAATACTCGTAAGAATGACTTGATCCCAGGTTAGTTCCAACTTTGAATATATAATAATACCTTGGTATTATATATTCAAAGGTTCCAATTTCTCTCGTTTCGGGGAAACAGACTAAAGCAATATTTAAAAGGGAGCAATTATTCCATTGTTAAAAAATCTGATGTGGCCAGCACATTACCTTCCGTCAGTTCTATGTATTTTGTATAAATTTCATACGGAAAGTTGCTTGCTAAATTAAGTATTCTATTTCTTGTACATTACCTTCCGGCAGTTGCATGTATTTTATGCAAATTTCATACAGAAAATTATTATTTTGTGACGTTTTCTATATACAGTGTAATGTATCTGCAGAAATAAAAGATTTATTATTATTATTATTTCTTGTACATTACCTTAAAGCAGTTGTATGTATTTTATACAAATTCCATACAGAAAGCAAAAGATCCTATACCTATTTCCAGTAAAATTATAAGATAAACACACTATGACAATTTCACTTGACACTGACATCTTTCAATCAAAATTTTCTTAATATAGTAGCTGTTTCCACAGCTATGGCTACTTTATGAAATTTAATTTCTTTATAATTTTTTAACTCTATATCCATTTAATATTAGGTATAAAATTCAATCAAATCGTATAGAAAATATAATATTCTTTAATATTTATAACATTAAATGTGAAAAAATGATATTTAACATAGTTTTTTCAAGAAAAACTGTTAAAATCTTCAAATGAGGGTACTTCCGGTTGTCCAATTCTAACCAAAATCTAATCAGCTCTTCGCATGGATGTAACGAAGAGAAATACGAAAGAATTATAATTTTTAGAATTGTAGTATGGAAGTTATCGTAGACGAAAATTTTGTTACACACACACACACACACACACACACACACACACACACACACACACACACACACACACACACACACACACACACACACACACACACACGCACACACGGACACACGTACATACATACACACACACATACAAACACCATCGTAAAAATAGTAAAATCGTATTCTAGGGACCCCAAAACGTGCTTATTCATCAAAAACTCACCACCGAATTTTTTCACCAAAGACATTACCTTCCTTACCTAAAGGTGACGGAAGGTAAAAAATTGATTATACTAATTAAAATTTTAAAAGAAAATTAAATTATTTTAAAACGCATACTTTTTAATGTGATTAATATATATGTTTAAGGCAAAGGTGGCTGCATATTACATTTACTATGAAACCTATGAATCCATGGTTTCAAACTTGTCAACTTGTAAAAATACACTAGTAATATTTGAAAACTGACAAGTAGTCAAAAATTATTCTTGAAACAGAAATTACTAGAACTTGTCACTTGTAACTTGTAACTTGTAGACTAATCATTTTTATGAAACAGGCCCCTGGAGGGATTTTTGTTTCTTGAGTTAGTAGTCAGTACTAGCCGCCCAGCACCTCTTATAAAAGGGGACCTCAAAATTTAAATGCGCTTGGGGCCTCACAAGTGATAAATCCGCCACTAGTGCATGACAACGCTCCGATAGTTACATTGCCACATTGTGGAACACCCCTTATTGATGGGACAAAGTTTTGCTAATCCATCAGAGCAGAGGTGACGAAATATTCAACGAGTCTTCCAAAGACGTTTTCAGAAAATGGTTTTTGAATAGTTGTACGAAAATTGGGACAAGTGAAATGAATGTAAAAATGTACGTGTTTTAAATAAAATATTATTGACGAATTCCGGAAACATTTTGACGCTATCGCGTGTATTTCATGGAAATGTTTATATTTCGGTTCTGTCTGTAGATACTATCCTATCTCAGTGGATTCCCGAAGTTTCCATCTCATCGGATGACATTTTTGTTTATCTTCGGAATTCCTCTTCCACTCTTTTCGTGTCTCTTTCTCCATTGTCTCTTTCAGTGTTTATTATTTGCTTTATTTATTATCACAACACATGATATATTTGTAACATTTGTCACGTTTCAAAATTTCAGATATTTTTGATTTGTGTGGGAAATGATACAAGTGATAAATTGGAATAGCCTTTGAGATATTTTTAAGTAGTAACAAATATATACATGATGACAGTGACAAATGGACCATTCAAAATAACGTTTTTATTTATAATTATTTTTTATTTTTTTATGTATTTGTGAACTGGGCTTAGGGGCTCACAAATCATGGTATTTGCAATATATAGTAGCGCTTGTGGTTTAAGCGCAAGTGACATTAACTTATATATTTCAAATGCGACAGCCTATTTATTTTTATATATCTGGAATTTGCGTAAATTTACGAATTCAAGGATATGCTTGAAGTGAATATTTATTGAAATAAATTACAAAACCGTAAGAGAAAATTATAAATTATGAATCTGGTAAGCTATATCAGGTATCTAGGCTGTGACAACAAATTGATCATTTTTACCTTACGCTACTCACGGTAAGGGAGGTATAGGGATCGTACTAAAAATCGCATATCGAGATTTTGGTAAATGACCACGTTTTAAGGTACCTAGAATCCAATTGTAACATTTTCACGATGGTGTATGCGTGTATTTGTGTGTACATATGTGTGTGTATTTGTGTGTACATATGTGTGTATGTATGTGTGTGTATTTGTGTGCATGTGTGTGTGTATGTGTGTGTTTGTGTATTTGTGTGCAAGTGTGTGTATGTGTGTGTGTGTGTATGTGTATATATGTATGTATGTTCTAACTCAAAATAAATGACTACGTTTCAAGGTCCCTAGATGGTGTGTGTGTGTGTGTGTGTGTGTGTGTGTGTGTGTGTATGTGTGTGTGTGTGCGCGTGTGAGTATGTGTGTGTGTTTGTGTGTGTGTGCGTGTGTGCGTGTGTGTGTGAGTGTTTGTGTGAGAGTGTGTGTGTGTGCGTGTGCGTGTGTGTATGTACGTGTGTTTGTGTGTACGTGTGTTTGTGTGTGTGCGTGTGTGTGTGTATGTGTGTGTGTGTGCGTGTGTGTGTGTGTGTGTGCGTTCTATTTACTATTTTCTTTTTAAAACGTTACTATTATTAATTTGAAATGATTAATTCTTTGACAGTGACATTTATCTGTCAGTTGCATACATTTGAGATATGAACTGTGTAACCAAGGAGTTGTGCTTGTTTAAAGCGTAGGCTCTGGGATTTAAATTATAGATAATTTTATGAATTTATCCATAAAATATATAGAAAAAATAATTATGCAAATCCGTAAAAAAATTTAATAATATTTAATTTATGTATGTGTGTGTTTGTGTGTGTGTGTGTGTGTGTGTGTGTGTGTGTGTGTGTGTGTGCGTGTGTGCGTGCGTGTGTGTGTGCTTGTGTGAGAGTGTGCGTGTGTGCATGTGGGTGTGTGTATGTATGTGTGTGTGTTTATGTGTGTGTTTATGTGTGTGTGTGTATGGGTGTGTGTTCTAGCTCAAATACTATCATTCAGAAAATTTAATATGGGAAGAGACCATAAGATTTTGGTGATATCAGATAACCGCAAATGACATTTTACTTTTCACGATTTGTGTTATTATAAAAATTAAACATTATTAAATTTTCTACAGGTTTGCATAAATACTTTGTGGATAAATTTATTAAATTATCTATAATTTTAATCCCGGATCCTACGCTTTAAACAAGCAAACCTCCTTGGTTACACAGTTCATATATCAAATGTATGCAACTGACAGATAAATGTCACTGTCAGAGAACTAATCATTTCAACTTAATAATAGTAATGTTTTAAAAAATACTAAATAGAACCATAGTTATGTGGAATGGATCCTACTACAGTTTCTGCAATAAGTAAATATGTAAGTATGTATATTTAAATTATTTTTACAGGCCCGTTTTACAGTGTCACCTGCATATACAGATTATACGTATTGGATATATAGTAGTGAGGCGATAGTCGAATTAATTTATACCGTGTAACAAAGGTTTGTCCCATGAGTATTGATAAAATGTCATCTAAAACTTTGAGAGTTCTGCTAACAAATGATGCAAACTAATCATCCTGACCAATAATAGTTTGGTGCTTTATCAAAAGCTTATTAAAGTGCCTCTATCAGTTTTTTGTTTTTGTGTCATTTTTTAAAATTTTTATATTAGAATTTATCGCAAGGCATTTAACTCCTTCGGAAATGGATACTAATTTTTAAAAGCATCAACGTCAAAGTCATTTAACTTGTTTTAATTTAATTAAAAACAATTTTAATTATAATTAAATTTACTCCTACGGAAATTGGTATGGACGGAGTATTAACGTGATTTTCTTAATTTGGTTAAAAATTTCACTTTCCTAATATTAATTCTATCTCAGCTTATATTTATTATAAACTATTTCAATCATAATTTTCAATCCAAATTCAGAATTCTACCTATACTATTATTCACGATAGATGACTATTCAAGGTCATTTGTTTAAAGAAAGAATACACATCACTTTATAGCAGTAGCTTACCAACATTTTGTATTAGAAAGAGAAAGATTATTTGTCCTATGTCTATTTAATTTATGTGGTGTGACAGATATACGTAAATAGTGGAATTACTTTCTAACACACTATAAATAATAATGACATATGTCCTAGAATTACAGATACCTAATTAGTCTACTACACTGCCCTCTGTACTAATATTTACCCATGGCGTTGCCGTTTAAATCAAATTATTATTACTTGGTTTATAAGTTAAATCTATGTTTTTGTATTTTTCAAAAACATATAATTGAAGAACATAAATCTTTCAGAAAGACATTGTTTAGAAATAAATTACTCTTATTTTTTCTGTTAAAATGTGTCCATAAATATTTCAGCTATGTATACGAAATGCAATGAAGTTATCTGCAAGTAATATTATATCAGACGGCTCACAAATGACCTTGAATAGTCATCTTTCGTGAATAATAGTTTAGTTACCAAGTTTCATTTCAACAAAACACCGTCACAAAATTAATAATCAATGAAATTTTAAATGAAACGTTTAAATGTTTTCGTGACTAGTCAGGAAAATGCAACTTTCGCGCCGTATTTTTGGCGTGAAAATAGTGGATACTTTCACTCCGGTTTCAGAAAATATTTTTTAAACATGATCCTGAGTTGAATAATGTTACGGAAATCTATAAAAGTAAGGAAACTAGAAAGTTTTTCTTTGATTACCTATTTCAAATTAAAAAAATCTGATGTGGCCAGCACATTACCTTCCGTCAGTTCCATATATTTTGTACATACAAATTCCATACAGAAAGTTTCTTGCTCAAGATTTCATATTTCAAGTACTACCTTTTGTCAGTTCTATGTATTTTTTACAAATTCCATACAGAAAGCTTCATGTACCTAAGAGATTATACATTTCCAGTAAAAAAACACAAACCTGACAATTGCATTTGACACTGGCATCTGCCAATCAGCATTTCCTTAATATAGTAGCGGTTTCCATGATTATAGCATAGCTGGCTGCTTTATGAAATTTAATTTCTTTATAATTTTTAACTCTATATCCATTGAATATGAAGTATAAAATGTAATCAAATCGTATAGAGAATAAAATATTCTTTAATATTTATAATAACAGTAAATATGGAAAAATAATATTTAACAGTGTTTTTTGAAGAAAAACTGTTAACATCTTAAAATTAGGGTACTTCCGGTTGAGCAATTATAACCAAAATCGAATCATCTTTTCACATGGATGTAAAGAAAAAGAATATAAAAGAATTATAATTTTTTGAATTGTAGTATTTGAGTTATCGGATCCGAAAAAATCGTTATACACACACACGCAAACACACACACAACACACACACACACACACACACACACACACACACACACACACACACACACACGCACACACGCACACACACACACACACACACACACACACACACACACACATACACACACAAACATATACATACATCATCGTAAAAATAGTAAAATCGTATTCCAGGGCCTCTAAACCGTGCTTATTCATCAAAAACTCACCACCGATTTTTTTGACCAAAGACAATACCTTCCTTACCTAAAGGTGACGAAAGATATAAACAAGTATAAGGACTCGAGTTTTGCGCGTTAATTATTGTTTTTGTCAGGATTTAAAAAAAAATCTTAAAAAATGAGTCTAATTTTCCACGACATCGTGTATCGTCGGTGTCTCTGCCGCCTTGATGGCTAGGCTCTAGTATTTTTTAGTTGCCCTAGCGTGTGGTGGTGTGTATCCTCTGATTTTTAAAATATTTAATTCTACATTGTTAAACATGAACACCACCAGCATTTTAACAAAAATTACAGAATTTGAAAGAAAGTTTCCCATAAAGCTCCAATATTTTTAAATTCTGAGCCTTTTTCTTAAAATAAATATTTTTGAAAAGTCTCTAGTTTAGCCGGAAAATTAAAATTTTGCAAATTTTAATAAAATATGAGACCCTCACTGCAATCTACAGACAAAAATCAATACTACATACCTGGAAATTATTATAAAATATTAATAATTATTTTTATGTTCCATAATACATTCAGATAGATTAAATATATTGTAGTTTAAAGTATTTTTTAGATATTTAATTTTTTTATTGAGTAAAACCAATAAATCGATAGATTTTGCATTGAATGATCAAAAATCAATATAGGTTCTGACATCTGTACGAAATATCCTGAACTAATTTGTTTATAATAAATTGTTTAAACAAATATATTTTAACTTATAAAATCATTTTTTAAATATATTTTTCAATTTTATGCTATAAAAATGAATAACAACTAACCTTTGTAAATTGTTAATAACAATATTTATAACCTCAAATCTCAAATGACAGCTGACGGCAATTGTTAAACAATTGTACCTACAATGATTACAACAGAAAACAAAACAAATTTAGGCAATTTTTATTTGACTTCAAGGTGGTATTTGGTAAGAAAACATATGTTTAAACAGCAGATATGCAAATAAGTTATATTTCAGGTGCTATAAACCGGTTTGCAAAATGTTATGGATAATAAAATAAACCAGTTTGTGTTTGGAGTACCTACCAAACTTGAAAAACCGGTTTGTGGAAGTGAACTCGTTATAAAAACAATATTTTATGTATTATAATAATAGGGTATGTGTATTTGTAAATAATAATCATTATATGGCATTGTTATTATTAAATATGCATTGTTTATAGAATTGCAAATCAGCTGATTACAAGATTCATCTAAATGCAAACATTACAAATGTTTGGAATTATCCTGCGAAGAATATTGTTGTTTGAGGGATAAAATATCGTAGGTCTAAACTTCAGGGGTTGTTCGATGGCCAAAGAGATGACGTGAAAGAACAAAATATTGGAAAGAATTTCTTGAACATAGGCTAGAAGACAATAATTTCATTGTTAATTTAGTATTTTTGTGCTAGAATTTAGTATCATTGTAAACTGAATCTACTGATGTATGAATGATTTACTTTTGTATTGAAAATTTTAACCAAGAAAAAATATAAGTATGTCAAATGAAATGTATAAGATTTTAACGATATATTATAACTATAGTTTATAAATTTGATACTTTTGTACTCAGAATTTCATGCTGAGTATTTTGATATATGTATAACATAAGTTTAATGAAAATTTATTGCAAAAAAGTGGGAAGAAAACTATAGGTATATTTTTTTGTCTATTTCTGCAAACTACATCATAAGTACAATATTTACAATAAGTTATTGTTAACAATTAATGTTTATAATATTTATAAACAATTAAAAATTCTTTTTTGTACACTTTTGTAATGGATATAAACAAATTTGGTATTTATTAACATAAAAATTGGATAATATGTGTAATATTTTATTTAATAACCTCCTAGAATACATATAATAACAATAATTAATATAAAAATCATAATGAATTTGAAGAAATTCCAATGTTTTTATTTTGGTATTTAGGCGCCGGCGCATATTTCACATACCACAAATAATTTGTTAATATAACAAAAGACATATTTAGGAATTTTTTGCTAACCAATTCTCGAGTATATCTTCTCTGAAAATAAAGTTTAATAGTTTATTTTGTATTTATTATAAACTATTGTGTTATATTTGTTGATTTACATATAAACAATAGCCAAAAAAACTATTGGATTTGATGAAGGTCAGATGTTTGTTGAGAATAGGTGGAGACATCATGTGCAACGGTGATTGCAATTAGTACTAACGACAAAAATCAACAAATTCATATTTTAAAACAATTAATACGTGATGGTTTATTTTAAAATATAGCTGTATCAAATAATAAAATCTGAAAAAATAGTGTTGTTTGTATATTTCCCCAATGCCCATTGTAAGTATATTTGTTTATCGTTACTGGCATTTGACATTTAATATTATAATTATTGTTTATATTAATTAACAAGTAATTATTTGTTATTTTTTTGAGGCTAAATGTAAATAAACTCATAAAAAATATTACTTAAAAATCATTATTTATAAATTGTTTATAATAATCATAGTTCATGTTATTGCCGAAAGAAGCCTCAACTGGTATTGATTTTTGCTAATACAATGCAAATTCAATCGATTTTTTTGGATTTACTCAATATAAAATTATATTGTCAAAAAATATTTTAAACTACGATATATTTAATTTGTCTGAATAGGTTATGAAACATAAAAATAATTATTAATATTTTATAAAAATTTTCAGGTATGTAGTATAGACATTTACCTGTAGATTGCAGTGGGGGTCTCATATTTCATTAAAATTTACAAAATATTCATTTTCCGGCTAAATTAGGCACTTTTCAAAAACATTTATTTGAAGAAAAAGACTTGGAATTTAAAATAAGTGAGGTATTATTTGAAACTCTTTTTGATATTCTTTAATTTTTTGATCTGACATTCCGTTAATCAGTCAGCTGATTTTATTGATATTAATAACAATAACAATACGTGATGTAAAGAGTATAAATAAGTAAAGACTCAATTTAAGGGTGAAAAGGGAATCTAAAAAAACAAAAGGGTGCATATCTTTTAAATTAAACAATCTTTTAGTTAAATTTCCGTTTATATTTACAGGGCCGCTCCGTGCGGGCAGGCAGATTGTGCCCCGTACAAAGGCCACACAATTCCTGAAATGATTTAGTTTTTTCAGTATAGACGCCTTCTTTAAGGGGCTTAATTTTCATATGCCCCCAAATTTCTTGTATGTGCATTACCTTTCGACAATTGTATGTATTTTATACAATTTCCATATAGAAAGTTTCAAGCAAAAAGATCCTATATTTCGAGTAAAATTATTACACAAATATACTACAAATATGTCAATTGCACTTGACACTGACATCTTTCAATCAGAATTTTCTTAATATAATAGCTGTTTCTTGCATAGCTAGCTAATTTATGAAATTTAATTTCTTTATATAGAGAATACAAAGTTCTTTAATATTTATAATAACATTAAATGTGAAAAAATCTGATGTGGCCAGTACATTACCTTCCGTCAGTTCTATGTATTTTGTACAAATTTCATACAGAAAGTTCCTTGCTAAAGATTCTATTTCTTGTACTTTACCTTCCGGCAGTTGCATGTACTTTATGCAAATTTCACAAAGAAAATTTATAGCAAAAGATCCTATATTTCCAGTAAAATTATAAGACAAACACACTATGTCAATTTCACTTGACATTGTCTTTCAATCAGAATTTTCTTAATAGAATATAGCTATTTTCATAGCTATGGCTACTTTATGAAATTTAATTTCTTTATAATATTTTAACTCTATACCCATTTAATATTAAGTATAAAATGCAGTCAAATCGTATAGAGAATAATATTGTTTAATATTTATAATAACATTAAATGTGAAAAAATGATATTTAACATAGTTTTTTCAAGAAAAACTGTTAAAATCTTCAAATGAGGGTACTTCCGGTTGACCAATTATATGGCTGCAACGAAGAGGAATACGAAAGAATTATAATTTTTGGAATTGTAGTATTTGAGTTATCGTAGACCCACACACACACACACATACACACACACACACACACACACACACACGCACACGCACGTGTTAGATTGAGGAATCCGTAGTTAAAAATATCTTAAGTCTTATAGTATTTGAAAAATCGTGGATCCAACATCCACACACATACACACACACACACACACACACACACACACACACACACACACACACACACACACACACACACACATACACACACACACACACACACTCATCATTGTAAAAAATCGTATTCTAATCGTATTAAAACGTGCTTATTCATTAAAAACTCACCACCGAATTTTTTGACCAAAGACAATACCTTCCTTACCAAAAGGTGACGGAAGGTAAAAATGGACTTACGTTGTTTTTGTAAAGAGCTTCTTAATTTATTATTTCAAATTTGGATGTTTTTGTATTATAGGTACGTATATAATGATACCATATTCACGTACATACGTATTTCGTTTTCATTTCAAGTCAATAAAGATAGTACTTATTTCTTGTAGAGATTCGTAAGATTCGTGGATTCTGTGAAATTCTCGTTAATGGTATTAATTTCAGCGCGATCGTCAATTGTCAAAGTTTTGTTGACAGTTGCCTGCCGCAACCGCAGTCGATTCGCATTTGTTGTTGTCAGTTTGTAGCCACTAAGTGGCGGCGCGGCGATAAAATAAACGCCAGATAAGAGAGCTAAATGGAAACCTAATTACAGACTTAATTATTTTAAAAGCGATCTTTAATGTAGTTAGCCTGCATTGAAAGTAAATGAACGAGTAGCACCAGTCAGAGCCAAGCTATTCATTAGCAACGGATTCATTTTTGATTTATGGCTTCACAAGACATCAGTTTTAACATATTAGGTGTATTCTTATGTAAATGTAACAAACAGTCTAACTTCCACAGCTTCAATATCACCGACTCTCCGTATGCCACAATGGGCCCGTTCAACTTTTTTTGAATTTTTATATGTTACGAAGAATTTAAAAATAGAAATTCCGTATTTTTTGTTTTCTTGAAATTACGCTTAATAAAGCCTAAAATAATTATTAAAGTTTTGGCGCGAAAGTTCTGACGTTAGCGTCACTCCGTCATAAGTAGAGAGAACCGACATACGTTACCATTAATATGGCAATATACAATAAATGTTGCATGAATAAAAATACGTATTTATTAATTGCAAATTGTGATCAAAAATCTTTAGAGCTAATGGTAATAAAGAAAGTAAGCCAGATAGTTATTATATATTTGTTTGATTTACTTACATGAATAGGTATAGGAGTAGTGTTAAATGTTAATTTATGTATAACTTCGATAGTACATATTATACATAAATAAAAATCAGGCAAGTAAAATTAATAATTTTTGCTCCTTTTCATAATCAAGTTAATTATTCGCTTTAATTAATGTGACTTTCTTTAACATAATATTGAAGTTTTCATACTCACCTAGTGCCATTATTATAATTAAAATAGTATTTAAACTATTTTCTATTTATAATTAAATACAACAAAGACAGTATTGATTACAATAATCAAAGCATAGTTCATAATAAAAGTAATCCAATATTTATATTACTATTTACTACATGATTACAACAATGACAAGTATTGAGATTACAATAATTAAAACATAAATTATAATGTAAATTTATTTAATAAGTAAATTTTCATTTGATCTTGTTAAAAAATTACTCGGATATATTAAATATGTGTTTGTTAGAGTATGTGTAAAGCCAATCAAGAATTTATGAGCAAAATATGTATGGTCCACATTATAGTGACCTTTTCACAGGGAAACTGGACTACTGTAATGACGCTGACGTCACAACATGGCGACCATTTTACGCTAAAAACTTTAATTGCTTAATTATTGGTATAAAAATACAAAATATATAGCAATATTTATTTCGTTTTCATTTATTTATATTCTAAATTCATATGCTACATGTAATTTTTAAAAAGCCGAAGACTTTGACGGGCCCTTTCTTCACCACTACTGCCGAGTATCCACTTCCACTTGCCGTTACTGTCCCCCACGCTATCGAGTTTAAAAATATATCAAATATTCTCCAAATAGTGTCTCGTTCGCAAAAGAAATATTGAAAATATCACATCAATGATAAGCTCCACTGCAAATGTGTATCCCGATATGTGACAATAATATGACAAAATAAGATAATTTGTTATCAGAAATAGCAAATTGTATTGTCATAAAAAATGTACGAATCATAAAATAAATTGAGTTTTCTCGAACTGAGTAAGAATTTGATATGTTATATATTTTTCTGCGTCTTCCAGACAATTTTTCACGGAGTATTATGACGTATATGACACAAAAATAATATCGTATAAACCAATAGTATTGCATGGCCTGCAGGTAGACTTAAAAGAAATAAAACGTTTTTTGTAATAAGCTTTATTTTATAAAGAATACTTATCGTTATAATACATTTAGCTGTTGTTTCTTAATAATTTCAAATATTTTCACCCCAATAAATTAATAATTCGTCTTTTATTAATGTTTAAAACAAAAGAATGTACACTTGTCTTATATCATTGAAAAGCTTATAAATAAATAAATAAATAAATAAATAAATAAATATATCATCACGGCTTATTACCCATTGCTGGGTGTGCCAATCTGCTTTGTACACAGATGCGGTAATGATGAAATATTTGCACCGTGCGGGCGCTTACCAGGCGTCACCTCACGGGCACTCACTGCTGGCGTGGAGAGTGCACCACAGGGGTTAATTTTGTGCCATTTAAAATTGGAAATATTTGGCGTCGGTCGGGATCGAACCCGGTTCCCCAGATTCGCGACCTGACACTCAGGCACGCGGCCACGAGACCCCATAAATTAAGCAAAAGACAAGACTATATTCAACATAGGTTTCTATTTAAAAAATCATAAGTTTGTGTTATACCTCGAGAATTATTAAGTTTTCAAAAAATCTAATTACTCCATTTTATTCTATCTAAAAAATCTGATGTGGACACCACACGACTTCCTTGTACGCAAGACCAATATGAAGATGAAGTATAGACTCAATTATAAAATTGCACGTATTTGACGTAATTTGACATTAGCATCTATTTTTTATTTTTTTGTTATTTTTTGTCCTAATCCATAGCAAGCTTCGTTACAAAAACCAAAAAGTATATAAGTTTTAAATTTACATATCTCGCTTATACAAAGGGCTAATTTAATAATACTTGATGTGCTAGACGCAGAATTTAATTCTCTAAAACTCTTATTTGAAGTATTTATTTCTAAAATCAAAATGAAATCATTTTATTCAAGAAAAACTGTTAACAACTTCAGGTAATATATCACTTCCGGTTAGCCTGTTTTAACCAAATTCTGCTATGGTATTCCAATTGATATAAAAGTCTTATATACTAAATTTGAAAAGTTTTGGATTATATTTTAATATAGTTTTTCATTAAAATCTATTAGAGGCTTCAAATAAAGTACCTTTTCTGGAAATTATGTAATGACCAAAAAGGGAGGTGCACAACTAGATGTTATAGAAGTCCTAAATACAAAATTTCAACTTTCAACGGCTTACCGTTTTTGAGTTATGCGAGATACGTACGTACGTACGTACGTACATACGTACGTACGTACGTACGTACAGACCGAAGCATCCCGCGCGGTCGAAATCCACGCGGTCGAAATCCCATGCGGTCGAAATCCCACGCGGTCGAAATTCCACGCGGTCGAAATCCATGCGGTCGAAATCCCACGCGGTCGAAATGTACCCCCACCACTTGTCCGTTCTGCCGAAATACAAATATTTCCACGCCGTCGAATTCCACCCGGTCGAAATGTTACACGATACAAATGAGTACGTTCCGCGCGGTCGAAATCCACGCGGTCGAAATCCCACGCGGTCGAAATTCCACGCGGTCGAAATCCCACGCGGTCGAAATGTACCCCCACCACTTTGTCCGTTCTGCAGAAATACAAATATTTCCACGCCGTCGAATACCACCCGGTCGAAATGTTACACGATACAAAAGTGGTGGGGGTACATTTCGACCGCGTGGGATTTCGACCGCGTGGATTTCGACCGGGTGGAATTTCGACCGCGTGGAATTTCGACCGCATGGGATTTCGACCGCGTGGATTTCGACCGCGCGGAACGTACTCCGTACAGACGTCACGACGAAATTAGTCAGAATGGATTCAGGGATGACCAAAATGGATATTTCCGTTGAAATCTGGAAACCGAAATTTTTCGCGAATAAAAATACTTCCTTTACTTTGTACAAGGAAGTAAAAAACATCGAAAATGAGACACTCAGTACTTTTGTAGGTTCATATTTTTAACTGATTCACCTCCAATATTTGCTGTCCACTAAACATTTTTCCAGTCCATCGATTGACAAACATTCATCCAACATTTCTGTTCACTGGACATTTTACAAAAAAAATCTGTTTACGTTTTCTGGGATAATTTCCGGAGTGCAGTAAAATCAACAGCTATAACAAAGTTATTTATATTAATACCTCGTCTAGTATGCAAATTCTGAGGTTGTATGAATAAAAAATAAATCTTAGTGGAATCTGAGCAAACATAGTCTCGCTTGAAATTCAGCGACGCGTGATATTTAATATATGAAGCGGATTAAATGGGATTTATGACCACGGCATCATTGTTTATTGGAGTTTTTAGACTAAGAATTTGACTCTAATAACCAAGGTACGTGATAGATTTCAGGTTTTCACAATTTTGTTTATCGAGTTGCTACCTAGTTCGTGCTATTCAAACGCCGTCACCAATAATTTTTGTTGTGTATTTCATATGTAAATAGATTTAAAATCGACACAAAAAAACATATTTCAACGAATTATATTCACTCCTGTGCGGACTGACAACTCTGCTATTACAATGCATACCCCAAATATCAATGAAACACGTGGATATGTTGAATATTCATGACTAAAGAGTAACTCTCGTACTGCAGTATTGCGCGGTTTTAACCAAAATTCAATAAATTGTCGGAATATACATTAACATTTCACATGCATAATTTTTTATGTATATTTTACATATTTGTAAGTTGAATCAATTATTTATATTTTAATAAATAAAATATACGGTTCGTTAATCCATTAAATACATATTTTATATGTAATGCGAAAAATTTGTAGAAATATAACTATAAAATGTATGGAAATTGCTTTTTCCCACTCCCAATATCGTAAGTAGGCTATTAGGACATTGTTTGTAGGGATGTATGTTTATTTTACTGTCAAGATATCGGTTTCTATTAGCGACGGGAAGAAAGGAGTGTCCTTACTTCCCTACAGCTGAACTTACCTCCTTCTCTGTGAAATACCAACAGTTAGATATTTTAAACTTGTGTCAAATATTTATCCATTCTTATAATTTAAAATTTTGACTTTAATTTCTATCAAATTGTCCTCATTTCATAAATATTTCCATATATATATATATATATATATATATATATATATATATATATATATATATATATATATATATATATATATATATATATATATATATATATATATATATATATATATATATATAGTGGTTCACTAACAATAACAAATACCATCTTAAAAGATGAATTACATCCATATGGATTGTCTTACTAAATTTCATTCAAATCGAATAAAGCGTGTACAATTGTATTTACATAATGTATTTAGCAAAGCTAAGGACATCAAGATCGTCAGCCCCCCCCCCCCCACCCTTGAGCACCCACTTCAATTTTGGAGAGTCGGCGCCCCTGTTATCTACTCAGGTATTAAAAGTATTTGTACATTATTTATTTGTCCAATTTAAAACCATAAAAAATCTGATGTGGCCAGCACATTACCTTCCGCCAGTTCTATGTATTTTGTATAAATGTCATACAGAAAGTTCCTTGCAAAAGATTATATTTCTTGTACGTTACCTTAAGGCAGTTGTATGTGTTTTATACAAATTCCATACAGAAAGGTTCTAACAAAAGATCCTAATATATTTCCAGTAAAATTATAACATAAACATACTGTCAACTGCACTTGACACTGACACCTTTCAATCAGAATTTTCTTAATGTAGCAGCTGTTTCCAGAGTTATAGCAAAGCTGACTAATATATATGATATTTAATTTCTTTATAATTTTTTAACTCTATGTCCATTTAATATGAAGTATAAAATGCATTCAAATCGTATAGAGAATAAATAATTCTTTAATATATATAATAACATTAAATGTGAAAAAATGATATTTAACATCATTTTTTCAAGAAAAACTGTTAAAATCTTCAATTGAGGGTACTTCCGGTTGACCAATTATAACCAAAATCTAATCAGCTGTTCACATGGATGCAACGAAGAGGAATACGAAAGAATTATAATTTTTAGAATTGTAGTATTAGAGTTATCGCATTAGAAAATTTTGTCACACACAGACACACACACACACACACACACACACACACACACACACACACACACACACACACACACACATACATACATACACACACACACATACAGACATCATCGTAAAAATAGTAAAATCGTATTCTAGGGACCCTAAAACGTGCTTATTCATCAAAAACTCACCACCGAATTTTTTGACCAAAGACAATACCTTCCTTACCTAAAGGTGACGGAAGGTAAAAAAATAATTGAATCTTATTAAGTCTATAGTTGGACATTCATGTGTTCTGAAGTTTTTTTGTCTTTTTCGCAGTGACCAGATACTGTTTTCAGATATACCAAGCTTGTATACATGGTATTTTAGTAAGGATACTTGTCATAGTTCTAAGAACCACATGGTACTTTTTAAAAATTCGCAAAATTGGGGCCTTACTTTTTGGTGTGTAATATTTTTGTACCACTAGATGACACAAGATATAAAAAAAAATATTTATTTGTTATTCTACATGAGTACCGTCAAAAAATAATTCATTATTAATTTTGTTTAAATTTCATGCCGGCCTGTAGCATGACAGATAGGCGAACAGACATGTTCTAACTAAAACCTGTGTTGGTTTTTTATTACAGCTGTCTTATCTGTGTATTTGTAACGTCAAATTAAAATGTGTTCTGTTCGTATTAAGTGTTATTCTCGGGAAAAACTTTTGTTTCGGGTATTAAAAAGTGTATATACGTTTCTTTTAGTGTCGAACTAACTTCCGTGATTGGATTTTTAATGAAGGACAGTTTACAGTGGACTAAATCAGTGAAATAACTGAAACTTTATTCCAATAACGTTCCTGGTAGCTGATTTTCTGTGATGTTGAGATCTTCTATGTCTTTTTGGCCAAAGTGGACTAATAGAAGGCAAGGTTAGTCAATTTTCAAATCTTCCTTTTAGTAATATCACATTGGCGCACCAATAAATGGGTAATAAGCAGTTGACAGATATTGTTTTTAGCTATTTAAATCTTATACAAATGTATATCAGAGGTCAATGAGTCAATGGCAGTGGCGTGCATCGGGGCGCCTTCCTTAAGGGGCGCCGAAGTGAGGAAAAAAATTACAATTTAATATTAACAAATATTAAACAAATATATATGGAATAAATTAGTTAAGATACTTATATAAAAATTCGCGAGTATTCATTCTATCAGTGCCACTTCATGTCGTAAGTAAAAGGAGCCTTTGTCCAAAATTATATTTCAGCGCCCTCCACAGTGTATAATTTACAAATTAACACACGCTTTAAAATCTATACTTTGATACCTTTGATTCTTAAAAAATGCTAGTATGAAATGCATTCAAATCGTATAGAGAATAAAATATTCTTTAATATTTATAATAACATTAAATGTGAAAAAATCTGATATGGCCAGCACATTACCTTCCGTCAGTTCTATGTATTTTGTACAAATTCCACACAGAAAGTTTTTTTTTGCAAATGATTCCATATGTCCATTACTTTACCTTCAGTCAGTTCTATGTATTTTGTACAAATTCCATACCGAAAGTATCTTGTAAGATTCTATATATTTCCAGTAAAATTATAACTCGAACATATGATGAAATTGCACTTTGACACTGACATTTGTCAATCATAATTTTCTTAATGTAGTAGATGTTTCCATGTTTATAGCACAGCTGGCTGCTTTGTGAAATTTAATTTCTTTATAATTTTTACCTCCCGCTACCCTTCGTAAGGGAGGTATAGGGATCGTGCTAAAAAACGCATTTCGAGATTTTGCTAAATGACCACGTTTTAAGGTCCCTAGAATCCAATTTTACATTTTCACGATGATGTCTGTGTGTATGTATGTGTGTGTGGATCCTTTACACTAACTCAAATACTATCATTCAGAAAATTTTAAAACCTTGTATTTCGAACTTTTTCTATAATGGAAACAGCCCATTAGATTTTGGTGTAAATTGGATAACCGGAAATGGCACTTTACAAGAAGCTCAAAATAGTTTTTCTTCGAAAAATACCTTTAAAAGTTATTTTTTCGAGATTAATGTTATTATAAAAATTAAAGATTATTAAATTTTCTACAGATTTGCATTAATACTTTTTCTATATATTTTATGGATAAATTTATAAAATTATCTATAAATTTAATCCCGAGGCCTACGTTTTAAAGAAGCAAAACTCCTTGGTTACACAGTTCATAAATTAAATGTATGTAACTGACAGATAATTGTCACTGTCAAAGAACTAATCATTTCAAATTAATAACAGTAACATTTTAAAAAGAAAATAGTAAATAGAACACTAGTTGTATAGAATGGATCTCAATACAGTTTCCGCAATAACTAAATATATAAGTATATATATTTAAATTAATAAAAATTAAATAGCGGGAGGTTTGGTATTGGCCACATCAGATTTTTTAACTCTATATCTATTGAATATGAAGTATAAAATGTAATCAAATCGTATAGAGAAGAAAATATTCTTTAATATTTATAATAACATTAAATATGGAAAAATGATATTTAACAGCAACTGTTAAAATCTTTAAATTAGGGTATATAATCAAAATCTAATCAGCTCATCATATGGATTTAAAGAAAAGGAATACGCAAAAATTAAATTTTTTGGAAAGGTGGTATTGGAGTTATGCGATCCGAAAAAATCGTCACACACACACACACACACACACACACACACACACACACACACTTCATCATCATCATAAAAATAGTAAAATCGTATGTTAGGAACTCTAAATTGTGCTTATTCATCAAAAACTCACCACTGAATTTTTTGACCAAAGAAAATAATGGCCCGTATTCCTAGCGCACTTTTATAATAAAAGCGCTTTTATGGAGCAAACTACTCATAAGAATATAATGTAAAAGCGCGCTCCGTATAAGCGCTTTTATTATAATAGTGCGCTCAGAATACGGGCCAATACCTTCCTTACCTACAGGTAACTGAAGGTAAAAAAAAAACTATGCGAAATTTTGAACTACTTCTACAACATGTACATATAAAATCCTAAAACTAAATGAACCACAGACGATTCTAGTTTCTTGTAAAGTTTTCCAGCAAATTTCATCAACTTCCCCCCTCCCCCTTAACAACCCCCTCCCTTACTTGTCATAACATGAGGACAACAATCCTCTTCTTAGTGTATACCTAAGTCTGAGTCCTCGTCAATTTAATCTGTATGTAATGCAGTGTGTCCAGAGCTGCCCTAGCAGCGTCGATGACAAAGCTTATTAAGGCCACCGTTAGTCGGGCATTGCTACCTCTGATCCTTGGAGAAATACAGCAGGAATATTTCGGGAACGGCGACGTAAACATTATTAACATTTGCGGCAAGCAGCCACCAAGAAACTTGATGTTATGAAATTTAGAAAGAGATTTGGGCGTGTCACGGATATAGATTATATACGTGCCTAGACTCAATAATTCGGCCGGATTATATTTTCGAGAAACTTCTTTCTACTATTTTAAAATATAGATTTTAAATTTACAAAAATCTGATGTGGCCAGCACATAACCTCTCGCCAGATATTTTACGTAGTTGTACGCATAAAACGAAACATATTTTTAAATACAAATACATATATTCATGTCTCACTACAAAATAAATCTTACATATATTGGCAAAATCTATGGGATAGTTTAATATAAATTATGTACAATACATACATTTTCTTTATATTCAATATCCTGAAATTTTCTTTTTCTACTTTCCTTTTCTTTTTCTTTATATTCGTAATTTTTTCGCAAATTCCTCTTATATTCTTTTTTACGTATATTCTTTTATACGTTGACTTTTTTTTTATTTTCATAATCTTCATAATAATGTACAAATATTTTTGACAGCGGCATACAAATATTTTTGACAGTGACATTTATGTGTCAATTACAAACATTTGAATTTCTTGCCTTAAAGTAGTTTGTTTTGAGAATTTTTATATTAAATTATTTTATATGCATTTCTTTATCTCTAAATCTATAGAAAATATAATAATGAATTTATAATTATCGAATAAAGAATTTAACATTCTTTAATATAAGTATTTACATAAATTTTCGATAAATAATATTTAGATGATTCTTTTCTTGTAACTACTACTTCCGGTTGTCCAATTGTTACCAAAACTTAATCAACTCTTCCCATTATTGTTAGATTGAGGAATCCGTAGTTAAAAATGTCTTAAGTCTTATAGTATTTGAGAAATCGTGGATCCAACATCCACACAAACATCCACACACACACACACACACACACACACACACACACACACACACACATACACACACATACACACACACACACACACACACACACACACACACATACACATACACATACACATACACATACGGACATCATCGTAAAAATGTTATAATCGGATTCTAGGGACGTTAAAACGTGCTTATTCACTAAAATCTGGATATGCGATTTTTAGCATGAATACAATACTTCTCTTAGCGAAAGGTAAAAAATCTGGTGTGGCCAACACAATACCTCCCGCCATGTACCGCCCGAGTCACCGCGTGCCTGAGTGTCGGGTCGCGAATCTGGGGAACCGGGTTCTATCTCGACCAACGCCAAATATTTCCAATTTTAAATGGCACAAAATTGACGCCTGTGGTGCACTCTCCACCCTAGCAATGAGTGCCTATGAGGTGACGCCTGGCAAGCGCCCGCACGGTGCAAATATTTTATCATTACCGATATCTGTGTACAAAGCAGATTGGCACACCTAGCAATGGGTAATAAGCCGTGATGATATATTTTTTTATTTACTTATTTTTGGATTAGCGAATTTTACTCTAATTTTGGCAGTTTATTTCTTAAAATATAGTCTAATCTAATCCAAGTAACTACATTTTTGAGAATAAAATGAAGATTAAATTTAAATACCTGTATAAAATAGAATTCACCAATCCAAAAATGAGAATTAGCTTAAACTTTGTGGCGAATCGTTAATTTTTATTAATCTAAATACATACCTACATATTTACATATACTGGAAACTGTATTGATTTTCTTTCCTATTGTTCTATTTACATTTTTCTTTTTAAAACGTTACTATTATAAATTTGCAATGATTAGTTCTTTGACAGTGACATTTATCTGTCAGTTACATACATTTGAATAACTGCCCAGGGGTAGTATTCTGTAACTCGTCCGTTATCAAATGGTTCCGTTATCACTATGGTTACATAGAAAATGACATTTTATTTGACATCTATGACGTAAGTACGCCAATCATCTTATAAAAAATAAGTTGCTATAGTGATAACGGTACCGTTTGATAACGGACGAGTTACAGAATCCCACCCAAGGAGTATTGTTTATTTAAAGCGTAAGTTCCGAGATTTAAATTATAGATAATTTTATAAATTTATCCATGTAATATGTAGAAAAACTATTAATGCAAATCTGTAGAAAATTTAATAATCTTTAATTTTCATAATAACATTCATGTTGAAGAAACAACATTTAAAGGTATTTTTCAAAGAAAAACTATTTTGAGCTTCTAGTAAAGTGCCATTTCCGATTATCCGATTTACACCAAAATCTAATGGGCTCTTTCCATTACAGAAAAAGTTCGAAATACAAGGTTTAAAATTTTTTTGAAATATAGTATTTGAGTTAGAGTGGAGGATCCACACACACATACACACATACACAAAGACATCATCGTGAAATTGTTAAAATTGGATTCTAGGGACCTTAAAACGTGGTCATTTACCAAAATCTTAATATGCGATTTTTAGCACGATCTCTATACCTCTTTTACCAAGGGTAGCGGGAGGTAAAAAACGAAACGAGGGAAAAATGATGAATACACCTTTTCTAGCAAAATGTGATGATTGTTCCTATTAATATATTGAAGGTGGGGGCTTTCAAATGGTATATTTAAGGAAAAGAAATACGGTAGGTATCCTAAGATACAGGATTTAAAAAGGATGATAGTCCAAGCATTTTTGATTAGTAGATTCGGTAGTTACACTGGTAAACTTCTTTTGGGTCCCACATAAGTTGAAACTCGACCCATTTGTGGGTATAATAATGTCCAAATTGAATTTTGGACTAAAAATGAATACAGTATCTTACTTCAAAAATAAGGTTTCAAACTTTAAAATTCGAAAAAACCCTTCGCATGACATTCAAGTATTCCGCCACTTAATCTTGGGTTATATCTAGCTTATTAGTAACAACAGCATTAATTCTATTAGGCATTGTATCCACAAGCACTGCACATTCTTCTGTTCGTATATTCCCATACATGTACATATATTAATATGTAATTGCTTATCCAAGTTTTTTTCCTATTACTTTTTTTTTGATTATCTCAAATTCAAAACAGTGAACTACGGTTGTTTTTGCCAACAGTTCATCAACTGTTCATGACATAAACAAAAATATTTCACATGGTAAATTTTGTGCTTGTGAATTTAAAACAAAAATAATTATTGACATTTGATGTGGTACACAAACATTGTATATCCATAAAAAATAATCTAAAATTGATGTATCTACATATATGTCAAAACAATATGCTTGTATATGGTAATAATAATAAAAAATCTGGTGTGGCCAACACAATACCTCCCGCCATTTAATTTTTATAATTCAAATATGTAGTATGACTAGCGAATGAAAGTTGATGTTTAGATTATTTAATAGACGTGGTTTCTTTTGAAAACATTTCCCTATATTTGATTTGAAAGGAAACTGACCCTTATGTATTCCGTTACAGAAGATTAGAATTGTACTCAATACCAGGAGGCATTTAAAATGACCTATGCAACAGGATTCAGGGATGTATTTAAAAAAATTAATACCGCAAATTCTAGTTCGTTTGTCTCAGGTGTAAGCAACCCTCGAATCGGAATTACTGATAGAGGAAATTAAAAATAATCCTATTTCATAGAATTGCCAAACTAAATAGTTTAAAGATCAAAATATTTTGTTATAACATAAACGACAAATGTTTAAAATATTTTAAAAGCACCCCTGTTTCGATATTCACTTACCCTAGTCGGCCATCTATTTTCTACCAAACATAGTGATTCTGTGCTTTCCTAGTCCAGTATTTAAATGGGTTCATGAAAAAATTTCAAACCTGAATATTTTGTACAATTCTATTCTTCTCTAGGGTTTCAAAAGAAACCACATCTATAAAATAATTTAAATGTCAACTTTCATTCGCTAGTCATATCATACTTACATATGTATTTACTTATGCTGAAAATTGTATTAAGTCCCATTCCATATAACTATGGTTCTATTTACTATTTTCTTTTTAAAACCTTACTATTATTAATTTGAAATGATTAGTTCTTTGACAGTGACATTTATCTGTCAGTTACATACATTTTAGATATGAACTGCGTAACCAAGGAGTTGTTATATATTATAGATAATTTTAAAATTTATCCATAAAATATATAGAAAAAGTATTAATGCAAACCCATAGATATCTAAGTAATAAGTGTTTCATGTCAAAGTTAAATCAATATTTTAATAATATTTGCAGGAAAGCTTTTTAAAACAATTGTTTTAAATTTAGTATCAATATTTAATCAAGTAGAATATTCATTACAGGAAAAAAGAAAATGAATTTTTATTTTGATCATACTTTAAAATAATGCATATGCAATAAAAATTTATTAATGTTTTATAATAAGTAATCATAAATTTTATATTTGCGCATTTATTTTATACGTTTTACGTCAAACACAAATATGTTTTATAGGCATATTAAAAATACAAATGCTATATAAGAAGAGCACGTTATACGAGATTTATTTCCGTTTTTGTCCACGACTAGATATTTAGTTTTGTCGAAGTTGATTTTGAGTCCTGCTTTGTCGTAAGCTTCAGTCAATTTCCTCATCATATATTCGATGTCAAATTCGTCGGACGCCAATACAACTTGAACTGTATTTATATATATATATATATATATATATATATATATATATATATATATATATATATATATATATATATATATATATATATATATATGCGTGTGCGCCCAATGTGTAAGTGGATGGATGTGATTGATAAGGTACTAAAAGAGAGAAAGTTTCCGAGTGGGAAGAGAAGAAGAGCGTGTATGAATGCGATTATGAATGTGGCCGAGGCGAAAGACGTGTGCTTAGACAGGAATGTGTGGCGAAAAATGATTGTTTCGTAACTATTATTGTGGTCCGGTTGCGGTATTTCCCTACCGAAAATCGGTCACTTCAATATGTTAAGAGTGAGGAATATATGTTGTATGATGTCAGGTTAGTAAGAATGTTGTTGAAAGAGAGAGTGATTATTTTTGTGGTTGATATTATTATTATTGTTTCGGGTTTGTGCTAACCCACGAAGTGGGAAATGCTTGATTTTATGTATGTATGTATAATATCTCGAATTTCATGAATATGAGTTCTTCAGCGAAATGAAAGTAGGAAGAAAAATACATTTAATATGTCTACATATTTTATAAACATTTAAATAAAAACTGTAACGTATATGCTTAAAATGTAATTTGTACAGATTTTTAAACATAAATGTAACAACTGGCAAAACGCGGCTTTAAATTTTTCCACATTTACATAAATTTCATTTTAAATTTTTTAATAAAAGTGTTCCCTGTTTCACTTTATATACTCCGGTAATAAGTCCAGGACCGTACTTTACGATTTAGGGGTATTGTACTCTCACAAATGCCTATGCAAACCCCAGCTATTGTAATAAAATTACACCCTTATCAGTACAAGTCCCTTTTCACTCATGCCCCATTGTGTCGCTAGTATCGACCGCCATCTTTGTTTCCAGCTACTAGTCCTTCCCTTAATCCTGTCATCGTAAAGTTTTCTTTCGATAAACGCCTGAAACAATACATGTTTACGACACGACAGTCTAATGTTTTACTGGTTTTTAACGCAAGGCTAAACCTTGAGAACAGTTGAAAACAACTGGATTACGTATGTGTTTTGTTTTATGGTGTGGAGTGCGTTTGTTTTTCTGCAGGACTGTGCTTTCGCATTAAAATATTGTTTGTTTAATATATACACACGTTTCGTGGACAATATTACCAAGAATTAGTGGATATTGTTTTATATAGAAAGAAAATATTGGTTTATTGAAATTCTTTGATCGCTTATTCATAAATTCATAGAATTTTTTGGCATATTCATCTTCTTGACACTTTTTACTGACGTGTCAGTTATCAATTCGTACTTTCAGGGGCGCACCGCACCATTTTGTCACCCGTGTGCCAATGTTCATCTTGATGCCCCCTCCCCCAAATTCAACAGTTATAAAAAAATAGGCATCGCCATTCGAAAGAACATAAAAAAGTGGCCTAAAAAGGTGCAAACTAAAATCTAGTACTACTTCGTTGGAAAATATGTATTCACAAAAGAACTGCAAAATTTATATTTTTGCCTATATCTAGTGACATACGGATTTTTCTCAAATAACGACACCACTAAAATGGTCTTCTAATGGGGCAACAATTATGTGAGCACGTTAACTTGGACAGCTTATAAACCACAATAATTGTTTTTACCCTATAAAATTAATAATTCTTGCACTTTCTTCTTGAAACATAGATACATCGTTGGAAAGCTAAAGTAAACTCTCTTTCAATGGTATAATTTTGCCACTATGGAAATTATAAATTAGACCCCATTACTTGAAATTTAATAGTGATAAAAAATCTGAGCATCGTGTCGTTTGAAGGAAAATAAAAAAGGGTTCTTAAAGACGTGCAAACCAAAATTCCATATAATTTCATATTTGGAAGTTATTTGTGAATATAAAAGGAAAGTAGCGAACGCGGGACCGTGTTCAAAAAATTAAGATCTCAAATTGACATGGTTTTGGTAATTTCTCTAAATATACCTCAACATTACCTAACCTAACGCCTAAACTCAGGCTTGGAAAACGCGGGCCAAGTATTATGCGTTAGTTGAGGTTATTGTTGTTCTCTTTAGAATAACATACTAGCAACCTTAGTAAGCTATTCAACAACGGTCCCGCGTTCGTGTCGGGATTTGAATTTTTAACAACGGTCCCGAACGTTAAGACACGTCTCTTCGACGTTTCTAGTACTAAACGAGGTACTAAATCACGCCATTTGGAGTTTTGTACAGTAACCATTTGTATGCATTTTTCGGGAAAAACAAAAACATCTTTAAAATAGTGTACTAATGGAGCAACTTTGCCCTAATTTAATCGACTTCATATTTCTTATAGTTTACGAGATCCCGATGTGAGCCTTGAAAAACGGGCATATTAAATTAAAAAACGTAAGTTTTATTACAATTTTGCTCGCCGTGTCGCCCCTGACCAAGTGTCATCGACTCTGTGACGGCGCGCCCTTTGGTAAGTTTAGTTAAATCGTCTTATTTTGGTCCCAGGAATCTGTGGTTAAGCTATGTCCCTTCTATTTCCAAGACACCCTGTAACTGCGACGAATCTATTTTTTGCCGAAATGTGGATTCTTATATTTAATAAGAGTAAATGTGGGAAATTTTTCGACTGTGATGTGGATAAGGATTTACTCGAAATCTCAAACAGCATTTATTTTTCTTAAAACACCGACGTTTCGGTGCACACCTTCTTCAGAGTAGTAAAATCTTACAAATTGTTACAATTCATGTACCCAGAAAGGCACATATATGTAGCCACCTTGACTTGTTATTATAGTTTTGTTTTGTAACTATTGATAAGTTTGGAAAATAAAATATTACGTCTAAATCTTGTTTTTATATATAAATCTTTACAATATAATTTAAACTGTACTTTTACACAGGTGACCCCGAGTACGTACACTCACACCTTACTTTTACTGTATGGCTTAAACACAAGGAAGTGCTTCACCTGACAATAGTGCAATAGAAATTTCAACCCTTTCAATTTCTTTTAAAACCTTAATTTTGGCCTGCAGATCAAGTCTCATAGAATAACTACTGAATTCGCAAAATTTTACAAGATTATTGGTGCCCTTAGTCCACAATACGCTAGTGAACTCAGAGACATCATTGTCGCACCCCCCAGAAGAAAAGCCATATACAACCATTAAAAATGCCTTAATCCAAAGAATTGGTTCATCTGAAAAAGAAAAATTACAACAGTTATTAAACCTTGCCATCGACGGCGACAAGAAACCCTCACAAATTTTATGATTCATGCGACAACTAATCGGTACCAAATCTCTCAACAACACAATCCTTGAAGAACCGTTCCTTGAAAAACTACTAACAAAGACCCAAGTTATCCTTTTCTCGCTAGTCAACTCTTCCTTAGATGAAAACGCAGAAGTTGCTGACAAGATCGCTAATGTACACAACCTTTAATTTCTTCAATCAAACAAGATACAGTTACTCTACAACAGCTTTCGCAAGAACTAAAAGAACTTAAACATCAAGTAATCGCTCTAGCTCCACCATCGTCTTCATTCTGCTGGTACCATCAAAACAAGGCAAGAAAATGTATTCCCCCTTGCTCAAGAAGTATTAACGAATCAAACAGTATCCAACTTTCCAAATAACTTATCTCTTTTACCTTCAATTTCTAGTAATAAAATTACAAACAAAACTGCCAAACTGCTGTACCTCACAAACAAAACTTCTGGAGTTCGTTTCCTCGTTGTCATCAAAAATATTTCAAATTCCAGACTCAAATCTAATTCATTCTTTTTGCATGCTGCAAACATTGAAATGTTAGCCGCCTACTCTTTTTATTCTTAAACAGGTCAAGGTGGCTACATATATATCCTTTTTTCTCTTATTCGGTTGTTCCAACCATGGATTGGTCTTAAAAAGGGATCACGTGTAAGCTATGGTTAATTTTTCCCAGTTTTTAATCTTCTTCTTTATATGGAATTTCAAGAGCTTTTAAAATGTAATATGCGTCGTAATTTGAAATTTATTGTATTAAATTAAAACCACCGTTAGTGATAAATATTATTGAAACGTAATACTTGTTGCTTTAGACTTGTTTACATTATCCTGCAAACAAACAACAAACCTGTACAATACCTAATCAACGTTTTCAAATTATTTACCGGCACGTTTGGGAATCATATCACAACACCGGTAGCGATACGCAATTCTACCGTATTGTATTGTTGTTTA
Source organism: Harpalus rubripes (assembly GCA_963082715.1). Lineage (NCBI taxonomy): Eukaryota > Metazoa > Arthropoda > Insecta > Coleoptera > Carabidae > Harpalus > Harpalus rubripes. The sequence goes on from OY720448.1 coordinate 602,397, forward strand.
CTCGTATTGTTTTTTACTGACCTAGGCTATTTTCTGTACCCCTTTCTCTGCGCGATATCGCGCGAAGGTCGCGGTAAGTGCGTCGCTGCAACTGCATTAAAACAAAATGCATCGACGATGCACTTAGTTGTAGTCGGGTAACCACGGCGCTAGTTGTCACGGTGTCCGACTTCGTTGACGCACTTTAATTCCGTGCGCTGATTAATCAACTAGATAAGTGAATACTTTTCATAAGGTATTTAGTATTTAATAAAAATATTTTGTGTGTTGCTTATTTAATTGTCGGAAAATTTTTGAATGGATGATACTGTGGTATCAATTAACATAGCTTAAGCTTTTAGTTCTGACTTGCGCCATGAGTCTTTGGTAGGTTTTAATAGTATTTTATGTACCAAGGGCGTTACGATGATGATATTGCCAGGCGGGCGACGTGGATCGATGTCGTCCGATGGCCATTATCATCTAATAACGCTTGTGGTACATACAATATTTTATGTCCAGGGCCGGTCCGTGGGTATAAGGCGCCTTTGTGCGAAGTTATATTTGAGCGCCTGCCAATGATGTAAAATTTGCAAATTACCACACGCTTTAAAGTGTAAACTATACTTTGCATTCTTAAAAATCTGATGTGGCCAGCACATAACCTCTCGCCAGATATTTTACCTGGTTGTACGCATAAAACGAAAAATATTTTTAAATACAAATACATATACTCATGTCTCACTACAAAATAATTATTTTAATATAAATTATGTACAATACATACATTTTCTTTATATTCAATATCCTGAATTTTTTTCTACTTTCCTTTTCTTTTTCTTTTATTCGCCATTTTTTCGCAAATTCCTTTTATATTCTTTTGCGTTGTTGACTTTTTATTTATTTTCATAATCTTCATAATGATGTACAAATATTTTTGACAGTGGCATACAAATATTTTTGACAGTGATATTTATGTGTCAATTACAAACATTTGAATTTCTTGCCTTGAAGTAGTTTGATCTGAGAATTTTTACATCAGATTATTTTATATGCATTTCTTTATCTCTAAATCTATAGAAGATATAATAATGAATTTATATTTATCGAATAAAGAATTTAACGTTCTTTAATATAAGTATTTACATAAATTTTCGATAAATAATATTTAGATGATTTTTTTCTTGTAACTACTACTTCCGGTTGTCCAATTGTTACCAAAACTGACTCGACTCTTCCCATTATTGTTAGATTGAGGAATCCGTAGTTAAAAATGTCTTAAGTCTTATAGTATTTGAGAAATCGTGGATCTAACACACACACACACACACATCCACACACACACACACACACGCACACACACACACACACACACACACACATCATCATCGTAAAAATGTTATAATCGGATTCTAGGGACCTTAAAACGTGCTTATTCACTAAAATCTGGATATGCGATTGTCTTCTTGTAATCAACAGGTTATAATCAAAATCATTTGTTTTAATCAACAATTTTACAGTTAGTTTGCAATATAACAATGAGAGAAAATTATCCGTTGGCCAGGATATTTCTTTTATTTTTTATTTTTTAATAATAAATAAGACAAATTTAATATCAGAATTGTATGTAAATCATAAAGCATTTGATTCTTCGCAAAATGCTTGTAGGTATATTTAAATATTGAATTCATTGTGGGATTCATTCTTGTAATCAATATTATTGAACTGTAATCAATATATTCGTTGTTGTAATCAACAGTTATTATTTCAGTATAACAATGGTAGAAAAATAACGAACCGATTGATACGATAATTATTTTACTTATAACTACAATTCTAATGCAAACAAATTAAAAATATATTGTTCACTTCTATCACGTTAATTTGTACAGTTCTACAGCTCATATCTCAAATGTATGTAACTGACAGATAAATGTCACTGTCAAATAACTAATCATTTTAAATTAATAATAGTAACGTTTTAAAAAAATAGTGAGTAGAACCATATTTATATGGAATGGATCTTAATACAGTTTTCGCAATAACTAAATATGTACGTATGCATATTTAAATTAATAAAAATAAATAGCGGGAGGTTTGGTGTTGGCCACATCAGTTTTTTTTTCTAGTTTTCCTAAATAATTTATAAACGTCAAACGTCAATGTATACAAAACAAGATAGACAGATTTCTTAATTTACTTGCGCATTATTTTTAAATATCGAAAATTATTTACTGGTTGTTAAGAAATAAACAAACAAACATTGATGAACAATAGACCTTTTCAATTTAACGGCTATCTCTTTCTATTGCTGCGAATAGTAAGTAAAATGGCGCTAACAATTGCCAGTTGGGCTGTCAAACGAAATGTCAAAAATATTGGAGTAATTAAAATACCTGTATTCTCGGTGAAAATTTGCTTCGTTGGGCATTTAGCTTCAATAAAAGCTTTTGTAACTTCTTTTGAGAAGATTTTTAAAGTTTGTTACAGAATTGTTCTTACCACCTTCGGTTAGAGCTAATTGGAAATTAAAACTGTTCTTCGCATCGCTTCTAACCTTCAGTTTAATTCGTAATTAATCGTTAATAAACTGTCACTTTAATTAGAAGTGACAGGATCGGGGCTCAGTAACATTAAAATTATATTATCTTCCTGTAGATAATATGTACATACATGCAATATCAATTTTATTTTATTTAACATAAACAACCAGCTAACAGTTCATCAACGAACAAAAATATATTACAGCGGAAATTTAAATTTAAATCGTTTTATTATTAAAACAAATGTAATTTCGTTGGTCACTGCGGTTCAGTTCAGATCGTGAATCCGATCAATTTAAATTTAGAATAACGCATTTTGCGGTTTGCGGCTTTATGTTACAGAGTAAATATTACATTCGTTCAATTTGTTTGATTCATCTTCTATGGATTTTTTGGCGATATGCATCTGTTAGTTATCACAATTTAAGTCGGTAGAAGTACAGGGTGTCTTTCAACTTCGGGCAAAAATAATAAAAAAAGCTTTATCAACATATGTAGGTCTGATTTTCAACTGTTTCCGAGAAAGATGCCATTTTGTAATAGAATCGATGAAAAACTCACAAAGATAGTGATCGAACAATATTTCGTTTGTTTTTTAAACAAACACTTAAATTTATATACTAACAGCATGAATAAATGTTATTTAATCTTTAAAATGTAATACTACTCTTCAATGTTGTGTTACCATTATCAATAAACAAATACTCGTATCTTATTCATGCTATTTATATATTTAAATAACAAATTTATTTATAGTCATATTATATTTACAAAGCTTAGTTACGGACACAAATGTAATTGTGGAAAATGATTTGCACTTGTTATAACTTCTTTTGAAAAAATCTGATGTGGACAACACACGACTTCCTTGTACGCAATACTAATATGAAATATAGACTCAATTATAAAATTGCATGTATTTGACGTAATTTGACATTAACATCTATTTTTTATTTTTTTTTGTTATTTCTTGTCCTACTCCATAGCAAGCTTCATTACAAAAACCAAAAAGTATATAAGTTTTAAATTTACATATCTCGCTTATACCAAGGGGTAATTTAATAATACTTGATGTGCTAGAGGCAGAATTTAATTCTTTAAAACTCTTATTTGAAGCAATTATTTCTAAAATCAAAATGAAACCATTTTATTCAAGAAAAACTGTTAACAACTTAAGGTAATATATCACTTCCGGTTAGCCTGTTTTAACCAAAATCTGCTATGTTATTCCAATTGAGATAAAAGTCTTATATACCAAATTTGAAAAGTTTTGGATTATATTTTAAAATAGTTTTTCATTAAAATCTATTATAGGCTTCAAATAAAGTACCATTTCTGAAAATTATGTAATGACCTAAATACAAATATTCAACTTTCTACGGCTTACCGTTTTTGAGTTATGCGAGATACGTACGTACGTACGTACCTACAGACGTCACGACGAAATTAGTCAGAATGGATTCAGGGATAGTCAAAATGCATATATCCATAGAAATCTGAAAACCGAAATTTTTCGCGAATACAATACTTCCTTTACTTTGTACAAGGAAGTAAAAAGATAAAAAATCTTTTATGTATAGTTCAAAGCTCCAAAGCAGATTAACTAGTAGTAGTCAATTTAAGTTAAGAAGCATTAAATGACTCACTATATTTGAAAACCATTGAAGCTCGAAACAAAATAAAGTTCCTTGCATCCATCCGATTTATATCTGTTTTAGGTTTAAACCAAACAAATGGATGCAACCGTAAGAAGTTTTTACATTTTAAAATCTAATCTTCAGGAGCAATCTCTAGTCTTAGTTTGTTTTTCCTTCGCCAAACTAGACAATACAACAGCACTTATTTTCACTTAGCATACAAATTTCTTTTCCACCGAGAAAGTTTTTCAAATATAATTCGCTTTTCTTATTTTAGAAAATATCAGGCTTTACATAGACTACGCGCGAGGCGCTAGAACATTACCGAAGGTAGATATAGTTTTTTTTTAATGTGTCATTTGTATTACGAATGAATAAGCCTATTTCACATTTTTCAAAAAGTATTTTAAATGAAAGTTTATGCAATATTTTTCTTATAAATAATTATAAATTCTTGCCGGAGAAATTGTCAGATTGTTACGAGAGCCGGTTGCCTAGCAATCAATGTCACGAGATAAATTGGCAACAGGCTCGAGTAAAGCAATCGGAAAAATTTTCTAGGATAAAATTTAACCACTATTTCTAAAATAAAAATTAGGTAAGCATTTTTTTTTTCTTGACAAAAATCTTCTAATTTTTATTGTGTTATGAGGTATTATATTTCAGTTTGCATTTTCAACGTTTTAAATAGATTTCTGTCCGAATCGACTCTTTTTTAATAAAAATTGATAACACTGAAAATATACACACTTTGACAGGTATATACACAATATGTTTCTAATACGTCAAAAAAAAAATTTGCTTACTTGTAAAAAAAACATCTTATTGGCTTAAAGGGTGCGAAATTTTTTTTGTGACGTTGTTTTGTCGAAATGAAACTTAATAACTAGGTAGAATCCTGAATTTGGATTGGTTTATAAATTTATGAGTGAAATAGTCATGAAAACAACCCCCCACGCCTCTGTCGTAGAAGCACATACATTACGTTATTCACAGCCAATAAAAAAACAGTTTTTCCATCACCTACGTTTATTTTTGTTATTTAGATAAATAAACGTAGGCGTTAGTTTGTCACATGTTAATAACAAACTTCTAATTTGACATTTGACGCTGATATTTTCCATTATAAATGAGTAATAAAGTAATGGCTAAAACAGACTACACTCAAGCTAAGTCGGACAGTTTACCGAAAGTCGATAGCTGGATGGTGGCTGAATTTATATCAGAAAAAATTGTTTTACTGCTGCCGAAATAAGGGGTTTTAAAGAGTTAAGGTTAAATAAAATGTAAAATCACAACCATCAGCTCTTCGACCGACTGCGTCCAGCCACAATTTTCTTTTCTTCGCATCTTTTGGCATATTTATAAATTCAATAGTAGGTTTTCTCCTAGCAGCAATTTTCCAAGAAGACACAGTACGATACTGTAAATTACTCATTTTATATTAGATTTTTTATTATCTAACACGTACCAAACTCAAAAATTTGACACTTATTTGACAAATTTGACAATATACTTATCATAACACTTTTGACACTAACGGTAATTGATTTCTTTGACATCGAGAAGGTTTCATTATATCTAATGAAAGTGCAGTTTCTACTCTAAATATAGTTGTATAGATGCGTCTTAATTCTTATATATTATTCTCCATTTTATCCAATTATACGAATTTACCTAATAAAAATAAGAGATATTCTCCACAAAGATGATTTCCACATTTTCAGCGTTGAAATAAATTCAAATTATCAGTTGTACCTAACACTGTGAGTAATTAGAGTAGTTAAGTTTCCTTTACGCTACTTAATTACGTATTTACGTTTGTTCCTTTGAATAAATTAATTACGCTATGATACGTGCGTAGCCGAATTTCACCATTCGAAATGGAATCCACAGAGAATATATTCGTATTTGTTAACGTTAAACATCTCTTAATATACTAGAATTCATGAATTTCAAATTAATTCATGGAATATTTTATCAGTTTTATCACTTGTTGAAGAAGATGATTCAATACCGGGTGCTTCAGACCACACGTCCCAGGCTTTTTTCTCAGCACTACGACAACGACGTCCTAGAGGTTTAGGAAAAAGGCTAACATAACATAATCCTATCTGAAGAATATAATGGTAGTAGTCTCGATATCCGGAATATTCCGGAAGTAGGTGTAACTATACACTCAGGTTCCGAATTTTTAATGGGAACCTAGATCATGTGATTTGTGGCATCGTTGGATGTGTATTCTAAAAACAAACAACTTTTAATGACTGTCTCACATTCCCATATAGTTTTTGATTGCGACAATATGGTGTTTTTGTGTGTGTAGATGAAATATTAAATAGTGTGTTCAAAAAAATTCCTAACTCGGAGTAGGCTTTGAATAAAGAAACGTATGTCAATTTAAAAATATTTAATTAAATGCCAATTTGACATGAGATATTGTCAAAAATGCTATCTAAAGATATCTTATTTTAGAAATTGAAATAAATTAGAAATCGGCGAATGTGAATATAGTGTATCCTTATTGTCTTTTATCCTTAAAATTATATTTTAAGATCAATTTTCACAACTTGACTTTTGAATTAAATAATGATTAGACATCACTGTTCATAGCCTACTCCGAGTTAGGAATTTTTTTGAACACACTGTATGATACTTATGTAACAAAATGGAAATGGCGAGAGGTACTGTGCTGGTCATGAGGGATAAAAGACAGTATTCGGGACGTCTACCGGTCGCTGAGTGAAAATGAATTGTTAAGCGCAGTCAACAATGTCCGACGGGTATGAAAATGCATGTATCAAGGTGGAAAGTACTTCGAACATTTAAACAATTTTTAGTATTTATTTCGTAAATAATACCAAATATAAAAAATCTGATGTGACCAGCACGTTACCTTCCGTTAGTTCTATGTATTTTGTATAAATGTCATACAGAAAGTTCTTTGCAAAAGATTATATTTCTTGTACATTATCTTAAGGCAGTTGTATGTATTTTATACAAATTCCATACAGAAAGTTTCTAGCAAAAGATGCTGTATTTCCAGTAAAATTATGACACAAATATACTGTCAACTGCACTTGACACTGACACCTTTCAATCAGAATTTTCTTAATATAGCAGCTGTTATAGCATAGCTGGCTAATATAAGATATTTAATTTCTTTATAATTTTTTAACCCTATATCCATTTAATATGTAGTAAAAATGCATTCAAATCGTATAGAGAATAAAATATTCTTTAATATTTATAATAACATTAAATGTGAAAAATGATATTTAATATTGTTTTATCAAGTAAAACTGTTAAAAACTTCAAATGCGGGTACTTCCGGTTGACCAAATATAACCAAAATGTAATCAGCTCTTCATATGGATATAACGACGAGGAATACGAAAGAATTATAATTCTTGGAATTGTAGTATTAGAGATATCGCATTAAAAATACAAGTGTCAACTAACCTTTTATGTTTACATTTGTGGTGTAAAATAAACCGAAACAGGATGTAGTGTTGTTCTGTTGTTGTTCATCCCGCCGCCACTGTTTTTCCGCTGGCGCTAGGCTATCACGCCCACGCGTTCCGATGCGATTTTGTTTTGACAAATGATAGATTTATTTAATCCGATACGTAATCGACGGAACAATTTCTGACGTTTTGATTAAGTGACGCTATTTTAAAGCCATTTGTTTTGCTTGACTTTTGAATATTCTCTTCTGTATTAAATAGATTCATTTTGTTTTTTGCACGCTTCATTTGAGAACGATATTGATTTATAGGGAACTAATTTATGTATAGTCACAAAAAATTATAAATAATAATAATAATAATAATAATAATAATAATAATAATAATAATAATAATAATAATAATAATAATAATAATAATATAATAATAATAATAATATAATAATAATAATAATAATAATAATAATAAGGCTGAAGCTTTTAAGAAAGTTAGGAACTTGGCACTGCTTACTTTAATTGAAAAATGTATATGGGAAAATCCATAGGTAAGCATTAACTTTGGTAAAATAATATTAAATACTTTTTAAATTTATTTATTTATTCGTATAGAACTAATACAATATACACAAGTACATATATATATATATATATATATATATATATATATATATATATATATATATATATATATATATAAATAAGTCAAAAAGTCACTATTGTGCATTTATATATCCACTACTTGGCTATACTTTTTACCTCGCGTCATATATCGTAGGTAAGGGAAGTAATGTAAACATGCCAAAAATTTGATGGTGAGTTTTCAGTAAATAAACACGAATTAGGGTCCCCACAACACGTTTTTATTATTTTTACGATGATATATATGTGTGTGTGCGTGCGTGCGAGCGTGCGTGTGTGGGTGTGGGTGTGGGTGTGGGTGTGGGTGTGGGTGTGGGTGTGGGTGTGGGTGTGGGTGTGGGTGTGGGTGTGGGTGTGGGTGTGGGTGTGGGTGGGTGTGGGTGTGTGTATGTCTGCGTGACGATTTTTATAAAATTGATAAATCGGAAGTGATACTTTACTCTGAACAGATTTTTGTGAAATATATATTATGATATATTCCAAAATTTGTCAAAATTAGTATTTAAGACTTTTAAATAACGGAAAAAACATGTTAGATTTTGGCTAAAATTGATAAACCTGAAGTGATACTTTATTTGAAGCTCTGAACAGATTTTCGTGAAAAATAAATTGATATAATCAAAAACTTTTCAAATTTGGTATTTAAGACTTTTATATTAATGAGAACGACATATTAGATGTTTTCTAAAATTGATAACCAGGAAGTATTACTTTACACTACAGGAACCTTTATCAGATTTTCTTGAAAAAATATATTAAAACATGATCCAAAACTTATCAAATTTGGTATTTAAAACTCGTGTATATTTTGATACATTAGATTTTAAGTATACCTACATGATAAACTGAAAGTCTACTTAATTTGGAGCTCTTAACAGATTTTCGGGGAAAAACATAATAAAATATAATCCAAAATTTGGTATTACAGACTTTTCTTTTTATTGGAACAACAAATTGGATTTTGTTTACGAACGCTCAACCGGAAGTGATACTTTACTTAAAGTTCACTGCTATTTCAAACATGGAATTGACGAGAGGTCATGTGTTGGCCACATCAGATTTTTAAAATAAAAACTACATATACCTTATATTTTTTATCGTACTATTTCTCATTCGGTAGAATGTCACTTGGCGAAATGAGTTCTTCTTACTTAAAATCATTATTTTTAAACCCTATTATATGTTGAATGAAACCTATGGATCTGGAAATGATAGGAGCTTAAGCTAGACAAAAGATTTAAAAATAATTTCTTTGTCCTTAATAAAAAACTAATGAACTTCATTATTCTTGGGCATACACCTCCATGCAAGATCATAATAGTGTGTGGTTTTTATTACAAAAGTCTTTTAGTAAAACCATAATTTAAACTATGAAATGAAACAAAAACGGAAAATATATTCTTAGGAAAAACTTGCTATAAAGTTTTTATTAGATTGTTAACCCAAATCTTCAATAAATATAAGCAGTGGTTAATAAAAGAAAAGAACTGGAATTTCTTCCGATTGTGACGTCACATCCGCCGCGCAGTTCTGCCAACTTAGTTCGCGAATTGTTGATGAGGAAATTAAATAGTATTGTTAATTTTCAGTAATTAGCTGCAACCACCGAAACGTAATATAATCCCTGATAAGACAGTACCACTTTTATAATTCTTTTCATTATTCTCTCAATTTAATTTGCGATAAAAAGGATTTGATGAATCTTAGATGTTTGGATGAACTTCTCAAAGATGACAAATATTTTCTCAAGAATTTTTTTGTATATTTCAAGAATTCAGCAGGCAGTATTATGAAATTGTCTGCAGAAATTTAATTATCTTATAAATGAAAAATGAATTTCACATCTGCGAACCACAAAGGATTGAGATTTTTAATTAAGTCAGAGTTTAAAAGCGAATAAGCTCAATCTAATTACGACATTCAGATGTTTATTAAAGCTTTTCTGCAGGTTTGAAGCGGTTTCTTCAAAAATGATTCTGAAAGAATTTTCTGTTTATGAACACATATTTTTTCACGTGAAGCCGTTTTCTCTAAATGAATTGACATTGATTGACAGATATTTGTTACGTAATAAACTTCATGTAGAGCATATGGAATTATTAATTACAAACAGTAAATTATTAATAATTATTAATTACATACATATGTGATTGAAATTGCCCAACCATCATATGGTAATTATTTTTTGTTTCATGACATTACATTAATTCAATGGATATCGATAACTTCCCGAGTACCTACTCGACACAAACTGCACTCTATGTGAATGTCTCTATATGTCTCTTCATGTAACTAAGTAACTCCCGAGCACAGCTGCGTCCCTTTTATACAGCTGCCATTAACTTCCAGAGAGCTCTAGAATGTTCAATTGCCTGTTGCTTTCACTCATAAAGAATTCACTGAAATGCATTTGGTTTAAAGAGAAGTACGCCAAAACAGTCGCCATTAATAAAAAGCGTCTTATACATGTACCGTATCTGACTTCAAACCTTCACAAATGACCAGTGTAGTTATTTTTACTGTGATTTTTAAATAATTTTTTATACAAATAAATAATAGGCTACTTGCGTGGTACTCAAAATCTGATATCTATCACTAAATACTTAAAGTAAAGTTGAAAACATATGTAAAAATATAAATTTTATTTTAAAAATATTATTTGTTTTGTAATAAATTAAGAAAGAAGATTTTCTTTGACGTCATCATATTGAACTGAAGAAAGGGATGCATATTTAAGAATGTAACCTGTAGAAGGCGAGCGAGTGCGAGGTTTAATTTGAATTTGACATTAGTTAATTTTTTCTGTCACTGTCAAATACAGTTTATTTACCAAATTAATTTCGAAAGGTAAACAAAAATCCACCCAGAAGAGTAAAATATAACTTCAGAAACGTCAGAAGTTGATATTTTTTTGTTTGATGAACAGTATGTTTGCCCACAATTGCAATATTTTTCCATCGTTTTCATTAATTTTACTTGAAATAATTTGATATGTTGAAATATGTTGTCAATAAAGACATCAAATCACAACCAACTTCAAGTATGAAAATCCACTAAAGGTCGGAGAAAACGGTTGTCCGAAATTGCAGTGTAATAGGTCGAGTCGGTTATAGAAAATAAGTCTGCGAAAAAGAGTCAGAGATATGATTGTAGTGTGATAAGGCCTTATGTTTCTCAAGTTGCAACATTTTTGAGTACGCTGAAACAGACACGCCAGCAGGCCACAAAGGAAAAAATGTCTGCTTCTTAATTTCTCTAGCGAATTTAGCTCGTCTGCAAATGAATTGCAGGGAGACATGTCTTGCTTCTGTTTGTCTATCAATCTCCTTTTTATTAAAGTTTGTTACGTCATGGATCTGGAGCTTCTCTGCAGTCACCGGAAAAGCTCTGGAGTCGCTTGTGTGAGTGTCGTGCGTGCGTACAAACAGAACCTAATCGATTTTAAATGATTTATGTTGTTGTTTTTCTAAATTTGTTTATTCTCTTGACAGACAAATACGTAATTGAAACGCAACTCATGAGGGAATATATTTTTGCATGTTTGAGAGACAGGGAGTTTAATTTAATATGCATTGAACGCATTTTACATTCATATGATAAAAGGAAATATACAGGATATAGTGTAAGTTATGTGCTTCACTTACCGTTCAGAAGGCGAGACGGTAATAGCTATTAACATACCTAGGAATGTTATGCACATCATAACTGCCGCTGATGTTAGTTGAAATCCGAGCTCGCAGAGCAAGGATTTTAAGACATCTATGGCTTGTTATGATTAATAACATCCGTGGTTTGTTCAATAGTTTATCGGTTTCAGAAAATTAAGACATTATTGATAAGTATAATTTTTGTGAAATTCTCTCGTTAATGCTACTTTCAGATTGCTATGACAAATATTGAAATTATGTGTTTTTTCCTCATGTTTATTATTTTAGATTAAAGTAGACCGTATTTTGAACGATATGCTAACGTTATGTATTAAAGAAGAGCATTATATTTTCATTATATTTTATTTTCATATTGTAGACCGTTGTTGACAAGTCAGTATGGTAATAATAATCACCCCTATTCTGTAACTCAATCGATAACTTTTACCGACCGATAATAAATTGTAGCCAATAATTATAGTAGACACTGAATAAAAAATGATGCTGACAAATAATACATTTGTTTCTATTTGTCAAAAATTGTTATCGATCGATAACTATTATCGATTGAGTTACAGAATAGGGGCGATTACCATACACATACAGTTATTACTTAGTTACCAGCCTACTTTTGTACATGTAAACAATGGAATAATATCCTGAAACCGGTAAATAAATAAAAACAAAAATCAAAGCTTACTTCAAAAATGACAAATAATTTATTTTAATATGTCAAAATAATTTTCAAATTTTATTTTTCTTTTAAATTTTGTGCTCGGATCGCGCAAAAATAGTACAAGCATCACTAACGTTAAGGAAGTACCGATCTCAGACAAAATTGGGAACTGAGCGCTCATAGCATTATCTTCGATCGGTAAACTGTCCTTACCGTTCTTAATACTTAATATACTATAATATTTACAATAACATTAAATGTGAAAAATGATATTTAAAATCGTCTTTTCAAGAAAAACTGTTAATATTTTCAAATTAGAATACGAACGAATTAGAATTTTTGGAATTGTAATATTAGAATTATCGCAGGCGAAAATTTTGTTGCACACACACACACACACACACACACACACACACACATGCATACGTACATACATCAGATATCATCGTAAAAATAGTAAAATCCTACTCTAGGGACTCTAAAACGTGCTTATTCATCAAAAATTCATCACCGAATGTTTTCACCAAAGACAATAACTACCTTATCTAAAGGTGACGGAAAAAGTCTTGATTAAAACACTATAAATAATGTTTGGCAGACTGTAGTTTCCAAAATATGTTTTTATATTTTTAATTAAGGTCACGTGACCGCATTCGATGTAGGGGATCCACTTACTCTGTATTTTTGTTTTGTAACGCACCCCTAATCTGCCCACATTTTAATGTAAATATATAATTTTTTGCATAAAACTTTATGTATAGAATTTATATTAAATACATATACGGAAGGTAACGTGTTGGTCGCGTTATATTATATATGCTCTGTTCCATTTAAGCTATTCAGTAGATGGCACTGGCAACAGCGCAAATCTGAAGTAGCCGAAATTACATTGGATAAACTTGTCTCTTCACTCTAATTTCAGCCAATCAGAGAGGTCAAAACTATTCCCTATGCTCCGCAATACTGAATAGCTTAAATGGAACAAGGTGTATTAAACGTATCATCTTCTTGCGAGACAAAAAACAATTTTTAAACATAAATTATTTTTTATTTTTAGTGCAAAAGTAAATATAAATATAAACGTTTGTGTGCCGCTTAGTTATCACCTTTGCCCTCTTCTTCCAGGTAAAGCATCTAAGCATGCTGTGCTACGCTCGTAAAAACCGCTATTTATGAACGTGTAAGTTCCAGGATCCATTCGTCTCGCTAAACTCATTTGGAATGGCGATGGCGTTTGCCGAATCGTGAAATCGTCTGTCGCTTTGCTCTCTTTGCGTCGTCTCTTGTTTTATTTTTCCGCGTATTCGTACCAGCTCCTCGAATCTATGGGAGGATACAAGCTACTGAAGATGCCACTCTAAATGGATGATGTTGCGGGCTTCGTTTTTATGCAACTGCTTTTAAAATATTGGGCATGAAGCTGACATAAGTGACTAATACTGCGGATGTATCACCGGAAATGGGATAAACAGCCAATGCACGTTATTAAAAAAGTAACTGAATTTGAGAGGTCACTAACCGGTATGTTAGTACAGGTTTGGGAATTGTAATAAAACAACTACTATGAACCTAGGATCATAATAGTAAATTGTCTTGGAAATAGGGGACATGGCTTAACCACAGATTCCTGAGCCCAACGATTTAGCTAAACTTGCCTTCTAAGGAAAGGGCACCGTTTAGCCAGTATTCTGCTTCAAAGCCCTTCTAAAAAAATAATTTTGCTTATTATAACAAAATGCTTTGTTCGATTTGAGTGAATTTTGATATAATAATTCACATGGATTAAGTTCTTCTTTTAAGATAATATTTTTTATTGTTATTGAGCCACTGGTGTATGAAACTTGTGTCACAACCATGATTACACCATAACTTTTTAATGGCAACGTCAATAACGTAAGATTATTATTTTTCAGAAAGATACGTTCAATAGTAATCTTTTCTATCTCGAGATTTCGGTAAATGACCACCTTTCGAATTTTAACATTTTCACGATGATGTGTGTGTGTGTGTGTGTGACGATTTTTACCTTTCGTCACCTTTAGGTAAGGAAGGTATTGTCTTTGGTCTTTTGGTGGTGAGTTTTTAATGAATAAGAACGTTTTAAGGTCCCTAGAATATGATTTTACTACTTTTACGACGATGTCTGCATGTGTGTGTGTGTGTGTGTGTGTGTGTGTGTGTGTGTGTGTGTGTGTGTGTGTGTGTGTGTGTGTGTGTGTGTGTGTGTGTGTGTGTGTGTGCGTGTGCGTGTGCGTGTGCGTGTGCGTGTGCGTGTGCGTGTGCGTGTGCGTGTGCGTGTGCGTGTGCGTGTGTGTGTGTGTGTGAGTGTGTGTGAGTGTGTGTGTGTGTGAGTGTGTGTGTGTGTGCGTGTGTGTGTGTGTGTGTAACAAAATTTTCGTCTATGATAACTCTAATACTACAATTCCAAAAACTATGATTCTTTCGTATTCCTCTTCGTTGCATCCATATGAAGAGCTGATTAGATTTTGGTTATAATTGGGTAACCGGAAGTACCCTCATTTGAAGATTTTAAAAGTTTTTCTTGAAAAACGATGTTAAATATCATTTTTTCACATTTAATATTATTATAAATATTAAAGAACATTGTATTCTCTATACGATTTGACTGCATTTTATACTTCATATTAAATGGATAGAGTTATAAAATTGTAAAAAATTAAATTTCATAAATTAGCCAGCTATGCTAGAAACAGCTACTATATTAAGAAAATTATGATAGAAAGAAGTCAGTGTCAAGTGCAATTGTCATATTCATAGTATATTTGTCTTGTAATTTTACTCGAAATATAGGATCTTTTTTCTCGAAACTTTCTGTTTGGAATTTGTCTAAAATACATACAACTGTCGAAAGATAATGTACATACAAGAAATTTAGTATCTTTTGCAAGGAACTTTCTGTATGGATTTTATAGAAAATACATACGCATTTACGAAAATTCTACCCGTAGATACCGCATCTGCCGACTGTGTTCGAAAACCCGAGTGGTAAAAAGTTACCGTATTCGAAAATTGTTCAATAACTACAGGATTCATGAAGAATAAAAAAAAAAAACTAGTGATGCAAAGCATAGCACGCGCCTTAAAAATGGAAATGTGTTCAAAGTAGGACTCTGCTCAGTTTGTTAACTACGTCAAATTTCTAACTTATTTTAAATAATTCACCGGTAGAATTTTCGTAAACGCCTTATATAACTGAACATCAGATTTTTTAAAACACAACGGTAATAAATTTGAATAATTAATGTGTACTAATTTTTCTGATTTGTGATTGTAACGGAATGGTTATGCCAGCTTCAGGGACCTAAATCAACAATGTAATTTGGTTTCTTCAGATTTTTAAACATAAATGTCAAACCACATCTTTAAAACTTTTATTTCCTATCATATTTATATATTTTTATTACAAAAATTCCCATTTTTGTATTTCTTTCGCTATAATTAAATTTCCAGATAGTTCACAACGCATGTCGGTATTTGAACCCGAACAATGTCGCTGGTGATTGTTGAGTATTGATTGGAACAGTGTGACAGTGAGAAATGTGTTTGTCCTTTGGAGTGCGTACTCCTGCCACTACCCGGAGCCCGGAACACAGTCGGACCCGGATCGAGAACTCTGGGCAAGTCCTTACAACTCGACTATTGTACTAGTCTCTTTCAAGGCAAGAGATACGAGACAATCAGGGCTTTACATCTATGTTATTAGATAAATATAGTGGCGGGAGTTTATGGGAATACCATTAACCGATGGATGGAGAAATGTGGTTAACGAATTCAATTAAACTCAAATTGCATTCGAGATAGATTTGTTTAAATTACGGGTAATTTAATTGCAAATAGACAATAGCCAACATTTGCATGCGTAAATTGCAGATTCTATTCATTTTTACCTTCCGTCATCTTTAGGTAAGGAAGGTATTGTCTTTGGTCAAAAAATTCGATGATGAGTTTTTAATAAATAAGCACGTTTTAGGATCCCTAGAATACGATTTTACTATTTTTACGATGATGTCTGTATGTGTGTGTGCGCGCGCGTATGTGTGTGTATGTGTGTGTGTATGTATGTGTGTGTGTGTGTGTGTGTGTGTGTGTGTGTGTAACAAAATTTTCGTCTACGATAACTTCCATACTACAATTCTAAAAATTATAATTCTTTCGTATTTCTCTTCGTTACATCCATGTGAAGAACTGATTAGATTTTGGTTAGAATTGGACAACCGGAAGTACCCTCATTTGAAGATTTTAACAGTTTTTCTTGAAAAAACTATGTTAAATATAATTTTTTCACATTTAATGTTATTATAAATATTAGAGAATATTTTAGTCTCTATACGATTTGACTGCATTTTATACTTAATATTAAATGGATATGATATGATTGAAAGATGTCAGTGTCAAGTGAAATTGACATAATGTGTTTGTCTTATAATTTTACTGGAAATATAGGATCTTTTCTGTATGAAATTTGCATAAAATACATGCAACTGTCGGAATGTAAAGTACAAGAAATATAATCTTTAGCAAGGAACTTTTTGTATGAAATTTGTACAAAATACATAGAACTGACGGAAGGTAATGTGCTGGCCACAACAGATTTTTTGGAACTTGTAGATAGGCTAATGAACCCTAACACATACTAATTCTTCTGACTACTTAAACTTTAAAAACTTGTAAGTCAAATGATTGGTGATAATAGTTTTTAAGCATTTTAAGGGTCATCTTCTAGTCTTGCAACGTATATGAGATAATGGTCCCCTATCAGTATAGTAAAACTAGATTTCTTCTCTTTTATACAAGAATAACTCCTTATGTCAATGTTTCATTTAAAAAATCCTTTCCAATTTTTCAACACTTTTGTTACATATGTTACATAAAAATCTTATCTGGAATAATAACTTGAGAGCCTTGTTTATTATGTATGAATATTCTTATTGACATGTTTTCAAAATAGCAATCCATTATGAAATTGAAATTGCACATTATATATTTATAGCTGACG